>JAYESD010000001.1:78785137-79385137 GCA_036927565.1 Tuctoria greenei | reverse complement strand
CAAGTGTGTTCATTTGTTCCTAAAATGAGAACACATAGAGGCTAGTTCCTATGGATGTCGTTTCTTCGAAAGGATGAGTACAACATGTTGAAAATATATTGTACAAGGCATGCAATTAATTTGATGAACCGTTAAAAAAATCCAGTGGAGATTATGGGTCACGTCTATTCTATGTTATCCTTTTGGGCAGGTTTGCATGGCAAAAACATGCAGGACAGGAATCGTTGAGGGGCAGACACTACGCTTTGGATGGCGATTAGGCTCTAAAAGGAACAGAGGGCCCTGGTCGATGTTATCGGCACCTGTAGCAAGCAGTGGTCCGGGCGGTGCTGCGTACCAGAAGTGATGCACTGGAGAGAAGTGAAAAGCGCTCCAAAAAATGATCGTGAATAGAGTCAATGCTATTTTGCTATGCTGCTTCTAGGACTTGTGGTCTGTTATGTTTAGCTATGTTAATCTGGGCTAATGTTGATACCTCAAAACTGTTCTAGTATATTTTGTGATTTACTACGTACTTTGCTTAGCTTGATGTGTAGTAGGCTCTGACTGTTTGATCATTCATTATGCTGGATCTATGTCGGGTTTCAACACAAAGAGTGGGCACAGGCTGAAGGGAAGGTTCTTCCTGCTGCTGTCAGCGAACTAGGTTTAAGTCACTTTCTAGATCTCCAGCTCAGTAGAGATGGAAGTGGATTTATATTCCATTCTAAAAAAATAGAAAAATATCCACTAGTTTATCATTAGAACAGCGTGTCCCAGAGGACGTCTACGAAACTGACCATGTGCATCAAGCCGAAGACGTAGTGGCCTGTGGTCCCATTCCAGTATGCTCTGGAAGGGAACCAAGCCCAAGGCGGCGCATGGAGCGTGATGTATTGTCAAATACATCACATGCCATCTTCCAGAGAGCCCACTCCATGACCGGGGGGGGGGGGGGGGGGGGGGTCCAGTCGGGGACGCTTCCCCTTGCCATCCTTCAACGGGATTTGCGGCGGCGTTTTCTTGTCAGCAATGGTGTTCTTGGCGCGGTTTTGGGAAGGGAGAAAGAGTAGTTGTGCGGACCAGATGATGACGTGCCCAGGTGATCTTATAGCGTAGTAGCGGCCTGGCGGTTTGTGTCTCGACGCACGTAGTAGTCGTGATGGGACGCGGAGCGGTTCGAATTGAATTCAAAGATGTGTATACGCTGTGCGCATTTAAGGCACCTCGGTAACTTGTGCACACGTAAGCTCGGTGCGCCCAGTTGCATCAGCCGCCTGTACAATGGCTACTGCTTCAAGGACCAAACCTTATGTGGCAAACGGCTACATAATATTCCTCTGTCCCAGCTGAACTCTATTACTAGTTTTGGTCAAACTTAGCTTTGACATATGATTTATATGGATTTTCTTAACTTCAATAACATTTAAATTGTAGATTATGGAAATATTTTTCATGGTGAATCTAAAAGTACAGTTCTTGTATTGTTAAAAATGATCAAAATTATGTAAATCATTGGTCAAAGATAGATTTCACAAAACCTAAAAATAGAGTTGACATGGGACGGAGGTAGCTTATGTGGCATGCCAATGTGGATGTCCAACTCTGACTAATGATGAAAGTGAAACCCCTGTGTGAAGTTGAGGGACTAAGTTGACCCATTTGAAAGTTGAAGGACCAAACTGAGTTTTGATTGAAAGTTTGAGGATGAAGTTGAGTATTGTGCCAATTCTAAATGAGCCAAGCTTGAGCTTACGAGCCTGATGAGCTCAAGCTTGAAAAGCTCGAGTAAGCTCAATTATTGTTGTAATCTATGATATGTACATATGATTAACTAAACTATATAAGTCTATTAAAATGTTTTATGGGACACAATTTTTATATATGATAACAACAAATAATGTGAAACACATCCACCTTCCTACTCCATTAGGTGTGAATCCTAAATGTAGTAGATTTTATTGTATATACATGAATTATGGGCTCCACTTGAGATTGACTCGGAGTTTTATTAAACTCAAGCCTTGAAAGACGAGCTCGCTCGAGTTCGACTCGTTGACAGCCCTAGATGCAATTAAAGTTTTAGTGCAATCGTGTAATAAGCAATTTTCATCCGTTGGATCTACATCTTATGGTTTTTACTTCTTTTCATTTAACCCCTTCCACCATGCTGATCGACGAAGCGGTAATCGGAATCGCCTAGGAAACCTTCCAGATCATCGGTGAAGTAGTCAGCGTAGATGACCTGGAAGATGAGGCAGCAGCGGTCGACGCAGAGCTTTAGAACAGTGACCGGGTTCTGGTTGACGGAGTAGCTGGGGCGCCACTCGATGTCGAGCCCGATGACGAGATTGTGAAGGCGCCAATAGTGGACAGAGAGGACCTCATTGAGCCAATCCTCCACGGCCTCGCCGAAGGACGTCACGGTGGTGGTGATCACGTCGTCCTCGAACTTCACATTGTACACTGAGTCCCCGCCATTGGGTCCTCTCCTTGTCATCCCTACGGTTGTCGTCTGCGGCGGCGTGGCACAACTTCTCTCTTGTGCAAACCTTCATCTACACCACTAGTTTGGATTTTGGAAATGGACGTGGATATATAAATGATGCAGTTACGATTTGAGTGGAGGATTTTCCGAATTTGACAAGCCTGAGCCCCGAGTAAAGAAAGTAATAAGGCTTTTTGAATATGATTTCTTTCTATTTTTTAATTCTTATCGTTATGACCACAAGCTGCATTGTCTCATCCAAACACCATGTACAACAACAACTTTTCTCAGCGGCGCACCCACTGGGTATGCCGGGTGGGGCACAGAATACTCTCGGTACAGCCACCAGAGAGTATCTAGTGTGAATGCATGCTGGAGAGATTTGCGGAATCAGGAATTGGACAGTTAAAATGGAAGTCAGCAGTCTCACGGCTCGTGGATCAAAATGCGTGCCATCCTTTTTCTTCTTCCTTTTTTTCTATCCATGAACCGTGAGACTGCTGAGTTCCATCTTCACCAGCACACGTACGGTCCGGTTGTGCCGGTGTACCTTAAACCCAGTCGTGCGTCCTCAGCTGGTGGTGGTTGGAAGACCCCTGCAGGTATGCTCCGATTCTTGTCCTCCAACTCCATCTAGGTTTTCGATAACGCAGGCAGTTCACCACTAGACAAACTATCAAAGCCTCGGTGATGAGCGGCATGCAAGTTTCTTGATGAGAACTTGACTGCGAGGGCGGCCCCCGGCATGCATGTATGACATGAAGGATGTTCCTCGAGGGTTTGAGGTTAAAAGGTATACCATCGTCTAGGCAACAAGACGGAGGTTCGAATGAAGCTACACAAAGCTACAAGAAGGTGCCTAGATGGCTGCCTACACGAAGCTACACGAAGCTTCATTTGAACCTCTGGCTGGCTGCCTAGATATGGTATACCTTCTATCCTCAAACCCTTGAGGAAATATCCTTAATGTCAAAAATGCATGTCGTGGGCCGCCTGCGCAGTCATTTTCTAATAAAGAAACTTGCATGCCTCTCATCACCGAGACTTTGCTAGTGAATGTGGCCTAGAGGTGGGTGAATAGGCCTTTTTGATTTTCTGTCGGAACCTGCAACACTTAACAACTAGATCAAATCTCGAGATATCGGACTAGTCCTGTTGAGTGCGGACTAGTCTGGTGTGTACCAACTAGGTTTATCAAATCCGATCGATTATCTTGATCCTAGGATGTATGCAGTGGAAATATACTTTTAATTGAAGTGCTACACAATTATGAACTAGGATGTACCACAAGTTAATCTTATATTCAATGTTTCAACATAAAGTGAATAAGATTGGTTGAAACCCTAGATATGTATGACGTGTAAGAACAATGGACGCAAAGAAAGAACACAAGCAATCTATCCTGTGGTTCGGTTCCCACAGAGGCAACCTACATCCACGTTGAGGAGTCCACAAAAGGACCGGGTCTTCTACAACCCTACCCTTGTCGGATCGCCACGGAGGCCAATCCTCTTCACTTATCACACAGGGCAAATAACAAAATTCAAGGGGCCTTCTCACACGTTGAGGGCTCCCCAAGATTACAACAAGTACACCACCAAGAACACACTCGAAAGATTATAATGAAAACCACAGGAGTGTGTTAGGGAATCAAACCAAGATCTCAATGAGTGATGAACCGTGTCTCTCCAATGATCCAAAGTGTATCCTCAAGGGATTGATCTTTCTTGCATTTGATTTCGTGGAGAGAGGTGTTTTCTAGGCTCTTAGGAGGTGTGACAGCGCATAGGGTCGAGAGATTAAAGATGGGCCGTGTACACATATTTATATGGGGTTCCCAAAAGTAACTGTTAGGGTTTAGGAATATCGAACTAGTCTGTGGTGGACACCGTACTAGTCCGGTGTGCTATGTGTAGCAAACCCTAGGTGTCCCGAAATATCGGACTTGTCAGGCTGATAGCGGACTTGTCCGATTCTGGTTCTGGAAACCTTCGGACTAGTCCGATGGATATCGGACTTGTCCATATATGTGAAACCCTAAGTGAATTTGGAACAAGTCCGCACTTGGAGGACTTGTCCAATTTAGGTCAGAGCTTTTTTCGGACTAGTCCGTGCTAATATCAGACTTGTCCTATTGACATCAGAAAGTTATTAGACTAGTCCGGTGTGTGATCGGACTTGTCCGATTTTGTGCAACTTGTGAAGTGTTTGGGGGACTAGTCCGCACTGGGGAGGACTAGTGTGATTCTAGTCAGAGAGATATCGGACTAGTCCGTTGTGATATCGGACTAGTCTGGTAAGTGAAAAACTAGACTGAGAGGACAAGTTCGCATTGTGAGGAATTGTCCGATCTTGTGCAGAAAGATATCCGACTAGTCCGGTGTGTGATCGGACTAGTCCGGTCCTGTATAAATATGTGCAGTGTGTGTGATTATTTGTCCTTGAGCTCTTTGGGTGTGTTCCCTAACACACTCCATACACAATGATCTACTACACTTGTTTCTTGAGCTCTTTTCCGCATTGTTCCTCATTCTCCTTTCTTTCTGGCACTTTGCTCATTTTCTCATTGGAACCTGTGCTCATCTCAACAAAGTGGTTAGGATCTCATTTTCTTGTCATAAAACATCCAAAACCAAACCCATAAGGGATTCCTAGATGCACTTTCAGCTAGTTTGTCTGGTGAAGAACCGCCTGCATAATCGGAAATCTAGATGGAGTTGGACGACAGGAGTCGGAGTATATCTGCAAGGCTCTTCCCAACCACCGTCAGGGGTGCACGACGGGGTTAAGGTACACCGGCACACCCAGATCGTACGTGTACCCGGCCAGCCATGTGTAGCTTCGTTCGAACCTCCGGATGGCTGCCTAGACGATGGTATACCTTTTATCCTCAATCCCTCGATGGAACATCCTTCCTGTCAAACATGCATGTCGGGGGCCATCCTCGCAGTCAGTTTCTCATTACTAAACTTGCATGCCGCTCATCATTGAGCATTTGCTTGTTTGTCTAGTGATGAACCGCCTGCGTCATCAGAAATCTAGATGGTGTTGGAGGACAGGAATCAGAGCATACCTCCAAGGCTCTTTCCAACCACCACCGGGGATGCACGACTGGGGTTAAGGTACACCAGCACATCCGGACTGTACGTGTACCCAGCCAGCCGTATAGCTTCCTTCGAACCTTCAGCTCGCTGCCTAGACGATGGTATACCTTTTATACTCAAGCCCACGAGGAAACATCCTTGCTGCCAAACATTCATGCTGGGGGACGCCCGCGCGATCAGTTTCTCATCAAGAAACTTGCATGCCGCTCATCACTCAGGCTTTGCTGGTTTGTTTGGTCCTGAACCGCCTCCGTCATCGGAAACCTAAATGGAGTTGGAGGATAGGAATCGAAGCATACTTGCAAGGCTCTTCCCAACCACTACCGGGGACGCCCGATGGGGGTTAAGGTACACCGGCACACCCGGACCGTACGTGTACCCGTCCAGCCGTGTAGCTTTCTTCGAACTTCTTGCTGGCTGTCTCGACAATGGTATACCTTTTATCCTCAAACCCTCAAGAGAGCATACATCCTGTCAAACATTCATGCCAGGGGCTGCCCTCGCAGTCAATTTCTTATCAAGAAACTTGCATGCTGCTCATCACTGAGGCTTTGCTGGTTTTGGAGTCGACGCCATGGCAGTAGAAAGCATAAGCTTGCAGGTAAAGATTATTTTGGTCTTGTGATACCATATAGAGAATGGTTACTAGACAATTATGTATGGAGAATGTTTGTTCTGTATTCATCAGAGAACACAGGTACACTTTATATAGGCTAGCTAGTTTAGTGTGAAAGCAAAACTAAACCCTTTCACACTACACAGATCCGAACCATTTCAAACAATTACTGTTAACATAGACCAACGTAGTCAAAAATGACTGTTACATGTGTGCGTGATTATCCTTTCTACAGTTTGGTGGTGAACCATTTGCGTCATCAGAAGCCTAGATGGAGTTGGAGGATAGGAATTGGAGCATACCTGCAAGGGTCTTCCCAACAACCACCGGGGACGCACGACGGGGGTTAAGGTTCACCAGCACACCGGCCCGGACCTTACGTGTACCCATGTAGCTTCGTTCTATATATTATTCCCTAAGCTTAAATGTTTGCTCTTCCTCTCTGTTTGCTCTTTTTTCTCTTCCCTAGGCTTAAAAGTTTTATATTTTACAATATTTTTACATATGTAATATGACATAGGATATATCATCACTTGTTAGTTTTGCAAAAAAAAATGGAGGATAAATATGTATATCCCATGTAACTACATAAATCCACCCCAACTAATTATCTAGTTATTTTTTAAGATGATAAAAAATTATTATCTTTTTTCTAAGTGAGGTGGTCGGGGTAGATGATGTGGCATAATAGCTTATGTAGCATGCTAATATCGATGTCCAACTCAGACTACAGATGAAAGTGAAACGGTTTTGTGAAGTTGAGGGACTAAATAATTGACTCATTTGAAAGTTCAAGGACCAATAAGAGTTTTGATTGAAAGTTTGAGGATGAAGTTGAGTATTGTGCCAATTATAAACGAGCCAAGCTTGAGCTCGCGAGCTTTATGAGTTCAAGCTCGAAAAGCTCGAGTAAGCTCATTTATTGTTATCTTCTATGATATGTACGTATGATCAACTAAACTATATAATTCTATTAAAAATATTTTATGGGACACAATTTTTATATATGTTAGAAACAAATAATGTGCAACATCATCCACCTTCCAACTGCATTAGTTGTGATTCTAAATATAGTAGATTCTATTGTATATACATGAATTCTTGGCTCGACTCGAGATCGACTCAGTGTTTTATCAAACTCAAGCTTAGAAAGACAAGCTCGCTCGAGTTCGACTCGTTGACAGCTCTATATAAATTAAAGTTTTGGTTCAATAGTTTAGTCAAAATTTTCATCTGTTGAATCTACATCTTATAGTTGTTACATCTTTTCATTTAACCCCTTCCACCACCACCACCCCTCCACCTGGTGGGGGGTCAAATAAAAATATTCAACGACCGTAATGTAGATCGATCCAACGGTTGAAGATGGTTGATTGCACGATTGCACCAAACATCTGACTACATTCTATCTGAATCCAACTTTAAAATAGGAAATATTTTGACAAAGATTAATCCAGTTATGATGTTTTTCTCTTCTTGTTTTGTGATGTTATATTTTTTCTTGTTTCGTGATGTTTTTTTTCTTATTTCGTACTTCCTTCTTTTACCATATTACCTGTCATTAATAATTAGGACAAGTTTTCTAGTTCAAAATGAACTAAAAAACATGTTCTAACGACAAGTAATATAGGAAGGAGGGAGTAATGTTTTATGATAATGAACTCAATGTTGTTCATCTGTTCCATCTGTTATTTTGTTTTCTATCTGCTGTTTAGTGAACTATTTGTTATATTTGTATTCTCTGTTAATGAGCAACCCTCCACACCGTCGGTGGCCTCTAAAGTGCCTTGTATGATATTTTAGCCACTGGAGGTTCCAGGAGATCGCCCGCAGCGGAGCCTGCAAAGCGGTCTATAAAGTAGTATAGTAATAAGAAAATGCAACAAGTAGCAACAGCTGGAAAGAAAAATGGAGACAATGAACAAAGAGAAATGAAAAGAAAGGATGAGAAAAATGTTAGAAAAAGATAGGTAGAACTCCAACGTACCACTATCCCTATGCCCCTATATGCGGTGTCATCATTGCCACTACTCCTATACGCGGCCAGAAGTTATTACCACTGCTTGAAGAGAAGTGTTGCGAACTAGATGTGCCGATTAGTTTATTTTGTGTTTATTGGGGATTATGTAACAGCTAGTTCTGTCGATTGGCAATGACTGGAATGAAAAGTGGAGACAATGAACAGAGACAAAAGAAAAGAAAGAACGGGAAAAATGTTAGAAAAAGATAGGTAGAACGTACGATTAAGGTGAAAGAGCGTGGAGAACCAAACTGTAAAACAGGAAATGTTGCATATTACTGTCAAATATAGTATGTTATACCTATTGATGACAGGATATTATTCTTATATTGATGTTGAAAAGAGAGTGGTTCCATTACTTCGCGCGTCCCATCAGTGCATGCATAGAGGTGTGGGTCCCATAGGCTGTGGTGTTCACTTGTCAGCCACCCTTAATGCACCTGCAGCACTGTTGAGGATGTGAATCTGGCACCGCCAAAAGACGAACCATCACTGCGTGCGACCCCCATCAGTCGAGCGGAGAAGACGATGACGTGTGTCTTTATATAATGTCTCCATCATCTTCTCTGCGCGTACTCTATAAAGACACACCACCGTCTTCTCTGCACGTACTATGGCTTCCTCTTTGTCTCCGCCGCGCGCACCCTCATTGGTTCCCCTTGCAGCACAGTGAGGCTGAAGCCTATGGTGTTGCCGTTCACGTATTGCGGTCGAGATCGCGGGGCACTTTGCCGCAAGATACCTGCGATCCTTGGACGACCTCTCCAGACCGTGAGCCACCTGCAAGGCCATGCATGCGGCATGCCGGGATGGCAATGTGGGCAGGCTCGTGGCACTGGAGTGGGTTACCCAGAGGATGTGGCGCGACCCTGGGTGCTACAAAGCCCTCATGGAGAACCTGGCCATCATCGGCCACCCTCATGCGTGTTACATCACCGGGCTCAGGCTCGTCTTCGCGGTCGATCGTGCGCAGCAGGGCGCCCAATTTCTTGCCCGGGCGGTCGAGGCCGGACACATGGAGGCGGTCTACGTCCTTGGCCTCCTCTACTATGACGCCAATCATAGGACCTCTGATGCTGTCGAATATATCCGGTAGGTCGAAGGTGAGGTCGATGTTAGTGAGAAAGCGGTCGGGTTTGTTTCCATCATGAAGACCAACAATGAGTGCAGGCAGCGTCGGATTCATGTCTAGCTGAAATCGGTAATGTGACGTGGTCGCATCCGTGCCCGCCTCCGAGGTCGCCGATGGTGTCGTTGCCCTACAAGGAGGTTGACCCGTGCACGGCTGCTGACTTCTGAAAGCAAGAGTGGAGCGGCTACAGGGTCTTCTATAGTGAAGACTGTAGGATTAGACATGAGCATGTCGCATTCTGCTGTGCAGTGTTATCCGGTATGGGATATATACTTATAAGGTTGTGATGTTGTTTTTCTTGTTTCATGATGTCGTTTTTCTTGTTTTGTTGTGATGTTGTATATTGATGAACTCAATGTTGTTCGTTTGTTCCATCTATTATTTTTTTATCTGTTTGTTTAGTGAACTATCTGTTCTATCTGTATTCTGTGTTAATGAATAACCTCCACACCGCCGGTAGCCTATAATGTGGCTGGTACGGTACTTTAGCTGCTGGAGGTGCTAGAGCAGATCGCCCCTAGCAGGGCCTGCAAAGTAGTATACAGTACTAGTACGTAGTAACAGGAAAACGCAACAGGTAGCGACGACTGAAAACAAAAGTGGAGACAATGAACAGAGAGAAAATAAAAGAAGGGATGAAACCAAAGGTTAGAAAAAGATAGGTAGTACGTACGAATTAAGGTGAAAGAGCGTGGAGAACAAACTGTAAAACAGAAAGTGTTTGGCATATATCTCTATTGATGAGAGGATAATATTCTTGTGCTGATATTGAAAACAGAGCAATTCCATTACTTCGTGCGTCCCATCAGTGCATGTAGAGAGGCGTGGGCCCCATAGGTTGTGGTGTTCACATGTCGGCCACCATTAATGCACCTGCAGTACTGTAGAGGATGTGAATTTGCCACCGCCAAAAGACAAACCATCACTGCACGCGACCCCCATCAGTACACATGGAGAAGACGATGGTGTGTGTCTTTATTTAATGTCTCCATCGTCTTCTCCGCACGTACACTACAAAGACACACCACCGCCTTCTCTGCATGTACTCTAGCTTCCTCTTTGTCTCCGCCTCGCGCACCCTCATTGGTTCCCTTCGCAGCACGGTGATGCCAAAACCTATGGAGTTTTCCGTTCACACACGATATTGAGGTTGACATCGCGGGGCGCCTTGCCGCAAGCTCCGTACGACCCTTGGACGACCTCTCCAGTCAGTGTGCCCCCTGCAAGGCCCTGCATGCGGCATGCTAGAATGACATCGTGGGCAGGCGCGTGGCAATGGAGCGGGTGACCCGGAGGATGTGGTGCGCCCCGGGATGCTATGAAGCCCTCATGGAGAACCTGGCCATCGCCGGCAATCCTCGTGCGTGCAAGTTTTTTGGGGGATGTGAAGATGCCTGATGGTTATGCCTCAAACATCAAGAGATGTGTGGACATAGAAGCACGTAAGGTATTAGGTCCAAAAACTCATGACTTCCATAATATATTTCAGAAGCTCCTTCGTATTGCAATACATGACATATTGCCTGAAAAGGTTGTTGCGCCTTTAATTTAGTTTAGAAAATTCTTTTATAGAATTTGTTCTAAAGAATTGGCGGAACCAGATTTGGATAAGATGATCAAATAATTTCCTGAAACAATTTGTAAGCTTGAGATGTTGCTTCCTCTCGCTTTCTTTGATATCATGGTACATCTTCCTACCCATCTTGCCGAAGAGGCTCGCTTGGGGGACCTTTTCTTACAGATGGATGTATCCAATTGAGAGGTACCTTGGTACATTGAAAAGGTATGTACGTAGCAAAGCTCACCCGGAGGGTTCTATAGCTTAGGGATATATTATGGAAGAGTGTATGACTTTTTGTAGTTAGTTTTTGGATAACATCAGCACCAAGCTTAATATGCTAGAAAGTCATCAAGCTGCAGCTAGGAATGAACCTTCTATCGAGTCTAATATATTTACAAAAGTTGATAATTCTAAAAAAGGGTTTAAATGGGGCCAACATACTATAGTGGAACTACATAACACCAGGCATTATATTATTTCTAATGTTGAAAAGGCCGTTCCATGGATCAAGTACGTATAACTCAGATGTTCTATACAATTGGATCATGCTTATTGTAGATGGCTAATTTAATTTTGTACCCTTTTCAGTGAGCATTTTGAAGAGCTGAAAAAGATTCATTCTCGTGTTGTTGAAAAACGCCATAGAGATGAGTTTTCTTATTGGTTTCAAAAATGAGTAAGTACATGCAAGTTTTTACTTCAATGAAATATTGAACATATATGTGTTCTGAAGTTGGTTTATTGATGACCCCTTTTATACTAATGTGTACATATATTACGCAAAGAATGCAAAGTAAGTGTATGCATTATCTAGAGGACCTTATTGTTGGGCACATTTTTTTAGTCGATCATTCATAAATGGCTTCTTCTTTCGAACTGCTGAGGTGGAAAAGATTTATGGACGCAAAACAGTGGTGTTGTTGTTCGGGATGGTGATCGTGAGTGGTTTGGAGTAATCAAGAAAATGATTTCTGTTGATTTTAAAAAAAATCAAGAGGTTCTGTTATTTGAATGTGACTGGTTTGATCGGCCTTGTTCTGGTCAGAGCCAAAGCAGAGGCTACAAAACTGATCAATACAGAATAATATATGTTGACACTACTCTTTCTCAATTTAAGCATGAGCCTTACATTCTAGCCACCCAAGCAGAACAAGTCTTTTACGTTCAAAGTGTGAAGCAACCTAAATGTGCTACAATTGTTAAAACGAAGCCACGGAACCTTTTTGCCATGCCCCCTGGAGATAGTGAAAATAATGTCACTGAGACGATGGAGGCTGAGACATTTGATGGCCGATGACTTACTGATATCAATATGCCACACATAAATGAGGATAGGACCGCACGGGCTAGGAATGACATTGAGGGAGCAACCAATGATGCTTCCGCTCTTCAAATGAGAACTTGTGAATCGTGACGATGGAGAAAAATGAAGATGACAATGACGATGATGATACATATGTCAACAATGGTCTTGTAGCTCCATTGGGGGGGCGGGGGGGGGGGGGGGGGGGGGGGGCAACAGCGAAGATGATGATTTTTTTTATATAAGTAGTATCTGAGCTAGCTGTGAAGTATTTGATTTTTTTTCAAAAAGATAGAAGCCGCTCTTCTATTTAGCAGCAAGCTTAGAAGCAAGCCGGTATTGAATAATCCCACCTCTTTAGAACATACCCAAAATTTGAAATGATGCTCTTGCAGAAATTCCTAATGCAACGAACTAGTGATTCCTGGCAACAGATCCTAATGCAACGAGTGTGTTCCATGGCGATAGATCCTAAGGCCACGAATTACTACAATCGTGTCAACGAATCCTAATGCAACGATTGTGTTCTGTGGCGATACATAATAGTTGAACACATAAAATTATTCATCACACAGATGAACACATATAACACATTCACGCATTAAAAATAATATATTACAAAACTCAAGAAAAAAGTACAAGAAAAAATAAATAAAAACAACATCAAAACTAAAAAATAACAAAAGAAAACCTAAATACTACTCCTCCTCCCCCTCCCCCTCCTCCTCCTTCGGCTGCTCCGCCGGTTGCTTCAACTGCTCTGAGTGCTCCGCTGGTTGCTCCGGCTGGTCTGGATCCGGCGGTGCAACCTTGTGATCGAGGTTCCTTGCCATCGCGGCGACCAGGATACTACGGCCCTCGGCGCCGAGCACGTCGACCATCGTCTTGAGCAGCCTCTAGAACCGGTCGAACAGCCTGTCGAACAGCATCTTGAGAAGCTCGTTGTTGAGCCTCTCGGGGCAGCGGCAGCACTGTTTCTTGCAGAGTGGCTCTCTCGATGGGCTTGGCGGTGGAATGTTGTCCATGGTTGGTTGTCTGTGAAGAGAAGACGAGCAAAGAAAGAAGAGGAGAGACTGATGGCGCCTTAGTTTGTGCAGAGAAGCAAAATGGAGACGAGCTTAGCAGCAAAGTGCGTTTCTTATATGAAAAGCGCCTCTTCCCCCACGTCTCCTTTAGCTTTGTGATTTTCTCCATTTTGCTTTGGTTCACTACTGTTGATATCACACATCACTGAACATAGAGCACATTCACTTGATAACGAAATCATTCACTTCTCCAGAAAATAAACAAATCCTTCATTATGATTCCTGAGGAACACAATGAACACACCACACATTCATTCGTTCACACAGTGGAAAACGTTTTGTAATATATCGTGAGGCCAATGATTGTGTTCCATGGTGATAGATCCTAACGCACAAACTAGTACAATCATGGCAATAGATCCTAATGGAATGATTGTGTTCTGTGGCGATAGATCCTAACGCCACGAACTTGTGAATCATGACAACAGATCCAAATGCAACAGTTGTGTTCCATGGCGATAGATCCTAACACCTTAACTGGTGAATCATGGCAAAAGTTCCTAATGCAACGATTGTGTTTTGTGGTGATAGATCCTAACGCCACGAACTGGTAAATCATGGCAAAAGTTCCTAATGCAATGAGTGTGTTCCATGGCAATAGATCCTAACGCCACGAATTGGTGAATTGTGGCAACAGATCCTAATGCAACGATTGTGTTCTGTGGCAATAGATCCGAACGCCACGAACTGGTGAATCGTGGCAACAGGTCCTAATGCAACAATTGTGTTCCGTGGCGATAGATCCTAACGCCATGAACTGGTAAATCATGGCAACAAATCCTAACGCAATCATTGTGTTCCATGTTGATAGATCCTAATGCCACGAACTGGTGAATCGCGGCAATAGATCCTAATGCAACAATTGTGTTCCGTGGTGATAGATCATAATGCCACGAACTGGTGAACCATGGCAAAAGTTCCTAATGCAATGATTGTGTTATGTGACAATAGATCCTAATGCCACGAACTGGTGAATCGCGGCAACAGATCCTAATGCAACGATTGTGTTCCATGGCGACAGATCCTAACGCCACGAACTGGTGAATCGTGGCAACAGATCCTAATGCAATGACTGTGTTTCGTGGTGATTGATCCTAATGCCACGAAGTGGTGAATCGTGGCAACAGATCCTAATGCAACGACTTTGTTCCGTGGCGATAGATCCTAACACCCCGAACTGGTGGATTGTGGCAATAGATCCTAATGCAACGATTATTTTCGTGGCAATAGATCCTAACACCACAAACTTGTGGATCATGGCAACAGATCCTAATGCAACAATTGTGTGTCGTGGTGATAGATCCTAATGCCACAAACTGGTGAATCATGGCAATAGATCCAAATGCAACGATTGTGTTCTGTGGTGATGGATCCTAGCGCCACAAACCAATGAATCGTGGCAACAGACCCTAATGCAATGATTGTCTACCTTGGGGATAGATCCTAATGCAACGAGCTAGTGAATTGTGGCAATAGATCCTAATACAACGATCATGTTCTGTGGCGATAGATCCTAATGCCACGAACTAGTGAATCGTGGCAACATATCCTAATGCAACGATTGTGTTCCATGGCGATAGATCCTAATGCCACGAACTAGTGAATCATGGTAAAATACCAAGCTTACCACAACGATTTAGTATTCGTTGCAGTACAATCGTTGCAACAGGGCGGAATCCTTGTAGTGAAGCAAATACTGAAGTTTATGAAAAGCTTTCACCTCTTATCAAAATCGCTAGACCCCTCACCAACCTATTAGCTAAGAAAGCTCCCATTGATTTTGATGATGAATGCCTTAAATCATTTGATAGTCTCAATAAGGCACTCATCTCAGCTACAATCATCCAACCTCTCGATTGGATGCTGCCATTTGAAATCATGTGTGATGCTAGTGATGTTGCTGTTGGTGTGGTCTTATGCCGAAACAAGGATAAAAATCATCATGCAATATCCTACACTAGGAAAACTCTAACAGGAGCTCAACTCCATTATGCCACAACTAAAAAAGAGCTCTCAGCTGTAGTTTTTGCTATTGATAAGTTTAGATACTATTTTGTTTGAGCCAGGGTCATAGTCTATACAGACCATGCCGCCTTGAAGTATTTGATTACCAAAAAGGATGCTAAACTAAGGCTAATCCAGTGGATTCTTCTACTCCAAGAATTTTACCTAGAAATCAAGGATAATAAAGGAGTAGAGAATTCTATTGCAGACCATCTCTCTTGTATGGAAGTCACACAAACCATGGTCATTCCTATCAATAACTTCCTATGAGATGATATGCTACTTAAGGTGGCTGACTCTCACCCTTGGTATGCACATGTCGTGAACTTCATGGTCACGAGATACGTTCCACCAGGGGAAAACAAAATGAAACTACTCTATGAGAATCGTAGGCACCTTTGGGATGACCCATACATCTATCAATTATGTGCCGATGGCCTTCTCAGAAGGTGCGTCCAATCAATCAAAGGCACCAAAATTTTTGAGAAATGGCACGTTGGCCCCTATGGTGGTCATTACGGTGTTTATCGTACTCAGTCAAAGATTTGGCAGAGTGGACTCTATTGGCCTTTGATGTATGAAGATACAGATTAATTCATTTGCAGATGTTGGAATGCAAAAGCATGGGGGAATCTTTGCATGCAATGTGATGCCTCTAACATATAATCTCTAAGTGGAATTATTTTATGTTTCGAGTATCGACTTTATGGGACCTCTCCCAATGTCCTATGACTGCGAGTCTATTTTGGTGGCCATAGACTATGTGACAAAATGGATAGAAGCATTGCCATGCAAAAATGTTGATTCCAAGCAAGCTAGGAAAATGATCCATGGGATCATTTTTCCTAGCTTTGGAACTCTCCGTATGGTCATAAGTGATGAAGTGTCTCATTTCATAGATAAAACTTTCGGGAACTTTTTGAGAGAGCTTGGTGTCCAGCATAATATTGCTACTCCATACCACCCACAAACAAGTGGTCAAGCAGAAACATCTAATAAGAAAATTAAGAATATTCTGCAAAAAAACATCTTTGAAATGGGAGCGGGATCGAAGCATAAGCTACCCGACACTGTGGGCATACAATACTGCCTACAAAACACCCATCGACATGTCTCCATGCCAACTTGCCTATGGGAAGACTTGTCATCTTCCTGTAGAATTGGAACATAGAGCTTATTGGGCCATCAACGGTAGAACATGGATCTCCAGGAAGCTAGAAAACATCGATTGAAGAAAATTTTCGAGTTGGAAGAGTGGAGAGATAAGGCATATCATAGAGCCAAAATTTCCATGGAAAGAACCAAAAGATGGTACAATAAGAGGATTACGCCAAAAGACTTCAAGCCTGGAGATAAAGTTTTGCTCTTTAGCTCTAGGGTTAAACTCTCTGGACATGGGAAACATAGAAGGAAATGGGAATGACCCTTCATTGTAGTAGAGACCTCATCCCGTGGAGAAATCACACTCCAAGGTGATGATGGTCAGCTATTCAAAGTGAATGGACACTGGCTCAAATTATTCCATGAATACCAAGAGGATACAAAAAAAAGAAATTCATGTGATTAATCTTATTGATTTTCACGCAGTTTCTTTAAATTCTATTTAATTCTTCAGCGTCCAACCAATGGGCCCATCCAAATATTCATCTATGGGGCCCATTTAGTCGACCCAGAAAACTTGGCCGGATGGAGCCAAGAGAGGTTCGACTGACCCCTAGGTTCGGTCGACTCCTCCTTCGCGCAGCCCGCATTCTGTTTTTCCATATCGACTTTTCTCTCTTATCCCAACAATAATCTTGGTGCTACCACGTCGTTCCACGCTTAGATAACGAGGGAAATAGAGAGAGAACGTTGCACCACACAAAAATCAATCATATCCTCTCCTCCAATCCAAGTCATGGCCGACAGGAAACTTGTCCCTCATGTCTCCTCTAGCTCAACATTCAATCTGAGCGGAGACATCGTGCCGACCAATGACAACACCACCCTCGCATTGAAGTCTGTCAAGGCATTAGATGCTAAACCTCTTGCTACGATCCCACCACTGACGACGACTCCACGTTGGCGCAACACCACACCTCGTGGTGCTACCCGATCGCTCTCCCCTCCACTACAGGAAGAACGGTCACTTACGTCGGCCAAAGCCGACGTAAGTAAGGCTTAAACCGACGCCCATGAAGTCGTCGACACCTACCCGTCGTCCAACTGTGGCTGGCCTTAAGCCAGTCAAGACCCGTCGTTTTCTTGAAAAAGACGAGTCTCTCCTGAGGCTGCAGCCTGGCAAGGAGTTTTTGTACACTCTGAATACCAACAACGGTGACATAGTGAGCCACCACTACAAGTCACCTACACATTCCTTGCCAGAGCGTATGGGAGACCGCCTAATTATCCCCCGGGTGCACAAGCTTGAAGGAGGCTATGCAAAAGGCTTTTTCAAGCTCGTCATTAATATGGCGATGGAGGAGTCGACGGGCTCATCGCCCATCAAGATTAGGTGACACCTCTTGCCGCCTCCCAATTTGAGGACAGCGACGGCAAATCACCTCGTGCCCCTAAAGTGGCACAATTTTCTAAGGAGTTAGCTTCTCTCCGTTTGGAGAACAAGAAGCTATCTGACATAGTGGATGAAGGGCGCATCGAGAGGGTGGAGCTGAAGGATAAACTCATCTTGCTCAAGGGGGAGATTGACGGTGTTCGTCGTGGCATGAGCATCAAGATGCAGCGCTTATGCAATGCCGTCGGGGAGTCCGACATCTACAACGCACCATAGTCTAGATTTCCCAACACCATACGACCCTTACTAGCTTAGACTAAATTTTGTTTCAAAATTTCATTTTTTCAGATTAAAAAGAATAATGTAAGCATCCCCAATTTTTCAATTTAATAAAGTGAACTTACCGGTTCATCTAACCTTTGTAAAGTTCCCCCCTTTAGTCTATTTTTGTTGAATAAAGAATGCAGGGAACAAGTGTGGGGGAGGCACCCCAAATCGTGAAATCCCGACGTGCAAAATTAGCGTTGCATCCTAAAGCATGTTGCAACTGAACATATGATTTGACATGTCCAAACAGAGCATCAAGGAGGCAAGAGGGGTTTGACCGAACTGCCTGTTCGGCTGAATTGGTGTGGGCCCCACACGGCCCCGTTTCGCTCCACAATTTTAGTTTGGATCTCCTATCCCCAAATATATGTGCTACCCTACTGTTTGAGTTGATTTCCTATTTAAAATTGAAAATTTAAAATGGATTAACTCAACAATTTAAATTAAAACTTGGTAGTCAAAATTTGATTGAGCTAAAAATTTGAATAATTTATATTTCAATTTATTGTCTTGTTTATGATTCCCACAATTAAAGTAGGAAAAACACACCATATAAGTATTTGGCTAGTGTGATAAAGTAAATGAGTTACTCTAGGAGACATCTCTTTGTTGGAAATTGATTTTGATATTTGAAAAAATCTGGAGTCTTGAACTTTGCCAACTCGCATTGGAAATTTAAATACCCAACAAGGCCATATTATATACGTCTTCAAAAAACCACATGCATATGCCACTTTGCATCTTCATTGAACATTGTCAAACTCTTGATCCTATTGAGTGACTTGCATGAAATCTTTGAATAGGAATTCTTGTGCACTCCACCATATTCCATAAATTCCACACAATCACCATTAAGAGAATACTCCATACACATTTTGCACTCTCTCAATAAAAAGATGCACAAATGGAGTAGAAGACATGGCTATAAGAGTTCTAAAGAAAAAAAGAGCCAATAAGTAGCCATGCTTCATCCTTGCACAAAAGAGAGTGATAAGTTGGGAGTCATCACCACCATTTATCATGCACCATCCATAATAAGTGCACAATAATTTCTTTAGTCATCGGTTTTTGATGAATGGTCGTCTCATGTGGATCTTGTTTTGATTTAGTGATATATAAATTGCAATGTGTGCCACATTTATCCCTACCAAGCCCCAGATATAGCCATACTTAGTATAGGGACAAAACTGGCAAAACATGCCAAGATGAGGATCAAAACACTCTGAGAGATTTGAGTGATACCAAATGAGAGATAAAGGCAAATGCTTATTTGACTTTCCAATATATAGCAAATTGTCAAATCATTTCAGCAGGAGAAGATCCAAGGGAACTACATTCCAACCATTCCACTCTTCAAACACCCAAGATAGATGTGGTAGCGACATTCAATGGGAATTCATGAATTGAGGTATAAGTCGAAATATCTAGTATTCTCATTTTCTAACTTACAACAATTTTATGACATCATCTTAGTTCTTCTTCTTGCCTTCGCTATAGCACGAGCAAATGACTAGGTGTGGGGGAGTTTGTTGAGGGTCCTTAAGTGTCATATTTAGACCGTCAATTCACCTCATAATGAGACCAAAAGGGAAATACAACGTAGTGGTATGGTTAAATACTTTCCAATCCCACAAGTGTTGGTGATTATTTGTATTCAGGTGAATTAATACCCAAAAATATGAATACATGCAGGGAGTAATCCATTAAATTGGATTCCAACAAATCAAGCAACACTACATGTCCTCATATGGATCAAATGGCCCACAAACAGTATTATTCGAGGCCATCGAACGGTGTATCACCCATATTACTCAATGGGACCAACATAGAAGTCACAAAAAGAAAGCAGACTGGAATTCGTTAGAATTCCAGTGTGGCTGAACAGGTGGTTCAGTCAAAGTGCTTCTGGCGCAAAACTCGGTCAATCGATGCGTGTCAAATCCTCCTAGCTTCCTGGTTGCGGGGATGACTAGCTTGCGTGCATTTAGTGGCGGGAATTGACCCTTCTCCACTTATAAATAGCACCCCGCACCTCACCTCACACACACACACACAAAAAGTTGAGAATAGAATACCACTTCTAAGGTTTAGAGTAGTCCTAGAGGCTGCCAAGTAGAAGGAGAGTGTGGTGAAGAGTTTAGAAGAAGGAGGATTGGGCTTGTCAACTCCCTCTTCTACACTTGTACCCCTACAAAGGTTTTATTCAAAGTAAGCCTTTGTGAATTCAATTCAAGTTTGATTTTCAATTCAACGTAGTTTGCACAAGTAGTTACTTGTGGTTTCGTTACTTTAATTTATTAGAGGCTCTAGTAGTAGCTTTTCGTTCGAAACAACAATAGTAGTTATTTAGAACATAAGCATGGTGCTTAGGTTAGAAATCACTAGTGAATATCTCATAGACCCACGGATTGAAGAGGTAGGCAGTAGGTGGTGACAATCCTATCTGTCCTTTGTAATCCTCCACGTTTGGCTATGCCATAGGCTCTTGGCGGGAGTCGTCCTAGTGTTGCTAGGGGTAAACATGTGCCCAAAGCAAGCAGCTACTGCAAATCTCTTTGAATTAGAATTAATAGTTTGAATTCCTCTTTGTTCCTTGCCTACCAAACAACTTTGTTTCCTTGGGTGAATTAGTTTGTTAGATTAGCATACACATTCCTTGGATTCGATAACCCTTGGAATACTCATTAAGGGGATGTGATACATGACAATTTTCGTGCGCTTGCGGATTTTTATATGTGATGTAAAAACATCAATAAGGACAATAAGGCCCCTAGCCCAAAGAAGACGGGAAAAATCATGCAAGCTTAGTGGCAAGAATTTGTTCGTCAAAAGACCACACCTGAGGCTAAAGCTCTAAGTCACTCTAGGTCCGAGCTTGAAAAAACGAACATATACCATCTTCACTTGACGTCTACCAGATATGCCCCCAAAGTTGAGAAATGGAATAAAATATTAGAGGAAATTGTCAACACGGGCAATCCTAACCCGCTAGAAGGCTGCGATGAGTGAACTAAGCAGTGGGTGTTAGCTCGTTCAGGTTTGACTGACGAGGGCAAATATGCAAGGCCCGACTCCGTGAACCAAGTAAAGTAGAGAATTATAGAAATAATTGAATAGCAAGAGAAGGGTATCTTCAAGCTGACGAGGGAGAATGACGAACTTATTGCTATCCTAGGCAACCCTGAACATGGTGGATGGATTCGATCAATCTCTTCTCAGATGTCTTGGATAGAGGGTTTCCCGAAGGGTAAAGAGTTATATAGAAAACACGACAAGTTCAAGAAGACACTTGAAGATACAAATGATCAAGAGGTCAGGTCGTCTCCTAAGGAAATATTGGATCAACTTAGATTATCGGGGCAATTACTATGTTAGAATAAAGCATTGGTTCATGTGGCAAATGAGCAATTGTTATCTCCAACTGCCTATCCTAGCAGTATAGGTTCTGTACTAGGATCAGGGTCATGTATTAAGCTCCCTATCGATGATATCATTGAAGAAACGTCTTGTCATCTTCTTGTGACAATGGCAGAGCAGGAAACAAAACAAAACAGGTTGCCACTGCCATGGCAAAATCAAAACATGTATTCAACGGCAAATCACTCCCGTTGTATTATGTTGTGGTGCAAGTTCTTCTGCTCATTTACAATGATTATGAAGATTACGAACTAGAACACATCACTCCCGGGGGGGATCACGACTCTGGGGCAGGCCGTCAACCAGTTAATCCTTTGGCACCTACGCGACATCGTATTGTACGATGAGCCGATTTCTAGCCCCATCATAGCACAGAAGATCGCAACCCCATCTTCTTCAATTGAAGTTCTAAAAGATCCACTCCCGCTATGTCCTAGCAAGGATGATAGTAAAGGTAACCAAGAGGAAACAATTGAACAACATCTTGTATAAGTACGTGAGCAAGCTAATAGTAAAGAGCAACAACCAGTTGAAGAACAACTTCTATTAGTAAGAGAGCAAGCTGACAGTAAACGGCAATTAGTTGAACAACAGTTTGAACAACAGACCAATGCCCAACGTCCGACGACTACTCCTCTTTTAGTGGACAGTAAAGAACAACCAGTTGAACAAAATGTTCAACAATAGGCCAATGGCCAACTCCCGACAACTACTCCTCCGTCAGTTCCTATCAAAGTTAGCTAATACAAAATAAGGGAACCTTCTAAAGAAGTGGCAAAATTTTTGGTAATAATGAAGCAAATGAATACAAAATCGCATGCCTCTCATGCTTCATATGAGACAACATTAGAAGATATTGAGGAGTGGGAAGAAAACAGTGAGAAAAATACTCGAGAGAAGGCTTTACTTAAACCAAGAGTTCCAACATACAAGATTCCGGACATTCCTCCTACACTTTAGAAAGGAAAATTGTTGATGACATCGGCAGAGCTGAGCAACCAGCATTTAAAGCTTAGGAGAATGCACGAGTGGTACATCACCACCGGCATTAAACATCATCTTGAATATATCTCATTTCGTATGTCAAAAGAGCCATTCTATATCGATGGAGACCTTAAACGAAACTTTCTCTTTGAAGATATGTGGAGCATTTTCTATTGAGAGAGGCTCAAAATCAACCTTTTACTCATCTGGTGCTTGTAAGTGTCTCTAATATTTCATACTTGCTTTTCTTACTACATGCATACATGTCATGAGATTATAACAATTTTGGACTTATTCTTTGATAGGATGCAATCCATGGACAATGAAAAACTAAAGTCCAAGACGGGTATCCTTAACTCTACGATAATTGCAAAGTTGAATTTCGACTTTTAGGTTAAACGGGACTCAAAACTATACAGATGAATGTCAAAAAATAATTGAAAGAATAATAGCAGACCAAAAGAAGGCTAAAAGGGCAAACGGGGCAGCCTACATAGCACACTCCATGTTTAACTTTGTCAATGATGGCAAGGACCTCATAAAGGCTTCGTACCGCTTCAAGTAAGTTCAACACATGGAATGGAAATAGTAATTTATTACTAATTGTTAACTTAACACGTGTGTTTGTGTAGGATCGAAGAGTACGTGTAAAGCTACCATAGGGAGGTGAATGGAAGATTAAATCTTTTGAACAGAAGCAACGAAAACACCCCTCGGCAGAAAATCGATCTGTTAAAGAAACTGTGTGTGCGACTAACCTAAACCTGTTCAGCTGTGACAAAAACTAGTATAGATTGTAGAGAATGAAGTCACGAAGTCTTCACAACAAGAATCACAAAAATCCATCGAGAGAAACTCAAGTTACGATTGAAATATCAAACAAATGTCAATCTCTCCTACCCGAGAAAAATAGTTCTAACACTGCAAAGAAACTCTTGTGGATCAGAAACCACAAATCCAATGATCGTGACATTTTCACAGAAGTTAGAAAATCAAGTTGTGAAGACAACCCAAAAAGAATCACGTCAATCAGATTTGTAAACCTTGAGGTATGATAAAACCACCAAAGCAAGGTAGTACTTTGCAGAAACTCGACAAAAAAGACATGAAGAAAACAAGTCGGACGAACAAGGCACAAAAGCTCGTTTAGACTATGAATTTTATTGATCAAAACTTACAAGGAAGAGCCCCAAAGTCGTCTACCACAAGCTCTGGCCTCCCTTGCTTATATAACCAGCCCTTAGGCCAACCCAAACCTAACTAGGACTCTAATACTCCTCAATTCACGAATCGAAACTTTCCATAACTGCTCAAGACTCTTCTATACGCAGATAGAAGCAATCTTAAGACTTCCAAACACCTTAGGAACATATCCCACATTCCTAAAACAATCTAACTTCATGTCCCACACGAAAACTATCATAACCAACTCGATACTTTCCATATCCGAGCCAAAACCAGACTCTGCCGCAGCCAGAGTCATAATCCGATACGATTGGATCCTTCCTACCAAATCTTTCCTGCCATAACCCATCATCGGAACCATGTTTCCACGTCATGCAATGCATGCATACGTGCGAACACCTTCCTTCGATATCCAGTTTCCATCATATGCAGTTCCCTTGATTCAATCACCCTATGTGACCTCCTGATCAGCTCAACCACAGTTCCTACCGAACTTGGTTGTTGGAACCACATCTCCTCCCTGAGACTAGTCCAATGGATCCTGTCACCAGCCATGTATTGAACTCAAGCAACACCTGCACATGAATAAACAACCAATACTTCCGAGCACAAGTCCTCGACTTGACTCTCGTTAGTTCTGATTACCACAACACCTTACGTGAGCACCTCACATAAGTATGTTGCAAACCTTAGCAAAAAGATATCAACCATAACCGCCAAAACACACCAAAAACTTAGTAAAAGAATACTAAGCATATTTTCCATAGATGTAAAGCAAGTTTGTAACACTTCAAAGTAAAAGCAGAACCATTGCAATCTAGCTCTGGAACTTGCCAAAACTAACCATACTTTGAGCTGGAGCTTACCAAAGCTAGCAGGACATAGCGCCGGAGCTTACCAAAGCTAGTCGGACCTAGCGCTGGACCTAACCAAAGCTAGTCTGACCTAGTGCTAGAGCTAACCAAAACAAGCAGGGCCTATCGTCGGACCTTGCTGGAGCTCGAACCTAGAGTCGGACCTAGATGATAAAGGTGTTTTGGTAGTATTCAAAACTTTTATCGCTATAGCCAATGTATTCAACACACATAGGTCTCACTATTTGTACGTGTGCAATGATCACTACATAACGATCTTCATCAAGCCAACATAGGGTTTGGCAACGGTCTTGGACTCAACTAATTTCTCATCAAGTATTTACAGAGACTTCCTTAGCATTTTAAAAAGGTACGGATATTCGATACTTTTGATATACACGAATATATAGGTTGGCAGTTCTTATATGACATTTCTTGTGTGACAGTGTTGTCAGTTTTACTGGATAGAACTTGGCAGTGAGCAACCTGCTAATAAGGATGCATTAAAAATATCAATGGACTTCCCTTTCCCAAGAAGCCTCCTGGTAGTGTCTTATTCGGGTATTATGTATGAAAGCATATTTGAACCGCCTGCAAATATAGAGTGAATCATGAGGATGGAAGTTATCCTTAATGTTGATATTGTATTTTCATACTTTTGTGATACATTTTCTTTGTCACTAGCCTATTTTAAAACTTATATTCTGCATTCATTGTCAGCAACACATTCTAAACCTTATTATGTGTTTCATTGCATCACAAGAATTGGATACAAGAATGGCCGGTTTCTAAAAATATGCCCGTTGATGGAGTCCATAGGATTGCAAGTGAACTGTGTCTTTTCATGCGTCACAAAGTTTTTCACCGAAAAGGGTTGTTCTTCGATAACAAAGGTCCAGTTGCTGATGTGCCAGATTTTTGCTAGTACGAAAATCAAAACATTATTTAGTGATGAACACATGTAAACTATGAATTAAGATGTACTTGTATTTGTGAGACCTATGTGTGCTGAATACATTGGCTTGTAGTGAATACACTTGGCTTTGATGATAAAAGTTTTGAATATCACCAAAACACCTTTCTATCAAGGTCCGACTCTAGCTCCGACCTACAGCAAGGTCCGACTAGCTTTGGTCAGCTCCGGTGAAGTTTTGTCTTTAGCTCCGGCATGTCTTTGATAGCTCCGACATGTCTTTGATAGCTCCGACATGTTTTTGATAGCTCCTACATGATTTTGATAGCACCACCGTGTTTTTGCTAAGCTCTGAAGTTGATTTTTCTAGCTCTGGTTTTTGGGATTACTAGTTCCGACTAGTTCTGGTTAGCTCCGGCGCTAGGTCCTGCTAGTTTTGTAAGCTCCAGCGGGAGCTTGGTTGTACTAGTTTTGGTAAGCTCCGGCGCTAGGTTCTACTAGCTTTTGTTAGCTCCGGCTCAAGGTTCGGGTTGCTCTGGCAAGGTCCGGAACTTGACCGTAGTGATTTTGCTTTTGATTTGCAATGTTTCGTACTTGCTTTACATTGTTAGAAAGATTGCTTAGTATTCATTTGCTAAGTTTTTGGTGTGTTTTGGTTGATATGGATGATATCGTGTTACTGTGGTTTTGCAACATGCTTATGTGAGGTTCTCACATAGGGTGTTGTGTTCGGAACTAACTTGAGTCAAGTCGCGGACTTGGGCTCGTATGGATTGGTTGTTTATTCATGTGCAGGTGTTGCTTGAGTTCAAGAAATGGCTGGTGACGGAATCCATTGGACTAGTCTCAGGGAGGAGATGAGGTTCCAACAACCAAATTCAGGAGGAATTGTGGTTGAGCTGATCAGGAGGTTGCGCAACATGATTGAATCAAGAACAATGCATGTGAAGGTATCGTGGACGTCGTTGGAAGATGTTTACATGTATGCAAGGAGTGCATGGACGTGGCTACATGGTTCCGAGACGTGATGAAGAGATGTGGATGTAAAGAATTGGTCGGAAAGGTCCAACCGACTAGGTTATGGACTCAGGCTGCGGCTGAGTCGGGTTTGACTCAAATATGGAAAGATTTGAGTTGGTTATGGTAGGATTTCGTGTGAGTCACGAATTCGAGTTGTTTAGGAATGTGGGATACGTTCCTAAGGTGTTTGGAAGTCTTAAGATTGCTTCTATCTGCGTATAGAAGAATCTTGAGCAGTTATGGAAAGTTACGATTCGTGATCTGAGTAGGATTGGAGTCCTAGTTGATATTGGGTTGGCCTAAGGGCTGGTTATATAAGCAAGGGAGCCAAGAGCTCGTGGAGCACGACCTTGGGGCTGTTCCTCTTGTGTTCTATTGAATAAAATTCGTAGTTTGAAGGAACTTTTGTGCCTTGTTCGTCAGACTTGTTCCAGACAAGTTTTACTCGTCGAGTTTCTGGACAGCACTACCTTTCGTTGGTGGTTTTATCATAACTCGACTTTTACAGATCTAATTGACGTGATTCTTTTTGGGTTGTCTTCACAACTTGATTGTCTATCATATGTAAAAATTTCACGGTCATTGGATTTGTGGTCTATGATCTACACGAGTTTCTTTGCAGCGTTCCAAAACTGTTTTTTTTCTCGGGTAGGGCAGATTGACCATTGTTTGATCTTTCGATCATAACTTGAGTTTTTCTCGACGGATTTGAGTGATTCTTTTTGTGTTGTATTCGTGACTTGATTCTCTCTGATATATCACTCTTGTCATGGTGAAACACGTTTAGATTAGTCTCACACACGATTTATTTAACAGATCGTTTTTCTGCCGAAAGGGTTTGGGGTTTAAGTGTTTCCGCTGCGTAAGATTTTTAAATCTATCATTCACCCCCCTATGCTAGCTTTTCACGTGCTCTTCGATCCTACAATTGGTATCAGAGCCACATTTCTCTAATCTTTGTGATTTGGATGTGTTTTTGACTAATCATCATGGAGAAGTACTCCGCCAAACCATGTGTGTTTGCTGGTATTGATTTTCAGGTTTGGAAGGCACGCATGGAGGCTTTCATCCAGGCACAAGGCTTTGCAATATGGGAGAAGGTATACAAGCCTTACGAAGTGCCATCAAACGATCAAGTTACAGCTACAAATCTGAGAGATGTCGACAACAACAACAAGGCTCGGAACTTGATCATACAAGGATTAACACAAAGCGACTTCGACCGTGTTGCACACCTCCGATCTGCATAGGATGTGTGGAAAGAACTTTGTGACTACCACGAAGGATCCAACACGATCAAAGAGGTAATGCAGGACATGTTCAAGAAAGAATACATGCGCTTCGAGATGCAACCCGGTGAGTCTATTGATGACCTTTTTGCTCGCTTTAATAAGATTCTCAGCAACTTGCATAGCGTCAATGTTAATTTTTTTAGATGCTGAAAATGCTAGGCAATTGCTAAGTGCATTAGATATGTAAATTTGGGAGATGAAAGTCACATCTATTCGTGAATCTACTGTCATGAGTTCACTTACTTTAGATGTGCTATATTCCAAGTTAAAAACTCATGAAATTGACATAATCTCACGTAAGAACCCCAATAAGTCTATTGCATTTGTTTCACAACGTGATATGTCTAGCTCCAGCCAATCATCATCTTGCAATGCTCTTGCTTTGTTGTCCTCACTAACCGTGGAGCAGATCGAATAATTTCCAGAAGAGAAGTTGGCACTCATCTCTACTAGATTCTCAAAAGTATTGCAAAATGTGAGAACTAGAAGGAGAGGAAGCTCCGGACCTCAACGCTGTTTTGAATGTGGTAAAACAGGACACTTTCGTACAGAATGCCCTAACCTTTCAGGTCCGACCACCCGGGAAGAAAAACAAAGCAAGGTTCGGACCTCCTCTGGAAATTCAAACAAGAAGAAGAAAAGTACCATAGAACGCAATATGA
The DNA here is from genome assembly GCA_036927565.1 of Tuctoria greenei. NCBI lineage: Eukaryota > Viridiplantae > Streptophyta > Magnoliopsida > Poales > Poaceae > Tuctoria > Tuctoria greenei. The sequence continues at coordinate 79,356,697 of JAYESD010000001.1, read as the reverse complement.
TTAATAGTTTCATCACCGCGCTTCAAGAGTTCAGTTCAAGCGACGTGGACATTGGAAGTGATGAAGACGAAGATTATCTGGCAAACTTGTGCTTCATGGCGGGCAAGTCAAGATTAAGTATGGAGGAGGCAGAACACAACAGCGACAATGAAGAGGTATGTCCTACTTGCGAAGAAATGTGTGATGCTATTTCTCGTGCCACTATTATTGTTAAGAAAAAGGACAAAAAGCTTAGGGATAGTGCTGCAAAAATGGAATCACTAGAATCTGAAATCAACCGTTTAAAAACTTTGATTCTTAGTGATGATGCATGTTCCTCATGTGATTTAATATATGAACAATTGTCCTCATTAAGAAGTGTGCACACCTCCACACTTGATAAAGTTGAGTTAGAAATTGAAAAGAACAAAGAGCTTGCTGCACTTAATGATAAAAACTTGAAAGATGCTAGTTGTTCTACAACTGATTTGCATTGTTCTACTTGTGATGATCTTGATAAGAAACTACAGGATGCTATGAATGAAATTTCTATATTGAACAATGCTTTACGTTCTCATGAAGTTAAACTTTGTTCCAATTGCAAACTAAAAAGAAAAACTTCATGTGAAAATTGCCTTGATCTGTCCAATAAATTTGATGACATGCATAGGACATTAGATCGGTTTTGTAATGGGAATAAGAACCTAAACTTACTGCTGAATTCTTCCAAGTCTTGCAATGATAAAACTGGTTTAGGTTTTGATTCTCATGCTCATTCTAAGGCACATCCACCTAAAAGTGTAAAGTCATTAGGAAGTGGTTTGATTCAAACAGTTTCTAAACAAAAAGGAGTGGTTTTCAAATCTGCAGGAGTGTTGCCTCATTCGAATTTCAAATAAAAATATTGCTTGCTCATCTAGACATGAACACAAAGTTAAATTTCATTGTACCTTCTGTGGTAGAGATGGTCATGTCATTGATTTTTGTTATAGACTAGCTAAACAACAGAAAAGGGAAAGAATGGTTGCTAGATCTCAGAACTTTCATGCAAAATTTGCTGCACACATTGAACCGAATGTACAACCTGCTGTTTTGAGTCAAAAACATTCAAAGTTTACCTCCGGACCTTCTGTTTTTGCCTTCAGAGCTACTGATTTTTGTGCTACACAAGTAACACCTTATAGGTCAGTAGTCAAGAATAAAAAATCTCAAACTTTGACTCATAAACCTGCTATTTTGTCTTAGCTTTCGCGTGTTTTTCCTGTTGCACGTCGCGTGACTCAGTACTGGATTCCTAAATGCCTTTTGACTAACCCTAGTATTGAGTCATCGACGTATTGTGCTTCTATGTAGGTTACACGTTTGAGGAAGGAGAACATTTGGATTGTGGATTCAGGTTGCTCACGCCACATGACCGGTAACAAAGATTGGTTCTCCTCCCTCTGTTTTGTGTCACGTGTAGAGAATGTTACTTTTGCTGATAATTCCTCAACTCCTATAATTGCTAAGGGTTCGGTTAGAGTAAATGATCACTACACTTTGAAGGATGTGGCACTTGTCAAAAAATTGAAATACAACTTGATTTCTGTTTCACAATTGCTAGATGAAAATCTAGAAATTATTTTCAACAAAAACTGCTGCAAAGTTGTAAGTTCAAATAGTGAGCTTATTTTTAACATGTCTCGGTTTGGAAGAGTTTTTAAAGCTGATTTTGATATGTCTTCCTCTAAGCATAGGTGTCTAGTTGCTAATGATTCAAAGGACTTATATTTTGACATCGTAGACTTGGTCATGTAGGCTTTGATCACCTAATGCGTGTTAGTGCTCTTGATCGCATACGTGGGCTGACTAAGCTTAAAGGGGACAAAGAAATTGTGTGCTCTTCTTGTAGACATGCTAAGATGGTTGCAGGTTCACATACTCCTCTCACAATGATCATGACAACTAAACCATGTCAACTTTTGCATCTTGACACCGTAGGACCTTCACGTGTTCAATCCTTTGGAGGTAAATGGTATGTTCTTGTTATTGTTGATGATTATTCTAGATACTCTTGGGTTTACTTTATGGCGTCTAAGAATGAAGTTTTTAGTCACTTTAGAACTTTATTTCTTAGATTATCAATTGATTACCCAGGACCTTTAAAAGCAATTAGAAGTAATAATTGAACTGAATTTAAAAATCAATCTTTTGATCACTTTTGTGCTGAAAAAAGAATAGATCATCAATTCTCTTCACCATATGTACCTCAACAAAACGGTGTTGTAGAAAGAAAGAACAGAACCTTATTTGTGATGGCTAGGACTATGCTTGATGAATATCAAACTCCTAGGAAATTTTGAGCTGATGCGTTAGCAACCGCTTGTTATGTCTCAAATCGTGTTTTCTTGCGTGCTAAGCTAGGTAAAACACCATATGAGCTCCGGTTTGGACATAGGCCTAGTGTTACACACTTTCGGGTCTTTGGTTGCAAATGCTTTGTTAAGAAACATGGTAATCTTGATAAATTTGAACCTAGATCCATTGATGGCATGTTTCTTGGTTATCCATCTCATACTAGAGGCTACTGTGTGCTTTTATTTGACACTAACAAAATTGTGGAGACTTGTGAAGTGTCTTTTGATGAAGCTAGCCCAGGTACTAGCTCCGGTGTTGCAGGACCATATCCGTATCCTCAGGGGGAGGGTATTTTTGAAGATGAAGAAGAGCCGGTGATACTGCCTGGTAGTTCCGAAGTTGACACGTGTCCAGCTCCGGACGTTGAACAAGCTTCGGCTATCACCTATGCTGGTCCTGATCGTCCACAAGTCACAAGCTCATCAATCTACGATGAACCTAATGAAGAAGAAGCTTGTGAGACAGCTGTTCCCCTACGTTTTTACAAAGATCATCCCCCACAACAGATGATTGGAAGCTTGCACGAACGAGTCACATGGTCCAAGTCTTGCGAACCCAACTCTCATGCTCATTCTGCTTTTGTTGCTTCTTTTGAACCCAAAGATATATCACACGCACTCACTAATGAATCTTGGATTATTGCCATGCAAGAAGAGTTAGAAAATTTTGAAAGAAATAATGTTTGGAAACTTGTACCTCCACCTCTAGGTCACACTTTAATTGGAACTAAATGGGTATATAAAAATAAACAAAGTGAGGATGGGGTTGTGGTTAGGAATAAGGCTAGTTTGGTTGCTCAAGGTTTCACTCAAGTTGAAGGTCTAGATTTTGATGAAACTTTTGCTCCCGTCGCTAGATTAGAAGCCATAAGAATTTTGTTAGCTTTTGCAGCATCTAAAGGTTTTAAGCTATATCAAATGGATGTTAAAAGTTCTTTTCTTAATGGCTACATAGATGAGGAGGTTTATGTCAAATAACCACCGGGTTTTGAAAATCCAGATTTTCCTAATCATGTTTACCAACTGTCCAAAGCCTTATACGGTCTCAAACAAGCCCCTAGAGCATGGTATGATAGGTTAAAAACATTCTTACTTGAAAAGGGGTTTACCATGGCCAAGGTTGATAAAACTCTTTTTGTGCTTAAGCATGACAATGACTCATTATTCGTTCAAGTGTATGTGGATGATATTATCTTTGGTTCTGCTTCTCATGATCTTGTGTCCAAGTTTTCAGCAATGATGAGTTCCGAATTTGAAATGAGTATGATGGGTGAACTCACTTATTTTTTGGGGCTGCAAATCAAGCAAACCAAGGAGGGTACCTTTGTGCATCAAACGATGTATACCAAAGACCTCCTAAGGCGCTTCAACATGGACAAAACAAGCCTCTTCGGACACCAATGGGAACAGAAACAACACTTGAACTTGATGAAGATGGTGAATCTGTGGATCAAAAAGAATATAGAAGCATGATCGGATCACTTTTGTACCTCACGGCATCAAGACCGGACATACAATTCAGCGTATGTCTTTGTGCACGGTTTCAAGCTTCCCCACGTGTTTCACATCGTCAAGCCGTCAAAAGGATTCTCAGGTACTTACATGGAACCCAAGAATTTGGCATTTTTCTTCCTTCTTCCTCACCGTTACTTTGAAAGCTTTTTCGGATGCTGATTTTGGGGGTTGTAGGAATGATAGGAAAAGTACTTCCAGTGCTTGTCATTTTCTTGGTAATTCTATTGTTGCTTGGTCCTCTAGAAAACAAGATTCAGTTGCACAATCCACAGTCGAATCTGAATATGTAGCTGCTGCTAGTGCTTGCTCACAAATTCTTTGGATTGTTCAAACACTTAAGGACTATGGGGTTGATCTAGATAGTGTTCCACTGTTCTGTGATAACACTAGTGCCATTTGCATTGCTAAAAACCCCGTGCAACATTCTAGAACTAAGCACATTGACATAAGGTATCACTTTCTCCGAGATAATCTTGAAAAATGAAACATTGTGCTTCACCATGTAGATACCGAACAACAATTGGCTGACATTTTTACAAAACCTTTGGATTTCACTCGTTTTTGTTACATTCGTAGTGAAATAGGGGTTATGCATCCTCATGGCTTAAATTGAGGGGGAGTTTTTGAAACTTGGGAAGTCTATGTGTGAATCTGAAATTAAAATAATATGAGTATAGTATTTCATACATATATGACTTTGTGATTTCTTTTACATGCTAAAAGTTCTTACTACATTACTCGTGTTATACATTTTGTAGTTTTTGCCATGTCTAGTAATTGGAATAATTACTTACACTAAAACTGGTCATGGTAGAACTTTCTTGTTGTTTTGAACTTGTTACATGTTCACAAGTGCTTTTAATCATTAAGAATTCATCAGGTAATCAACTCACATGTTGAGTTTTTATGAACAAATATAAATTGAGAAAAGATCAAGAGAATATGCATGCATCGCACTTCTTCTTTTGAGATGGCTTGTCATTGCACTTAGATATGAACTTAGAAGAAGTTGTGTATGACTAAAACCATGTCCATAAGCCTCTGATTGTCAAATGACATAGGCTTGGCTTGGTTGGTTAGAATAAGGCAGATGCGGAGATAATCTCTTGCAAATATCATATCATCTAAATTTATGCTTTGAAAAATAATAAAATGCAGCAACTAGTGTCATGCTTTCAGGTTTTGAAATAGTTAAGTTTGTGAGAGCATGACTTGCTTAAATTGAAAATTACATATGATCTCTAGCATGGCTTACACTACTTTATATATCTCATTGATGTGATAGTGTAAGTTACTTGATAGTATGACTTGGATGAGCTTTGTTTATATGTATATGTTATAGTATTCTCATAACAACTAAAGTTGGAGAGAAAATTTTTTTATATGCTCATGACTTGCTGAATACATTGTCAAAGGGGGAGAGATAAGCATGAAGAGAAAGAGAATATGTGCATAAGGAGAGATAATAAAGGGGGAGAGATAATATGGGATAATTTTTCTTCTCATTTTACTTTTGATTTACAAAGGGGGAGAAATTGCCTTCAAAACTTTTATGTGAATAAGCCAATGTTCGGATTTTAAATGGTTTTGCCAATGCATTCATCAAGGGGGAGATTGTGAGACCTATGTGTGTTGAATACATTGGCTTGTAGTGAATACACTTGGCTTTGATGATAAAAGTTTTGAATATCACCAAAACACCTTTCTATCAAGGTCCGACTCTAGCTCCGAGCTACAGCAAGGTCCGACTAGCTTTGGTCAACTCCGGTGAAGTTTTGTATTTAGCTCCGGCATGTATTTGATAGCTCCGACATGTCTTTGATAGCTCCAACATGTTTTTGATAGCTCCGACATGATTTTGATAGCTCCGCCGTATTTTTGCTAAGCTCCGAAGTTGATTTTTCTAGCTCCGGTTTTTGGGATTACTAGTTCTGACTAGTTTTGGTAAGCTCCGGTGCTAGGTTCTACAAGCTTTTGTTAGCTCCGACTCAAGGTCCGGGTTGCTCTGGCAAGGTCCGGAACTTGACCGTAGTGATTCTGCTTTTCATTTGCAATGTTTTGTACTTGCTTTACATTGTTGGAAAGATTGCTTTTGTGCCTTGTTCGTCAGAATTTTATTCAATAGAACACAAGAGGAACAGCCCCAAAGTCGTGCTCCACGAGCTCTGGGCTCCCTTGCTTATATAACCAGCCCTTAGGCCAGCCCAATATCAACTAGGACTCCAATCCTACTCAGATCACGAATCATAACTTTCCATAACTGCTCAAGATTCTTCTATACGTAGATAGAAGCAATCTTAAGACTTCCAAACACCTTAGGAACGTATCCCACATTCCTAAACAACTCAAATTCGTGACCCACACAAAATCCTATCATAACCAACTCAAATCTTTCCATATTTGAGTCAAACCCGACTTAGTCGCAGCCTGAGTCCATAACCTAGACGGTTGGACCTTTCCGACCAATTATTTACGTCCACATCTCTTCATCACATCTCAGAACCATGTAGCCACGTCCATGCACTCCTTGCATATGTGCAAACATCTTCCAACGACGTCCACAATACCTTCACATGCATTGTTCTTGATTCAATCATACTGCACAACCTCCTGATCAGCTCAACCACAATTCCTCCTGAATTTGGTTGTTGGAACCTCATCTCCTCCCTAAGACTAGTCCAATGGATCCCGTCACCAGCCATGTCTTGAACTCAATCAACACCTGCACATGAATAAACAACCAATCCATACGATCCCAAGTCCGCGACTTGACTCAAGTTAGTTCCGAACACAACAACCTACGTGAGAACCTCACATAAGCGTGTTGCAAAACCACAGTAATACGATATCATCCATATCAACCAAAATGCACCAAAAACTTAGCAAATGAATACTAAGCAATATTTCCAACAATGTAAAGCAAGTACAAAACATTGCAAATGAAAAGCAGAATCACTACGGTCAAGTTCTGGACCTTGCCAGAGCAACCCGGACCTTGAGCCAGAGCTAACAAAAGCTAGTAGAACCTAGCGCCGGAGCTTAGCAAAACTAGTACAACCAATCTCCCGCCGGAGCTTACAAAACTAGCAGGACCTAGCATCGGAGCTAACCAGAACTAGTCGAAACTAGTAATCCCAAAAACCGGAGCTAGAAAAATCAACTTCGGAGCTTAGCAAAAACACGGCGGAGCTATCAAAATCATGTCGGAGCTATCAAAAACATGTCAGAGCTATCAAAGACATGTCGGAGCTATCAAAGACATGCCGGAGCTAAAGACAAAACTTCACCGGAGCTGACCAAAGCTAGTCGGACCTTGCTGTAGCTCGGAGCTAGAGTCGGACCTTGATAGAAAGGTGTTTTGGTGATATTCAAAACTTTTATCATCAAATCCAAGTGTATTCACTACAAGCCAATGTATTCAGCACACATAGGTCTCACACTTTGCAACCACTCCATGGTCGCCGCTGCCCGCCCATCTCAGCTCCTCTCTTGTTCAACCAAACTATCACCAAGGTATGTATCAACTATGTCATTCTCTCCAATGCTTCAAGGCATGGCTTGTTCGATTAATTTCCATGTTTCCCCACTGAATTCCGATAAACTTATGCTTTGTTTGCTCGCTTCTCGACCGCGCCGTCACACTGAGTACCTGGTGGTCTCCTCTACCGGCTAAGTTGCCCAATAGCTGCACCGACACCACGTCAAGCTTCCGGAGGCCCCATGAGGCCGTCCCTGGCCTTCCAAGAGCCGCCGAGGCGAATTCTTCATGAGTGTTCTGAAACGGCATGACCTCTTCAAGTTCACTTCGGCCCAAGCTCTCATGACTTCATCCACCAGAGCAACCTCACTTTAAGTTTCACAACCCACTTGTCCTCATCTCCATAATTTTCGATCATGGTTCCATTAACCCTAATCGACATATTTTTATTGTTCCCCATCGGAGTTCATTTAAACCGTCCCTTATCCTCGTACAAAATTCTCTTTGTTTGACTCATTAACAACATTCCTTTCATATGATATAATCTACATTGCCCAGCGGTTACCCCGGGACAAACCAATTTGAAACTAACCATGTATTACCGCCGCAAGATCAAATCTCATCGCCGCCATTGTAGCACACCTCCTCCGATCATGGTGCAATTCCCTCTTCGGTCCCCTCCGGTGCAAATTGGATGTACTCCAGTGTTCTTCATCAGACTACGAAGCTTCTAAAAGAAATAAGACCCCTCTTCATGGTCTATACGACTAGAATAAGCTCGCCAAATTTTGCCACCGCAATGCTGCCATCGCTGGCTGCGCTCGGTGGTCGCCGTTGACTCCGACCTCACTTTTGGGTTTGCCATGTCAAATCCAGCTTGGGCGGCTAGTACCGATGGGGGGGGGGGGGTGTTGTAGGAGGAACCAGGTTGGGTTCCGGCATTGTGGCGCCGCCGTCCATGGCACCCTTTGCCTGAGAAAGAAGATTACCAAATTGGACGCTTCAGGGATCCTCTGTGATCATTTGATCGCATGTGGTCCCAGTCCTTTTACCCTGTAGCCCGTGTTGCCTCTTTCTCATTGGTCAACTAAATCGAATAGGCCCAGCTGCTTTTATTTGAAATATCAGCAGAAAAATAAAAACAGAAAATCAATCCACCTTTAGAAAATCATAATAAATAGTAGACAAATCCTAAAAATGTCAAATAAATTTATATGGACTCAGGTATTTCACAGTAGTATAACATAAGCGGCATGAAAGACAATCAAGTTCTCTAAAAATCTAAAAATCTTCACCCATAGAAAAAATTTTCTGCAAGCTATGGATCTTCAACAATTCTGAAAATATTATGGTGAGCTCCACATTATCTCTAGAGACCACTGTAAAATTTTTAGGTCAGCTTGACTTGAAGAATTTGAACAATAAATCATTAAGTGCCCTATGTTAATCAAAATGCAGATAATTTACCATAATGCTATAAATCCTTAAATTTGGTCGGAAACTTCCTTATCATGTTCTTCATCTCCAATAATTAATTCATGACTAGATGATCAAAAACTTGTAAAATTCATTAATCAAATGTACTTTTGATAATTAACAACATGATGATTCATTTATGTGGATTGCCATGATCTTTCTTTGCCTCTCTCCATCAACTTTTGGTTTTCTTTTCTGTGATTCACTACTTACATGCACATTTCTTACACTTCCTTTTCATTCTCATTATATGAGCTTTTGCACATTGGCAACCCATTTTTTCGTATCTTTATGGTTCTTATGCCACATAGGTAATCTCGCTACCAGCCTAAGTATTATGAAATGGGTACATCTAAAAATACTTTAGGAACCAGCAGCAACCCCACTTTATTCCTCCTAGCCTTGAATTTCCTTTTATTCACAAGCTACTTTTATTATTAAATCATAAAGTTAAATCATATAGGTATGTTCATATCAGTAGGATTCAGGACGAAAAAGATCGATGAGGAGCACAACTTGGAAAGGAAGGACTAGCATGGACCCCGCAACAAGCAAGATTTGTACAAGTAGCACACAAGAACAAGATTTGGCCAGGCAACAGTAAAGACAAGTAAATAAGAACGACGAGAACATTCAGTCAGAAGATCAAGCCTAACTATTGACATTTACTTAGTCGCAACCTAAGGCAAGACCTGATTTGCATTTAAGTTGTTAATATGTTTTCTTTTATAATCTATACAATGGTAATTGTACATTAAGTCTAGGGATGTATGATACTCCACATGAATGACCACTGAATCCTTAAAGTCGGGGTAGAATAGGACTTCACATTAATATAATTGATATGTTAAAGATGAGGAAAGGAATGTGATGGTGTAACTCGACTAGTCGAAGTCTACTCATGAATAGTAGTAAGTGGGATCAACGGGGATGGTTTCAAGGTTAATCCACATAAATGGAATGGTTAATTGAGATCAGGCATTGAAAGTGCATCTAGGCATTTTATTGTGGATTTTGGACGATTGATGACAAACAAATGAGATCCTAATGATTTTGTTGAGATGAATGCAGGTCTACAAAGACTAGAACTTATGGTGCACTCAAAAAGGTGAAAATGAGGAGTGAGAAAAGGAAATGCCCAAATGATATAGAAAGCGCAAAGTAGATATCAATGTATAGGATGTGTGTGAGAGACACATCCCAAGAGCTTATATCATTATGTAGAGAGTAAGGGCTAAAATCAATTAATTAAGTAATTCACTGAGGCACCAGACAAGTCCATTCACCGGCGGACTAGTCCGATGAAGTTACTGTTCTCACATGGACAAGTCCGGAACAGCACCGGACTAGTCCGTTCATCTCTCTGACCTCACTCGAACAAGTCCGCACATTAGTCATACAAGTCCGTTAAACTTTCTATTGTTTCACGCGGAAAAATTGCAAAACTTGGAGTAATCCGCCATCACAACACACAACTCACCTCACCGGACAAGTTTGTCCCATTGCAGACTAGTCCGATTAACTTTCTGTAATCACCATGGACTAGTTCATTGAACTTTCTGTCCCAATATGGACAAGTCCAGTACACCTCACACAAATTAGGTTTCCAGGTTTGCTGCACAATTTACGCAAGTTTTTCACAACACAGCGCACTAGTCCGGTCCCCAGAGCAGACTAGTTTGGTCGTCGGAATTCCTAACGGTAACTTTTTTAGAAAGTCTATAAATAGGTGATCTGTGACCCCACAGCACACAACTAAGAACCCTAGCCATCATACATCCAAAGAGAACAAAAACACTTTTCCCCACATATCTAAAGACCTAAAAGTTCAATCTTTTGGGAATCAAGGATTAGGGAAGGGACATCATCTTCTACGCATTGTTGAGCTCTCGAGGTTTGATCTCTCATACACTCTTGCATCTATTGTAAATCTTTTGAGTGTATATGATTTGTTTTTCCTCGCTGTAATTTTGTGAGAGCCCTTAGCCTGTGAGGTTGTCCCATTGACTTGGTGATTACCCCTTGATAGTGGAACTCAATTTGGCCTTTGTGGTGACTTCAAGAGGTAAAGGGTTGATTGAGACCCGACTCTTGGTGGGCACCTCAACGAGGACGTAGATCTTTTTGGTGAAATTGAACCTTAGTAAAAATTCTTGTCTCTTGTGTTCCAATTCCTTACTTTGACAATCATCATCATTTAGAGTATAGGGTTGATTAATCTTGTATTCCACTTGCAATTCTATCATCCTAAAACTTACACCAGTTTTTAGGATAGTTTACTTAATTTCGCTGCTATAACATTTGAGGAGAATACATTAAGCAGTCTATGTTTTCATAGGTATAACTAGCATACCGGACTAGTCCGTACCTATATTGGACTAATTTGGCCCTACTGTATTTGACGACTTACGTTAAGTGTTCCAGGAAATGTTTTCAATGCCTATTCATCCCTCTCTAGGATACATTCAATTGGTATTAGAGCAAGGCTCTCCTTTTACGAGACTCACCACTAGGAGAGACAAATGACCATCGAAAGACTAACGAGATCCAGGAAATGCCAATCATTCGAGACAGAGAAGACACCATGGCCTTCGAGGTGCTGAAGGAGCACGAACACGATGATGAGGAAGTGTGTGAACTCAGGGCACTTCTAAGGAAGAAGCTTCCAAGCCAGAAGAGCAAGAAGGAAGATGAAAAGACAAAAGGGGGCAGTCATCAAGACTACTCCCGATATCCTTTTAATTATGAGAAGCTTAACAACTACAATCACTATCTTTCAATTCCCATGGGAAGACATGCACAGTTTGACAGCAATGATTATTCAATGTGGAAATATAATATGAAGATGCATCTTATCTCACTTAATCCTAGTCTTTGGCATATAGTGTGTACAAGATTGGACGTCCCCGACAAAGATGAAGAACTCACTTTGTAGCATGAACAACGTGCTGTAGTGATTACTTCATCTTTAAGTCGAGAAGAGTTCACCAATGTGGATGGACTTGAAGTTGTCAAAGACATTTAGGATACACTAAATACTGCTCATGAAGGGAACCGCTCCGTTCGCAAAGCGAAGATTAAGATGCTTGAGGGAGAATTGTGGAGATTTGCCATAGAAGATGGTGAAACTCCTCGAGAGATGTACAACCGCTTAAAGACACTCATCAACAAGATCCGTGCTTATGGAAGCAAAAAGTGGACTGATCATGAGGATGTAAAAAGGATGATATGAGCCTTCATGCCTCAGAATATGAATTTATGCTCAATGATAAGGGAAAGCTCAGTGTTCCACAAAATGAACCCCGATGAAGTTCTTTGCAAAATTATCAATCACGAGATGATGGAGAAAGAAGCTAAATATATCAAAGACTTAGCTGAACTTACCTCTTCTAAGAAGAAGGAAGCTTCCATCAAGGCAACTTGCAAGCCCAAAAGGTAGGAGACACATGAAGAAGAAGAAACTGACGATGTAAGCACAGATATGGATGATGAAGAGATGGTGCTCTTCAAGAAAAGATTCAAGCGCATGATGATAAGACGGAAAGGCAGCAAGTCAAGTGAAGGAAAGAACAAGGACAAAGGAAAATCCAAAGCTCGACATACTTGCTACAACCGCGGGGAATACGAACACTTTATGGTTGATTGTCCGTATGAGGAAAACAAGAAGAAGAAAGAAGTGAAGCCGCAAGAAAATAAGATTTTCAAGAAAAAGAAGCAAGCACATCGAGCTCACATCGGAAAGGAGTGGGACTCAAACGATGAGTCCTCCTTGGATGATGAAGAAGAGATGGCAACAATTGTCATCAAGAAGCCGACCAAGAAGTCTACACTCTTCCCAAACATGGGAGGATGGGAGAATTACAAACACACTTGCCTCATGGCTAAAGAAGGCAAGAAAAAGGTTCGACTTACACCTCCCTCCTTACATTCCTCTAATGATGATTTTGATAGTTCTAGTGAAAATGAGTAAATGCTTAAAGGAATGAGGAAAACTGCACTAAAAAATGCAGATGTTGTCAGATGAAATCCTTGAGAAAGAGGATCTTGTCAACTGCCGAGAAGATATGCTCATCCGTGAAAGTAAGGCACTTGAGATTGAGCTATCTTGGAGTAAGGAAACTTAATGAAAACAAGAAGACTCACACATTGCAATCAAGGACGAACTTGCTAACTTGATAAAAGTTAACAAAATCCTTGAAGTGCAAGTGGAGTCACTCAAGCAAAGTGGCGCTTCCTCCTCTAAAAGCTCACCTTCTCAAGATGTCAAGTTTCAACTTTTAAAACTTGCACATGCTCTGGTAAGAAGGCTAATGTAAAAGATGAATCCAATATTTATCATGTTAAACATCCTTCCCAAAGTGGCATCTTTGACAAAGAAAAGATCAAATATGCACGTAGTGCATATATGGTCACAAGACCTCCTGATGTCAAAGATGGTCTTGGTTATACAAAAGGTAAAAAGTTGTCCACTAATGCTCAACATAGGGACCGTATTGCCTTTATTAAAGAAAAATCACATGAATTTGAACCGCAAACACTATTTCATACTTTTAATGCATCTTATGTCCTTATGAAAAATAAATCTGGATATATTTATGCTAAATATGCAGGGCCACACCACAAGAGACTAGAAACTTGTGTGTGGGTGCCTAAAACACTTGTGACTAACCTCCAAGGACCCAAGCAAACTTGGGTACTTAAAACCAAGGCATAAATCTGTTTTACAGGCTTACTCCTCCGAAGGATCAAAATGTATGCTAGACAGTGGATGCACCAATCGCACGATTGGAGAAAGGAGAATGTTCGTATAGTATGAGTGAAATGCGGATCCAAGTGAAGCAATTTATTTCGGAGACAACAACCAAGGAAAAGTCCTTTGCAGTGGTAAATTTGAAATTTCTTCTCAACACACTCTTTTCAATGTTTTACGTGTTGATTCTTTAGATTATAATATTTTTTCTATATCTCAGCTATGTGACAAAGGATACAATTGTTTATTCCCTAATGAGGATCTGACAGTCTTTAGAAGGAGCAATAACTCAATTGCATTCAAGGGAATGCTGAAGGGAAAACTTTATCTTCTTGATTTCAAAAAAGATAAAGTTGAACTCAACACTTGCTTGGTTGCAAAAACTAACATGAGATGGCTGTGTCATAGATGGCGAGCCTAAGTTGGGATGAGGAATCTGCAGAAACTTCTAAAGGGTGGTCACACTCGAGTTTTAAAAGATGTTGCATTTGAGAAAGACAGGCCATGTAGCGCATGTCAGGCATGAAAACAAGTTGGAGCACAACACCGTGCAAAAAACGTGATGACTACAACAAGACCGCCGAAACTTCTTCATATGGACCTCTTTGGTCCAATTTCTTATATAGGCATCGGCAGTAACAAATACGGTTTAGTCATTGTTGATGATTTTTCTAGATTCACCTTGGTATTTTTCTTGTATGATAAATCGGAGACCTAGGGGATCTCTGTAAAAGTCCCAAAAATAATATGTGCAACTCAGTTATGATGATGATTAGAGAATGAATAAAAAATAAGATTTTTGCACATGGATGGTTACATTAATTCAAAGCATAGAGTGAAAATTTCAAACTTCAAATTTCTATTTAGTACTTTGAGAATCCATTAGAGCCACAACGTAAGTAATCATACCTAATTTTTACCTTGCTGCCAAGTGTGGCAATTTTGGAGCAAGTCTCAAAAGATTCTAATGCAACCTAGAAGGAGAACTTTCAAACCAAGTTCGGAATTCAAATTTAATTTGATCGATCCTCGAATTTTTTTTGCTTCATTGGATTCAGCATAGTTCCAGTAGCCACCCTGCCAAAATTTAGAGTTTTTGGAACTCAATTGTCAGCTGAAAATTGGATTTATATGAAAAGAGCAAAGGGGGGAGGGTGGACCCCTCATGTCAGTGTGTGCCAAACACAGCAAGGACATCTCTGTTTCCTCTACCCTGTCCCATGGCGCCACCTAGGATGCTGCATGCAAAACATCTCAAATCGGTAAAAATCTGGCCAAGGCCATGTGCTGCTCGCCCTTATTGCTCTCTCTCTTTTCCTCTACACAACATTGAGTGTTAGTCTCTGCTCTGCTCTCTGCTCGGTAAATGAAACAGAGGATTAAGCTTCACCGTGAAGGAGGACGGTATGCCGCTTCAATGCCGTGTTCCAACCTCGGCTGAGGGCCTTTCGCAAGATGCTGGTGTGCGCTCGACCATCCGGAGCTTCCACCCCTTCGCCATCTCCAGCTACGGGACGTGCACGGCGTGTTTCTGCTTCATCTTTCAAAACTATGGCGCTGGCTCTGTTCATCGATGCCCAGCTACTTCGTGCTCGTTGTCCGCTCATTTGACGCGCCAAAAAAGTTCGCCTACACCCATTATTGATGATACTAAAAACCTTTCCTCGACTCAGCCTTTGTAGCCACCGGATTCTTTGCTTGCTTCGGTTGTTCTTATGAACAGAGGAGTTCAACATGGGAATTCCTTTTCCACAAGTCATTATTTCTTAATCCCATTATAAAATAGTTTCCTAATGGCCATAGGAGTCCACTGGACCAACGATCAATGAAAATGATCAAGTAAAGCCTCGGTTATTTGAGTTCTCGTACCCGCCAAAGCTCGTGACCTAGGTCACAAGTGAAATCCAATTTGCAGTCATTTTCTTCTAGATTTGAGTTCATATTCTTGTTTCCTCATCATATAACGGTGCTTTGATATTGAATCCTGTGGAGAATAGGGCATTATCCACTCGGGGCACCTCGCCGGAGTGGAGCTCGCCGCTGCCCTCGCCGCTGGCCGTACTCCGGTGGGTTTATGTCCAGGCTGACCCTGTATCCGTGATGCCCGTACGGATTTGGTCCCGAGCAGCCAGTGGCAGGCAGGGAGGAGCGTGGTGGAGACCACCGATGAGCGCGCCGCCATGGGCACCGTCAGGCGCCGATAGCCCCTGCCCTGGGCCGAAGGAGGAAGAAGGACGCCGGCCCCACTAGTCAGCCACCGTGGCACCTCCCTGAATCTTTTGCGGCTTGGATTAAGTGTGGCAGGGGGAATACTTTGTGGACCAATGTGTTGCTTTAACCCCACTGGCCATTTTAAACGGGAAGGCCCACTGTCAACGGCCCACTCCTTTTCTAAAAGGAAAATAATTACAGAACATCTCCAAACTTTGTAAATTCACCATTCACTGTAGAAAAGTCCAGAAATTATGAAATAAATATTGTTGGATTTCTCATGGAAAGTAATTTTCAGCAGTGCAGATTATGTGCTATGAAAGTCCCTGGTTTTACCCTAATAATTCCCACAAGTTAAACCATTTGGAATTTATTCCAAGTGATTCCTTTTATGGAAAACAAACAAACTTAACCACGATCTTCGTTTGCATATCATTGATCTACAGTAAAAGTTTCAGAACCATTTGACTTCATTTAATGGATCAAATTTGGATTCATTCTTCTATGTCCAGAAAAATGGGAAAAACAACAGATCAAATCAAGCAGAAGAAACAAGGAAGTTAACTCAGCGCCATCAGCCATCTTAACACGAGACATTTTCAGAATAGTGTAGAAACTTGAAAATTTCATTTATCCCTGTAGAATGCTTAGAAAAATGTCAAACCAATTATGTTGGACTCTATATGAACACCTATATCCAGAAAGTATAGTTTGACTTATGACAAAGCATCTGTATGGTCATGAAAATTCAGAGAAATCTAATTACTTAAGGAATATTGTAGACCAAGATATTCCATTACCCTAGCTGAAACATTTATGGTTGACCCTCCATGACTGTAGGAGCCCACTGTAAAAAGTACAGCACCAAAGAATCTGTTTAACTGCAGTAAGTTGATGATCATTGCCCTATGTCCAAAACAATACCTATGTCACTTCATATACACATTTCCTCTGTTTCTCTTGATCCTTCTATGTTGCTTTGCATTCCAGCAGCAGAACCTCCATCCATAGATAGTATTAATAATTCTTTAGTTATAATCAACTTCAATTGTTATTTTGCTAAATTGCATTCCTCTTACGTGCATGTTCATTATGATAGTGTATGCGACGAAGGTGGTTGACAAGGACGAATCGGAGCAGTGGATTTCTTGGTTGGTTCTGCTGTGGCGTGATCCATTGGAGAAATTTATTAACTCACCGTCACTTACATTTAATCTCAACCAAAAGGCAAGCCCCGGTTTGCATTTAAGAAATCTTGCAAAGTTTTCATTTCTACACACTATATGGATGAGATGTATTGTGCATTAGGTATTGTGCAATGAAACCCAATTGTATGACCAGATTAATCCAGAGAGTGGTTTGGGTAGATCAATCTTTCCCCCGTTATGCTATGCTATGCTATGCTTAATGTTTAGTTGGAGGAAACTGTAAAAGACGAGTAGTCGGAAGCTACTCACGAGACTAGCACTTGGTTTACATCGGATTGGGATTATGAGATGAATTGTGAGGATTCACTTTAATGAAATGGAGACCGGGAAGGAGCGTAGGATGCAGCAGGACATGGTCTTGGGTGTGTAGTCCTGCCTATGTCGATTAAGCCCCGTCTCGTGCCTGGCCCTGTTGGACAACTTTGAACTGTACCAAGTGCATATTGGCTATATGGAACCCAGGAAACCAATGTACCTTGAGGACCTATGTTGGAACCTTTTCAAATTTCTTAAGCTGTCAGTTGTTAGTACAGTGGGAGTCACTCGCTCATAAACATCTCACAACAGAGGTGCACCTTGAGGGAGCTTGCGGTTCAGGTCGACCGAACTGCTTCGATATGGTTGAATCTTGTGAAAGGTGGTTGTGTGCAACATCAGTGGAGTTTTCCATCACAACTCTGAGTATGGGCATATGTATCATGCAGTCCGAGTGTCTACTAGATGCAATTACTATGGGTCGCAGTTATTTGAGCATACTTGGACACTGAGTCTTGACGTAGTAAGAAGTGAACATGGTTTATTGGAATTTGATACTTCTTGATATGTAATTGTATTGCAAACTTTTATGCAGTAGTTGTAGTGCAAACTATATTTTCTTTATATGAACCCTTAACTTGATGCTAAAAATAAAAGTAAGGATTCACTTGTAGGCGTGTCCTTTATGCAAATTCAGCTTTCATTATTTAGAGTTTTCAGCATGTCGAGTTTCATGCCTTAGGTGAGATGGTTAAGTCTTGTTGGGGGTCAAGCTCATGGTTGCTCTATTGTGATTTTTGCAGGTATTATAGCTTATGCTTATGTTGTGGTGATCCGTGAGACCTCGAGCTTGTCGAGATGTATCTCTCACGGAAACCTTGCTGCTGCCTCTATGCTTCGTGTTGCTAGTGAGAAGCGTCCGCAGGCATGGACATCTTCTCATGTGCATAGTTAGTTGAGAGAGTAAATATGTGATATTCCGTTATGTTGTATATTATGTTGTGAAAGATAATCATATTGTGAAATAAAATATTTGTGTTGGTTATATTGTGTGGCTTTTCTTGTGTGTTGTTCGGTGCCGCATCGCACGACACCACTCAATGCGATTCCTGGAACATGTGGACCCTGGTCGCCACAGTCTGGTATCAGAGCCGTACTAGGAATACAAAGATTTAAAAGCGCCTATTTTTTAAAACTACGAAGTAGTCGAGTGAGGATTAGTAATTATGCCCACATAAGGTCTATTATAGTATTAGCTATTAATGTGGCAATGCTAAGATATGTGTTATTATATTCTATAACGACGCTCCGATGTCAGGTAAGAGGTAAGGTACACCACCAAAAGCGGATTAATTGCGGTATGCCCACCGTTTGAGAGGTAGTAAGTTGATTGTCTGCCGTGGCTTGGCATGGGAGTTAATATGAGTATCTGAACCTTCTCATGGTTCTGGGCACATAAGAAAACGCTGCTCCTCGGCGTGCTTCAGGCAAAGCGAGGATACCCCATCATGTGGTCAAAAACACGAAGTATGCAACTCTCAAACGTTCAATGTTCAAAGGGCCATATGCAGCGCTGATATGTGGACCGGAATCCCGACATCCGAGGATCTCATTGGTGGTATCGTGCGATGCGACACCCAACAATATACAAGAACAGAACTACAATAAAATACAAGACGAAGTCTTTTAGTTATCATACAGCGGAAGTTTTACAATACTAGCGGAAGGAAAGAAACATATATATCATAGCTACGCTCTCAGCACTAGCTATGCAAAAGCAAAGTCATCCATGTCCTGGATACTTTGCACTAGCAACACACAAGTCACGGTGGCGTGCAGGGTTTCCACTTGGCTGTACACCCTGGAGGGGGTGCAGCCTCCTCATCAAACCCTTCATCAATCGTATAACCTGCAAAACCTCGTTAACTGCAAACATGAGCACAAGGCTCAGCAAGACTAACTCGTCTCACTAGACATATGCAAGGGTGAACACTAAGCATAGGTAAGGTGAAGCATAAATGACTCGCCTACAAGTGGATCCTTATAATCAGGTTTTAAGTAGCAAATGACATTCTCCAAGCAAGGCACATCATGGACTCCACAATCAAACAAGAAATGCTTTGCCAATGATATGACATGCCCAGAGCACATAATGCTATTACAGCTAAAGTATGGGGAAACTGTAAATTTAAATTTTACTATCTCCAAGTCATACAAGGTTGCAAAGCAATTATAATTCAATACAATATATTTTTCTGGCTTCTTTAATATTTACTACGTCACAACTCAGTGAACAAGTGGTACTCTATTACCGCGAGGGACGGTGATTGCAACCAGGACACACCCGGACAACACGACACATACATCGTTCGGAAGTGTCAGCGAGTACACCAGTACCTACGTAACACTTCAGTACTAGGTGTATATGGCCACCTTTCACAAGAAACACGCACGCCGAGCCCGTCTCACCTCCGCAAACAGAAGGTCTCCGCACGGAACACCTCATGTGTCCGCCGACCAATTTACACCTTACTGTCCTCAACCCACCCCTATCGATGGTGAGTGAATGGGCCTCGACACCCCAGTTTTTGAGTTACGTCAGTTTACTGGATTCCATATGTCCATTATGTCGTCAGTACAATTCAAGCTTGTCCGAAGGGGCCGCATACAGACGGGCCTTAACTGACCAGTCAGAGCTATGCGACCAAGACCACTTGTTGCCGCTTCCTATCCATCTCTGACCATTCTCGAGTTTTAGATGCAACAATTATTTTCTATAAATATTATCCCAGTGTAGATGAGTGTAAATTTCTATCTCGCGAGTAGATTCCAACTACTCGACTTCTACCGGTTTACCTACTACATTACCATAACAATTCTACACGTTGAGTGATTAACCTACCCAATTAACCAATGGGATTGTGGGTCATGCATCTGGAGTATTCAAGCACCCTATACGTAATGCACAATTCATATACTAATCATCATAGTGATAAAGTACAATTTTATAAATGACTTAAATGCAAACCGAGGCTTGCCTAGATGCAGGTCAGAGTCAGGGTTATTATCCGGCAGATGTACTTCCAAGGCCTCTGGTTCCTCCTCAACTTCGGTCACTATACGATATGCATATAATATGTATATGAATGACTTTGAAAAATAATTATTACCAAGACCATAATTTAGTCTATGGTGATCATTATAGGATAAGGACCTAATTGGCTTTGGAACTTTGATGGTAGATACTAGGGAATATGGTAGAAGCTCTTGCAAAGAACAGGAGATGATCATAGTATTTTGTTGTCTATAAAATTATGGCAAGCAATAACTTCCAAGAATTTTAGAGAAGAAAATGTAGCTTGAACATAGCTGTCAGTTGATAATCATGATAAAGGAAGTTGTTCCAGTTCTAGCAAAATTTGTTTCATAAATTTCTAAGCCTTGGTGAAGGAGTTATAGAATTTCAAAGTTGGCAAGAATTTCTGGAATTATCTAATAATTAAATTTTTAGCTTTTCAATTAATATTCAGTTTGCAACTGAATTAGGACTAGGATATTTGGTCAATTAAATCCAAGATTTTTACAGGAACTAGTATATGACAAAAGGAAGGTTCAGTCCAAATTTGGGACATAATAAAGCAACTAAACATCTGTAAAAATTCAATAACTGAAAAAGGTAATTGAACTATACAGAGGTTTATACAGGTGTAATGGCTCTCAAACTTTTTCTGGTAGTCAAGAATAGGACATGGTATTTTATGTGAACTTTGGGGATTTTTCCAGTGGCAAGTCCATCTGGAAAAATTGTATTTGCATTTGTAAAGATTGTTTTCTACAGAATTTATATGTGAGTTTCACAGAACAAAATTTGTTTGAATATTTTTGGAGCAGTCTACAGAGAGATATTGATTTTTAAACTTTGGAAATGGTTCTGCACAAAATGGGAAATTTCAGCTTTTAAATTTGGCACCAGGGCCCACTGGATTTAAAATCATCCAATCAGGGGCTAGCCACACCGGGGGCCATAAATATTCCCATGTGGCCGCACTAATTCCCTGGCCACAGACTGATCCGGCGCCTTTGCAATCGCTGGCAAGTGGGAACTGCAAACCCGGTCTTCTTCAACCTCGGTCCACGGCTCGAGCGGCGGCGTTCTCACCGGCGCGCGGTAGCGCTTTCGCTGGTGATGGCTTCCGGCCTACGGGAGGCCTCGGTACTCGCCGCCCCACCATATTTTCGCGCGGGGAACACGATGGACCAATTCCTGACAGTGAGGGGTGACTGGAAAACCATTCCGATGGCGACGGCGGGTGTTAGGGTTTTGGTGATGTGGAGACCTTCGATTCCCTAACTAAATCTCTCGTTTGAAAGCTCGGGAAGCATCGTGGAAGCATAGGAAAGGTTTTAGGAGGGTCTAGAGATCGTGCCATAGCCGGCAACACCGAGGTCGACGGTGAACCGAGCTCCATCAATGGAAAAATAAGAAAAATGGAAGAACATGCTAATTAGTCGATGGTTCTGGCTGATTTTTTGAGGGAAGGTGCGCTAGGTCATGTAGATCATGTCGTCTAACTGGATCAAAGAAATTTTGTGCATACAATCGGAATTAAACCGATGAACTAGCCTCAAAGCTATAAAAGTGCTTCGGAAATTGAAGGAATACATAAGCTAGGATGCACGATAGGAATTCAAACTTAACCAGAAGATGCACGAGGTCGTTGCGTACCTTTTTGCAATAGACTGCAAAGGATGATGATGCTTGTATCGACGGCGAGGTTGCGCGGCGTCGGGCGGCACGGGGGTGATCGCGGCGGCGATGAAATGGTGTGGCGCGGTGAAAGGTGAATCGGGGATGGACTCTGGTCGACGGGGGGGGGGGGGGGGGGGGAGGGGTGACTTTATAGCCTTCACCGCGGTAGATAAGGACGCAGGGGGGCAGTTGGAGGTGACCGATGGTCGACGGTGCGCTGGCGCCATGCAGCGTCGCGGTGTCACCCGAGGAAAGAAAACAGGGGCGGTTAAACGGTTTCACCGACTGACCTTTGGGCCCCACCTCTCTCCCTTATCCCTTCCTCTAAATTCTAGCTCAAACATTGTCCAAAAATTCCCAAAATTTACAGATAGACTAAGAAAAACATGAGGAATCCAATTCTGCAATCAGATTTCAATTTGGACATAGTTTGTATCAAATTCAAATCCAAATTTGAATTCAAATATGGGTATAAACCTTATTGAAATAAATAGTATCTGAGGTCCATAAATCTCCAAACTTTGAAACAAAATCCCCTGAACCATAAAAGGTCTAAGGAAAAATTGGGGGTTGGTTTGGGCAAAGTTTAGTGCAAAGCTATATTTGGACGCAAAATGAATCCTTTGTACGTGTCCATATGAGTGGAATATGTACTTCAAAAATCTTAAAAACTTTCTGAGAATTTATTTAAGATATTTAAGAGTCCAGGGAAAAATTTGGAGCCTTGGATTTGAATCTTTTTGACAGGGCCAAATATGCATAGCAACATAATCAAATTACATTTGTTTTGTTTTTTATATTGCTGCAATATAATTTGCCCTAGCCATTTCAATCAATTAAATTCCCAACTTTGTAGAAAGGTTTAATTAAAATGTTCTATGGTTAGGGTGAAGTCCAGTCCTCATGTTAATAAGATTTAATCATGAGTAGAAAGAAAACTTTTTAGTGAGGTCAAGTTTGTGTGCACAACTATATTGACCTCCATTATTTTGATAAACCCCTTGTAGTTGAACTTCACATGAAAGGAAAAAGTGGGATTTTACATTCCTCCCCCCTTAAAAGAATCTCGTCCCGAGATTACAAAGGAAGGACAAAAGGTAAAGATCTACTGAACATGTGCTGCTAACAAGTCCGGATAGTTCGTTTTAAGATATTCCTCGCTTTCCCACGTGGCTTCTTCAGCACTGTGGTTACTCCACAAGACCTTGTAGAAACACAAAGTGCGCCTTCTTGTGGTGCGAGTTTTCTCATAAACGATCTGGGTTGGATGCTCGGAATAGGTAAGATCTGGGTAGAGAGCTTCCAAATCCTCAATACGTATATTTGCTGGGGCTTTGAGACATTTCCGCAACTGAGAAATGTGAAACACATTGTGGACCCTTGCTAGCGACAACGGTAACTCCAATTGATATGCCACAGGTCGACATCTTTTAATTATTGCGAATGGCCCAATGAAACGTGGAGCTAGCTTCCCTTTCACTCTGAATCGATGAATTCCCTTCATTGGGGATACCCGGAGATAAACTTGATCCCCAACCTCAAAGTGAAGAGGTCGATGTCGTTTGTCCGCATAGCTCTTCTGACGAGACTGAGCGGCTTTGAGATTTGCTTGAATAATATGTACTTGCTCTTCGGCTTCATTTATCAAGTCGATGACATATACCACTCGTTCACCAGATTCACACCAGTTCAAGGGTGTGCAACACTTCTGGCCATAAAGAGCTTCATATGGCGCCATCTGGATGCTAGACTGGTAACCGTTGTTGTACAAAAATTCCGCCTATGGTAGATGATCATCCCAATTCCTACCATGGTGGATGGCACAGACACGAAGCATATCCTCTAGCACTTGATTCACCCGTTCAGTTTGTCCATCAGTCTAAGGATGATAAGCCGAGCTTCGAATCAGTTTGGTACCCAATGCGTCGTGGAGATGATCCCAAAAGCGAGCAACGAAAATAGATACACGATCTGAAATGATAGTGCGGGGTACTCCATGTAGGCACAAAATTCTGGAGATATAAAGTTGTGCATACCACTTTGCATCATAATCCACACCGGCTGGTATGAAATGAGCTGATTTGGTCAACCGGTCAACGATTACCCAAATTGAGTCGTGCTTATGGAGAGTGGGAGGCAACCCAACAATGAAATCCATGCTGATATCCTCCCATTTCCAAGCCGGTATGCTTAAAGGTTGAAGTTGTCCAGCTGCCTTCATATAGTCGGCCTTCACTCGTCGACACGTATCACATTCAGATACATATGTTGCTACTTCTCTCTTCATCCGAGTCCACCAGAACTTCTTTCTCAAGTCTTGGTACATTTTTATACTTCCCAGATGAATGGAATACTTGGATAAATGAGCTTCATCCAGTATCTTCTTCCGAAGTTCCATATTTCAGGGTACCACTATGCGGTTTTTAAACCAGAGGGTACCTTCATCGTCACATCGGAAACATTTCATCTCCCCCTTCTCCATTCTTTGCCGATTATGCGACATCTCTTTGTCCTCCTTTTGAGCTTCCATAATATCCTACCTGATAGTAGGAATGAGAGCTAGGTTGTAGAGTGCCCCATACGGAACTAAGTAGAGACTCGATTCTTCTTCTCCCATTGAGGTAATGGAAAGATTGTTGACATGGGACTTGCGGCTCAGAGCATCTGCAACTACATTCGCTTTGCCTGGATGGTAGTGGATCTCAATCTCATAATCCTTGATCAATTCCATCCATCTACGCTGTCGCATATTTATGTCTTTTTGGGTGAAGATGTACTTCAGGCTCTTGTGATCGGTGTAGAGATGTACAAGATTACCCAGTAGATAATGTCTCCACATCTTCAATACTAGTACCACAGCAGCGAGCTCTAGATCATGAGTCAGATAGTGCTGCTCATGGTTCCGAAGCTGTCGTGATCCATAAGCGATAACTCGTCTATCCTGCATCAACACACAACCCAAACCAATTCCTGATGCATCACAATACATGTCAAATGATTTGGTTGTGTCTGGTTGAGCTAATAGTAGTGCCGTTGTGAGGTGTTTTACCAATGCCTGGAAACCTCCCTCACATGCCTCAGTCCATACATACTTCGTCCCCTTCTTCCAAAGTTCTGTCATTGGTTTAGCTATTTTGGAGAAACTGGGAATGAACCTCCGGTAATGCCCAGCTAAACCTAGGAAACTTCATACTTCATGTACGGATTTTGGAGACTCCCATTTGAGTACATGCTTTATATTGCTTGGATTAACTGCAATCCCTTCTACTGATATGTTGTGCCCCAAAAATGGCACTTGGCTGATCCAGAATTCACACTTGCTGAACTTAGCATATAGATGGTGGTCCCGTAATCGTTGAAGAACGATACGCAAGTGTTGAGCATGTTCTTCTTCGGATTTTAAATACACAAGGATGTCGTCAATGAAGACCACGACAAACATGTCCAATTCCGACATGAACACCGAGTTCATGAGATATATGAAATAAGCTAGTGCGTTCGTCAATTCGAAGGACATAACAAGGTATTCATACAATCCATACCTCGTCAAAAATGCTGTCATTGGTATGTCTTCTGGCCGGATTCTAATTTGATGATAACCAGAACGAAGATCCATCTTCGAAAATGCTTTAGCACCCACTAATTGATCGAAAAGAATATCAATGCGTGGTAGTGGATACTTGTTTTTGATGGTGTCAGCATTGAGTGGACGATAGTCCACACACAGTCTTAAAGTCTTATATTTCTTCTGTACAAACAATGCAGAACAACCCCATGGTGATGAACTTAGACAAATGAAACCTTTGTTCAAAAGTTCTGTTAACTGCTCCTTCAGTTCTGCAAGTTCCTTGGGTGCCATCTTGTAGGGTTGCCTTGAGATCGGCACTGTTCCCCGTACAAGCTCAATCTTGAACTCTATATCTCTTTCTGGGGGCATACCAGGAAGATCTTCGGGAAACACGTCCGGGTATTCACATACTACCGGGATATCCTTAAGTTCAATAACCTCGGTATTGTGAGTAGATGGATTCACTAGAATGGTCCTCTCAAGATTGAGGACTTGGGAAGAATGAAGTGGAGAATTTAGATATATTTTTTAAGGAACGAGATCTAGAATAGCACCATGGTATTGTAACCATGTCATTCCCAAGATGACATCTAATTTCTGATTCTCTAGTAAGAAGTGAAGTAAGATATATGATTCCATCTATGTTAAGTGGTATCCCAGGAACCAACTCATTTGTTACTGTTTTCCCTGCCGGAGTGCAAATCACATACGGAGTTTTTGTGGAGATAATATGCAATTGACTTTTAATGACAAAAGATTTGCTAATGACACTGTGTGAAGCTCCGGAGTCAAAGAGTATGACTACGGGATGATCAAAGATAGAGAACGTACCCATGAGTACGGGTGCACGTTCCGGAACGTCCTCAATGGCGAGGTGGTGGACGTTGCCGAGTCTGGGAACTGGCTTCTTGGGCTGGTTGCGGGGTTGGTTGGCGCCCTGGTATGATGACTGTCCTCCGCCCTGCCTACTCTGCGGGCAGTCCTTGGCGAAGTGCCCCGTGCGTCCACACGTGAAACACGTGTACAAGGCTTGGCCGGTACGAATGGGAGGACGAAATCCCGATGCATGCGGTGGAGGTAGAAGTGCACGTTGGATCATCCCATGATGTTGCTGCGGTCGGAAACCTGTGTTGTTGAACTAGCAACCACTGAACATCGGTGGTCGTGATGGCAGTTGCCACCTCTAGCCGGATGGTAATCGATACACCATTCAGTACTTTTGAGGAGCACCACCTCCGCTGCCCTGCGGAGCACTCCTCTTATTCTTGTCTGAGGACAACTCTCGAGTAGCGTCCTCTTGCATGATCGTGGTGTTGACAATGTCGTTGAAGCTGCCGCGGTTGAACAAGACCAGCTTGTCTTTCATTTTGGAGTTCAACCCCCGGTAGAAGCACTCTCGCTTCCTGTCTTCCGTGCTCACTTGGTCCTGTGCATACTGGGCCAAGTGGTTGAAGGTCTTGGAGTACTCGTAAGCACTCCTTCCTCCCTACTTCAGCTCCACGAACTCTTGAAGCTTCCTCCTCATAATCCCGGGAGGGATATGGTAGGCGCAGAATGACTCCCGGAATTCTGCCCAGCTCATGACATAGCCTGCGGGGCGTGCGGTGAGGTAGTTTGCCCACCATACACCAGCAGAACCCTATAGTTGCTGAGCTGCAAACAAGGTCTTCTGTTGTTCGGTTATCTCGAGCAAACCGAACTTCCCTTCAATGGTGCGGAGCCAGTTGTCCGCCTCCAAAGGTTCGTCGGCCTCTCTGAAGACCGGTGGATGCGTCGATGCGAAATCCAAGTAGGAACTCGGATATGACTGACGTGGCCCATCAGCGTGTCATCCCCCTTGATGGGACGAGTGTTTTACAAGGGTCCGCAACAACTCGGTTTGCTAGTCGCGCGAGCCGAGTACTGCTGTGAGAACCTCCGTGAGACTTCTGGGAAGTGTAGGTGGAGGTGGTGGAGGTGGCTGCGTCTGAGGCATGTTCTGCCCTGGGGGTGCTGTGTCATCCCCCTGCCCTCCACTTGAGCCTCCCACTTCTGGGGCTGTTCGTGTACGCACCATGCTGCAATACAACAATTTACACCATAAGTCTCATTGCCTCAAGTTCATCCTTTCATATAAATAGTAATGCGGTAGACCACGATAGATAATATACAACATCAACATATATTGATAAAGTACAAGCTTTATACACGATATATTATCTCTGGCCAAGTTTACAGTAGTGAACTCCAAAATGATAGACTCCCACTATGGAAATACATCTCTACTATACTTGGTCCCCATGAGATGTCGAACACATCTTGTCATCTTAGACATAAACACCACTACTCTTAATATGACACAAACATGGTCACAAAAGAAAAACATGAGCAACTATTAAACTATATGTTGCCCCGTGTCGGCAGAAGTGCTGCCACATCCCACTTCAATACGTCCTACTCGACGTATTCAAGTTCCTCCGGATCTTCTTCTTCATCCTCACGATTGGGCACCACGGGTATGGGTGCTGAAGTAGAAGCTACTGCCTCCCCCATTATCAATGCTTTTGTGGCAGCCAATGCTTGTACATCAGCCTGCACCATAAACATCCTAAAGCCGTCAAGTTCCTGCTGATCCTGTTCACAGCTGACTTTCTAGTCCTGAGCCTCCGCCCTGGACCGATCTCGATCTTCAGTCATCGTGCTCAACTGAGTACCCAGCTGGTGCACATCGACTAAGCTTGCTTCTAACTCAGTTTCCATCTCTTGAGTTGCTCCACGAGCCTCTGACAGGTCTTGAGCAATTAACTCATACTGCTCTTCTTTGAAGCGGAAATGTTGGTTGAGAGGAGCGATCGAGGTTCTAAGCGATTTATTTTCACGCTCAAAATGATCCACTCGAATCATGGTTTCCCTCAGGTCATCCACCAACTCCTTAATGCACGCCTTCTGGGTGCCATTTTGGCGACGTGATGCCGATGCATACACCGCTAAGGCTGTCACTGATGTTCCACCGCGGAGGTCATAATCAGCGATCAATCGGTTAGCCCACCCTTCAGCAGCTCTACCGCTGACCGGAAAGAACTCATACGGAGTACCCACTAGCTGATGATGGTGAAGTTTACAAAACCTCTCCATAGCAACACTTGTGGCAAAGTCCCATGTTTCTTCCAACAGAACACCCCTTGTTTTGATAGAAATGGGGGCCCATCCGTTGCTTGGTGGACCAGCAGGCACGTCGACATAGATGACGCACCTCTTCACCCTGTTGTCATGGAATTCTTTTCCCCAATAGCTAGGCACCTCCTCATATCCGCACTGGCTTATCAGCAAGACAAACAAATCTGGAAACCCGCCTTGACCAGTGCATGTCCCGTGCACCCAACCGTTAGGTAATTGGATCATCTCTGCTGCCATCTTCCTGTAGAAACACCATAGTTTCATACAGGACTTGTCAGAATCAAAGGTGGAGTTGAATACCCAAGTTGTAGTATACTTTCCAATCTTTCCAGATTGTACTCATACAGCTACAAGTGAGCTAGGAAATAGGATCTATACAGATTTTAAGTTGACCCATATTTTCTGGAAATTTTGACAGAACCTCCCCTGTATATGTAGTGATGTCCACAAGATATACAGGGATATCATGACAATATCTTGAGGTAATGACAAAATAAACTTTGTATACCATACAGTTAACAATCCATAAGTAAAAGAGTTACCCCCCCGAAAAGTTTGTTATACAGGTATCGCGCGCGAATTCACAAACATGTGCAAACCGTTCCAAGTTCTGGACTGCCAGAACCAAGTTTGCGACAAATGGAATTAGACATCGATATACCCAGATTCAGATCATGAATGCAAAATAAAGTTGATAGAGGACTTCCTAATATTTCCAGAAATGTATATATGTGACTATGTCACTATTATGGATTAAAAGTTATAACTATCCAAACTAAACAGTTGAACTGACTGGTTTGCACCAGCAGTCCTGCAGTCCACTGTTTTGACTTCCAAATTTGATTTGACTCAAATTCGAATTAGGAAAAAACTCTAAACACCAAACCTGTAGACCTGCCTCTGCCCTTTCCATACATGTGTCACAATAATGCATAAGATGCTTCTACAGTGTGTTAGGGCAATATTTTCTGGAACTGGTACAATGGTTGGGTCATCTGGAACAGTTTTAGTATACTCCAAATTTCACCAGATTAACAAACTCTTCTGTCCTGATGGATAACAGAAAAATTGTAGAGGTCTTCACGAGCTTTCCATCCATGTATGATACCCTTATGTTATCTATCCGATAACCAAGATTAAAACCCGGCGAAGTCGAGCCAACTCCTGCCAGAAATCAAGAATCTTGATCCTACTTACCCTATCGAGTCGGAGTCCCTTTTTACGGAGTCCAAACCTACCAGCATCTGATATTTGGACTTTCCAAAACATTATGCCTCGATTCTGTCGTGGGGGATGGTCTAGTATCATGTTTGATACTGACAGTACTACGTACCTCACCAAAGAAAATTATATCCGGTTACGTCTATAGGTGGTTCCTATATCGTTCTCTCGCAAACGGTTTCTACACGGTCTTCTACCGTAGTTAATGCTGCAAAAGACAAACAATCCCCTTTCACACCTCAAGGGTGGTACGAGGAAGCATGACAGGCAGTCACAATAATACATATGAAAATAAATACATACGACTCTAGTGTGAGTCACCCTCGAGTGAGGTCATGTCTCGAGGTATATGGCTGTAAATACGTCTGTACAGCAAAGACTCACGTACGATCCGGCTTATACACGCTCGGGCATATGTGTTTCGCATGCTCCCATAGAACATGAATGGTTCTAGAGATGCATACTATCGGGTTATACACCACCCAAAGGGGGCTCCCACTAACTTTGAAGCACGCTGGGGTACCGCGTGTCATAGGTTCTCAAAAACATTGAAAGCTTCAGAGACTCCTATTAGCTTCCCGTGCCAAGCCACGCAAATTTCACATACCACTTCTCCTATGCTGAGTTTACCTAGATTGATCCGCTCTCGGTGGCGTACCTTACCTCTTACATGATGTCGGGGCATCGTTACAGAATATAATAACACATAGTTAGTTTTACCACCTCTATATCTTATACTAATAATACTCCTTATAAGGGCATATAGCTAATTCCTCACTCAAATCCTAATTTTTGAAAATATGTTCTTTTCAAGTACACTGTTCTCAATGATGCTCTGATACCATGTCTGTGGGGACCGGAATCCCGACATCCGTGGATCTCATTGGGTGGTGTCGTACGATGCGACACCCAACAATATACAACAACAGAACTAGAATAAAATACAAGACAAAGTCTTTTAGTTATCATACAGCGGAAGTTTTACAATACTAGCGGAAGGAAAGAAACATATATATCATAGCTACGCTCTCAGCACTAGCTATGCAAAAGCAAAGTCATCCATGCCCTGGATACTTCGCACTAGCAACACGCAAGTCACGACGGTGTGCAGGGTTCCCACTCTGCTGTACACCCTAGAGGGGGTGCAAACTCATCATCAAACCCTTCATCAATCGTATAACCTGCAAAAACTTGTTAACTGCAAACATGAGCATAAGGCTCAGCAAGACTAACCCGTCTCACTAGACATATGCAAGGGTGGACACTAAGCATAGGTAAGGTGAAGCATAAATGACTTGCCTACAAGTGGATCCTTATAATCATGTTTTAAGTAGCAAATAACATTCTCCAAGCATGTCACATCATGGACTCCACAATCAAACAAGAAACGCTTTGCCGATGATATGACATGCTCAGAACACATAATGCTATTACAGCTAAAGTATGGGGAAACTGTAAATTTAAATTTTACTATCTCTAAGTCATACAAGGTTGCAAAGCAATTATAATTCAATACAATATATTTTTTTGGCTTCTTTAGTATTTACTACATCACAGCTCAGTGAACAAGTGGTACTCTATTACCGCGAGGGGCGGTGATTGCAATCAGGACACACCCAGACAACACGACACATACGTCGTTAGGAAGTGTCAGCGAGTACACCAGTACCTACGTAACACTTCGGTACTAAGCGTATATGGCCACCTTTCACAAGAAACCCGAACGCCAAGCCCGTCTCACCTCCGCGAATAGAAGGTCTCCATACGAAACACCTCATGTGACTGCCGACCGATTTACACCTTACTGTCCTCAACCCACCCCTATCGATGGTGAGTTAATGGGCCTCGACACCCCAATTATCGAGTTACGTCAATTTACTGGATTCCATATGTCCATTATGTCGTCGGTACAATTCAAGCTTGTCCCAAGGGGCCGCATACAGATGGGCCTTAACTGACCAGTCAGAGCTATGCGACCAAGACCACGTCTTGCCGCTTCCTATCCATCTCTGACCGTTCTCGAGTTTTAGATGCAACAGTTATTTTCTATAAATATTATCCCAATGTAGATGAGTGTAAATTTCTATCTTGCGAGTAGATTCCAACTACTCAACTTCTACCAGTTTACCTACTACATTAGCATAGCAATTCTACATGTTGAGTGATTAACCTACCCAATTAACCAATGGGATTGTGGGTCATGCATCTGGAGTATTCAAGCACCCTATACGTAATGCACAATTCATATACTAATCATCATAGTGATAAAGTAAATTTTATAAACAACTTAAATGCAAACTGGGGCTTGCCTGGATGCAGGTCAGAGTCAGGGTTAGTATCCGACAGATGTACTTCCAATGCCTCTTGTTCCTCCTCGACTTCGCTCACTATACGATATGCATATAATATGTATATGAATGACTTTGGAAAATAATTATTACCAGGACCATAATTTAATCTATGGTGATCATTATAGGATAATGACCTAAATTGCTTTGGAACTTTGATGGTAGATACTAGGGAATATGGTAGAAGCTCTTGCAAAGAACAGGAGATGATCAAAGTATTTTGTTGTCTCTAAGATAATGGCAAGCAATAACTTCCAAAAAAATTTAGAGAAGAAACTGTAGCTTGAACATAGCTGTCAGTTGATAATCATGATATAGGAAGTTGTTCTGGTTCTAGCAAAATTTGTTTCATAAATTTCTAAGCCATGGTGAAGGAGTTATAGAATTTCAAAGTTGGCAAGAATTTCTGGAATTATCTAATAATTGAATTATTAGCTTTTCAATTAATATTTAGTTTGCAACTGAATTAGGACTATGAGATTTGGTCAATTAAATCCAAGATTTTTACAGGAACTATTGTATGTCTAAGGGAAGGTTCATTCCAAATTTGGGACATAATAAAGCAACTGAACATCTGTAAAAATTCAATACCTGAAAAAGGTAATTGAACTATACAGAGGTTTATACAGGTGCAATGGCTATCAAACTTTGTCTGGTAGTCAAGAATAGGATATGGTATTTTATGTGAATTTTGGGGATTTTTCCAGTGGCAAGTCCATCTGGAAAAATTGTATTTGCATTTGTAAAGATTGTTTTCTACAGAATTTATATGTGAGTTTCACAGAACAAAATTTGTTTGAATATTTTTGGAGCAGCCTACAGAGAGATATTGATTTTTAAACTTTGGAAATAGTTCTGCACAAAATGGGAAATTTCAGCTTTTAAATTTGGCGCTAGGGCCCACTGGATTTAAAATCATCCAATCAGTGGCTAGCCACACCGGGGGCCATAAATATTCCCATGTGGCCGCACTAAATCCCTAGCCACAGACTGATCTGGTGCCTTTGCACTCGCTGGAAAGTGGGACCCACGAACCTGGTCTTCTTCAACCTCGGTCCACGGCTCGGGCGGCGGCGTTTTTACCGGCACGCGGCGGCGCTTTCGCCGGCGATGGCTTCCGGCCTACGGGTGGCCTCGGTACTCGCCGCCCCACCATATTTTCGCGCGGGGAACACGATGGACCAACTCCCGATGGGGAGGGGTGACCGGAAACCATTCCCGACGGCGACAGCGGGTGTTAGGGTTTCGGTGATGTGGAGACCTTCGATTTTCTAGCTAAATCTCTCGTTTGAAAGCTCCGGAAGCATCGTGGAAGCATAGGAAAGGTTTTAGGAGGGTCTAGAGCTCGTGCCATAGCCGGCAACACCGAGGTCGAAGGTGAACCGAGCTCCGTCAATGGCGGAAGGGGAAAATTGGAAGAACTTGCTAATTAGTCGATGGTTCTGGCTGATTTTTGGAGGGAAGGTGCGCTAGGTCACGTAGATCATATCGTCTAACTAGATCAAAGAAATTGTGTGCATACAATCGGAATTAAACCGACGAACTAGCCTCAAAGCTATAAAAGTGCTTTAGAAATTGAAGGAATGCAGAAGCTAGGATGCACGATAGGAATTCAAACTTAACCAGAAGCTGCACGAGGTCGTTGCGCACCTTTTTGCTATAGACTGCAAAGGATGATGATGCTTGTATCAACGGCGAGGCTGCGCGGCGTCTGACGGCACGGGGGTGATCGCGGCGGCGATGAAATGTGTGGCGCGATGAAAGGTGAATCGGGGATGGACTCTGGTCGACGGGGGGGGGGGGGGGGGGTGACTTTATAGCCTTCACCGCGGTAGATAAGGACGCAAGGGGGCAGCTGGAGGCGACCGACGGTCGACGGCGCGCTGGCGGCATGCAGTGTCGCGTTGTCGCCTGGGGAAAGAAAACAGGGGCGGTTAAACGGTTTCACCGACTGACCTGTGGGCCCCAACTCTCTCCCTTATTCCTTCCTTTAAATTCTATCTCAAACATTGTCCAAAAATTCCCAAAATTTACAGATAGGCTAAGAAAAACATGAGGAATCCAATTCTGCAATCAGATTTCAATTTGGACATAGTTTTATCAAATTCAAATTCAAATTTAAATTCAAATATGGGTATAAACCTTATTGAAATAAATAGTATTTGAGGTCCATAAATCTCTAAACTTTGAAACAAAATCCCCTGAACCATAAAAGGTCTTAGGAAAAATTGGGGGTTGATTTGGGCAAAGTTTAGTGCAAAGCTATTTTTTATGTCGACGTGAAATGAATCCTTTGTACGTGTCCAAATGAGTGGAAGATGTACTTCAAAAATCTTGAAAATTTTCTGAGAAGTTATTTAAGATATTTAAGAGTCCAGGGAAAAATTTGGAGCCTTGGATTTGAATCTTTTTGGCAGGGCCAAATATGCATAGCAACATAATCAAATTACATTTGTTTTGATTTTTATATTGCTGCAATATAATTTGCCCTACACATTTCAATCAATTAAATTCCCAACTTTGTAGAAAGGTTTAATTAAAATATTCTAGGGTTATGGTGAAGTCCAGTCCTCATGTTAATAAGATTTAATCATGAGTAGAAAGAAATCTTTTTAGTGAGGTCAAGTTTATTTGCACAACTATATTGACCTCTATTATGTTTGATAAACCCCTTGTAGTTGAACTTCACATGAAAGGAAAAAGTGGGATTTTACAGCTGATCCCTAGCGTAAGAGATAAATTACATGGCCACCTATTGTGTGGTTGAAAAGCACGTAGTATGTTTTTTAATAAACACGCGAAAGAGCCTCCTACTGGTGCAACATTAGGCAAAGACATGGGACCCCCTTCGGGTGGTAGAAAACTTGGTCATGTACCTCGAGACGTGGCTCAGCTCGGGGCGGCCCGTATGAAATGATACAGGACGAATGTTCTTACTTTCATATATATTAATGTGACTGCCTAAAATGATCGCCAGTGCAGGCTGTGCCATACGGCACCATAATAGGTGTTCTGTAAACTGTGTGTCTTTTGCAGGTACACTAACTGCGTTGTTCCTAATTGTAGAAAACATTTGTGAGTAAACATCATTAGTGCCACTGTTGAGACGTATGCCAGAATACCGGCTTAGGATTTTTCTTTGGTGAGGACATAGTACCGGCATTGCATTTGGGTTACATCGGCACATCGACGGTTAAAATCTGTGCCGAAGGTGTAGCTCGCAACACAAGATTCAAGTTAATATCCAAAGCAGATTCCTATCTTGAAATGATAAAAATGAAGTTTGAACAAACACTGTCAACCTCAGTTCTTCCCAATGTTATTCCGACAGAAACTTAGCTCCACTTTGTAAAGTCATATCTCCTGGTAGAATTATCCCATGAAGGTGCCATACATGGTTGAAAATACATTAGAGTCTTCTAAATATTTATTGTTCATTACCAGAGCAGAAACTCCCAAGAACTTAGGTAAAAATTTGAAATTTCCAAAACCTGTCAAAACTGGACAGAAACTGGAACAGTTTCTGTACTTCTCACCAATTTGATCATAACTCTCAGTAGAAACATCGAATGAGGCCATGTTATATATTTATGGAGACTAGATGAGATATTGGACAATGTTGTAATTTACATTTTTGTCAAATTTGGATATTTTGTATATGAAAACTGTAGACAGAACAGCCATACATAGGAGGTGCTGTCAAAATTTCTCAAAAAATCTTGAAACATTGTAAACTTTGGAAATTCATATCTCATTAACCAGAACTGGTATTTAGGCAAACAAATATTCTCTGGAATGGAAGTGATGTGAAATACAACTTTGTTGTTCACCACAAGGCATGATTTTGCTTCTAACTGGACGAAATTCTCGAATTACTCCATACTGGTAATTTCAGGCAGAACAGTTCGTCGGTGACGCATAAGTTCGAGATTTGCGCAAACATGAATATTGTTATACTTTCATAAAGTTCTTGACATGTTCATGTTTTTCTTATCTTCACTTATTGCTGAGATCAAACTTTGACTCATCCCAAATTCCTTTGTGCAGTATGGTCCGTACTCGCTCATCGAGTAAGGTCGGAAGTTCTCACCGAGACGGTGATGATTCGAATCCACCGCAGGCGCCACCATCAACGGTATTGGTGGATGTGATGTCAAAAATGTTTGAGTCTCACCAAGAGAACACTAAGTTACTCCAAGCTTTGGTGCATCAAGCCGTACTTCATCATACGCAGCAACCTATAATCTGCCTCGAAACCTTTATTTGGATTTCTTGGCAACACGACCGCCAATCTTCATGGAAGCAACATAACCTTTGGAGTCAGATCATTGGCTTCATGTAATGGAATCCAAATTTGGTGTGTTTCCCTGTGATGATTATTAGAAGACATTATGCTCAACAACTCCATGGAGCTGCCGGAGCATGGTGGGCAGAATATATTGCAACCCACCCTGAAGGACATCCGGTAGCATGGAATGAGCTCCGTGAGTCGTTCCATGCTCGTCAGATTCCGACACGGATTATAAAGACTAAGTATGAGGAATTCGTTGAACTCAAGCAAGGGGACATGAGTGTCCATGAGTATTTTAAAGAGTTCAACCATTTGGCACAATATGCGCCTGACTATGTGAATACAGAAAAGTTGAGGTTTGATCATTTCTTCAGAGGTTTGCATGCCAAACTACGAGCTAGTTTGGCATTATTCAATCATGGCAAGTACAACGAGTTAGTCAATTCTGCTATCCTAGAAGAAAAGGAAGCTATCGGTCTTCAAATGGAGAAGAGAAAGCAGAGTGTTCCGCAGGATAGCCCTAGTAGTGTCGCTCAGAGATACCGGTTGGTCTATCGTTCACCATCTGGTCAAGAATGTCAGCCACTCCTCCGACCATTATATCAAAGTCGCCCGCTGCTTGCATCAAGTTTGAAATCACCCCCGCAGTTCCATCTCCTTTGCAGCCCGATATACCCAGCTTTCATCCACAAGTCAGCGGTGAACCGACTAAATATCCATGCTTCATTTCTGGTCGTGTGGGTCATTTCACCAGGTATTGTCCTGAGATTAATCAAGGTTGCGTACAGTCTTCACTTCAACGTTCAAGTCAGTTTCCCAATCAGCAGCAAAAGAAGTCGAAGCTATGCAACGTTCACTACATTTCTATTGAGGATATACCGGAAGGAGAACCCGTGCGGAAAGGTTCACTCTCAACCATATACCTATATTGATTCTCTTTGATTCCGGTGCTACACATAATTTCATAAGTCAATCCTTTGTGCTCGAGCACCAGCTTCCAACCACTACCACAAAACATCGCTATCTTATATCATCACCCGCATGTAATATTACCGCAAGTGATGTTATCTCTCGAGCATCATTATGTCTGGGTGGTAGAATATATCCCACTACTCTTATCATCCTTGAAAGTCAAAACATTGATGTAATCTACGGAATGTCGTGGTTAAGAAACCATGAAGCTGTTCTAAACATCAGTCCTCGCACTGTTGAGCTCAACTCTTCAACTCACGACCACGACAGGGACATTTTCAGAATATTGTAGGAACTTGTAAATTTCATTTATCCCTGTATAATTCATAGAAAAAATGGCAAATCAATTGTACTGAACTCTATATGAACCCCTCTATCCAGAAATTATAGTTTGACTTATGTCAAAGCATCTGTATGGTCATGAAAATTCAGAGAAATATAATTACTCAAGGAATTTTTTAGACCAGGATATTCCATTACTCTAGCTGAAACCTTTATGGTGGACCCTCCATGACCCTAGGAGCCCACTGTAAAAAGTACAGCACCAAAGAATCTGATTGACTGCAGTAAGTTGATGATCATTGCCCTAAGTCCAAAACTAGACCTATGTCACTTCATATACACATTTCCTATGTTCCTTTTGATCCTTCTCTGTTGCTTTGCATTCCAGCAGCAGGACCTTCATCCATAGATAGTATTAATCCTTCTTGAGTTGTAATCTACTTCAATTGTTATTTAGCTAAATTGCATTCCTCTTATGTGCATGTTCATTACGATTGTGTACGCGACGAAGGTGGTTGACAAGGATGAATCGGAGCAGTGGATTTCTTGGTTGGTTTTGCTGTGGCGTGATCCATTGGAGAAGTTTATTACTGATCATCACTGACATTTAAT
The DNA here is from genome assembly GCA_036927565.1 of Tuctoria greenei. Lineage (NCBI taxonomy): Eukaryota > Viridiplantae > Streptophyta > Magnoliopsida > Poales > Poaceae > Tuctoria > Tuctoria greenei. The sequence continues at coordinate 79,318,229 of JAYESD010000001.1, read as the reverse complement.
CTCAACCGAAAGGCAAACTCTGGTTTCATTTAAGAAATCTTGCAAAGTTTTCATTTCTACACACTATATGGATGAGATGTATTTTGCATTAGGTCTTGTGCAATGAAACCCAATTTCATGACCAGATTAATCCAGAGAGATGTTTGGGTAGATCAGTCTTTCCCTTGTTACGCTATTCTATGCTTAATGTTTAGTTGGAGGAGACGGTAGAAGACGAGTCGTCGGAAGCTACTCGCGAGACTAGCACTTGGTTTACATCGGATTGGGATTATGAGATTAATTTTCAGGATTCACTTTAATGAATTGGAGATCGGGCAGGAGTGTAGGATGCAGAAGGACATGGTCTTGGGTGCATAGTCCTATCAGTGCCGATTAAGGCCCGTCTCGTGCCTGGCCCTATTGGAAAAGTTTGAACTGTACCGTGTGCATACTGGCTATATGGGACCTAGGAAACTGATGTACCTTGAGGATCCTATGTTGGAACCTTCTCAATCGGCTTAAGCTATCCGCTATTAGTACAGTGGGAGTCAACTCGCTCTTGAACATCTCTTAGTGGAGGTGCACCTTGAGGGAGCGTACGTGTCGTGCAGTCCGGGTGTCTACTTGTTGCAATCACCGTCGCTTGCGGTTATTTTAGCATACTTGGACACTGAGTTTTGAAGTAGTAAGAAGTGAACATAGTTTATTGGAACTTGATACTTCTTGATATGTAATTGTATTGCAAACTTGTATGCAGTAGTTGTTTTTTACTTATTGAATTTTGCATTTTTGCAATTCATTGATATTGCAATATTCAAATTGCAATAACTTATATTGCAAAGATAATTGCCAATTTATTGGCTAATTCCAATTAGTATCTAGAATTCGTATAATTATGACTGTTGAAGCCTTAAATTCAAGTCTCTTGGCTATTTTCACGCTTTCTTAGAAACAGATTAATAAATATATTGCATTATTTATTCTATGAAGCCTTAACTATATGCTAAAAATGAAAGTAAGGATTCACTTGTAGGCGTCTCCTTTATGCAAATTCAGCTTCTGTTATTTAGAGTTTCCAACATGTAGAGTTTCATGCCTTAGGCGAGACGGTTAAGTCTTGCTGAGAGTCAATCTCAAGGTTGCTCTATTGTGATTTTTGCAGGTCTTATAGCCTATGCTTATGGTGTGGTTGTCCGTGAGACCTCGATCTTGACGAGATGTATCTCTTACGGAAACCGTGCCGCTGCCTCTATTCTTTGTGTTGCTTGTGAGATGTGTTCGCTGGCATGGACAACTTCTCTTCTGCGTAGTTAGTTGAGAGAGTATGTAATATTCCGCTTTGTTGTATATTATGTTGTAAAAGAGAATCATCTTGTGAAATAAAATATTTGTGTCGGTTATTTTGTGTGGCTTTTCTTGTGTGCTGTTGGGTGCCGCATCGCACGGCACCACCAAATGCGATTCCTGAAACGTGTGGACCCAGGTCACCACATCCCCAAGAAGTTCTTGAAGAGAGCGCAAAATGATTTCTCCTCAACCGTCAAGAATATTAGGAGTGACAATGAATCGGAGTTCAAAAATACTCAAGTTGAGGAGTACCTGGATGAAGAATGAATAAAACATAAGTTTTCGGCACCCTACTCCCCTCAACAAAATGGGGTGGCCGAAAGGAAGAACAATACGCTCCTTGAGATGGCGAGGACAATGCTAGATGAATACACGACTTTGGAACAGTTTTAGGCTGAAGCGATAAACACCTCTTGTCACACCACGAACCGACTATATCTTCATCGACTTCTGAAGAAAACACCATATGAGCTCCTCACTAGTAACAAACAAAATGTTCATATTTCAGTATTTGGAAGTAAATGCTTTATTTTCAACAAGAAATCGAGGACTTCAAAGTCCGCTTCGAAATCTGATGAAGGGTTCTTGCTTGGTTATGATTTGAACGCCTACGCCTATCGTGTTTTCAACAAAGTCTTTGGTATTGTTGAAGTGGCACGTGACTTAGTTTTCGGTGAGACTAATGGTTCCCAAGTGGAGCAAGTTGATAATTGTGTTCTAGATCAAGAAGAATCCATATGTCAAGCTTTGAGGAGGATGGCACTTAGTGATATTAGACCTCAAGAGCAATCACAACACTCAAGTGCTCAAAATGTACCTCAACAAGAGAGCAATGATCAAGTGGGAGCTTCTTCACAACATCAACATCAGCGAGATCAAGAAGATCAATATAATCATGGAAGCAATGATCTAGGTGGAGAAATTGACAATGAGGATAATGAATAGAAAATGACCTCACAAGTGCCTCACCTAAGAGTATACAAAAAGATCATCCCGTCGACAACATCATTGGGGATATTGCAAAGAGAATAATCACTAGATCTTGTATTGCTAATTTTTGTGAACATTACTCTTTTGTCTCGTTTATGGAACCATACAAGGTTGAAGAAGCATTAAAAGATCCAGATTGGGTGACCGCCATGCAAGGGGAACTGAATAACCTCAAAAGAAATGAAGGATGAGAGATCGCTAAAGGACCAAAGGAAAACATCATGGGCACCAAATGGGTCTCTTGGAACAAGCAAGATGCACAAGGAGTCATAACGAGAAACAAGGCACGCCTTGTGGCATCAAGGAGGAGGTGTACGTGGAGAAGCCACCAATATTTGAAGATCAAGGGTACCCCAACCATGTGTACAAACTGCGTAAGGCTCTCTATGGCCTCAAACAAGCTCCTTGAGTTTGGTATGAGTGCCTTAGGGACTTTCTGACTCAAAATGGCTTCAAAATAGGAAAGCTGATTATACTTTGTTTACAAAGAATATTGATGGTCATCTATTTGTATGTCAGATTTATGTTGAGGACATAATTTTTTATTCTATAAATAAATCTTTTTGTTAAGAATTTAGTAAAATTATGACAGACCGATTCGAGGTGTCAATGATGAGCGAATTGAAGTTTTTTGGATTCCAAGTGAAGCAGCTGAAAGAGGGCACTTTCATTTGCCAAACCAAGTACACACAGGATATCCTAAAAAAGTTCAATATGACAAAGTCAAGCCCATCAAGACCCCCATGGCAACTAATAGACATCTCGACCTCAACGAAGATGGTCCAGATTGTGGATGAAAAGGTATATCAGTCTATGATTGGTTCACTGCTTTATTTATGTGCATCTAACCCTTAGTGTGCATATGTCTCCAAGGTTTCAAGCTGCACCTAAAGAGTGTCATTTAATAGCTGTAAAAAAAATTTAAGATACCTTGTGCACATAACTAGTTTGGGCCTTTGGTATACTAAAGAATCCAAGTTTAACCTTATAGGGTATTCTGATACCCACGATGCAGGCTGCAAAGTCGATGGGAAGAGCACCTCAAGAACCTGCCAATTTCCCTGTAAATCCTTAGTTTCATGGTCCCCAAAGAAGCAAAATTTCATTGCTCTTTCCAATGCCGAAGCGCAGTATGTTGCAGCCAGTTGTTGTTGCGCACAGCTACTTTGGATGCAACAAACTCTAAGGGATTATAGTTACCATCTGAACCATATTCCATTCTTATGTGATAATGAAAGTGCCATAAAAATTGCACACAATCTAGTAGAGCACTCAAGAACCAAGCACATATATATATGTCATCATTTTCTAAGAGACCATTCATTAAAATGTGACATAGTAATCTCACATGTTAGAACTCAAAAACAATTATCGGACACATTCACAAAGCCACTAGATGAAAAGATATTTTGCATGCTTATAAATGAATTAAATATACTTGATGCTCTAAATGTTGCTTGAAACAATGCATACCCGATTGATTCTTCAAAGTTTACTTAATTTTGCAAAAATTCATCCCTTACCTCGATTTTCTCTCAAGAACTATTTTAATTATAAATGTTGGTGAATTATGGCCATTGTAGGATTATTGATTGCTTATTAGTCATGTTCATCAAGATTATTTGTGAAATGTTGTCCTTTAGATCACTATTAGTTCAAATCCCAAGAAACTTCTTGTTCTAATTCAATTATGTCCAGCTGACCCGGACTAGTTTGTGGTCAGCACTGGACTAGTACGTTGCTAGTGACTAGTCTAGCTTTGGTCCGGTGTACCGGACTAGTCCGGTCCATTGCTTACTAGTCTGCTACTATCAGGCTTAACCTTAGCTAGCCGTCAAGACCTCTCTTGTTCCTCCTCATAATCTCCTTTACACTCTCTCTCCTAAATGTCGAGCTCCCAATGCAATTACCACTTTGAGCCACCAAAATTGAAGGTTCTCCCTAGGGAATTTTCCCTCTCGGCGCGAAGCATCCCTCCTCTGGACAAAACCGGAACTTGCTCCGCTCCTTCACACTCAAATCTTCAATTTTTGGTAAAAATCAAACCCTAACCCCAATTCTCATCTTTCCTCAGTTCTTGCTTACTTTTTTTGGTTCCTAGGGTAGACATTGCATTGCTATATGTATTTTTATTGTGTACCTACCTTTGTGCATCAATTTTGGTTGGATTTGTTTAAATAAGAAGTTAGGATTCATACGTCAAATCGAACTAGTCCAGTAATTGGTGCAGACAAGTCCGGTGATCCGTACAAGTTCAGACCCCAAAATCGGACATGTTCGGCCCCTTGACAGTTTGAACCTCTAAATTCTTGTCTCCACAAAGTCTAATTCTAATTCTTGTCATGCCTTGTACTCTCTATGTCAAGCACGATGTTGTCTGCATAGGATGATAGCATGTTTGACATTGAAGCTGAGCATGATCGTGAGAGTGGCTAGGGCAAAAGAACTGAGAAGCAAGAAGCGCCAGGACCATGATGCAAATGATTCTTCTCCTGAGTATATGCACCTGAGAAGAGGAAGGTGACAGTGAAAAAGCCATCAAGCGGAGATGGTGTTGGTGCCAGCTCAACAGCACCAAGGAGAAGCACTAGCAACGGCAAGGGACATGCTAGTGAACCTATTGGTCCACTAAATATGAAGGCACCTTTGCAGCATAACGGACAACCCTCTAAAGATGATTTCTCGAGAAAAGGAAATGATTTGGCTGACAAGCTCTAAAAGGTTGAAGTCTATGAGCAACTAAAGCAATCAGCTAACCCGAGATTTTGGAGCCACTTCCATGCTAATTATTATGAGCATGTCTATAGGAAGATGAGAAATCCAGTAGTTGCAAGTCAATGGGTGGACATGACTTATCTACAATCCAAGAACTGTCAAGCATATCATGAAGTCTTGGGGGCGTTGGAAAGGCATGGCTTGATGGATCTCCTATCCTTCTCATATAATTGAAACAATGAAGTCATCACTCACTTTTACTCTACTCTCTACTTCGCCCGTGGTGATGGGGATGAGATGACTTGGATGACATATGGATCCAAGTATATTGTCACTTATGAGGATTTGCCAGGATACTCCATCTCGAAGACACGTTGGATAATGAGCTTATAATTCAAAACTTGAAGCTGCAATAGAAGGATGAGCTAGAATTCCTCTATGATACAATAATGCCATACAAGCCTCCTACCACAAAGTACTTGAAGCCATTCTTTGCAGCGCTGAATAGTTTTGAGGAAGACATAGCTCCGAAGAATGGAGATGCAGGGACATTTCGAGGAATTCTAAGGACCATGATGAAAGTGATAAGCAAGAAAAGGACGTTCAATGTCTTTGAATATATCTACAATGACATTGTGAACGTCTCCATCACTCTAAATAGGTCCTATGGCTATGCACCTTACGTCATGTACATGATTGAGAAGGTAACTGAACTTGAGTTTCTCAAGGATGTTGATCATACCGGCCTCAAGTCCCAGAAGCCACTCGTCTACAATGTTCCCAATGCTCCTGCCTCACCTGCATTAGAACAAAGAACAAAGCAAGCAAATTAAGTCACAAGGACTCCAGCTGCTACCTCTACTCCACGACCCTCCAAAGAGACCTCTAGTGGTGTATTGAAGATGCTTTCCTCCATATTTGCATCCTGCCGCAAAGTGGAGGTTAAGCAACACAAGGAAAGCTTGTCCAGTAAGAGGCACCAGAGGTATATGAAGGCAAACATCAAAACAATCTATGAGAAGCTTGACACTGAGCTAGTAGGATCTCCTCAAATTCCAAATAATTCTGAAGGAAACATCACAGAGATGTCGCCTCTCACAGAACAAGAATTGGCCTCCTTTGCACTTGCGGGTGTCACTGTTGTTCCTCCTCCTAAGCATGCCCATGAGTCTGAAGATGAAGATGAAGATAGGACTGAGAGTGTGAGAGGTAGTGATGGAGAGTAATTCCCCTAAATTTTTCCCTTTTTGGTTCATTGATGCTGTAAAACCCCACTTTTATGGCATGTTAAGTTCATATGGGTTTTGTGATCAACTATTTTAGATATCCAATATAATGGTGCACATGAACTATGCCATCCAAAACTTTTCTTGCACTCATTGTTAAATTCTTTTAACATGGGTATTGGACTTCACCATGAATCCAAATTATATTCTATTCACCCTTTTTAAGAATAAGATTTTTTGGATAAGATTTAGTAAGCAATGCAAAATGAAGCCCTAATAAGCTCTAACCCAAATATTCAAATTAAGGGCTCTAAATTTTTCCATGAGCTCCTAAATTCCTCAATAGCATGCTTACAAAGTTTCAAGATTTTAGAAACTCATCTACTATTTTAATTGAGGTGCTTGGCAAATTTGAATCAAATTCAAATCTGAATTTTTAATTCTTCTCCAACTTCTTTAAACATAAGATTTGAGTTCACCATTGTGTTCAGAATAATTCATTTGCCATCTCCACAAAATTTCATGATTTTTGGAGTTGATCTTCTATCTTTAAATGAATTAGTAACTGAACTGTGGGGAGTATCACTGGACAGTGGGCCCCACATGTCAGCTCCTCTTTGAACGGATCAGCTCGACCCCGCCATCTCTGTACCGACGCACCTCCGCTCGACACCGCGCGTGCGCATGCAGCTCCAGCGAGCTGCCTGCCTGCTCGCCGCGGCCCTATAAAAGGCCGGCCGAAGCTCCCTTGACTCCTCATCCCCGATCGCAGCTCCACTGCCTCGCGACTTTTCTTCCGCCGCGCGCCATCGCCGCCGCTCGCCACTGCTCCGCGGTGTGCCGCCGTTCCGCGCCGTTTCAAGCCAAGCTCCAAAGAGCAAAAAGGTGCGCCTGATCAAACTCTAGCTCATGGTACAAACCATTTCCCTTATCGTTGAAGCTTGAGCGAGTTATTGTTCGTTTCCCCTTCGGCTGAAAGTAGATAACTAGCTAAGTTTTCATGTCGATTCCTTTTCTGCAAGTAATCATCCTTTGCAATTGCTTAGAGATAGTTTCTATAGGCCCTAGCGCTCCTGTCCGAGCAAGAACCATTAAGAATCATCGAGCAACGGCTCTGAATTTCGAGTTTTGCTCGCCGCCGGTGAGAAAACCTCGGTTCACCGTCGAACTCGTGATTCCCGGCAACTCACTCCCCTTCTACGCCCAGATCCTTGAACTCCATCATCCCAGAAAGGTTTTGGAGAAATTCCCAAGTGATTTGAGCTACTCTGGAGCGAGTTCTATGTTGCCCGCGCGCTCATCGCCGCCGCCGCCGTCGCACGACCTTTTCCGGCGAGCTTGAGGACCCACTGACCTCACCATCGTGCTCAGCGACCCCAAAAACCCCCAGGCGGCAAGTTTCCGCAAGTCTGGTCCGTTGGTTTAGCCGGCGGCGAGCTCGCCGGCGAGCCACCGCCGCCGGTGCTGCTCCGCGCGAGCACCGGCCCGAGGTAGATGATGACCCCATTGGGTCCCACCTGCCATTCACTGCGAGAACACGGTGCGGCTGAGATCTAGTGTGGCTGCGCGCTTTAATTCTGTGGACCCCGGTGCTGCCTCAACCAGAATGCGCCACGTGGTCTTTGGGATGTATTTAATTCCAGAAATTTGTCCAAATTTCTAAATTGAATATCTTTCTGTAGAATACTCCAAATTCATTCAAAAAAATTTTGTTTGAAAGCCCTTGAGCTCTAGTTTCGCTCAGTACCAATTAGGCTCTGTGAAAATCAATATTTAATTCTGTATAAATTAATCTTTCCCAAGTAACATGCAATTTTTCCAGATGAAGTATTCCCTGGAAAAATCCCCAAAATCCACATAAAAATTATTGTCCAATTCTTGACAACCAGCAACAATTTGGGAGCCATTGCACCTGTTTTAACCTCTGTATAATTCAATTACCTTTTTCAGTTATTGAATTTTCACAGATATGCAGATGCTTTATTATGCACCAAATTTGGACTGATTCTTCCTTTAGTCATACCTTAGCTCTTGTAAAAATCTTGGATTTAATGGACCTCATATTCTAGTCTTAATTCAATTTCAAACTGAATATTGACTAAATGCTTAAAAGTTCAATTACAAGACAATTCCAGAAATTCTTGTCAACTTAGAAACTCAATAAATTCTTCACCAAGGCTTAGAAAATTATGAAACCACTTTTGCTAGGACCAGGACAATTTTCTCTATCTTGATTATCAACCGATGGCTATATTCAAGCTACAGTTTCATCTCTAAAAATTGTGGAAGTTATTTGCTTGCCATAATCTTAGAGACCACACTCTACTTTGATCATCTCCTGTTCTTTGCAAGAACTTCTATAGTATTCCCTAAATACCTAATTCAACGTTCCCAAGCCAAATAACTAATTATCCTATAATGGTCACCATAAATTAAAATCCTAGTCTTGATATTAAATATTTTCAAAGTCATTCATACCGTATTTATGCATATCGTATAGTAACCGAAGTCGAGGAGGAGTCAGAGGCCTTGGAAGAGCATCTTCCAAATTCTAACTCAGAACCTGACCTGCAACAAGGCAAGCCCCGGTTTGCATTTAAGTCGTTTATAAACTTTTGCTTTATCACTATGATGAGTAGTATATGAATTGTGCATTACGTTTAGGGTGAATGATACTCCACATGCATGACCAAAAATCCCAGGGTTTATTTGGCACGAGTTACAGTTGACCTGTAGTAACTGCTTCGCAAATGCATAGGAGATACGGTAGAAGTCGAGTAGTTGGAATCTACTCGCGAGAGATGTATCTCACAGGATTGGTTGAATAGAAAATGGCTTAATATAATGAAATTGAGACCGGGCAGGGAATGGATAGGAAGCAGCGAGAATTGAGTCTCGGTCACATAGCCCTGCCTGTGTCGATTAAGGCCCGTCCGTATGCAGCCCCTTCGGACAAGCTTGAATTGTACCGGCAATATAATGGACATATGGAATCCAATAAACTGATGTAACTTGATAACTGGGATGTCGAGACCCATTAACTCACCATTGATAGGGGTGGGTTGAGGACAGTAAGGTGTAAATCGGTCGGCGGACACATGAGGTGTTCCGTGCGGAGACCTTCTGTTTGCGGAGGTGAGACGGGCTCAGCATTCAAGTTTCTTGTGAAAGGTGGCCATATACGCCTAGTACTGAAGTGTTATGTAGGTACAAGTGTGCTCGCTGACACTTCCGAACGACGTATGTGTCATGTTGTCCGGGTGTGTCTTGATTGCAATCACTGTCCCTCGCAGTAATAGAGTACCACTTGTTCACTGAGCGGTGACATAGTAAATACTAAAGAAGTCAGAAAAGTCATATGGTATTGAATTATAATTACTTTGCAACCTTGTTTAGTTTAGAGATAGTATAACTAAAGATTTTCAATTTCCCCATACTTTAGCTGTAATAGCATTATGTGTCTCGAGCATGTCATATCATTGGTAAAGCGTTTCTTGTTTGATTGTGAAGCCCATGATGTGCCGTGCTTGGGAAATGTCATTTGCTACTTAAAACTTGATTATAAGGATCAACTTGTAGGCGAGACATTTATGCTTCAACTTACCTATGTTTAGCATCCACCTTGCATATGTCTAGTGAGACGGGTTAGTCTTGCTGAGCCTTATGCTCACGTTTGCAGTTAACGAGTTTTTGCAGGTTACTCTGTTGAGGGTGGGTTTGACGATGAGGCAACACCCCCTCCAGGGTGTACAGCCGAGTGGGAACCCTGCACGCCGCCATAGTTTGCGTGTTGCTAGTGCAAAGTATCCCAGACATGGATAACTTTGCTTTTCCATAGCTAGTGCCGAGAGCGTAGCTATGATATATATATATATATATATATTTCTTTTTCCTATAGTATTGTAAAAACTTCCGCTGTGTATTAAATAAAAGACTTGGTCTTGTACTTTATTCTGGTTCTATTCTTGTATACTGTTGGGTGTCGCATCGCACGACACCACCCAATGAGATCCTCGGATGTGTGGATTCCGGTCCTCACAAACATGGTATCAGAGCATCATTGGGAACAGTGTACCTCAAAAGAACATATTTTCAAAAATTAGTAACTTGAGTGAGGAATTAGTTATATGCCTTTATAAGGAGTATTACTAGTATAAGTTATAAAAGTGGTAAACTAACTATGTGTTATTATATTATGTAACGATGCTCCGACATCAGGTAAGAGGTAAGGTACACCACCGAGAGTGGGTCAATCTCGGTAAGCTCAGCATACGAGATGTGGTATGTGAAATTTCCGTGGCTTGGCACGGAAAGTCAATATGAGTCTTTGAAACTTTCCATGTTTCTGAGAACATATGACACGCGGTACCCCAGCGTGACACAAAGTTAGAGGAAAACCCCGTCGGGTGGTATGTAACCCGATAGTGTGTTCTCATATCTATGAGAACATGCGAACACGTACGCCCGAGCATGTATAAGCCGGATCGTACGGGAGTCTTTGCTGTACAGACGTATTTACAGCCATGTACCTCGAGGCATGACCTCGCTCGAGGGCGACTCACTCCAGAGTCGTATGCTTTTACTTTCAAATATAATTGTATATTGTGGTTACCTGTTCTGTTTCCCTGCTGCCGTACGGCGTGCCCGTGCCAGGGGATTGTTTGCTTTCTACAGGGACACTAATTTCGGTAGAGGACCGTGTAGAAACCGTTTGCGAGAGAACGATATAGGAACCACCTATAGACGTAACCGGATGTACCGGATAGAATTTCCTTTCGTGAGGCACGTAGTACCGTCAGTATCAAACATGATACTAGACCCTCCCCACCGACAGAATGGTTGCATTGTGTTTTGAGAAAGTCCGACTATCAGATGCTGGTAATTTCGGGCTCAGAAAAAAGAAACTCCAACTTGATAAGGTAGATAGAACCAAGATTCTTGCTTTCTGGTTGAAGTGGCTCAACTTCGCCAGGTTGTAATCTTCGTTAGCAATTAGATAACATAAGAGTATCCTACATAGATGGAAAGCTCGTGAAGACCTCTCCAACTTTCCTGTTGACCATAAAGACAGAAAAGCTTGTTAATCTGTTGAAAACTGGGGTTTACTGTAATTACTCCATATGAACCCACCTTTGTACCCGTTTCTGTATTCTTGCCATAACTCACTGTAGAAAAGTCCACTGCCTTATTGGGATATATGTTTGAGAAGGGTAGGTGGAGATTTACAAGTTTGTTATGGGAAGTCTTTCCTGATTTTAATTGGAGTTTAACCAAATTGGGAAGTCAGCACAGTGAACTGCATGACTGCTGATGCAAACCAGTCAGTTTTACTGTTAAGTTTGGATAGTTATAACTCCTAATCCAGAACAGTGATATGGTTACACATATACATTTATGGAAAGCTTAGGAAGTCATCTATCAACTTTATTTATCGCTCCTGACCTGGATCTGGGTATAGCTATGCCTAATTCCATTTGTCGCAAATTTGGTTCCTGCAGTCCAGAACTTGGAACAGTTTGCACATAATTGTGAATTGATGCATAATACCTACATAACAAGGTTTTCGTGGTGGAACTTCTTTAGTTCTGGATTGTTAACACGATGTTACTCAATGTTATTTTGACATTACCTCAATATCTTATCATGATAAACCTGTATAGAATGTGGAGATAAGCCCATATACAGGGGAGGTTCTGTCAAAATTTCCAGAACCCTTGAGTCAACTCAAAACCGGTATAGATTGTTCATACTAGTTCAACAGTAGCTGTATGAGTACAATCTGGAAAGGTTTTGAAGTGTACTACAACTTTTGTATTCAACTTAAATTTTAGTTCTGACTTCTTCTGTATGAAACTTACGGGTTAATGCAGACAGGTCGGCTGGAACAGAACTGTGATCACTTCCAGTTTGCAGCTTTCTTGGATCATTTGATAATGGATAGTTTCTTTGATCCAAAATTATCAGTGATTACGTTGAATACTTATACTGTGTATTGATATCCTGGTATGCTTGTCCACAGATGGCAGCACCAAGAATTCAGTTACCAAATGGATGGGTGTTCTCAACGTGTACCGGACACGCCGGTTTTCCGGACGTGTTTGTGAAATTGCTTTGCCAATTTGGCTACCGGAAGTGGCCTAAATATTGGGGCAAGAAATTCCAGGAAAGCGGTATGTGGAGTTGCACTATCTATGTTGATGTGCCTGCTGGTCCACCGCATCTCGGATGGGCTCCATTCTCCATCAAGATTAAAGGGTTAATATTGGAAGAAACGTGGAGCTACGCCGCAAGTGTTGCCATAGGGAGATTCTGCAAACTCCATGGCAATAGTCTGGTTGGTACTCCATATGAATTCTTTCCAGTTACCGGCAGGGCTTCCGAAGCTTGGGCAACCCGTTTGCTTATGGAGGTAGAAAATCGTGGTGAAACTTCCACGACTGCTTTAGCGGTGTATGCAGCCGCATCCCATCGCGAGAAGGGAAATCAAAGGGCATGCATAAAAGAATTGACGGACAATCTGAAGCAAGCCATGGCTCGAGCAGATCACTTTGAGTGGGCAAATGACGGACTTAGGGATATGATAGCTCCTCTCAACCATCGTTTAAATATCAGGGAGAATCAATGGCATGACGCTGTAAGGGATTTAGCCGCGTCTCGCCAGGAGGCTCTAGAAATGGAGACTGAGTTAGGGGCAAGCCTACATTATGGACACCATCGGGACACTCAGTTGAACGCAGTGACTGTGGACCGGGATAAGTCCAGGATGCAGGCTCAGAGCTGGAAGACCAGCTGTGAGCAGGCTCAGCAGGAGAATGAGGCCTGGGGGATGTTTATGATACAGGCAGATTGGCAAGCTATGGCTGCCAAGAAGACGTTGATGTTGAATGATGTATCAACTTCTACTCCAGCACCCGTATCAGTGGTGCCTAGCCCTGAAGATGAAGAGGAAGAAGAAGACCCAGAGGAACTTGAATACGTCGAGTAGGGCGTATTGAAGTGAGATGTGGTAGCACTTCCGCCAACACAGGGCAACATATAGTTAAATGGTTGCTAGTGTTTCTCTTTTGTGACCATGTTTGTGTCATATTAAGAGTAATGGTAGTGATGTCTAGATAATTAGATGAGTATGACATGTCAGGAAGACCAAGTATGGTAGAGATGTATTTCCATAAGGGGAGTCCATCATTTTGGGTTTACTACTGTAAACTTGGTCATGAGATGATATATTTTGTATAAAGTTTATGCTTTATCAATATATGTAAATGTTATGCATCGTCTATTATTATCTACCGCATTTCTAAGGGAGGATGAACTTGAGGCAATGGGACTTACCGTGTTAATCGTTGTATTGCAGTATGGTGCGTACTCGTGCAGCCTCAGAGGTGGGAGGATCTAGTGGAGGACAGGGGGATGACACACCACCCCCGGGGCAGAATACGCCTCAGACGCAACCACCTCCACCACCTCCAACCACACTCCCCAGGAGTCTCGCGGAGGTTCTCGCTGCAGTGCTCGGCTCGCGCGACGAGCAAACCGAGTTACTGCGGACGTTGGTGCAGCACTCGTCCCGTCGAGGGGGACGACAGGATGATGGACTGCGTCATCAATATCAGAGTTCCTACTCTGATTTCGCATCAACGCATCCACCGGTCTTCAGGGAGGCCGATGAACCTTTGGAGGCGGACAATTGGCTCCGCTCCATTGAAGGGAAGTTCGGTTTACTCAACATAACCGAACCGCAAAAAGCGCTGTTTGCAGCACAACAACTCCAGGGGTCTGCCGGCGCATGGTGGGCCAATTACCTTGCAGCACGCCCCGCCGGCCATGTCATAAGTTGGGCCGAGTTCCAGGAGGCGTTCCACGCCTACCATGTTCCTCCCGGAATTATGAGGAGGAAGCTTCAAGAGTTCTTGGAGCTAAGACAGGGAGGAAGGAGTGCATACGAGTACTCCAAAGCATTCAATCACTTGGCCCAATACGCTCAGGACCAAGTGAATACCGAGGATCGGAAGCGTGAATGCTTCTACAAGGGTTTGAACTCCAAGTTGAAGGACAAGCTGGTCCTGTTCAACCGCGGCAACTTCAACGACATCGTCAATGCTGCCATAATGCAGGAGGACGCCACGCGCGAGCTGTCCTCCGATAAAAAGAAGAGGGGTGCTCCGCAGAGCAGCGGAGGTGGTACTCCTCAGAAGTACCGTATGGTGTATCGATCACCATCCGGCCAGAGGTGGCAGCCGCCATCGCGACCACCAATGTTCCGTGGTCGTCAGTTCAACAACGGCGGATTCCGGCCACAACAGCAGCAGGGGATGATCCCACGTGCACTCCCACCTACACCACGTGCACCGGGATTCCGTCCTCCCATTCGTACTGGCCAAACCCCGTACACGTGTTTTACGTGTGGGCATACGGGACATTTCGCCAAGGACTGCCCTCAGGATCGACAAGGCGGAGGGCCATCATCTTACCAGGGGGCCAACCAACCCCGCAACCAGCCCAAGAAGCTAGCCACCAGACCCGGCAACGTCCACCACCTCGCCATCGAGGACGTTCCGGAAGGCGTACCCGTGCTCACGGGTTCGTTCTCTATCTTTGATCAACCCGTAGTCATACTCTTTGACTCTGGAGCTTCGCATAATGTTATTAGTAAATCTTTTGTCCTCAACAGTCAATTACCAATAATCCCCACAAAAACTCCATATGTGATTAGCACTCCAGCCGGGAAAACGGTAACAAATAAATTGGTTCCTGGAATACCACTTAACCTAGATGGGACCATATATCTTACTTCATTTCTGATATTAGAGCATCAAAATCTATATATCATCTTAGGAATGGCATGGTTGCAGTACCATGGTGCTATTCTCGATATCATTCCTAGAAAGATTTATCTAAACTCTCCACTCCATCAACCCCAAGTTCTCAATCTTAAGAACATCATTCCATTGGAACCATCTATTCTCAATACCGAGGTTATGGAACTAAAGGATATTCCGGTAGTATGTGAATACCCCGACGTGTTTCCTGAAGATCTTCCTGGTATGCCCCCAGAAAGAGATATAGAGTTCAAGATTGAACTTGCACCAGGAACAGTGCCAATTTCAAGACCACCCTACAAGATGACACCCAAGGAACTTGCAGAACTGAAGGAACAATTAACTGAACTTGAGAGCAAAGGTTTTATTCGTCCAAGTTCATCACCATGGGGTTGTTCTGCACTGTTTGTAGAAAAGAAAGATAAGACCTTGAGGCTGCGTGTAGACTATCGTCCACTTAATGCTATCACCATCAAGAACAAGTATCCACTACCGCGCATTGATATTCTTTTCGATCAATTGGTGGGTGCTAAAGTATTTTCGAAGATGGATCTTTGTTCTGGTTATCATCAAATTAGAATCCGACCAGAAGATATATCCAAGACAGCATTCTCAACAAGGTATGGACTGTATGAGTATCTGGTTATGTCCTTCGGATTAACCAAAGCCCCAGCTCATTTCATGTATCTCATGAACTCAGTATTCATGCCGGAATTGGACAAGTTTGTCGTGGTCTTCATTGACGACATACTTGTGTATTCAAAATTCGAAGAAGAACATGCTCAACACTTGCATATTTTGCTTCAGCAATTACGGGACCATCAACTGTATGCTAAGTTCAACAAGTGTGAATTCTGGATCAACCAGGTGCCATTTTTAGGGCACATCATATCAGCAGAAGGGATTGCAGTTGATCCAAGTAAGATCCACCAAGTCCTTAAATGGGAGTCTCCAAAGTCTGTACATGAAGTCCGAAGTTTCCTGGGTTTAGCTGGATATTACCGGAGGTTCATCCCCAATTTCTCCAGGATAGCTAAACCAATGACAGAACTTCTGAAGAAAGGGCAGAAGTATGTATGGACCGAGGCATGTGAGGCAGGTTTCAAAGCATTGGTGAAACACCTCACCACGGCACCAGTTTTAGCCCAACCAGACACAACCAAAGCATTTGATGTCTTTTGCGACACATCTGGGATTGGTTTGGGTTGTGTGTTGATGCAGGAGCGAAGAGTGATCGCGTATGGATCACGGCAGCTTCGGAATCATGAGCAGCATTACCCGACTCATGATCTTGAACTCGCTGCTGTGGTGCTAGCATTAAAGATATGGAGGCATTATCTACTGGGTAATTTAGTACACCTCTACACTGATCACAAAAGCTTAAAATACATCTTCACCCAGAAGGATTTTAATATGCGACAAAGGCGATGGTTAGAATTGATCAAGGATTATGAGATTGAGATCCACTACCATCCAGGCAAGGCGAATGTAGTCGCAGATGCACTGAGCCGCAAGTCCCATGTCAACAATCTTTCCCTCACCACAATGGAAGGAGAAGAAGGACTGAGTCTTTACTTGGTTCCATATGGAGCACTCTACAACCTAGCTCTCATTCCTACCATCAGGGAGGATATTGTAGCAGCTCAGCAGGAAGACATAGGAATGTCGCATATTCGACAAAGAATGATAAAGAGGGAAATGAAATGTTTCCATAGTGACAAAGAGGGTACCATCTGGTTTAACGATCGTATAGTGGTACCCCGAAACATGGAACTTAGAAAGAAGATACTGGACGAAGCTCATTTGTCCAAGTATTCCATTCATCCGGGAAGCAACAAGATGTTCCAAGATTTGAAGAAGAAATTCTGGTGGACTCGGATGAAGAGAGAAGTAGCTAAATACGTGTCCGAGTGTGATACGTGTCGGCGAGTAAAGGCCGACCATATGAAGGCAGCTGGACAACTTCAACCTTTAAGCATACCGGCTTGGAAATGGGAGGATATCAGTATGGATTTCATTGTTGGGTTGCCTCCCACTCTCCATAAACACGACTCCATTTGGGTGATCGTTGACCGATTGACCAAATCGGCTCATTTCATACCGGTCAGCGTGGCATACGATGCGAAGCGATATGCGGAAATTTATATCTCCAGAATAATATGTCTACATGGTGTACCCTGTACCATCATCTCAGATCGTGGAGCTGTATTTGTTTCGCGATTCTGGGAGCATCTCCACGATGCACTGGGGACCAAATTGATTCGGAGCTCGGCTTATCATCCTCAGACCGATGGTCCGACCGAACGGGTGAATCAAGTGCTAGAAGACATGCTTCGTGCCTGTGCCATCCACCAGGGTAAGAACTGGGATGATCATCTACCTTTGGCGGAGTTTTCATACAACAACGGTTACCAGGCTAGCATCCAGATGGCGCCATATGAAGCTCTCTATGGCCGAAAGTGTCGCACGCCCTTGAACTGGTGCGAATCAGGTGAACGGGCAGTGTACGGCATCGACTTAGTAAATGAAGCCGAGGATCGAGTTCACACTATTCAGGTGAATCTCAAAGCTGCTCAGTCTCGTCAGAAGTGCTACGCGGACAAACGACGTCGACCTCTTCACTTCGAAGTTGGAGATCAAGTTTATCTCCGGGTATCCCCTATGAAGGGTATCCATCGCTTCGGGGTAAAAGGGAAGCTAGCTCCACGCTTTATTGGGCCATTCGCAATAATCGAAAGATGCGGACCTGTGGCATATCAATTGGAGTTACCAACGTCACTTTCAGGAGTCCACAATGTATTCCACATTTCCCAATTGCGGAAATGTCTTAAGGCTCCATCTGATATCCGTATAGAGGATTTGGAAGCTCTCCAACCAGATCTCACTTATTCCGAGCATCCAACTCAGATCATTGATGAAAAGACTCGCAACAAGAAGTCGCACCTTGCATTTCTATAAGGTTTTGTGGAGCAACCACAGTGCGGAAGAAGCCATGTGGGAAAGCGAGGAGTATCTTAGAACGAACTATCTGTACTTGTTAGCGGCATATGTTCGATAGATCCTTTTTCCTTTACCTTCTTTTGTAATCTCGGGACGAGATTCTTTTAAGGGGGGAGGAATGTAAAACCCCACTTTTATGGCATGTTAAGTTCATATGGGTTTTGTGATCAACTATTTTAGATATCCAATATAATGGTGCACATGAACTATGCCATCCAAAACTTTTCTTGCACTCATTGTTAAATTCTTTTAACATGGGTATTGGACTTCACCATGAATCCAAATTATATTCTATTCACCCTTTTTAAGAATAAGAATTTTTGGATAAGATTTAGTAAGCAATGCAAAATGAAGCCCTAATAAGCTCTAACCCAAATATTCAAATTAAGGGCTCTAAATTTTTCCATGAGCTCCTAAATTCCTCAATAGCATGCTTACAAAGTTTCAAGATTTTAGAAACTCATCTACTATTTTAATTGAGGTGCTTGGCAAATTTGAATCAAATTCAAATCTGAATTTTTAATTCTTCTCCAACTTCTTTAAACATAAGATTTGAGTTCACCATTGTGTTCAGAATAATTCATTTGCCATCTCCACAAAATTTCATGATTTTTGGAGTTGATCTTCTATCTTTAAATGAATTAGTAACTGAACTGTGGGGAGTATCACTGGACAGTGGGCCCCACATGTCAGCTCCTCTTTGAACGGATCAGCTCGACCCCGCCATCTCTGTACCGACGCACCTCCGCTCGACACCGCGCGTGCGCATGCAGCTCCAGCGAGCTGCCTGCCTGCTCGCCGCGGCCCTATAAAAGGCCGGCCGAAGCTCCCTTCACTCCTCATCCCCGATCGCAGCTCCACTGCCTCGCGACTTTTCTTCCGCCGCGCGCCATCGCCGCTGCTCGCCACTGCTCCGCGGTGTGCCGCCGTTCCGCGCCGTTTCAAGCCAAGCTCCAAAGAGCAAAAAGGTGCGCCTGATCAAACTCTAGCTCATGGTACAAACCATTTCCCTTATCGTTGAAGCTTGAGCGAGTTATTGTTCGTTTCCCCTACGGCCGAAAGTAGATAACTAGCTAAGTTTTCATGTCGATTCCTTTTCTGCAAGTAATCATCCTTTGCAATTGCTTAGAGATAGTTTCTATAGGCCCTAGCGCTCATGTCTGAGCAAGAACCATTAAGAATCATCGAGCAACGGCTCTGAATTTCGAGTTTTGCTCGCCGCCGGTGAGAAAACCTCGGTTCACCGTCGAACTCGTGATTCCCGGCAACTCACTCCCCTTCTACGCCCAGATCCTTGAACTCCATCATCCCAGAAAGGTTTTGGAGAAATTCCCAAGTGATTTGAGCTACTCTGGAGCGAGTTCTATGTTGCCCGCGCGCTCATCGCCGCCGCCGCCGTCGCACGACCTTTTCCGGCGAGCTTCAGGACCCACTGACCTCACCATCGTGCTCAGCGACCCCAAAAACCCCCAGGCGGCAAGTTTCCGCGAGTCTGGTCCGTTGGTTTAGCCGGCGGCGAGCTCGCCGGCGAGCCACCGCCGCGGGTGCTGCTCCGCGCGAGCACCTGCCCGAGGTAGACGATGACCCCATTGGGTCCCACCTGCCATTCACTGCGAGAACATGGTGCGGCTGAGATCTAGTGTGGCTGCGCGCTTTAATTCTGTGGACCCCGGTGCTGCCTCAACCAGAATGCGCCACGTGGTCTTTGGGATGTATTTAATTCCAGAAATTTGTCCAAATTTCTAAATTGCATATCTTTCTGTAGAATACTCCAAATTCGATCAAACAAATTTTGTTTGAAAGCCCTTGAGCTCTAGTTTCGCTCAGTGCCAATTAGGCTCTGTGAAAATCAATATTTAATTCTGTAGGAATTAATCTTTCACAAGTAAAATGCAATTTTTCCAGATGAAGTGTTCCCTGGAAAAATCCCCAAAATTCACATAAAAATTACTGTCATATTCCCGACTTCCAGCAAAAAGTTGGGAGCCATTGCACCTGTTTTAACCCCTGTATAATTCAATTACCTTTTTCAGTTATTGAATTTTCACAGATATGCAGATGCTTTATTATGCCCCAAATTTGGACTGAATCTTCCTTTAGTCATACCTTAGCTCCTGTAAAAATCTTGGATTTAATGCACCTCATATTCTTGTCTTAATTCAATTTCAAACTGAATATTGACTTAATGCTTAAAAGTTCAATTACAAGACAATTCCATAAATTCTTGTCAACTTAGAAACTCAATAAATTCTTCACCAAGGCTTAGAAATTTATGAAACCACTTTTGCTAGGACCAGGACAATTTTCTCTATCTTGATTATCAACTGATGGCTATATTCAAGCTACAGTTTCATCTCTAAAAATTGTGGAAGTTATTTGCTTGCCATAATCTTAGAGACCACACTCTACTTTGATCATCTCCTGTTCTTTGCAAGAACTTCTATAGTATTCCCTAAATACCTAATTCAACGTTCCCAAGCCAAATAACTAATTATCCTATAATGGTCACCATAAATTAAAATCCTGGTCTTGATATTAAATATTTTCAAAGTCATTCATACCGTATTTTATGCATATCGTATAGTAACCGAAGTCGAGGAGGAGTCAGAGGCCTTGGAAGAGCATCTTCCAAATTCTAACTCAGAACCTGACCTGCAACAAGGCAAGCCCTAGTTTGCATTTAAGTCGTTTATAAACTTTTTCTTTATCACTATGATGAGTAGTATATGAATTGTGCATTACGTTTAGGGTGAATGATACTCCACATGCATGACCAAAAATCCCAGGGTTTATTTGGCACGAGTTACAGTTGACCTGTAGTAACTGCTTCGCAAATGCATAGGAGATACGGTAGAAGTCGAGTAGTTGGAATCTACTCGCGAGAGATGTATCTCACAGGATTGGTTGAATAGAAAATGGCTTAATATAATGAAATTGAGACCGGGCAGGGAATGGATAGGAAGCGGCGAGAATTGAGTCTCGGTCGCATAGCCTTGCCTGTGTCGATTAAGGCCCGTCCGTATGCAGCCCCTTCGGACAAGCTTGAATTGTACCGGCAATATAATGGACATATGGAATCCAATAAACTGATGTAACTTGATAACTGGGATGTCGAGACCCATTAACTCACCATCGATAGGGGTGGGTTGAGGACAGTAAGGTGTAAATCGGTCGGCGGACACATGAGGTGTTCCGTGCGGAGACCTTTTGTTTGCGGAGGTGAGACGGGCTCAGCATTCGAGTTTCTTTTGAAAGGTGGCCATATACGCCTAGTACTGAAGTGTTATGTAGGTACAGGTGTGCTCGCTGACACTTCCGAACGACGTATGTGTCGTGTTGTCCGGGTGTGTCTTGATTGCAATCACCGTCCCTCGCAGTAATAGAGTACCACTTGTTCACTGAGCGGTGACGTAGTAAATACTAAAGAAGTCAGAAAAGTCATATGGTATTGAATTATAATTACTTTGCAACCTTGTTTAGTTTAGAGATAGTATAACTAAAGATTTTCAATTTCCCCATACTTTAGCTGTAATAGCATTATGTGTCTCGAGCATGTCATATCATTGGTAAAGCGTTTCTTGTTTGATTGTGAAGCCCATGATGTGCCGTGCTTGGGAAATGTCATTTGCTACTTAAAACTTGATTATAAGGATCAACTTGTAGGCGAGACATTTATGCTTCAACTTACCTATGTTTAGCATCCACCTTGCATATGTCTAGTGAGACGGGTTAGTCTTGCTGAGCCTTATGCTCACGTTTGCAGTTAACGAGTTTTTGCAGGTTACTCTGTTGAGGGTGGGTTTGACGATGAGGCAACACCCCCTCCAGGGTGTACAGCCGAGTGGGAACCCTGCACGCCGCCATAGTTTGCGTGTTGCTAGTGCAAAGTATCCCAGGCATGGATAACTTTACTTTTGCATAGCTAGTGCCGAGAGCGTAGCTATGATATATATATATTTCTTTTTCCTATAGTATCGTAAAAACTTCCGCTGTGTATTAAATAAAAGACTTGGTCTTTTACTTTATTCTGGTTCTATTCTTGTATACTGTTGGGTGTCGCATCGCACGACACCACCCAATGAGATCCTCGGATGTGTGGATTCCGGTCCTCACAGATGCCGAAGGCGGAGAGATTGAGACTAGTAGTCTATACTTTTCCAGCCTATGTGCCTATTTTGTTTAATATGAATTTTTGATGCTCATTTTGATATTTTTGTGATGGTTGCTATTATAATTTATGTACTTTTAT
This sequence comes from Tuctoria greenei, assembly GCA_036927565.1. Classification (NCBI taxonomy): domain Eukaryota; kingdom Viridiplantae; phylum Streptophyta; class Magnoliopsida; order Poales; family Poaceae; genus Tuctoria; species Tuctoria greenei. Next base: position 79,295,904 of record JAYESD010000001.1, on the reverse strand, counting down.
TTTTGCACATCATATTAGTTGCTCACACACGCATTATAGGCACCCCACCATAAAGAGTGCATATATGTGAGAAATTTTTGTTGTTCATATGTCATTCTCATATATGCACGCTTTATGAAAATCAATTTTGTAAGACATATGTGTGCTGAATACATTGGATATGATGATAAAAGTTTTGAATACTGCCAAAACACCATTTTAATAAGGTCTGACTCTAGGTTCGAGCTCCTGTAAGGTCCGACATAAGGTCCGACTCGCTTTGGTAAGCTCCGGTGATAGGTCTGACTAGCTTTGGTAAGCTCCGGCGCTAGGTCCGACTAGCTTTGCTAAGCTCCGTCTCAAGGTACGGTTAGATTTGGCAAGATCCGGTGCTAGATTAGAATACTTCTGCTTTTAACATGCAATGTTTAAAACTTGCTTTTTGGACTATGGAAAACTTGCTTAGAATTCTTTTACTATGTTTTTGCTGTGTCTCGGTGGTTATGGCTGATATCATTTTGCTATGGTTTGCAACATGCTTATGTGAGGTGCTCATGCAAGGTGTTGTGGTTTTGGAACTAACGTGAGTCAAGTTGAGGACTTGTGCTCGTAAGTATCGGTCGTTTATTAATGTGATGGTGTTGCTTGAGTTTGAGACATGGCTGGTGACGGGATCCATGGAACTAGTCTTAGGGAGAAGATGAGATTCAACAACAAAGTTCGGAAAGAATTGTGGTTGAGTTGATTGGAAGGTTGTGTAGCATGTTTGAATCAAGAACAATGCATATGAAGGTATCATGGACGTTGTTGGAAGATGTGTGCACGTGTGCATGGATTGCATGGATGTGGCTCCATGGTTCCAAGGCGTGATGAAGACATGTGGATGTAAAGAATTAGTCGGAAAGGTCCAACCGACTAGGTTATGGACTCAGGCTGCGGCTGAGTCGGGTTTGAATCAAATATGAAAAGATTTGAGTTGGTCATGATAGGTTTTCGAGTGGGTCACGAAGTTGATTTATTTTAGGAATGTGGGATACATTTCTAAGGTGTTTGGAAGTCTTAATATTCCTTCTATTAGCGTATAGAAGAGCATCGAGCAGTTATGGAAAGTTTCGGCAGAAAATGAGTAGGATACGTGTCCTAGTTTTGTTTGGGTTGGCCTCATGGCTGGTTATTGTGAGACCTATGTGTCCTGAATACATTGGCTTGTACTGAATACGTTGGCTTTGATGATATAAGTTCTAAAATTCTACCAAAACACCATTTTTAGCAAGGTCTGACTCTAGGTCCGAGCTCCAACAAGGTCCGACAATAGGTCCGATTTGTTTTGTCAAGGTCCAACATGTTTTTGGGTAGCTCCGGTGAGTTATGTCTTTAGCTCCGGCATGTCTTTGATAGCTCTGGCTTGTCTTTGTTAAGCTCCGATATGTTTTGCTAGGTCCGACTTATGTTAGTTATCTCCGACATGTTTTCTAGCTTCGGCGCTGGGTTGTACTAGCTTTGGTAAGCTCCGGTTCAAGGTCTGGTTAGCTTTGGCAAGGTTCGGAGCTTGATCACAGTGGTTCTACTTTTATCATACAATGATTCATACTTGCTTTACATTGTTGGAAGGATTGCTTAGTATTCATTTGCTAAGTTTTTGGTGCGTTTTGGTTGATATGGTTGATATCATTTTGCTATGTTTTGCAACATGCTTATGTAAGATGCTCACATAAGATGTTGTAGTTTCAGAACTAACGTGAGTCAAGTCGAGGACTTGTGCTCAAAAGTATTGGTTGTTTATTCATATGTAGGTGTTGCTTGAGTTCATGACATGGCTGGTGATGGGATCCATTGAACTAGTCTTAGGGGGAAGATGAGGTTCAACAACCAAGTTCGGGAGGAATTGTGGTTGAGTTGATCAGGAGGTCGCACAACATGTTTCAATCAAGAACAATGCATATGAAGGTATTGTGGACGTCGTTGGAAGATGTTTGCACGTGTGCAAGGAGTGCATGGACATGGCTGCATGGTTCCAAGGCGTGATGAAGAGATGTGGACATAAAAAATTGGTCGGAAAGGTCCAACCGACTAGGTTATGGACTCAGGTTGCAGCTGAGTCGGGTTTGACTCAAATATGGAAAAATTTGAGTTGGTTATGATAGGATTTCGTGTGGGTCACGAATTTGAGTTGTTTTAGGAATGTGGGATACGTTCCTAAGGTGTTTGGAAGTCTTAAGATTGCTTTAATCTGCGTATAGAAGAGTCTTGAGCAATTATGGAACGTTTCGATTCGTGAACTGAGTAGGTTTGGAGTCCTAGTTAGTTTTGGGTTGGCCTAGGGGCTGGTTATATAAGCAAGGGAGACCAGAGCTCGTGGTAGACGACTTTGGGGCTGTTCATCTCGTGTTCCGTTGAATAAAATTTATAGTTGCAACGAACTTTTGTGCCTTGTTCGTCCGACTTGTTCCAGACAAGTTTTTCTTGTCGAGTTTCTGCACAGCACTACCTTTCCTCGGTGGTTTTATCATAACTCGAGTTTTATAGATCCAATTGATGTGATTCTTTTTGGGTTGTCTTCAAAACTTTATTATCTATCATCTGTCAAAATTTCACGGTCATTGGATTTTTTTGTTTTTGATCTACACGAGTATCTTCTGCAGTTTTCCAGAACTGTTTTTCTCGGGTAGGACAGATTGACCTTTGTTCGATCTATCAATCGTAACTTGAGTTTCTCTCGACAGATTTGAGTGATTCTTGTTGTGTCTTCTTCATGACTTGATTCTCTCTGATATATATCACTTTTTTTCAGGTGAAACATGTTTAGATTAGTCTCACACACGATTTCTTTAACAGATCATTTTTCTGCCGAAGGGTTTGAGATTTAATTGTCTCTGCTGCGTAAGATTTTTTAAATCTACCATTCACCCCCCTCTGGTAGCTTTCCACGTGATCGAATCCTACAATTGGTATTAGAGCCACGGTGCTCTACTCTTCGTGATTTGCACGTATTTTGACTAATAATCATGGAGAAATACTCCGCAAAATCTTGTGTCTTTAGTGGTATTGATTTTTAGGTTTGGAAGGCACGTATGGAAGCCTTCATCCGGGCTCAAGACTTCGCAATATGGGAGAAGGTATACAAGCCTTACGAAGTGCCTTCAAATGATCAAGTTACAGCTACAAATCTGAGAGATGTCGACAACAACAACAAGGCTCAAAACTTGATCATACAAGGATTAACTCAAAGCGACTTTGACCGTGTTGCACACCTCCGATCTGCATACGATGTGTGGAAAGCACTTTGTTACTACCACGAAGGATTCAACACGATCAAGGAGGTAAGGCAAGACATGTTCAAGAAAGAATACATGCACTTTGAGATGCAACCCGGTGAGTCTATTGATGACCTTTTTGCTCGCTTTAATAAAATTCTCATCAACTTGCATAGCGTCAATGTTAATTTTTTCAGATGCTTAAAATTCTAGGCAATTACTAAGTGCATTAGACATGTCAATTTTGGAGATGAAAGTCACATCCATTCGTGAATCTACTGTCATGAGTACACTTACATTAGATGTTCTTTATTCTGAATTGAAAACTCATGAAATTGACATAATCTAACGTAAGAACCCCAACAAGTCTCTTGCATTTGTTTCTCAACGTGATATGCCTAGCTCCAGCCAATCTTCATCTTGTGGTACACTTGCTTTGTTATCCTGTCTAACCCTTGAATAGATTGAGGAGTTTCCAAAGGAGGAGCTAGTACTTCTCTCTACTAGGTTCTCAAAAGCATTGGAAAATGTAAGAACTAGAAGGAGAGGAAGCTACGGACCTCAATGATGTTTCGAATGTGGTAAGACATAACATTTTCATTCAGATTGCCCTAACCTTTCAGGTCCTACTTCCCGGGATGAAAAGCAAACAAGGATGAAGCACTCCCCTGCAAAAGATACGAAGAAAAGGAAGGGTTTTCTAGAACATCAATTGGTGAGCAGTTTTATCTCCGCACATCAAGAACTTGGCTCAAGCGATGTGGACATTGGATGTGACGAAGATGAAGATGATTTGGAAAACTTGTGCTTCATGGCGGGCAAGTCAAGATCAAATATGGAGGAGGCTGAACACAACAGCGACAATGAAGAGGTATGTCCTACTTGCAAAGAAATGTGTGATGCTATTTCTCATGCCACTGTTATAGTTAAGAAAAAGGACAAAAATTTTAGGGACAATGCCGTTAAAATTGAGTCACTAGAATCTGAAATTAATCGTTTGAAATATTTGATTCCTAGTGATGATTCTTGTTCCTCATGTGAATTAATATATGAACAATTGTCCTCATTAAGAAGTGCGCACACCTCCACACTTGATAAACTTGAGTTAGAAATTGAAAAGAACAAAGAGCTTGTTGCACTTAATGATAAAAACTTGAAAGATGCTAGCTGTTCTATAATTGATTTGCATAGTTCTACTTGTGCTGATCTTGATAAAAAACTACAATATGCTATGAATGAAATTTCTATATTGAACAATGCTTTACGTTCTCATGAAGTTAAATATTGTTCTAATTGTAAATTAAAAGGAAAAACTTTATGTGAAAATTGCTTTGATCTGTCAAATAAACTTGATGACATGCATAGCACATTACATCAGTTTTGTAATGGGAATAAGAACCTAAATGTGCCGCTGAATCCTTATAAGTCTTGCAATGATAAAACTGGTTTAGGTTGCTCATGCTAAGGCTAATCCACCTAAAATTGTAAAGTAATTAGGAAGTGGTTTGATTCAAACAGTTCCTAAACAAAAAGAAGTGGTTTTCAAATCTGCTGGAGTGTTGTCTCATTCGGTTTCAAATAAAAATGTTGCTTGCTCATCTAGACATGAACACAAAGTTAAATTTCATTGTACTTACCGTGGTAGGGATGGTCATGTCATAGATTTTTGTTATAAACTAGCTAAACAACAGAAAAAGGAAAGAATGATTGCTAGAACTCATAACTTTCATGCAAGATTTGCTGCACTTGCTAAACCGAATGATAGGAACATGCAATCTGCTGTAATCAGTCGAAAACATGCAAAGTGTGCTCCCAAACCTACTGTGTTTCGTGCTACACATGTAACATCTGATAAGTCAGTAGTTTGGTACAAAAATCCTCAAGCTTTAGCTCATAAACCTGCTGTTTTATCTCAGCTTTCGCGTGTTATTCCTGCTAGACGTCATGTGACTCAGTACTGGATTCCTAAATGCCTTTTGACTAACCCAGTATTGAGTCATCGACGTATTGTGCTTCTATGTAGGTTACACGCTTGAGGAAAGAGAACATTTGGATTGTGGATTCAGGTTGCTCATGCCACATGACCGGTAACAAAGAGAACAAATTATTTTCACTAAAAATTGCTACAAAGTTGTAGATTCGAATAATAGCTTATTTTTAACATGCCACGGTCTGGAAGAGTTTTTAAAGCTGATTTGATATGTCATCCTCTAAGCATAGGTGTCTATTTTCTAATGATTCAAAGGACTTATATTTTTGGCATTATAGACTTGCTCACGTAGGCTTTTGTCAAAGTGTAGCAACGACACTTCCCCTGGTACTACTAAAGTGTAGCCCGCGGAGGTTCTTATTTCGGTTAGGACACACAGAGATCAGGATCAAGATGGCGACACCAGAGATTTACGTGGTTCGGGCCGCGTGAGCATAATACCCTACTCCATGTGGTGTGTGTGTGTTGTTGTATTGTGAATCACTAGAAAGCGTAGTCTCTGGCCCAGCTTGGAGTTCTTTGTATCGTGCGGCTCAATCCTTTTATAGTCCAAGGACTGACCGTTACAACATTATCCTGGCCCGACATGTGGCCCTAACATATTAAATTTCCTAATACACTGTCTATGAGTATTGAGCATTGTTAATAGAGAGATAACGTGCCTTCATGCATGCGTTACATCTATTATCATTGCTCTGATCGTGTGTCATTAATACAACATTAACGACATGTAATGAAGTCTTGTAACTACTGCTTTAAGTGTCCCTTGAATGTTCGTGCTGAAGGAGATCCATCAATGTATTCATTGATGGTGAAGGTCCGGAGGCTCCACACGTGGCAGCTTTGGAGCTTCCCCTTGCGGGGAGGTAGCTCCGGAACCGCTATACATGTGTCAATACCGGAGCTTCCCAGTGCTGGGGGTTAGGTCCAGGGTCATTATACATGTGTTGATCGCGGAGCTTCCCTGTGTTGGGTGTTTAGCTCTGGATTTACATTACACATGTCAATCTCCGGAGCTACCCATATGAGGAATGTGGGTCCGGTGTAATATGACATGTGGGGCCTGAGGAAACCTTCAACTTTGATGGGTAGAAATCTTTTGCACTTCTTGCGGTATCATAGGGTACCCGGTACGTAGGGTACCTGTCGGAACCCTGCGTATCGGATACCCCTTGGAACAGCAAAGAGTGTAAAGGAACTCCACCTATCGGAGTTGAAGACCTCTGAAGGCCCCACGTGTTACTTGTAACCGGACCTGCCTTCCTCATATGGTTAGTCCCAGTGCCGCCACGTGTATCATAAAACCGTAGCTACAATCCATACATGCGAATGCTCCAGACTGGATACCTGTGTGGCACCCCCGGACCTAACCCCCAGACAGAGGGGAGCTTCGGTACCGACACGTATACAACAACATCGGAACTACTCGTGCAAGACGGTAAGCTCCGAAGCTGCCACGCGTCTAACCAACAGACCTTCAACCTCAATAGGCAGATTGCTGGACCTTCAATGGCTCAGACTTTCAAGGGACATTTAAGGCTTTGAGACCTGATTATGTGTCAGTAATGCAACCTTAATGACACACGATCGGAGGACCCTTAACACTAGTAACGCCAAAAATGTTACCATGCTATTAAGGGGAATTATGTACATTAAACTGTGTATTAGGCATCAGTAACCGCCAGGGCCACATGTCGGGCCAGGCTAACGATGTAATGTCCATCCCTTATACTATAAAAGGACTGGCCGAGCAATACACGGGAACACTATGGTTTGAGGCTCACGCTCGGGGGTCTTTGGGCTTTGGGACTCGTGCTCTCAGACTCTCATACACTCAATACAACAACAACAACACACCCGTGGAGTAGGGTTTTATGCTCAGGCAGCCCAAACCATGTAAATCCTTGTGTCAAGTGACTATATTCTTCTGGATCTCCGCGCGCCCTAACCGAACTAAGAAACTCCACGGGCTACTAATAGTAGTGTCGTGGGAATTGCCGGAACCAGCATCTGACATTTGGCACTCCAGGAAGGGGGTGCCTAAGATTCCAAGATGGTGAATTCTGCTGCTGGATCATCCAACGGTAACCACGCTGAGCAACCTGCTGGAGGCAATCCCTCCAACATGTAGCAGCCAGCAGGTGCTGTAGCCCCAGCAGGATTCATACCACCGCCGCTACCGTCAGCTCCGGTGAATCAACCCGGACATCGAGATGGGGCGTCTGCGTCGATCACTCCATCGACGAAAAACAACCCCGAACACGTGCTTATTGCTGCGCGTGCTCTTCTCCAACGTCCACCACCTCCAGGAGCACCCCAGGGTGCAATGGAGCAGTGGAGAGCTAATGTAGATCATTTGGTTGCAGCAGCAGCTGATGGCATCAAAAATCAAGGTCCCCCCCAGGGTGGGCCCCATCTCAACAGGTGACGTCGCTGCCTTCTGAGGCACGACGTACTCACACGGTAACAAGGCTTTCGACTCACGACCTTCGGGCGGAGCTTGATTGTCATTACCGACAACAGGACGGCCGCGTCCACATCGAGCGTGCTCGCGATAGGCGAGAGGCTCGCGACAGTCCTGCTCCTGAGGGAGTAGAAGGAGGTTGTTCTGCTTTGGCCATGCACCTACACATGGTCCAATGGCCGCAAAAGTTCCGGCCACACTTGCCGGAGAATGTTGACGGGACTATTAACCCCGCCAAATTTCTTCTAATCTACTCTACCGTTATCCTTGCGGCTAGGAGAAATGAGGTCGTTATGGCCAATTATTTCCCTGTGGCTTTGACTAGGACAGCCAGGTCTTGGTTCATGAGCCTTCCGCCTGACTCCATCAATAGTTGGGCGGAGTTGTGCCAACAGTTCACCGCCAATTTCGGGAGCTCATACACCTGACTAGACACAGAACTGGAACTTTTTGCTGTCAAGCAAAAAGGGGGAGAGTCCTTGCGATCTTTTATCTAGAGGTTCTCCAAGGTACGAAATAACATTCCTTCTATATCAAGCGCTTCTGTTATTGTAGCATTCAGGCAGGGCGTTCGAGATAAGAAAATGCTGGAGAAGCTGGCGACCAAGGAAGTCACTAGCGTCACGGAACTCTTCAGCTTGGTAGACAAGTGTGCCAAGGCTGCGGAGGGCCGTGAAATGCACTCCAAACCACCTCCTGAGGCCAACAAAAAGTCCTCCAAGGGTGAAACCACTACCTCCGGGAGTGGCAAGAAGAAGAAAAAGTCCAACGGCAAGAATAAGCCGTCAGCCGGAACACCTACTGCTACAGCTGCCGCAGCTCCGGGTGGCTGGGGGCCACGCCCTGAGAAACGACCTCGATCGTCGTCTCAAGACGGTGGCAGCTCCAAGATGTGGTGTCCCATACACAAGACGGACAGGCACAACCTGGAAGACTTCCAAGAGGTCCAAAACCTTGCCGAGCGTTACAAGAAGTGCCGGGAAGAAGCTCCTTTCCATCAAAGGGAAGGAAAAAAAGTCAACGAAGCTCCGGCTGAAGAGGAGTTAGGCTTTCAGGACCCATAAAGGTCTTGAAGGCTGTTTACACCTCCGTTGACGACGACTCCGACATCTCCGAAAATGAGCGTCGGAAGACCATGAACACCATCTTTGGTGGTTCATGGGACATCACTTCCCACCGTGTCCGCAAGATAATGTGGTGGGACATGGCCTCTATAGCTCCCACCGCTAGGGCAAAGCCTCATGACAAGTGGATGGATACTGCTGTAACCTTCGATGCTTCGGACTACCCTCGGAACATGATCGGAGCTGGCCAACATCCATTGATGGTATCTCCGACCATCAATAACACCCAGCTCCATCACGTAATGGTGGACGGAGTTTCGGGGCTGAACCTCATAAGCTTCAAAGCCTTCTTCAAGCTTCAGCTCCAACCTTCGGATCTTCGCCCCTCCCGACCTTTCTCAAGAGTAGGTTTGGGAGACATAACCCCACTCGGTGCCATTACTCTCCCGGTGACCTTTAGAACTCGGGAGAACTACAGAACTGAGAAGTTGTTATTCGACGTGGCACATATCAACTTGCCATTCAACGCTTTCTTGGGCAGGCCAGCTTTATAAAAATTCATGGCTGCTGCTCATTATGGCTACTTGGTGTTGAAGATGCCAACACCCTCAGGGGTTCTCCGGATCTGCGTAGATCGCACCACCGGAGTTACGGCTCTGGAAGAACTCCACAGGCTTGCTACAGCGCAGGAGGAAGAATCTGGAAATGAGCAAGCTCCGAAGCCCCCGAGCATTCGTCATCGAGGCTCAACTTCCGCACCCCGTGTGCAACCAAGCAGCGACACCGACATTCCCGTCAAAGTCGTCCAAATTGGTTCCAACGCTGCTCAGACTACCCATATATCGGGAGGCCTGAACGACAAATAGGAAGTCACGCTCATCACATTCCTCCGGGCTAATGTCGACGTGTTTGCCTGGCAACCATCACAAATGCTTGGGATCCATAGGGAGGTGATTAAGCACAATCTGAAGATTTATCCTGATGCTCGTCCTGTACATCAGAAGCCTCAAAAGCAATCAGTTGAGCGACAGAACTTTATATGTCAAAAAGTGAAGAAGTTGCTCGAAGATGGATTCATCCGGGAAGTCTTCCACCCAAAATGGCTGGCAAACCTTGTCATTGTACCCAAGGCCGGCGGGAAGCTTCGGATGTGTATCGACTACACAACACTGAATAAGGCATGCCCAAAGGATCCATTTCCACTATCTAGAATAGATCAGATAGTGGATTCCTCCTCCGGGTGTGAATTACTGTGTTTCCTAGACGCATATTTTGGGTATCGTCAAATCAGAATGTCTAGGGAAGATGAAGAGCATACTGCCTTCATCACAGTAGATGGATTATATTGTTACACTGCCATGCCATTCGGTCTCAAAAATGATGCTTCAATGTTTGTGCGAGCTATGTACAAAACTTTTGGAAGCTCATTAGAGATGTAGTGGAAGTGTACATCGATGACATCGTCATCAATATCAAGAATAAGGAGTCATTTCTTGACACCTTGCAGGCTTTCTTCGACAGGTTGCGAATCACATGCACAAAGCTGAACCCAGACAAGTGTGTCTTCGGGGTTAGCTCCGGAAAGCTTCTTGGATTCTTGGTGAACCACCAAGGAATAGAGATGAATCCGGCGGAGATTAAAGCTATTGAAGACATGCGGCCGCCAGCTCGCATTAAGGATGTCCTGAAGCTGACTGGGTGTCTAGCTGCCCTCAGCCGATTCATCTCAAGACTGGCGGAACGGGCACTACCCTTCTTCAAATTATTGAAGAAGTCGGGACCATTCCAATGGTCTGAAGAAGTAGAAAAGGCATTCCAAGAGCTGAAGCAGCTCCTCACCACTCTACCAACTTTGGTAGCTCCGATCCTGGTGAGCCACTTCTGCTTTACATTTCAGCAACTCACAAAGTTGTCAGCATGGTCCTGGTTGCAGAAAGACCAGAACCATCCCCAGTTCAGGAATCCAGACCCCTCCGGGAAGGTCCGGAGCTACCTGAAGGCGAGTTTGGGTCCCATCCCCCAGACCCGGATCCTCAAGGTGAGAAGTCAAAGGATCAACCTCCTTCAAATGAAGGAGTTACTATTGCTGAACAAGAAGATCCGGATCCTTCTGGTAGGGTCCAAGTCACTTCAGAAGAAGCTCCGGGTTCCTCTAGCAAGAACCAGGAGGTCCCCGAAAAAGGTCTGAACCCCTCCGGGAGGGTCCGAGTTGATGAGGAGGAAGGTCCGGGCCACTCCAGGAGGTTCCGTACAGATCAAAATCCAGTGTACTTCATAAGTGAAATACTTCACGATGCGAAGACTCAGTACCTAGAGGTGCATAAGCTGCTCTACGTAGTTCTTATTGCCTCTAGGAAGCTTGGTCACTACTTCTAAGATCACAAGATTTTAGTGGTAACCTCTTTCCACCGCGTGCAATCTTGCATAACCCCAACTCTACTGGGAACATCGCAAAGTGGGCAGCGGAATTGGCTGAGTTTGATCTTGAATTTGTCCCAAGACAAGCGATCAAGAGTCAAGCATTGGCAGACTTTGTGGCGGAATTTACCCCCTCTCCATCAAATTCTGGGGGCCCCAGTGAGCAGAAACCGGAACCTAAGGTTCCGGTCTTCACTGAGCCTCACTAGACTCACTACTTCGACGGCTCCGTGTAGAAGCAGGGGGCCGGAGCTGGAATCCTTCTCCTTGCTCCGACCAGGGAGAAGGTCAAATACATGGTTCACCTTGACTTCAATGCGACCAACAACATGGCAAAAAATGGAGCACTAATCTATGGGCTCAATGTGGCACTATCATATCGTGTAAAGCAGTTGTTGGTAAAGCTCATTTTAAAACAAGTTAAAGGTGAATGCTGCTGCAACAACCCTCAATTAGATGCATATCTTCTTGAAGTCCAGAAGCTTCAGAGGGATTTCGAAGTCCTAGATAGTTGCCATGTCCGGCGTCTCAACAACGTTGAAGCTGACAAACTCTCGACAAAAGCTTCAGCCGGAGCTCTGGCTCCCGATAGATCCTTCGTTCGGAGATCGTCAAGACCAATAGCTCAGCCTGCTGAACTGAGCGAAGGGGGCGAGACTAGCACCTCGAAGCTGGCGGTCCCGATGGCCCTGTTACCATGGCGTCCATCAAGGGTCGTAGGTGCCGCAGGAAGCTCCGAGCAACACAGCACGCAAGACTCAGAAGCTCAAGTTAGCTCCGATGCATGGATCTCGGAGATCCGGAGCTACTTGAAAGACAACATACTTCCTAAAGACAATGTATCTGCTGACCGGATAGTCAGATTGGCTAAAAGATACACACTGGTGGATGGGGATCTCTACCGGCATGGTGCCAACGGCGTCCTAATGCGGTGCGTTACAAGGGAAGAAGGTCGCGAGCTCCTCACATAAAACCATGGAGGCAAGTGTGGGAACCACGCGTCTTCCCACACGTTGGTCTGTAAAGCCTTTTGGCATGGTTTTTACTGGCCTACAGCACTCCAGTATGCAACTGAGCTAGTGAATAAATGTGAAGCATGCCAGTTCCATGTGAAGCAAATTCACACACCAGCTCAACCTCTACAAATGATACCTCCGACATGGCCATTCGCTGTGTGGGGTATGGATATTTTGGGGACCTTTCCCAAAAGCCGTTGGAGGTTACAAGTACATGTATGTCGCCATCGACAAGTTCACCAAGTGACCGGAAGCAACTCCAGTTGTGACAATAAACAAGCAATCAACTATCAAGTTCTTGCAGTCCATAGTATGTAGATTTGGAGTCCCAAACAAGATCATAACTGACAACGGGACCCAATTCACAAGTTCTGCATTATAAGGATATTGCGAAGACCTCGACATTCAAGTCAGCTACGCTTCCGTGGCTGACCCGGCAAGCCATGGCGAAGCTGAGAGAGCAAATGCATAAATTCTAAAAGGACTCAAGATGCGAACATATGAGTGCTTGAAAAAATATGGATTCAACTGGATTGGGGAGCTTCCGCCCACCTTGTGGGCAAACAGGACAACTCCAAACTGGTCAACCGGAGAGACGCCCTTCTTCCTGGTGTACGGAGCTGAAGCAATCCTCCCTCCGGAAATCACCTTGGGGTCGTTCTGGGTCCGGACCTTCGACATAGCCACACAGGACCAACTCCGGTGTGAAGACCTGGACCTCATTGAAGAGGGAAGGTGCCGAGCAGTTGTTCAGAATGCACGATACCGCCAAGCGCTCCGGCATTATCACCAAAGGCATGTGCATAGCCGACAGCTCGAGGAAGGCGATCTGGTGCTATGGAGAATACAAACTCGAAAAGGGTTAAACAAACTTTCCTCCACACTACAGGATACACGATCATTTGCGACGGCTGGATTTATTTGCGACGGCCAGCCGTCGCAAATAGCCTAAATTGCGACGGCCCGCCTTTGGCCGTCGCAAATAACATGGCCGTCGCGAATAAGACTTTATTTGCAACGGCCGTCGGACTGGCCGTCGCAAATAAGAGTTTATTTGTGACGGCCAACCCTAGGACCGTCGCAAATAACGGAGCCGTCGCAAATAAACACTTCTTTGCGACGGCCTGTCCGACGGCCGTTGCAAATAGGATTTAATTGCGACGGCCGTAAGTCAAGGCCGTCGCAATTAAGCCGGCCATTGCAAATTAGGGCTAATATCGGGACCCTCCGGCCCCGACTCTTCATTCACTTCACTCCACCGCCGCCGCCTATCGTGCCCCCGCCGCCTGCCGTGCCGCCGTCACCCTGTCGCACCCCCGGCTCCGCCGCCAGCCCGCCGCCTGTTGCGCCCCCGCCGCTTGCTGCGCCGCCATCGCCCTGCCGCGCCCCCGGCTCCGCCGCCGTCCCGCCGCCCCTGCGCCCTCATCGGCGGCTCGCACCCGGCTCCAGGCGCGCCTCCACGCCCCAGCCGCCGCCCGCCCCCACCGCTGGCCCGCCCCCGGCCCTGCCACCCCTGCGCCAGCCCCGCCACCGGCTCGCCCCCGGCTCCGTCGCCCCTGCGCCCCCGGCCCCGCCGTGAAACACAGGTATTTCCTCACTTTTCCCCCCGCCACCGGTTCTGTCCAGCAAGATTAGTTTAATTACACTTGGGGGTAAGTGCTTTGCTATTTTGAATCAAGAATGTGATCTTATTTGCTATGATAAACATATGAGATATATATGTGACCTAAGTTATAGGAGGAGCAGATTAGGAAAAGATGAGAGACATCATGGAACATTCACGGTGGATAGATTGGGACGGCTCGAAAATAATTTCTATTTTAATTGCAGAGTGGAGCATTAACCTCCCCATCGTCGCCGTCCGCGCGCCCCGGCGACCTCGCCGCCCGCGCGCCCCGGCCTCCCTGCCGTCCGCGCACCCCGGCCTCCTCGTCGTCGCCGATCTTCAAGTAATGATGTTGATTATGCAAATTTGTTGTGGATTTCTTGATATTTGATATGGATTGTTCAATCATCGAATGATTGTTGATCGAATGAGTAGAAATTGTTGCTCGATCTTGATGTTAATTATGCTTAGTTGTTAATGATGTTGGTTATGCAAATTTGTTGATAATGTTGTTGATTATGTAGATGTTAAGCATGCTTATGTTTTGCTTTAGTATTCTTAATGTTTATGTTCATTGCTGCTTATCGTTATTGAATTAAGTTATTAAATGTTCAAATTTTGATTAATTGTTATGTTTCTTGTAGCATGTTTAATATTCTTTATATATATAAATATATAAATATAAATATGTATATATATATATATATATATATATACATAAGCGGGTTAAAACGATAATGTATCAGAAGAAATATCAAAAGAGACAGGAGATATTCTACGCCATATCGCCTGCGGCGAGCATGACAGCGGCGAGACCGAAGCCGGTGGCGGTGCTCTTGGTAGCGGCAGAGGATCCTCCGGAAGGCGTGGAAAGCAATGGAGGAGAGGCTCCGGGAGCGAGGGCTGGTGGCCGTGCAGGTACCCACCGATCTGATCACCGGAGAGGAACCTCTTGGAGGCGACCCAGTTGGCGTAGTTGGTCTGCATGTCCCAGGAGCCGCTCGGCTCGTCGACGTTGTACGTTGCCGCCGATGCCATGCCGAACACGGCCACGACCATGAAGGCCACGACTGCAACTGCAAGAGCTCTCGCCATGGCAACTGCTGCCTTCGTTCTAGCTGGAAGGGGCGATCGAGCAGAGCTGCTACCCGGTCAAAACCTAGCTTGTGGTAGAGCTTTTGTTGCAGAAAGCTAGAAGGTCGTTGTGGATTCTTGGCTCGTTGATCTTTCGAGTTGGGTTTGCGTGCATATATATATAGACACAATTATCGTGGACGGCCTTGACTATGAAACTTTCAACTCTGACCCACTTTTCTCCTCACTCTCGTTCTCTTTCCTCATTCGTAAATGATTTATAAATGAACATGAGCAACGTAACCTATAGCAATTGATTACCCGTTTCGGATTGGCCTAGGTTGTAGGGCCGTGACATAACACAACAATACATTAACGACAATTTCTTTCGCATTAAACTGCGGAGTCAAACATGGGTGAAGACCGCAGTTGGATGTATACTGGCTGGAAGAGCAGAAATGGTGGTCACTCCGATGAGTGGTTTATCAAGTTAGATCAATTTTTGGATCGAGCATTTTCGTTGTCAACGGAAGATATGGTGCGGTGCCCATGTACAAAATGCCGGAACACTAAGTTTTTGAGAAGATTGGAGCTTTCGTTTCACTTATGTCGAAACGGTTTCACTCCACAATATGAAGTGTGGACCTTCCACGGCGAGACTAATTCTCGAGTCATAGCCGAAGTGGATGAGGATGATGATATAACAGAGGTTGATAGGATGGATGAGATGTTAGAAGCACTTGAAGTGGAGGATCCTCTTACAAATGAGGCAGAGAAGTTCTTCGAGGAGCTGAAGAAATCACAAGAGCCGTTGCATGAACACACGGCTGTGACCGTACTTGCTTTCTTGACCAGATTTATGGCAATTAAGTCCAAGTACTTTTTTTCCATCAACTGCTACAATGATCTCATGAAATTGATCTGTGATATCCTTCCACAACCTCACAAAGCGCCACCAGATATGTATCAGTCAAAGATCAAGATATCTGGTCTCGGTATGAAGTATGAGAAAATTGATGTGTGCCCAGACAACTGCATGCTATTCTGGAAAGAGCACGCCAATGAGAAGATGTGCTTGAAATGTGGTAAATCGAGGTATGTCGAAGTTGTTAATGACGATGGCGATAATGTGATGACAGATGCCGCACATAAGCAGCTTCGTTACTTGCCTGTGACACCTCGGTTGAAGCGGATGTTTCTTTCAAAAAGAACCGCAAGACACATGAGATGGCACAATGAAGGTAAACGTGAGAACAAAGAATTCTTGATGCATCCGTCCGACGGTGATGCATGTAAGGCGCTAGACCGTTTCGATCCAGACTTTTCTTGTGACGCGAGGAATGTTCGCATCGGATTAGCGACAGACGGATTCTCACCGTTCAGTACGAATGCCACGCCATAGTCATGTTGGCCTGTCTTTGTCATTCCGTACAACCTGGCACCTGCTTTATGTACGAGGAACGAGTTCATGTTTCTCAGCCTCATTGTACCTGGACCTGATCATCCCGGGTCACGTCTCAACGTGATGTTAAAACCGCTGATCGAAGAATTGAAAGTCTTGTGGACAGGAGTCGAAGCGTACGACAGTTACAAGAAGCAGAAATTCAACCTTCGAGCTGCTTATTTGTGGTCCATCCATGATTTGCCGGCATACGGCATGTTTTCCGGATGGAGCACTCACGGTCGTCTGACGTGTCCGATATGTGCTTCAGACACAGATTGCTTTCGACTAACTCATGGAGGCAAAATATCTTACTTCGATTGTCACAGAAGGTGGCTGCCCTCGAATCATATATTTAGGCAGCAGAGGCATGTCTTTCGAAAGAACACTATTGTCACTAAAGGACCACCAAAGCGTCTCAACGGGTCAGAAATTTCTGATATGTTGGACAAACTGGTGCCTGATGAAGGTCGTCCTGGATATTTCGTAGGTTATGGAGAGGAACACAATTGGACTCACATATGTGGACTTTGAGAGCTAGCATATGTGAAGTCGTTGATTCTAATGCACAACATTGATGTCATGCATCAGGAGCGTAATATGAGCGAAAGTATCATAAGCACTTGCATGGATATGCCTGGCAAAACGAAAGACAATTATAAAGCTAGACTAGATTTGGCAGACATTTGTCACCGTCTGATGAGGACATCACTTATATGGATACAAACAACACTCTACTGAATATACAAGATGCAATCAATAGAGTTCATACACAACAATTAATTTCAGAGGTGAACTCGTTCTTATATATTTCCTTATATGTTTTTGAGCATAGATTGCTACTTAATGATTTATTTGTGATTAGGATCCATGGAGAGGTTCAAGGAGTACTTGGAGGGAGTATTAGGGACGTGGAAGACTAGAGAATTCGTTCAAAGAAGATGGAAACCGAACCAAACTCCAAATCGTAACCAACTCGGAGTCCAGGAGCAGTACGCACTAAAACAGACGCCCAGGACGCATACGAACTCCGTTTTGGACGTTCTACATATGCAAGGAAAGAGGAGAGGATAAACTTTCCAATGGCCCCGGTCCCATGTCAAAATTCCTTGGGAGTCGACGGGAATCGTCGAAACAAAATCAAGTACAGAATCTGTCAGGGTGCTGCGCCACCGTATTGGGCCATTGGGCCTTGTATCAAGTCTAAGTCCATTATTTTCGTGTCTTAGGGTTAGGTCACGACCCTAACACCCCCTTGGACGTCCTCCCACCTATATATACTCCATGATAGCCGCCATAGACAATTGGGTTTTGCATAGATTAATAATATCGCTGTTCTACAGTTTGTGAAACCCCAACTTCGCGATTTCAGATCGTGTCTACCTTGTTCTTGCTTGTGTTCTCGGTTGCACTTGCAGGGATTAGCCTTCTTGGCGAGGTCAATCGTGTGAAGCACGGTTGATAACCAACGGAGCGGTGGTGTAGTGATTGCAGGGGCTGTTCGTGTTCTACTCGAGAGCCTCGGATCATCAACGTCGAGATCTCCATCAATCGACTTACCCATTACCTTTCGGAAGATCGGGCCTCATCATCTATTCTCCTATCACCGTCCAACTCTTGAAATCTCTGAAAGTGGTGGAAAGCCACGTGCTTCTTTCTGTCTTCGATCGAAAGAAAAGAAAGAAGTTATGAAATGGATGAAAACTTTGAAATTCCCAGATGGTTACGCAGCTAGACTGAAACGAGCCGTAAATGTTAACACAGGAAACCTCACTGGGTTGAAGAGTCATGATTATCACATTATAATGGAAAGACTCCTACCTGTTATGTTCCGAGGCTATATAAATTATAGACAACTTTGTGCTAAAGAAATCAAGATCGGTATGATGGATAAGTTAGAGAAGGAGATACCCATACTTTTATGTAAGATGGAAAAATTTTTTCCACCGAGTTTCTTCAATCCAATGCAACATCTGCTTATCCATCTTCCATTCGAAGCTAAAGTTGGCGGTCCTGTGCAATATAGGTGGATGTATCACATTGAAAGAGCGCTACGATATCTGAAACCAATGGTTGACAACAGGGCAAGGGTGGAAGGGTGCATCGCTGAAGCATATGCTCTTAAGGAAGTTGGATACTTTTCAAGTGTCTACTTTGCGGAAGAAAACAATATCAATACTTCGGCGATGCGGTACAATGTGGACGAAACCCCCCCCCCCCCCCTAAGCGACCTTTCCATTTTTCAAACGAGAGGTGCCACCGTTGGTAGCTACACGACCTACGAACTATCCGAACAGGAAAGGACTGTTGCTTTACTCTACATGTACTCGAATATAGAAGGCATGCAGGAATACTTCGAGTAAGTGTTTCTCCTATGTTTATGTTAATCTACATATTTTGCTACACATGTACTCTAAAAGATGTTTTTTCATGTTCAGCGAGTTCCACAGACAATATTGGCCACATAGGCATCAACCTACGGCCAAACAAGTAGAAGCGATGCGAAAGGAAGGTATAAATGGGGGGCAGAGTTTTCTATCTTGGTTTTGAGAATATGTAATATTCTCTCGTCTTCTATGTATTATAAATTACTATTATTAAAGAAGTATTATGTAATATTCTGTCGTCTTTTATAACAGTGTCAGACTCACAATGTCCATGAAGATTTGCGGCAGCTATCTTATGGATTGGTGAATGTTAGAAGCTATGGTCGATATGACGTAAATGGCTTCCGATTCCGTACAACTCATTTTGAAGCTCATCGTCCTCTTGCGGCAACATCAAATTCCGGTGTTGTGACGAGAGCAATGGACACTCAAGGGAATTTAACCGATTATTATGGTATCATTAACAAAATCCTTGAATTTACTTTTACCGGAAATAAGACCCTTCGAGTTGTCTTCTTTGACTGTGACTGGTTTGATCGTACTCATGGAACTTGAGAAAACCAATTTGGAATGGTGGAAGTGAAACATAAGGACCGACTACGAGGTTATGATACATTTGTTCTTGCGCATCAAGTTGAACAAGTGTATTATCTACCTTATCCATGCACGAAGCTCAGTGCTTGGTGGGTGGTATATAAGGTGAATCCTCGTGAGCGGCTATATACTCCTGGGGATGATGGTTACCATGATAGCGAAGACGTTGAAGAAGTGTACCAAGAAGAAGAGTTGCCAGACACTTTTATCGTCGAGCATGGTGCAGGACTCGATCAATTAGTTGGAGATGTTGAAGACGTTGAAGATGTAGAGGCAGATGATACGCGAAAACGAAAATTAGAACAGGCCACGATGGAAGATCGTTGGGCTGGTTTAAGGAGTAGGGCACAGGCACATGACAATGATGTTGATGAATTTTGAAAGTGACTACAAGTAATGTTTTCTTGAAGATAGTAACATGAATTTTATATATTTTATTTGCATATTTACTAATTATCTAATTACAATAGGATGGCGTCAAAGAAGGGTAAGAAGGTGCCGCCGACGAGGGGGTTCTACCCCTCTAGACCTGAGGACGCTTTCGTTGGTGCCTCGTCAACTGGCAGCAGACGCTCTCAGCTGCTGGGGCACGTTCAGACCAGCTCTAGAGCTTCGTCACAGGTAAATGTCACTCGTTTTTGACAAATTCTTTAAATTCAAATTCACATTAAAGTTACTTATGAATCATTTGAATGTTGTAGTCCTCACCGGCTGACTCAGAGGCTGCGGCGCCTTCGGTGAGCCAGCCCTCGGCGAGGCAGCCCTCGGCCAGCTAGCCCTCGGCGAGGCAGCCCTCGGCGAGTCAACCCTCGGCGAGGCAGCCCTCGGCCATCCAGCCCCCGGCTGACGATGAGTTTGTTCCTGAGGCCTTTGACTCGGCTCGTGAGGAGCCGTCTGGGTCACCTGACGTGGCGCCCCAGCAGACGCGGAGGACGAGGAGGACTCACTTTGTCAGTCCTCCCGCGGTCCCTTCACAGAGGACCGTGATTCGTCCAGTCGGAGACAGGTAATAAAAATTATAGTTTTCAATTTTAGTTTCTTTTTATTACTTAAGTAATGAATGAATGAATAAATATCTTACAGGGCTTGGGACGACTTGTCTTTCACCGGTGAGAAACACCAAAGACCGGTGAACGGTGTCCTCGGGTCTATAGTGCGTTTGCACTATCTCGGGGTCATCGACGGGGTGCCTGCTCTTTCGTGGGAGGACTATGCACGCGTCCATCACCAGGAGCACGGCAACCTTCAGGAGGCCGTATGGGCCGATTTTATGGTAAGTATGTTAAAAAATTTTCTAAGTTACAACTCTTAAACTCTTTTAGTGAACATCTCTTCAATATATTCTTTATCGCAGGCAAGATATACTTTAGAGGACCCAAACGACCGTCGCATGTTTGAGGATGCGAGGCGAGTGTTTCACTTCAACGCTGCCAAGGCGCTTCGACAAGCTTTGTCGAACGCCCGTGTTCAAATTATTAATGAGCACTTGAAGGTGAACCAGCAGCACGTGTTACACTTCCGACAAGAGAGCGAGAGGCACCTGACGGAGGAGGAGTACGCGCAGGTACGTGGAGTGTAGTAAGTATTTTTTTCTGATAATGTCCTCGATGGTACTTTTAACGACTTCGAACTATGTGCGGGGCCACGTGAGCTGGTTGCAGGGTCGGACCGATGCATTTCGGGCCCTTTGTCGCTACTGGGCTAGCGACGAGTTTAAAGCTAAGTCTGAGAAGGCTCGAGACTGGAGAGGGGTGGAGGGGAAGAGCAGGCACGGGCAAGATAACCACTTGCGTTTAGCTAAACGCATGGTAAGTGTGTGTAACTTATGTTTATATATTAATAATATATTGTTCGTACTAACACGTATTGACAGGAGCGCGAGACGGGGTGCCGCCCACCCCTGCTGAGGTTTGGAAGAGAGGTCACAGGGACCCTTCTCAGCCGATGGGGTGCAGTCAGGCTGCAGCCGAGCGTTTGGTAAGTTTAGAAATCATTCATATTAAATATAACTATATAGATTGTTGAACTTACACGATTTTATTGTTTTGCAGGCTAAGTACGGGGAGGAGGCTAGGAAGATACACGGCGAGGATTTCGATTGGGAACGTCAACCGATCGATCCTCAAGCCGCGTATGCAACCGGTGGTGGAAAAGCACACGGAAGGTGAGTTTGCAAGTCATTTTATCGTTTTCAATTCAAAGTATTCAAGATATTTTAATTTCATATTACTGACTCTCTTTTTTATAGGCTCGCCATATTCGACGGAGTTGTCGACTCGAGGGCGGGTAGACCTGCGAGAGGCAGCTCCACGCAGGCTTCGGGCACGGGAGGTCGCCGCGTGTCGCAGAGGGACATTGAGATACAGTCCCTCCGAGAAACTGTAAAAGAAAACGAAAGGCGACATGAGGAGGAAAGGAGGGCGATGGAGGCCACGATCCAAACCCAGGCAGCAGCGTTGGCGCAGATGCGGGAAGCAATGGAGGTAACAATCTAAAAATTAAAATTCTCATTAATTCAGCGTAAATGACTTACTAATAGGTAGCATTTAATGTTTGCAATGACAGGCCATCGCTCGGGCGCAGGGTCTGGGAATCCAGCTACCGGTACTACCACCGGTCCTCCCAGGCGATCCTTCTTCAGCGGGTCAGGTAAGTTTTTATGTAATCCTTCTTCTCCAGCGTAATAAGATTGAGATAGATGAAAGAGAGAGATAGTTAGATAGAAGAAAATGATTGAGATAGAAGAAAGAAAGAGATAGAAGAAAGGGAGACAGAAGAAAGAGTGAAAGATACATAGAGTAGGATGAGAATGAAGAGAGAGTAAGATGTAGATGGAGATAGAGAGAGGGGAAGATAGAGGGAGGGAGATGTAGATGGAGATAGAGGGAGGAAGATAGAGGGAAAAGGATAGCAATAGAGAGATAGAGTGAGCAAGAAAGATAGAGTGAGAGACAAAGAGAGAAATGAAAAGAGAGAGGAAGAGAGGGTGATCTAGATGAAGATAGAGGGAGAGGGAGGGAGAGAGATGTTGATGCATTTATATTCTAACTCTAAGTTTTATTAATTGCAGGGATCCGCGACGGCTGCACAAACGCCGTTGCCTTCGCTACCGCCGCCTGGAATGAGGCGCGACGACGACGACTTCGACTTCGGAGGTGGCTCCGGAGGTCAGATGGGCGAGTGAGCCCTTTTATTTACTTTGTTGATGACGATGTGAGATGTATCGGAATTTTAGTTTGTGATTGTGATAATGTTTGTGTATGCTGTGTATATATTGTGTTTGTTGTGATTCTGGCCATCGAGCCGGTTAGTATTTTCTGTTTTTTTTAAAAAATAAAAAACCTTATTTGTGACGGCTTTTTATACAGTACCGTCGCAAATAAGAGTACAAGCCGTCGCAATTAAACCACTGTTATTTGCGACGGCCAGGCCGTCGCAAATAAGCATTAATTGCGACGGCCTGGCCGTCGCAAATAGCATCGTGGGTCCCAGAGGAGGACACGTGGGCCCTGCCCACTGAACTTCTTTGCGACGGCCAAGCCGTCGCAAATAGTGGCCCTTAATTGCGACGGCCAGGCCGTCGCAAATAAGCATTAATTGCGACGGCTTGGCCATCGCAAATAAATCTGCGGGGCCCGCCAGCCCGCAGCAATAACTTGCGACGGCCACTCCCAGCCGTCGCAAATAAGTTTATTTGCAACGATGGCCGTCGCAAATAATCTTATTTGCGACGCCAAACTTGCGACGGCCAGAAGCCGTCGCAAATAAGTTAAACTGTCGCAAATAGCTTATTTGCGACGGCTTTTGGCTTATTTGCGACGGCCCCGGCCGTCGCAAATCGTCGGGATTCCTGTAGTGCCAGCAGGGAAGGACCCTTTCGATTGATCAAAGTATCCCGTCCTAGATGCGTTCGCTTGGCAACCGAGGATGGGACACCACTCCCTAATCCTTGGAACACTAAGCACCTCCATAAGTTTTACGCTTAATATCATGGAGGTGAGTCTGTAGTTACATATGATGTATGTTATAGCATCATTGTACAGAGATGGGTAGCTCCTCCGAGAGGACAGGCGGACCTTTCCAGGAAGGTCCACAAAGTTCAAGCAACACTTTACACAGTCTCAGAACTAAAAGTGTAGCTAGCTACCGTGGGTCAAACAAGAAATGTAACACACTTACCTTGGTTCCATATCCTAAGAGTGTACTTGTCTCCCCTGTATCCCGGACCTATAATGAAAGACATCGATATGTGAAAATAGACTCCACGTGCATTTATTTTGTACAGGCTCATTCCTTTTTTATTTTTCTATTTATTTTCTATAACAACGTTGTGCAATTCTTAAGAAACTTTAGCTCGATCAATTCATGTATAATTCAAGTTGCATTGTTAATTCATTCGGATCTTAACATTGTTGAATGGCCTACTCGCCTGAACGCCAAGCCAATCTAGGTCCAGAGTGTGCTATCGGCTTAGCTTGGTCCTGCATCCTATGTACGTCACTCTTCCTACACCTCGGCAGGCCTAAGTAAGGTGAGTCCAGAAATCAATTGGACCTGGAGAAAATAAACAAATGCGCTTGATTGTATATAGAATTGTTGTCGACCTAAAATTTCATATGGGAATAGTAATTCACAAATGAGATATAGACAGGAAATGAATTTTACTATTTTTCTTGACTTTAGTGTGTAGGAAAAATAAAAATCTCATGCTGATGGTGAACGATGCTGGAGCTATCAAAGCTTCGATATCCCCCAAGGGGGCCGTCATCGATGTTTTAAACATTGATAGTGGGCATCGCCGGAGCTATCATGTTCCGACAAATCCAGGGGGCCAGCCGTCAACAAGAAGAAATAAAAGGAATTGAAGAAAAGATGGTAGATGGACACCCCAATAGGGATTGTCATCGACGCTATACGTGTTGACAGTGGCCGCTGCCGGAGCTACTAAGCTCCGAAAACCCAAGGGGCCCCTGTTGTCGATGCAACAAAACTTCGGACCTATATTCTACAAGTTTGAAGCACTCAAGTCTTCAACAAAATGCTACATCCTTAGGGTACATGTTTGCAATCAAATTGTGTACATCTACCAGGGGGCCGAGTAAGACAAAGGTTGAAGACAAAAAACTGAAATTCACAAATTTCTTGGATTTCATTCATTTGAATATAGGAGATTACAAAATTGGAGAAAAGAAGAGAAGATACAAGTGGGAGCTAAAAGGAGAAAGTCCTAAGTTCTATGGAAGAACGAGGCGGCCTTCTGGGCAACCTCCAACACGATGGTCTTGGCGGTGTCTCCCTCTCCATTGATGGGACCTTCAAGCACCGGGTTTAGTGGGAAGTGAGGATCTGGGATTGTGTAGCATGTCAGCATGTATTCTGCGACGTTCTTTGCCAGGGATTTTCCTTAAGTTTCCAACTGATCCGTGATGACATCGCCCATCGCGCCGAGTTTGTTGCCAACCGATCTCAGCGCCACCAACGCATGGTCCAGCTCCGGCTCCAAATTGTCTAGACGCACGGGACTAAAGACCAGTGGCGTCAGCGCGACATTGGCTTTGCCCAAGAAGTCCCATACTTGTTGGGAATCCGCAGACCTTGAGCCCCGAATCTCCCCCAAAGACCTCCGGGCCATTGCAAGCTCCGAACCCTGCCGGGCAAGGCGCTCGACCTCCTTGGCATGCTGCTGAATACTCTCAGTAACTTGCTTTTCAAGGTCGCCAAGCTCCTTCTCCCAGACGTGGATCCGGTTCCGGCGATCAACCATGTCTTTCTCCCGGCCTCGCACCTTCTTCTCCCTGGCAGTGACTTCGACCTCCCTTTTGGTAAGGTCCTGTCCCCGCTACCAGGCCTTCTCCTCTTTGCTCTTGCAGCGCTCATCCAACTTTTTGGTGCGCTCTGCAAGGCTCTTGTCACTCAGAGCTAGCCTTTGGGCGAGCACCTCCTCCCTCTTCACGAGGTCATCCCTTAGCTCCAGGAGTTTTTGCTCTTCCACTTCGATCTTTTTCTCTCGCTCATCAAGACCCTCCCGGCGCTTGACGAGGCCTTCGCGGATGGTATTTAGGTTCTCCTGGCGACCATTCGCCGCCTCATTAGCAGCCAGGGCTTGTTCGTATGTAGTCCGGGACTGATTGTCGAGGGATCGCACCATGCTTTCCCTCTCATCTAGCAGCTGGCCGCAGTACTCCATCCAGGCCTTCTCCCTCTTGACCCACTCCTTGTTGTCGTCCAGATTTTTTGTGCCAGCTTGGTATCGAATTAGAGTTGGCTGCGCCACCTCCTAAGAGTTTGGCACTCCTCCTCGAGGGTCTTGCTGTGATAAAATGTAAGCTGGATCTGACGAAGGCTGGAGCAAGCATTGTCGATGGATAGCAATAGGGGGATTGGCTCCGGACCTACCGGGGTCCTCTCCACTGACTCTAGCGGGTCCTCCAAAATAAAAACTGGTTCCCACTCTACAAGAGCGGTCCCCAGAGCTTCCGCGCAACTAGGGACACCCTCTAGGAGTGCCTCGGTTGTCGCTGAGGTAGGTTCTGCAATGGGAGTTTCTACGTCCGGAGTCAGCTCCGAAGGTCCCGCCGCCAGGTCATCATTAACTGGACCCTCAAGCAGAGGACTGGCCGCTTTGTCTTGGCACCCTGGCTCAGGAGCGGGTACCTCCGGAACTACCACCTCCGGGGCAGGCAGTGAAGACCCAACCGGAGCTGAGGCCATCTCCAGCTCCGATGCTGGTGCTTCCTCCACTGCCGGTTTAGGCACCAGCGCTTCAACCTCCATCGGTTCGGTTGCCGGCACCTCCACGTCAACCGGTTCAGGCACCGGAACTTCATGAACCGCCGGCTCCGCCGCTGAAGCTTCAGTAACATCCGGCTCGAAGGCTAGAACTTCAGCTACCTCTGACTCTGAGGCCAGAGCATCCATCATTGTGGCATCCAAAACCGGTGCTTCAGCCTCCGGAGCTGGTGCCGCTGGTACATCTTCATTCCCGAGGTCCAGAACCACGACAGCTGGCGCCGGAGCCACCGCAACCTTAGCCACCACCTGGGGCGGCGCTGGAATTGGAGCTGGAGCCTCCGCCTACACAGCATCAGCCACTGTCACAGGAACTGGAGCTTCAGCCCCTTTTTTGGATGCCCTGAGGATGAAGGATTAAGAAACTCAAAATATGGTTACAACAAAAATAACAAACTGAGGTAAAAAAGCAAATTTACCTTGGAAGGCTTCTGCTCCAGCTAGTGCAGAATCTCTTCTTCATACTCTCAGAACCCAACCCATTCGCAACTAGTGTAGTAACTCGGAAGGCTCTTTTTGCTGCCACTGTCAGCGACATCTCGATTGGGGCCCCCGTCGATGGAGAAGGACCCTTGGACCTAGAGCCCTTAGCTGGCCCTAGGCTTCGATCACCGAGGAATAGAGACTTTACAAGAGTCACCTGGTCGGAGCTGGCATTCTGGGGAGACGTCGATGCTAGAGTTGGTGTCGCTGTCGAAGACCTCCCGCGCCGAGGAGAAGGGACTGAGGCAGACGGAGCTGGCCTCAGGAGCTTCCGTCAGCATGTCTCAGCTTCCTCTTCTAGTTGGAAGGTTCAGCGAGGACCTTGCCCTTGCCGGTGTCTTCAACCCGTCGTCTCGGAAAAGGAAGGGCCGCCCGTTCAGAAACTCCGGAGATTCTACCTTGGAGGTAGGTCGTCTTACTACCAGGCCCAAGTCATCCAACAGCGGCATCCTCCTCCGGAGCTCTCTGCTGACATATGGTATAATATTCAGAGGCAGAAAGGCCGCCGGTGGAGACACATCGTCAGGACTGATGTTCCCATGCTAAAATTTCTTGTGATGGATCTTCAGAGCTTCCTCGCCTAAGTTGGTGTTCAAACCAACCTCGATGCGATTCTGATCCATCTCACTATTGAAGGCCTATGCTGGTCACTCCCTGGCCCTCAGCGGGGCCCACCTGTTCGCTAACAAGTTGCCGAAGACCATCGGGGGCTCACCCCACCTTCGACGCACTCTTGGATTTTTTCCAGAATGGGCCTGTACGCCCTCGACAGCTCCGGAACTTCACTACAAGTGTTGATATCGACGCGGGGGAGGCCTTCAGGTAGTTCCAACCTCTGGTGTCCCTCCACGGTGATGACCACCCAGTCTTTCTTCCAATCGTCCCACTTGCCGGAAGGAAAAGAACTCAAGTACTTGAGGGGGCAGTTTTTCCGCTTCACGAAGTAGTAGAAGCTGACAAACTCCTTACTCTTTCCGGTGGAGTGAACCGTGAAAAAAGTCCGAAACAACTACACGCAAGGAGGCACACCCACCCACATCTCGCAAAAGTGGACGAAAGTTGCCACTAGCAAGATCGTGTGGGGGCCAAGATGGTGAAGGTGCAGACCATAGAAATATAGCACCATCAAGAAGAAAGTAGAGAAAGGCGGAATCAAACCCGCCATGGCGTACCCAAGGAAGTACACCATATCTCCGGCGCGCTCCTTCTTGAAGGGGAGCTTGCCGCAACGAATGTCGCATTCGAAGGAGTCACTAGACCACCCCATGTAGGTCCGGACCCTCAACAAATCCTCCTTGCTCCTGATGTGGCTCTTGGGAAGTCACAATTCCATTGTAGCACAGTGGGGCGAGAGAGAAAAAGCAAGTAAATGTTTGGAGGATTCGAGCGTAAGTTCAAATGAAGGCGTAAGGAACCCCCAAACCATGCACGCTTTCCCTCTTAAGTAAGCCCCCGCAACGCTTGGATGGAAACCGCAAAAAGGCCAAGGATACATTTCAAAAACCCTGCCAATGACAAAGGGGCCCAGGGCCACCCAGACGATCAAGTCGAGGTCCTTACCCCAGGCGAACAATTGTCATGATGAGTGGCGGGAAACCCAAGGGCGGCGACCTAACAGGACGCACGGAACCGATACGGTTTTCATATTGGGAACCGGCGACCTTCAATTGCGTGAGATCCGCACACGCTAATCTCACCCGCCACGTCCAGAAGATGCCACATGGCGATGGTTTAACTGCGAACTATCACCTTAACGGTACCTCCAAAAACCCTTGAAGACACGTCGCAGAAATCGAAAGATGGACACACCTCCGGCAGAATGACTTAATCCAAAGGGTCTCTCCCAGAGGTGGGCCCAGGGGCCACTATCGGTACCCTGCGTACCGGATACCCCTTGGAACTGCAAAGAGTGCAAAGGAACTCCACCTATCTGAGTTGAAGACCTCTGAAGGCCCCACATGTTACTCGTAACCGGACCTGCCTCCCTCATATGGTTAGTCCAAGTGCTGCCACGTGTATCATAAAACCGGAGCTACAATCCATACATGGGAATGCTCCGGACTGGATACCCGTGTGGCACCCCCGGACCTAACCCCCGACAGAGGGGAGCTAAGGTACCGACACGTATACAACAGCATCGGAACTACTCGTTCAATACGGTAAGCTTTGAAGCTGCCACGCGTCCGACTGCCGGACCTTCAACCTCAATAGGCAGATTGGTGGAACTTCAACGGCTCAATCCTTCAAGGGACATTTAAGGCTTCAAGACCTGATTATGTGTCATTGATGCAACCTTAATGACACACAATAGGAGGACCCTTAATACTAGTAACACCGCCATTAAGGTGCGTTACCATGCTATTAAGGGGAATTAAGTACATTAAACTGTGTATTTGGCATCAGTAACCGCCAGTGACACATGTTGGGCCAGGCTAACGATGTAATGGACATCCCTTGTACTATAAAAGGACTGGCCGAGTTATACACAGGAACACTCTGGTCTGAGGCTCGCGCTCGAGGGTCTTTAGGCTCTGGGACTCGCACTCTAAGACTCTCATACACTCGATACAACAACAACACACCCGTGGAGTAGGGTTTTACGCTCAGGCGGCCCGAAGCACATAAATCCTTGTGTCAAGTCACTATCTTGTTCTAGATCTCCGAGCGCCCTAACCGAACTATGAAACTCTACGGGCTACTAGCAGTAGTGTCGGGGGAATTGCCGGAACCAGCATCCGGCAGTACCGACAGTGGCCCCTGGGCCCACCTTTGCGAGAAACCATTTGGGTTAAGTTATTTTACTAAAGGTGGGGCCATCCTTGATTCCGGCGCTTCGAATTCAAAATTCTCCCAATGTGCCCTTGTGGCGATGGTCCGGGGTTAAATCATCGCCACGTGGCTTGTTATGAATGCGGAAGATGAGATATTTGAGTGCGGATCTCACGCAATTGAAGGTCACCAGTTTCCAATACAAAAACTGTATCGGTTCTGAGCGCCTTGTCAGGGTGCCGCCTTTGGGTCTCCCACTGCCCATCATGACAACGGTTCGCCTGGGGTAATAACCTCGATCTCTTTGTCAGGATGGCCCCGAACCCATTCGTCATGGACGGGGTACATTTTTGAGATGTGACCCCACTCTTGTTGTGGTTTCCATCCAAGCTTCGTGGAGGCTTACTTAAGAATGAAAGTATGCGCAGTTTGAGGACTCTTTACGCGTTCGATCAAACTTGCACTCAGAGCATCCCAAACTTCACCTAGTTTTCACTTCCTTCGCTCCACTTTGCCACGATGGAGTTGGGCCTTCGCAAGAGCCGCCTCAAGAACAAGGATGATCTGATGAAGGTCTGGACCTATATGGGGTGGTCCAGTGACTCCTTCAGTCACCTGATCCACGTCGACGAGCTCCGTTCAAGAATGAGCGTAATGGCGACATGGTGTACTTCTCTATGTACACCATGGTGTGATTGATCCCACCTTTTTCAACCTTTCTTTAAATGCTGTTAGGCTTTTACGGTCTCCAGCTGTATCATCTTGGCCCCCGTTCTCTTCTGCTAGTGGCGACCTTCGTCCACTTTTGCGATATGTGGGTGGGTGTTCCCCCCTGCATTGAGCTGTTTCATACCTTCTTCATCGTCCACACCACTGGCAAGGGGACTGAGCTTCTTGGCTTCTACTATTTCGTGAAGCGCAAGAACTGCCCCTTCAAATACTTGAAATCTTTCCCTTCTGGCAAATGGGATGATTGGAAGATGGATTGGGTTATCATTGTAGTGGAGTAGCATGATTGGTTGGAGCAGCCCCGAGGACTCCCCAACGTTAACACCGACGCTTGGAGTGTAGTTCCGGAGCTGTTAGATGCCTTCAACCCCGTCCTGACCAGGATCCGCGAATGCGTGGAGCGTGGAGTGACCCCTTAGATTGTCTTCTGCAACTTCTTGGTAAACAGATTGGATCCGCTGAGGAAGAGGGAGAAGCTCGCCTGGGCCCTCAACAGCGTGATGGATGACGACCGGATTGAAACTGGTCTGATGTCCAACCTGGATGACGAAGCTATAAGGCTTCATCTCAAGAAATTCCAGCATGGGAGAAATGTCGATGGCGACGACTTGGTTCCACCAGCTGCCTTCCTTCCTCTGAGCATGGAGCCTCAGTTCAGAAGAGAGCTTCGGAGGAAGATGCCGGCGCTCGATGACCTTGGTGAAGTGGAAAGGCGTTCGACCTCTAGAGTGGTAATCCCCAGAGCTTCCGAAGGACGGCCTGCCTCCGCCCCGAGCTGGAGGGTTGAAGACATAAGCAAGGGCAAGGTCAAAAAGCCAGCAGAACCCTCCACCCGAAAGAGGAAGCTGAACCACACTGATGGGAGGTCCGTCAGGGCTACTCCCTCTACAACAGCTCCTTCCCGACGAAGGCAGCCTTATGTGACTGTACTTTCTCCAGCGCAGGCGTCTTCCAGAGGCGCTAGCTCTGGGCAGTCAACCCCGACCTCAGTGTCGGCTAAAAGCTCTAGGCCTGGGAGTTCTTCCCGACTAAGAGAAGCTCCGACCGAGAAGACACCGGCTGTCGCAAGTAGTCTTGAGCTGCGGTCCGAAGTCGTTGTCTCACCAGACTTGGTGGGCTCTGGCTCCGGGCCTTAGAAGAAGAGGTTCCAAGGCCACTCGGGCAGTAGCATCCATAGGTAAGCATTGATTGCTCACCTTAAAATGCTAGTCTTGTTTTATTTTTGTCTATAATCTTATCATCTTTTTATTTCTAGGGTGTCGAATAAAAGGGTAAGAGACTTCGGCTTCTAGTGCAGCGATTGTGGCAACGCACGCCGAAGCTCCATCTTCGACCACCGAGCCTCCTCCTCCAGTGGTGCCAGAGGTCACGGCAGCTCCGACGCCAGCTGTCGTGGAGTTGGATTCAATGTCCTCGTCTGAAGCTCCCATGGTAGTGCCGGACCATGAGGGAGAAGTTGAAGATGTACCTCTGACAACGGTGCCAGAGGCTGATGCTCCAGTATCGGAGTCGGAGATGTTTGAAGCTCCAGTCGTTAAATCGGAAGTTGTTGAAGTCCTGGTCGCTGAGCCAGAGGCAATTGAAGCCTCAGCCATTGAGTCAGAGATAATTGAAGCTCCGACCCTTGTGCCAGAAGTTGTTGAAGGTTCAGCGGCTGAGCCGAAGATGCTTGAAGCTCTGGTTACTGGACTGGAAGTGACTGATGCGTCGGCATTAGAGCTGGAGGTGGTGGGGGCACCGAGTCAAGCTCCACCTACCTCCCCAGAGGTAGGTGCCCTAGAGGTGTCTGGACCAGAGCCAGAGCATCCTGAAGTGGCGACAGGTCCTCCACCTTCGGGGCCAATAATTGAAGACCAAAAAGCAGAGTCTTTGACTTCCGATCTGGAGGTAGTAGTTCCCTCAGTGGGTTCTTCCTCTACTACTGCTGAAGGGCTTCCGGAGAGCAGTCCTAGTGCTGCAGGAGCTCAGGGGACCACCCTTGTACTGTGGGACCCAATTTTTGTGATGGAAAATCCTCTGGAGCCTGCAGAGATGGTCCCAGCAGGCCCGGAGCCTATCCTTCTAGTTTTGTCTATAGACAATGCCTGTAGCCTTCGACAAGTTCATCTCGCCTTCGATCATGAGAGCAAAGCCTTGGAGGAGGAGCACAACACTTTGAGGCGTTGGCGCAACAGACTCCACTTCGAGACCAGGCTTGCACAGACATGGATGACTGATCAGAAGGAGTGGATCAAGAGGGAGAAGGCCTAGTTGGAATACTAGGACAAGCTGCTGGAGGAGAAGAAAGCTGCCATCAGGGCGCTCGACGCTAACTCCAGGGAGATCCTTGAGCAAGCCAAGGAGAGGTGTGATGCTGCTGATGAGCATCACGAAAACCTCAATGAATTGAATGAGGTCCACTTGAAGATCTGGGCGAACCTTGAGGTGAGTGAAGAAAAGCTCCTGGAGCAGCAGGAGGATGTTGTGAATAGGGAGGCAGTGGTCAACAAGAAATTGACTCTGGATGAACAGAATTTGGCACATCGCAGAAAAAGCTGGATTTGTGTAGCAAAGAGGAGAAGGAGAAGTACTGGAAACTGGTGCAGGAGCTCTCGAAAAGAGAAGCTGACGTTGCCACCAGGGAAGGGAAGGTGAGAGGCAGAGAAAAGGACTTGGCGAAAAGGCGGAACCGCATCCACCTCCGGCAGATGGAGCTAACCGATCGTGAGAAGCAAGTTGCTGAGAATATGCAGCAGCATGCTAAATTGGTCGAGCGCCTCACTCGGGTAGTTTGGATCTTGTGACCGCTCAGAAGTCACTAGAGGAGCTGCGGAGCTTGAAGGAGACTGAGTCCATCTAAGTATGGGACTTCTTAGGACGAGCCAACGACGTGCTGAGGCCACTAGGCTTCGGTCCTATATGTCCAGACAATCTGGATATTGATTTGGACCGAGCACTGGTGGCCCTTAATGCTACTGGCGGCAAACTCGACGTCATGGGCGATGTCGTTGTAGACCAGTTGGAGACAGAGGGAAAATCTCTGACTACAAACGTCGCAGAGTATGTGCAGACGTGATATGTGAGTCGAGACCCCAAATTATCTCTGGACCCAGTGCTGCAAGGTCCCGTTGCTGAAGAGGAGGACGCCGCCATGGCTAGAGTCCAAGGAGTTGTAAAGGAAGTCGCCTCATTCTTCCACAGGACTTAGATCCTCCAGTAGCTAGGACTTTTTCCTCCTGCCTTCTGCTGTAATCCCGATTTTGTAATCCAGTGCTTCAAATTAATAAAATCCATTTTGCCATGAACTTCACTTTATTTTTGTCTTCAATATAAAGTGCTATGTCCTGTTAGCCCCTTGGTATATGTGCACAATTGAAGTGTGTACATGTACCAAAGGATTTCACAGTATATTGATGACTTGAACGCTTCACACTTCTATATTTTAGGTCCAAAGTTTTGATGCGTTGACAGCAGGCCCCCTGGTATTGGCGGAGCTTGGTATCTCTGACGGTACCCACTATCAATGTATAAAACGCTGACGGTGGCCCCCCTAGGATTTATCGGAGCTTGTTAGCTCCCAATGTCGCCACACGAACAGTTGAAGGTAGCCCCCCCCCCCCCCCAGGGGTTGTCGGAGCTTTGTACCTCCGACATTACCCACTGTCAACATATCAAATATCGAAGGCGGGTCCCCTCAGAGGATGTCGGAGCTTAGTAGCTCCGGCGTCGTCTGCCATCAATATGAGTTTCTGTTTTTCCTACACATTAAATACAAGAAAAAAGTAAAATTCGTCCTCTTGTCTATAAATCGCTTGTGACTTATTGTTCTTACTTAAGTTTTTATCCCGAAGTAACTCGATATGGTAACAAGTATATTGATGTAACCCTTTCGGACCCATGCTTTTATAGTACTCACCCTACTGATGCCTGCCGGGGTGTAGGTAGAGTGGCGTACTTAGGGTGCAGGACCAGGCAAAGTCGATAGCACACACCGGACCTATGTTGGCTTAGCGTTTAGGCAAGCAGACTATATAGCATGTTAAGATCCAAATAGGTCAACAATATAACTTGTAACATATATTAATAACTCGAACAAAAACTAAAAAGAATTGCACGACTTCGTTATAGACAAGAAAGTTAAAAACAATAAATTGATAGATCGAGCCTTGTACAAAAATAAATGCACGTGGAGTCTGTTTTCACACAACAATGTTTTTTATTATAGGTCCGAATTGACAGGGGAGATGAGGACACACTTAGGGTGCGGGACCAAGCTAAGTGTGCTATACATCTTGTACTAACCCAGGGTAGTTATTTACACTTTTAGTGCATTGACTGTATGAAGTGTACTTGAACTTCCCGGACCCTCCCAGAGAGGTCCGGATGTTCTCCCGGAAGACCTACTCCTGTCTGTTTAACGACTCTATAACATATATCTTGTGTAACTAAAGACTCACCTCCGTGATTCTAAGCATAAAACTTACGAATGTGCTCAATGTTCCAAGGATTAGGAAGCGGAGTCCCATCCTCAGTTGCCAAGCGAACGCATCCGGGTCGGGATACTTTTATTACTCGGAAAGGACCTTCCTAGCTGGGGGAAAGTTTGTTCATTCCTTCACGAGTTAGTATCTTTCGAAGCACCAGATCACATTCTTCAAGCTGTCAGTTGCGCACATTCCTTTGATGATAGCGCTGGAGCGCTTGGCGATAACGTGTATTCCGAATAACTGCTTGGCACCTTACCTCGTTGATGAGGTCAAGGTCTTCAAGCCAGAGCTGGTCCTGCGCGGCTTCGTCGAAGGTCCGGACTTGAGAGACCCCAAGGTTATCCCTGGAGGAATGACTGCTTCAACTCCATACACCAGAAAGAAGGGTGTTTCTCGAGGTTATCGGTTAGGCATTGTCCTGTTCGCCCACAATGTGGACGGAAGCTCTTCAATCCAATTGGATCCATGTTTTTTCAGGTGCTCATACGTGTGCGTCTTGAGTCCTTTTAAAATTTCTGCATTTGCTCTCTCGGCTTGGTCATTGCTTGCTCAGTGAGTTACTGAGGCGTAGCTGAGTTGAATGTCGAGGTCTTCGCAATACTCTTGGAACGCAACACTTGTGAATTGGGTTCTGCTGTTAGTTATGACTTTGTTCGAAACTCCAAATCTGCATATAATTGACTTCATGAACTTGATTGCTGATTGCTTGTTGATTGTCACAACTAGAGTTGCTTCCGGCCACTTGGTGAACTTGTTGATGGCAACATACTAGAACCCGTATCCTCCGACGGCTTTTAGGAATTATCCCAAGATGTCCATGCCCCACACAGTGAATGGCCATGTAGGAGGTATCATTTGTAGTGATTGTGCTGGTGTGTGAATCTTTTTTGCGTGGAACTGGCACGCTTCACAATTTTTCACTAACTCAACCACATCCTGGAGTGTTGTAGACTAGTAAAAGTCGTGCTGGAAAGCTTAATCGACTATTGTACAGGAGCATGTGTGATTCCCACACTTGCCTCCATGGATTTCCGCGAGGATCTCGCAACCTTCTTCCCTTGCAATGCATCAAATTATGATGCCATTGGCACCGCGCCGATAGAGATCCCCTTCTACCAACGTGTATCTTTTAGCCAATCTGACAATTCGTTCAGTGGATACACTGTCTTCATGAGGTATATTGTCTTTCAAGTAGCTCCGGATCTCCGAGATCCATGCATCGAGGCTAACTTGAGCTTCTGAGTCTTGCGTGTTCGGCTGCTCGAAGCTTTCGACAGCACCAACGACCCTTAGTGGACGCCATGGCAACAGGGCCACCGGGACTGCCAGCTTCGTGGTGCTGGTCTCTCCCCCTTTGCTCGGTTCGGCATGCTGAGCTGTAGGTTTTGACAACCTCTGGACGAAGATTCCATCAGGAGCCGGAGCTCCAGTTGAGGCTTTTGTCGAGAGTTTGTCAGCTTCAGCATTGTGAAGACGCTGAACATGGTGGAGATCTAGGACTTCGAAGTCCTTCTGAAGCCACTAGACTTCAAGGAGATAAGCAGCTAGTTGAGGATTGTTACAGAAGCATTCACCTTTGAATTGTTTAATGATGAGCTGTGAAACTTCCTTCACCAACAGTTGTTTGACACCATAAGATAGTGCCACCTTGAGTCTGTAGATAAGAGCTTCATACTCCGCTATGTTGTTGGTCACCTTGAAATCAAGGTGAACCATATATTTGACTTTCTCCCCGGTCGGGGCAAGGAGGAGGATTCCACCTCTGGCTCCCTGCTTCTACACGGAGCCATCGAAGTAGAGAGTCTAGTGAGGCTCGGTGAATACCAGAACCTTAGGTTCCGATCTCTACTCACTGTGGCCCCCAGGGTTTCATGGTGAGGGAATCCATTCCACCACAAAGTCGGTCAAGGCTTGACTTTTGATTGCTTGTCCTAACACGAATTCTAGATCGAACTCGGCCTGTTCCGCTGCCAGTTTGCAATTTTCCCAGTAGAGTTAGGGTTATGCAAAATAGCTCGCAGTGGAAAAGAAGTTACCACTGATATTTTGTGGGCTTGGAGTAGTGTTGAAGCTTTCTTGAGGCAATAAGTACTGCACAAAGCATCTTATGCACCTCAATGTATCTTGCCTTGGCATCGTGCAGCACTTCGCTGATGAAGTACACTGGGCGTTAGATGGTCCATACCCTTTCAGAAAGACCTGGAGCTTCTTCTCCATCGACCCAAACCCTCCTGGAGGGGTCCGGACCTTCATGATGTGCTTCTTGGGCCCTCCCGGAGGGGTCCAAAACTGCTTTTTGTCCGACCCAGAACTTGCTAGAAGGGTCCAGAACATCTTGGTCGGCCAGGTGAACCTCCT
Organism: Tuctoria greenei; assembly: GCA_036927565.1. NCBI lineage: Eukaryota > Viridiplantae > Streptophyta > Magnoliopsida > Poales > Poaceae > Tuctoria > Tuctoria greenei. The sequence continues at coordinate 79,259,023 of JAYESD010000001.1, read as the reverse complement.
CTGGTGAATGAGGTTGATCTCCTAGAATTTCGTCTTGGGGTTCCGTGTCTGGGGGCTGGGACCTAGACACACATTCATTTAACTCCGGACCCTCCCAGAGGCATCTGGTTTCCTAAACTTGATGTGGCTCCGGTCTTTCCACAACCAGGATCATACTGACAACTTCGATGGTTGCCGAAATGTAAAGAAGTAAAGGCTCACCAAGTTTCGGAGCTACCGATATCGGTAGTGTGGTGAGGAGCTTTTTTTATCTCTTGAAACACATTTTCTACTTCTTCAGGCCAATGACATGGTCGAGACTTCCCCAAGAGTTTGAAGAAGGGTAGCACCCGTTCTGCCAGTCTTGAGATAAACCGGCTGAGCGTAGCTAAATATCCAGTTAACTTTTGGACATCTTTGATGCGGGCTGGGGGCAGCATATCTTCTATGGCCTTGATCTTCGCTGGATTTGCTTCAATTCCTCGTTGAGTCACAAAGAAACCTAGAAGCTTCTTGAGCTAACACCAAAGACACATTTGTCTGAGTTCAACTTGGTGCGCGTGGTACGTAGCTTGTCGAAGACAGCTTGTAAATTGTCAAAAAGTGACTCCTTGTTTTTGATCTTCACGACGATGTCATCGACGTACACCTCCACCAAGTCTCTAATAATCTCTCCAAATGTTTTGTACATAGCTTGCACAAATGTTGAAGCAACATTTTTAAGATCAAATGGCATGGCAATATAACAGTACAATCCATCTACTGTTATGAATGCAGTATGCTCTTCATCTTCCTTAGACAACTGGATTTTATGATATCCAGAGTATGCATCTAAGAAACACAATAGCTCACACCCGGTGGTGGACTCCACTATCTGATCTATTCTAGGTAGTGGAAATGGATCATTTGGACATGCCTTATTTAAGGTGGTGTAGTCGATATAGATCCAAAGCCTCCCGCTGGCCTTGGGTACAACAAATGGGTTTGCAAGCCATTTTGGATGGAAGACTTCCCGGATGAATCCAGCTTCGAGCAACTTCTTGATTTCCTGTCGGATGAAGTTTTGTCGCTCGATTGATTGCTTCCGGGGCTTTTGTTGTGCAGACTGTGCGTCAGGGTAAATCTTCAGATTGTGCTCAATCACCTCCCTAGGGATCTCGAGCATTTGTGATGATTGTCAGGCAAACACGTCGACATTAGTCCGGAGGAAAGTGATGAGCGCGATTTCTATTTGTTGTTCACACCTCCCGATATACGGGTAGTTGGAGCAGCATTGGAACCAATTTGGACAAATTTGACGGGAACGTCAGTGTCGCCGCTTGGTTGCACATGAGGTGCAGAGGTAGAGCCTTTATAACGAATGATCAGAGAGTTCAGAGCTGGCTCCTTACCGAATGCTTCCTCTTGTGCTGTGGTAAGCGCATAGAGTTCTTCTAAAGCAGTGACTCTTGCAGTGCGATCTCCGCGGATCCGGAGAACGCCCGCAGGTGTTGGCATCTTCAACACTATGTAACCATAATGAGCGGCAGCCATGAACATGTACAAGGCTGGTCTGCCCAGAATGGCATTGAACAGCAGACTGATCTGCGTGACGTCGAAGACCAACTTCTCAGTTTTGTAGTTCTCTCGAGTCCCGAAGGTCACTAGGAGTGTGATAGAACCGAGAGGATTAATGGTCCCCAGACCTACCCCAGAGAAAGGTCAGAATGGGTGAAGGTCCGAAGGCCGGAGCTGAAGCTTAACGAAAGCTTTGAAGCTTATGAGGTTCAGTCCTGAGCCTCCATCCACCATTACATGGTGGAGATGAATATTGTTAATGGTTGGTGACACCATCAACGGGAGTTGGCCAGCTCTGATCATGTTGCGGGGGTAGTCTGAAGCATAAAAAATAATGGGAGTGTCCATCCACTTCCGACATGGCTCCGCTCTAGCAGTGGGAGCTTCCACGGCTATGTCCCGGCGCATTGTCTTGAGGCTGCGGCAAGAGGAGATGTCCCAAGGACCACCATAGATGTTGTTTAGGGTCTTTTGGCGCTCATTGTCAGAGACGTCGGATTCGTCGTAGACATTGTTGTAGACAGCTTTCAGGACCTTCTTGGTGTCCTGGAAACCTAGCTCCTCTTTAGCCAGAGCTTCGTCGACTTCTTGTTTTCCTTCCCTCTGACGGAAAGGAGCTTCTTTCCGGCGCTTGTTATAACGCTCGACAAGGTTCTGGACCTCCCGACATTCTTCCGGGTTGTGTCTGTCCGTCTAATGGATCGGACACTACGCTTTGGAAGTGTTGCCGTCTTCCGATGAAGGACTAGGTCGTTTCTCGGGGCGTGGCCCCCGGCCACCCGGAGCTGCAGCAGCTGGTGCGCCGGCCAACGGCTTCTTCTTGCCTTTGGGCTTCTTCTTCTTTTTGCCACTACCAAAGGTAGTAGCTTTGATTTTGGAGGGATTCTTGTTGGCCTCCGGAGCTGGCTTGGAGTGCATTTCACGGCCCTCTGCAGCTCTAGCACATTTGTTCACTAGGCTGAAGAGTTTCGTGACGCTGGTGACTTCTTCTATGGCTAGCTTCTCCGACATCATTTTATCTCGAACACCCTGTCTGAATGCAATGATAACAGAAGAGCTCGAGATTGAAGGAATAGTATTCCGTACATGAGAAAACCGCTGGATGATGGATCGCATCGATTCCCCTGATGTTTGCTTTATAGCAAACATATCCAATTCAGTGCCAGGCCAGGTGTAAGTATTCCCGAAGTTGGTAGTGAATTGTTGGCATAGCTCCGCCCAACTATTAATAGAGTCGGGTGGAAGACTCATGAACTAGGACCTTGCAGTCCCAGTCAGAGCCACCGAGAAGTAGTTGGCCATCACAGCCTCATCACCCCCTGCTGCTAGTATAGCAGTGGAGTAAATTTGAAGGAACTCGGCGGGGTTGACAGTCCCGTCAAATTTTTCTGGCGAGTGAGGCTGAAACTTTGGTGGCCATCTGACCATGCGTAAATGCAAGGCCAGGGTAGAACAACCTCCTCCTACTCCCTGTGGAGTAGGGTTGTCCCTAACCACTCGCCTCTCGTGATCACACTCGATATGGACGCAGCTGTCCTGCTGCCGGTAACTATGATCCAGTTCCGACCGCAGGTCATGAGTCGGAATCCATGTGATGGTGTGGGTGCGTCATGACCTAGGAGGCAACGAAGTCACCTGCTGGGATGCACCACGTCTCCTCTGTTGCGAGACTTATGGACCAAGTCAGCCCGACAAGGTGCGTTGTTGTGATGGTGCTCGCCCCAAAGGGGGATGACCTTAATTGCTGATGCCAGCGGCTGCAGTTGCAACCAGATCGTCTATATCAGCTCTCCACTGTTCTGTAGCACCTTGAGGTGCCCCTGGAGGTGGTGGATGTTGTAGAAGAGTTCGCGCATCAATGAGTGCGTGCTCAAGGTTGTTGTTCGTCGATGCAGCGATCGATGCAGATGCCCCATCTTGTCGTCCAGCATTATTTGCCGGAACAGAAGGCGACTATGGTGCCATAGTGCCTGCTGGAACAATGGCACCTGCTAGTTGCTGCACATTGGAGGGATTGCCACCAGCAAGTTGTTCAACTCGATTATCATTGGAATATCCTGCGGCGGAATTCACCATCTTGAGATCTCGGGTTGCCCCTTCCTGGCGCGCCAAATGTTGAAATGTAGCAACGACACTTCCCCCCGTACTACTAAAGTGTAGCCCACAGAGGTTCTTATTTCAGTTGGAGCACGCAGAGATCAGGATCAAGATGGCGACACCAGAGATTTACGTGGTTCAGGCCACCTGAGCGTAATACCCTACTCCACGGGGTATGTGTGTGTTGTTGTATTGTGAATTGCTAGAAAGCGTAGTCTCTGGCTCAGCTTGGAGTTCTCTGTATCGTGCGGCTCAGTCCTTTTATAATCCAAGGACTGACCGTTACATCATTAGCCTGGCCCAACATGTGGCCCTGGCATATTAAATAGCTTAATACACTGTCTATGAGTATTAAGCATGGTTAATAGAGAGATAACATGCCTTAATGGATGTGCTACCTCTATTATCATTGCTCTGATCGTGTGTCATTAATATAGCATTAACGATGCGTAATCAAGTCTTGTAACTACCGCTTTAACTGTCCCTTGAATGTTCGTGCTGAAGGAGATTCGTCAATGTATTCGTTGATGGTTGGAGCTTCCACTTGCGGGGAGGTAGCTCTGGAACTTCTATACACGTGTCAACACCGGAGCTTCCCTCTGCTGGGGGTTAGGTCCGGGGTCATTATGCATGTGTTGATCGCGGAGCTTCACTGTGTTGGGAGTTTAGCTCTGGATTTGCATTACACGTGTCAATCTTCGGAGCTACTCATATGAGGGATGTGGGTCCGTTGTAATATGACATGTGGGACCTAAGGAAACCTTCAACTTTGACGGGTAGAACTCTTTTGCACTTCTTGCGGTATCATAGGGTACCCGGTATGCAGGGTACCGACAGCTTTGATCACCTAACGTGTGTTAGTGCTATTGATCGCATACGTGGAGTGCCTAAGCTTAAAGGGGACAAAGAAATTGTATGCTCTTCTTGTAGACAAGCTACGATGGTTGTAGGTTCACATGCTCCTCTCACAGTGACCATGACAACTGAACCGGGTCAACTTTTGCACCTTGACACCGTAGGACCTTCACATGTTCAATCATTCGGAGCTAAATGGTATGTTCATGTGATTGTTGATGATTATTCTAGATACTCTTTGGTTTACTTTATGGCATCTAAGAATGAAGCTTTTAATCACTTTAGAAATTTATTTCATAGATTATCAATTGATCACCTAGGATTTTTAAAAGCAATTAGAAGTGATAGCGAACCGAATTTAAAAGTCAATCGTTTGATCACTTTTGTGCTGAAAATGGGATAGATCACCAATTTTCTTCACCTTATGAAGCTCAACAAAATGGTGTTGTAGAGAGAAAGAACAGAACCTGAGTTGAGATGGCTAGGACTATGCTTGATGAATATCAAACTCATAGAAAGTTTTGGGTAGATGCAATTGCAACCGCTTGTTATGTCTCAAATCGTGTTTTCTTGGGTGCTATGCTAGGCAAAACACCATATGAACTTCAGTTTGGACATAGGCCTAGTGTCACATACTTTCGGGTCTTTGGTTGTAAATTCTTTGTTAAGAAACATGGTAATCTTGATAAATTTGAAGCTAGATCTATTGATGGCATGTTTCTTGGTTATCCATCTCATACTAGAGGCTACCGTGTGCTTTTACTTGACACTAACAAAATTGTGGAGACTTGTGAGGTTTCTTTTGATAAAGCTAGCCCATGTACTAACTCTAATATTGCAGACCCAAATCCATATCCGCAAGGGGAGAGTATTTTCAGTGAGGAAGTTGAAGAAATGGTGCTGCTGCCCAAAAATTTAGAAACAAATGACGTTGATCAGGCTGTTGATTTTGCACCACTACCAGCACCAACAACTACTACAGCTGGTTCAGATCGTCCTCAAGCCACAAGCTCTTCAATCTGTGATGAACATGAAGAAGGAGCTTGAGAAGTGTCTACTCCCTTCCAAATCCTCAGAAGTCATCCTCTATAACAAATCATTGGGATCCTGCATGAACGAGTTACACAGTCCATGTTTTGCAATCAAAATTCTCACGCTCATTCTGCTTTTGTTGCCTCTTCTGAACCCAAAGATATATCACACGCACTCACTAATGAATCTTGGATTATTTCCATGCAAGAAAAGTTAAAAAATTTCGAAAGAAGTACTGTTTGGAAACTCGTACCTCCACCTCAAGGTCACAATTTAATTGGAACTAAATGGTTGTTTAAAAATAAACAAAGTGAGGATGGGGTTGTGGTTAGGAATAAGGCTAGGCTGGTTTCTCAATGTTTCACTCAAATTGAAGGTCTAGATTTTGGTGAAACTTTTGCTGTTGTTGCTCGATTAGAAGCCATAAGGATTTTGTTAGTTTTTGCTACATCTAAAGGTTTCAAGTTATATCAAATGGATGTTAAAAGTGCTTTTTTAATGGCTATATAGATGATGAGGTTTATGTCAAGCAACCACCGGGTTTTGAAAATCCATATTTTCCTAATCATGTTTACAAACTGTCCAAAGCTTTGTACGATCTCAAACAAGCCCCTAGAGAATTGTATGATAGGTTAAAAACATTCTTACTTGAAAAGGGGTTTACCATGGGCAAGGTTGACAAAACTTTTTTTGTCCTTAAGAATGGCAATGACTCATTATTCGTTCAAGTGTATGTGGATGATATTATCTTTGTTGTGCTTCTCATGATCGTGTGTCCAAGTTTTTAGCTATGATGAGTTCAAAATTTGAGATGAGTATGATGGGAGAACTCACAAACTTTTTGGTGCTGCAAATCAAGCAAACCAAGGAAGGTACCTTCGTGCATCAAACGAAGTATACAAGAGACCTTCTTAAGCATTTCAACATGGACAAAAGCAAGCCTCTTCGGACACCAATGGTTACGGCAACGACACCTGAACTTGATGAATATGGTGAACCTGTGGATCAAAATGAATATAGAAGCATGATCAGATCACTCTTGTACCTCATGACATCAAGACCGGACATACAATCCAGTGTATGTCTTTGTGCACGGTTTCAAGCTTCCACACGTGCTTCACATCGTCAAGCCGTCAAAAGCATTCCCAGACAAGAATTTGGTATTTTTCTTCCTTCTTCCTCAACCATTACTTTGAAATTCTTTTTGGATGCATATTTTGGTGTTCTAGGATTCATGGGTAATGTACTTCGGGTGCTTGTCATTTTCACGGTAATTCTCTTGTTTCTTGGTCCTCTAGAAAACAAAGTTCAGTTGCACAATCCACATCCGAATCTGAATATGTAGCTGCTGCTAGCGCTTGCTCACAAATTCTTTGGGTTGTTCAAACACTTAAGGAATATGCGGTTGATCTAGATTGCGTTCCACTGTTTTGTGATAACGCTAGTGCCATTTACATTGCTAAAAACCCCGTGCAACATTCGAGAACAAAACACATTGACATTAAGTATCACTTTCTCCGTGGTAATGTTGAAAAATGAAACATTGTGCTGCACCATGTAGATACCAAACAACAATTGGCTGTCATTTTTTCAAAACCTTTGGATTTCACTCATTTTTGTTACAATCATAGTGAAATAGGGATTATACATCCTCATAGCCTAAATTGAGGGGGAGTATTGAAACATGGGAAGTCTATGTGTGAATCTCAATTTAAAATAATACGATCATAGTATTTTATACGTATATGACTCTGTGATTCCTTTTACATGCTGAAAGTTCTTACTACATTACTCATGTTATACATTTTGTAGTTTTTGCCATTACCGGTAAATGGAATAATTACTTACACTAAATCTGGTCATGATCAAACTTTCTCGCTGTTTTCAACTTGTTGCATGCTCAAAAGTGCTTTTAATAATGAAAATTAATCAATAAAGTATAAACATGTTGAGCTTATATGATCAAATAAAAAATGAGAAAAGATAGAGAGAACATGCATGCATCGGACTTCTTCTTTTGAGATGGCTTATCACTGCACTTAGATATGAACTTGGAATAAGTTGCGTATGACTAAAACTATGTCCTTAAGCTTTTGATTGTCAAATGACATAGTCTTGTCTTGGTTGGTCAGAATAAGGCAGATGCATCATATAATCTCTTGCAAATGTCATATGATCTGAATTTGTGCTTTGGAAAATAATGAAAATTCAGCAGCAAGTGTCATGCTTTCAGGTTTTGAAATAATGAAGTTTGTGAGATCATTACTTGCTTAAATTGAAAATTACACTTGATCTCTAGCATAGCTTACACTACTTTATGTATCTCATTGATGTGATAGTGTAAGTTACTTGATAGTATGACTGGGATGAGTTTTGTTTTATATGTATGTGTTACAATATGCTCATAACAACTGAAATTTTTGTTTTGAACCTTGCTGAATACATTGTCAAAGGGGGAGAAATTGATCACGCATTGCAGAAATTCACAAGTGTTTTGGCTCGTTTCTTCTCGGGGGAATTTTTGCTTTTCTTCTCATTTTATTTCTGATTTACAAAGGGGGAGAAATAAGTATAGGGGGTGAAATATTTGTTTTGAAATTCCTTTCTTTCTCGTTTGATGTTTTCATAACTTTTCATAAGCCATTGTTCGGATTTTATGTGGTGTTGCCAATGCATTCATTAAGGGTGAGATTGTAATACCTATGTGTGCTGAATAGATTGGCTATGATTATAAAAGCTTTGAATACTGCCAAAACACCATTTTAACAAGGTCTGACTCTAGGTCCCAGCTCTTGTAAGGTCCGACTAGCTTTGGTAAGCTCCGACGCTAGGTCCAACTAGCTTTGGTAAGCTTCGACGCTAGGTCTGACTAGCTTTTGTAAGCTCTAGCGCTAGGTCCGACTAGCTTTGGTAAGCTCCGGCGCTAGTTCTGACAAGATTTGGTAAGCTCCAACGCTAGATCCTGCTAGATTTGGTAAGTTCCATCTCAAGGTCTGGTAAGCTTTGGCAAGATCCGGTGCTAGATTGCAATGGTTCTGCTTTTAACTTGCAATATTTCGAACTTGCTTTATGGACTATGGAAAGCTTGCTTAGTATTCTTTTACTAAGTTTTGGTGTGTCTTGGTGGTTATGGCTGATATCATTTTGCTATGGTTTGCAACATGCTTATGTGAGGTGCTCACAGAAGGTGTTGTGATTTCGGAACTAACGCGAGTCAAGTCGAGGACTTGTGCTCAAAAGTATCAGTTATTTATTCATGTGCAGGTGTTGCTTGAGTTCAAGACATGGTTAGTGACGGTATCCATCGAAATAGTCTTAGGTAGAAGATGAGGTTCAACTACTAAGTTTGGGAGGAATTGTGGTTGAGTTTATTGGGAGGTTGCGCAGCATATTTGAATCAAGAACGGTGCATATGAAGGTATTGTGGATGTTGTCAGAAGATGTTTGCGCACGTGCATGGTAATGCATGGATGTGTTTGCATGTTTCCAAGGCGTGATGAAGTGATGTGGACGTAAAGAATTGATCGGATAGGTCCAACCGACTAAGTTATGGACTCAAGCTGAGGTTGAGTCGGGTTTGACTCACAAATGGAAAGATTTGAGTTTGTTATGATAGGTTTTTGTGTGGGTCATGAAGTTGAGTTGTTTGAGGCACGTGAGATATGTTCCTAAGGTGTTTGGGAGTCTTAAGATTGCTTCTATCTGCGTATAGAAGAGCCTTGAGCAGCTATGGAAAGTTTCGATGGAAACTGAGTAGGATACGAGTCCTAGTTTTGTTTGGGTTGGCCTCATGTGTAGTTATATAAGCAAGGGAGGCCAGAGCTCATGGGTACAAATTTTGGTCTGTTCCTCTTGTGTTCTATTGAATAAAATTCGTAGTTTAAAGGAACTTTTGTGGCTTCTTTGTCCGACTTGTTTCAGACAAGTTTTTCTTGTTGAGTTTCTACACAACACTACCTTGCTTTGGTGGTTTTATCATAACTCGAGTTTTACAGATCCAATTAACGTGATTGTTTTTGGTTTGTCCGTAGAACTTGATTATCTATCATCTATGAAAATTTCAAGGTCATTGGATTTGTGGTTTCTTACTTACGCGAGTTTGTTTGCTGTGTTACAGATCTGGTTTTTATTCGGTAGAACAGATTGACCTTTGCTCGATCTTTCGATCGTAACTTGAGTTTTTCTCGACATATTTTCATGATTCTTGTTGTGACGTCCTCATGACTCTATTCACTACAATCTATACTTGTTTTGTCATGATTGATCACGTTTAGAGTAGTCGCACAAATGATTTCTTTAACAGATCAATTTTCTATTGAGGGGTTTTCGTTGCTTCCACTAAGAAAGTTGTAATCTAACATTCACCCCTCCTTCTGATAGCTTTTCATGTGCCCTTTGATCCTGCAAATTTTTACTCTTATTTGTGAAATCTCAATTGGTTGTTATCAATCACCAAAAAGGGGGAGATCGAATGTGGATCTAGGCATTCCCTTGTGGGTTTTATTAATGACAAACAAATGAGATCCTAATGAATTCGTTGAGATGAATGCAGGTCTACAAAGACTAGAACTTATGGTGCACTCAGAAAGATGAAAAATGAGGAGTGAGAAAAGGAAATGTCCAAATCATCAAGGAAGCACAAAATAGATATCGATGTATAGGTGAAAGTCGCCTAGAGGGGGGGTGAATAGGCAATAATACCTGAAATGACTTAATCAAACGAGATTAAATTCCTCAGGCCGGACTTGTCTGGACAGGGACGAACTAGTCCGCTCAGCACAAGGTGAAAACCTAAAAACTTGGTTTCGACAAGTTATTTGCGGATTTTAGTTCAACCAAGATGTAACCAAAGTATAGTAACTTAGTACAACTAGGATTGGAAGATTTAAGTACTTAGATCACAGGATTTCAACAAAGATCAAAAGTGAGAGGCAATGTGAACAATATGAACCCTAATAGCAATGCTAGTGATCACAAGAAGTAAACGACAAGTGAGACAAGATTTATCCCGTGGTTCAGCTCCACGAAGAAGCCTACATCCACGTTGAGAAGTCCATACAAGGATCGGGTCTCACTTGACCCTTCTCTCATCAAGCCACCACGATGGCCGGCTTGGTTTCCACTATATTAAAGGGTAATCACCAAGTTTGATGGGGCTACTCACAATTTGAGTCTCCCACAAATCAATAAAATGAGGAGCACACGAATCTCAACTCACATAAGCCACAAAACACAATCACAATGTGCAAAGGGATCAAACTGAGAGCCAAAGCGCGATGATCTTCCTTCACACTCCTCCCAAAACTTAATCTCTTCAAGATTTGGTCTTAAAGGGATAGTAGGACGAGTAGAAGGCTTTGGAAGGCTCTTGGTTACTTGTGGCGGTGCTAGGGTTCAAGGCTTCTTCAAATGAGGTCGGGGTTCCCTTTTTATAGGGGTCCCGAGCCCCTTTAGCTGACCTCAGCAGAAGGGCGGACTAGTCCGGCCACTAACCCCGGACTAGTATGGCCCAATGGGACCACTGACCTCTGGTCAGGTCCCGACAACTATCACACTGCACGACGATCGTCACACTACCCGCCAAACTTCCAAATTCAAACGGTCACTAAACAACGGACTAATCTGGTCCACAATGGACTAGTTCGAAGTAGGACAAAAGGGTTTAGTCCGACTCAAAACAGACTCATCTGTGTAGTCCCGGACTAGTCCGACCACAGGGGTGGACTAGTCCGTCCCTCCAGGGTTTCTCTCGGTTAATCTTACTAAGTCTCAAACGGACTAGTCCATGCCCAAACGGCCAAGTCCGAACTTTTCCAGAGAGCCTTGGTCCATCCAAAAACGGACAAGTATGGTCTTATGGGACTTGGCTCCAAATTCACTAAGAATCACTCCAAAGACGTTTGGTCTGTCTCAAAACAGACTGGTCTACCTGGCCGGACTAGTCCGGCCTTAAGGCTTGGACTAGTCCGGTCTCCTAGGGTTTTTCCTCATTTTGACTTCTCACTTAGGTTTTTCTATAAACCACCACTTTGAGCCCATTAGAATGATCTCATTGCACATGATACATCCACCCTCTCACATGACACGACTCATATAAGCTCAACCTCATAGAAACCCTAACTTCTACTCCTGAGCCTTTGACGTCCGTTATGTCCTTTTCCTTTTTGTAGGGTTTCATCTCATTTCAATCATTGTACCTGTGCTTAAGATCAACTTAGCTCTTGACTCTTAATTGTTGTCATCAATCATAAAAAACCCACGAGGATGCCTAGATGCACTTTCAATCTCCCCCTTTTTGGTGATTGATGACAAAACATTAATACTTCAACAAAAAGGATAATAATTTTTTTTTCATAACATGTATTTGTATGAGTGACTCCCCCTCTATGTATGAATCACGAGTAAGAGAGATTTGAGATAGTTCTCATACATATTCATGTTATGGTGGGGTGCCTAAGTGATGTGCTCATGAATTTTGATAAGGCAACAAATATGCAAGACAAGCATGTAACTCAAGCATAACATCACAATTGATATGAACTAAGTCTTACAACAATTTAAGAGAGAGTTTTAAACATAAAAATATAAGTCCAATCTTGGATCAATCAATCTCTTCCACTAATAACTAAGTAGAACACTCAATCTCTCCCCCTATCTAAGTGCCTTATCCACTTATCTCTCCCCCTTCTCTAAGTGCTCTAAGAGCCAAATCCACTAATCTTAAGAGCCACATCCACTAATATCTCCCCCTTCGGCGTCAAGACACCAAAAAGGAAAAGAAGAGAGGAAGAGCCCTTAGGACTATTTGTCATCTTCATCGGCGTCGTCGTCGTCGTCTCTGCCTTGGTGCCCGCTATCGCTCTCCGTGGCCTCCGGATCAATATTAGCATCATCATCATCGGTCGGGACCGTGGTGGAAGTACCATCTTCACCAAATTGAGTGAGCTCCTCGGCAGTGAACTCCGGGAATGGAGTGATATCTCCATCACTCTCCTCGGCGGGGGACATGGGGATGTCTAACTTGTCACACACCGCCTTGAGATACTTCTCCTGGCGACGCTTCATGCGACATTGCCAAACTTCCGCCTTCCAACAAGAAGAGGAAATGGCCTTGAAGCACTTTAGAAATCCACCCCCGCATTGTGATGAAGGCGAAGGTGGCGGAGGAGATGGCACAAAGCAGGAGGAAGAAGTGGGAGGATCTGCATTCTTCCACCTAGAGGCAGCCGGCTCCAGAGGAGGGAGTTGAGGTCGAAGCCTCCGGTTAATTATGTCTTTCTTGAAGGTGAGTCCGGAGATCTTCTCGATCATGTACATTATGTACGGAGTGTATCCACATGATCGGTTTGGAGTATGGGAGACGTTGAAGATGTCTTCAAAGATGTAGTCAACCACATTGAAGCGGATATCTTCATCAATGAGGACAATCAAGTGCCTCAAATTTCCTTGAATTATCCCCACATCTCCATCCTTGGGGGCAATGGTCTTCCAGAGCACCCTGTTGAGGACACTGTAGAAGGGCTTGATGTTCCTTATATGCCCCGCCTCAAATGGTACATGGCTAGGATACATGTACTCCAGGGTGTCGCGATCAACTGGCCTCAAGTTGGAGATAATAATTTCATTGTCCAGTTGATCCTCTAGGTCAAGCAGTTAAGTGAACTCCCAGTAGGTGGTGGAGTATTGCTCTCCACGGGTCATCCAGATAATCCTCTTGTCCCTATCGGTGTGGAAGTAGATAGTGGAATAGAACTGAGTAATTACTTCCACATTTCAGTCATACTGGAAAGCCATGAACCTCTTCAAACCATGTCGCTCGACGGCCTCTATCACAGCATTGAAGGCCACGTGATCCTTCTGGGCCATGTAGTCCCAGTCAATCCACTGAGCATCGGTGACTAGGGTCTGCTTGGACATATAGACCGTATGGTTATAGTCAAAGTGGAAGTCACACCAGAAACGGAGATCCAATGTACTCCTGTCCCGCTGATAGACATTGATCTTCCTTAGCTTGCGCGCCTTGTCAGCCCCTTTGCCCTTGAAGATGTTAGCATCGAAGGCTGCTGCATGGTTTGGGTTTCGGGCAGGAGAAGACATCCTCAAGGGTTCTATGGGTCCAGAGGCACCCTTCTTGGCCTTTCTTGCAGGCTTCCTGGAAACAATCACCCTCTTCTTGGGTGCAGCATCGGCTGGGGCTTTTCCCTTATCCTTGGAGGTCCTCACCTCTTGGGCTCTAGCTTGATCCTCCAATGTCACAAGTCTCTTTTTCCTTGGGGCTGCTTCGGCAGCAACAAAGTTGTGAGCTGCTCACTGCGTCTTCTTTGCTCTCTTTGATTCAAAGTAGGAAGCTGCCATTTCCTGATCCTCGTGTCTCTAGCGATAAAGAGCTTGCTTTTCCGCTTTGGCCTCGGAGTTGGAAGGTGGGACATACTCGTTATCCGACATGGTTGCTGATAAGAGAAGCAAGGGAATTTGTATGACTCCAAGGCGTCAGGACATAGTGGTAGAATTCACAGAATCGATCAAGTTTAGGGTTTTTGTTGTGTAATCCAGACCTGTCCGTACCAAACCAGACATGTCCTCCCTGAAGCCGGACTAGTCCGGTTCACACAGCAATAACCCTTATCTAGAGATATTTTGTGAAAACTACGAATACTACCACAAAAATGGAGGTACATGATCACAATGATGTGCATAACAACATTTGTGAAGAAGTTTCTATCAATAGACCCAAAAGAATTGAATTTCAAGGATTTTGGGGTTAGATCAAGAATACCTCTTCAAATCTTCAAATTGATGAAATGTGGATGAAGAGTCGGCCTCCGATGCTTGGGGAATAGTTACTTAGCACCTTAGGGCTTCAATCCACGGATTGGAGTCGAGATTTGTTGGTGGGAATCGAAAATCGCCATTTGAGGGGGGGGGGGGGCGGCGGTTTTCGAGCGTTTTTCTAGAGAGAGTGTTTGAGTTGAAGTGGAGAGGTCAGGGGATCCCTGAGGAGATTAAGTCCCCAAGGGTCGGACTAGTCCGATCAGGGACCCGGACTTGTCCGGCAATTGGACTGGGTCCAGACTATGCTGAGCTACCGGACCAGTCCGGTCCGGGGGCAGACTAGTCCGGTCCTAAGGCTAAAAACTCATATATATTGAGTTTTCAGTGGAGATTTGACCCTTTTGGACTAGATTTCACAAAAGATCTTTGTAAACATGGTTAGTAAGCAATCAACAATCAAACTATGACCATGATTCAAAAGGATTCAATAATTTCAAAATAATTTTTAGAAAATTGAGGAGGATGAGTTTTTTGCAATCATGTGTGAATTTTGAATATGAAAATCAGATGTGCAAGATTCAAGCCACATTTCGAGAATCCAAGATATAGCTCTCTCCTAAGTTCACAAAATCTTTTCTCATCTAAGGGTTTGGTAAATATATCAGCCAATTGTTTATCGGTTCTCACATGTGAAATTGCAGTGTCTCCTTTGATGGAGTGATCTCTCAAGAAATGGTGTCGAATATCGATGTGTTTCGTCCTTGAGTGTTCAGCTGGATTATGGGCTATTTTGATGGCACTGTCATTGTCACATATGAGGGGAATGTGGCACAAGTTTATGCCATAGTCCCTAAAAGTTTGTCGCATCCAAAGAAGTTGTGCACAAGAACTTCCGGCTGAAAGTGCATCTAGGAATCCCTTGTGGGTTTTGGATGATTTATGACAAGCAAATGAGATCATAACCTCTTTGTTGAGATGAGCACATGTTTTAATAGAAAAATAAGCAAAGTGCCAAAAAGAAGGGAGAATTAGGAGCAAAGTGGAAATGAGCTCAAGGAAGAAGAATAGTAGATCATTGTGTATGGAGTGTGTTAAGGAAACACACCCCAAGAGCTCAATCACAATTAAACACGCACATTGCATAAATTTATACAGGACCGGACTAGTCCGAATGTCACCGGACTAGTCCGATATCCCGTTCTGCACAAGATCAGACAAGTCCAATATCCATCAGACTAGTCCGATATCTCTCTGACTAGAATCGGACTAGTCCTCCCCAGTGCGGACTAGTTATCAAAACACTTCACAAGTCACACAAAATCGGACAAGTCCAATCGCCTCCGGACTAGTCCGATATTCATTCTGATCTAAATAGGACAAGTTTGATATTAGCACGGACTAGTCCGGAAAAATCTCTGACCTAAATCGGAGAAGTCCTCCAAGTGCGGACTTGTCCTCATAACCACTTAGGGTTTCACTGTGCGGACAAGTCCGATGTCCATCAGACTAGTCCAAAGATTTCCAGAAGCGAAATCGGACAAGTCCGCTGCTAGCCGGACTAGTCCGATATTTTGGGACACTTAGGTTTTGCTACACACAGCACAATGGACTAGTCCGGTGTCAACCACGGGCTAGTCCCATCTTTCTAAACCATAAAGGTCACTTTTAGAAACCCCATACGAGTAGAGGTGCACGACCCAACTTGACTATCTCTCGAACCCTAGCGCCGTCACACCTCCCAAGAGCCTCAAAAACACATCTCTCCACGAAATTAAGTGCAACAAAGATCATTCCTTTAGGGATACACTCGAGATCATTGGAGAGACACATTGAACACTCATTGAGCTCTTGGTGTTATTATCTAACACACTCCTGTGATTTCATTGTAATCTTTTGAGTGTGTTCTTGGTGGTATTTCGTGTTGTAATCTAGGGGAGCCCTCAACGTGTGAGAAGGCCCCTTTGAATTTTGTTATTCACCCCTTTGTGATAAGAGGAAGAGGATTGGCCTTCGTGGCGATCCGACGAAGGTAGGGTTGGAGAAGACCCAGTCCTTTTGTGGACTCCTCAACGTGGATGTAGGTTGCCTCTGTGGGAGACGAACCAAGGGATAAATCACTTGTGTCTTGCTTTGTGTTCATTGTTCTTATTCATTACAACAATCTAGGGTTTGAATCAATATTGCTTACTTTACATTTAATCACTAAGTATAAGATTGAATTGTGATATATCCTAGTACATCATCTTGCAACACTTAAATTAACTGTATATTTCCGCTGCATACATCATGGAATCAAAGTATTCGATCAAACTTAATCATCCTAGTCGGTACACACCGGACTAGTCCGCACTTTACCAGACTAGTCCGATATCTAAAGTTTTGATCTGATGATTAAGTGTTGCAGGTTCCGACAAATTTCAAAAAGGCCTATTCGCCCCCCCTTTAGGCCACATTAAATTGGTATCAGAGCAAGTTCTTCAAGAAAGAGACTAATCGCTCGAAGAAGATCATGTCGGACATGAAGGACATCCACAAGAGCAACAACCAAGAAAAGGTTGATGATGACAATAACCTAAAGGTGGAGAAGCTCCTCGAAGCCATTCAAGACTTCGAGTACGACGATGAGGAGACACTAGAACTAAAGGCGCTCCTAAGAAAGAAGACACTTTCCAAAGGGAAAGTGAATATTGAAAAAAAGAAAAAGGGGAGTAGTCACACCGACTACTCCCGATATCCTTTTAACTATGATCATCTCAATTCCAACAATAATCATTACTTGTCTATCCCACTTGGAAAATCCCCACACTTTGACGGAAGTGATTATTCAATGTGGAGGCAAAATATGAAAATGCATCTAATCTCTCTCAATTGAAGTCTATGGCATATTGTGTGCACAGGAATAGATATCCCGGACGACGACGAAAAACTCACACCAAGCCAAGAGCACGCAATTCACCGAAATGCTCAAGCCGCGGCTGTAATTACCTCTTTGCTCAGTCAGGACAAGTTCACCAAGGTGGATGGACTCGGGATTGCTAAGGAGATATGGGACACACTGCAAACTGCACATGAAGGTGACCGACATGTGCATGAAGCAAAGATCGAAATGATCGAAGGCGAATTAGGAAGATTCACAATTGAAGAAGACGAGTCACCTCATGATATGTACAACCGGTTAAAGACGCTCGTCAACAAGGTTCGATCATATGGAAGCAAGAAGTGGAATGAGCATGGGGTGATGAAGCTCATCCTCAGAGCTTTCATGCCTCGCAACGTCACCCTATGCTCAATGCTTAGAGAAAGCCCCGGATACAGGAAAATGACTCCGGATGAATTGCTTGGAAAAATCATTAATTTCGAGATGATGGAAAAACAAGCAAACCATGTCAAGGAAATTGCCGACCTAACCTCGGTAAAGAAGAAAGGGGTTGCTTTGAAGTCCACCCTCAAGCCCCTATCTAAAGAACCTCGAGAAGCTCAGCTAGAAGAAGACAGTGATGATGAGAGTAGTGAATTAGATGAAGAAGACATGATATTGTTCATGAAGAAATTCATGAGAATAATGAAGAAAAGACAAGGCACTAAATCAAGCGAAGGGAAGTACAAGGAAAGAACAAAGTCAAAGTTGAGGCAGGCATGCTATCATTGTGGTGAGTATAGACACTTTATAGTTGATTGCCCATATGAAGAAAACAAGAAGAAGACCAATGAAGCCAAGCCTGAACCCAAGAAATTCTTCAAGAAGAAGAAACAAGCAGAACAAGCGCACATAAGGAAACAGTGGGACTCAAATGATGAGTCCTCATCATCCGAAGAAGAAGAGATGGCTAGCATAGCCATCGAGAAGACATCCAAGAAGTCTACTCTCTTCCCTAAAATCGGGGCATGGAAGGGAGATGGCACTTGCCTTATGGCAAAGGAAGGTAAACGCAAGGTAACCATTAAACCTCCTTCCGTGCATTTCTATTTTAGTCATGATGAAATCAATAGTGATAATGAGGGTATGCTTGTTGGACTAGATAGGAAAACTACCACAAAAATGAAATTTTTACTCGATCAACTTGTTGAGAAGGAGAGGTTGATACATCGTCAAGAGGACATGATCATCTCGCAAAAGGAGGAATATGTCGAACTTGACAAGCTTCTAGAACTTGAAAAGGAACGAAGCAATTCACTAGAGCTTGAGTTAGCTTCAAGCAAGTAAACTTGCTTGGAGTTAACCGACTCAAATGCTGCAATCAAGAACCAACTTGCTGACCTGATCAAGGTTAACAAGATCCTTGAAGTGCAAGTTGAGTCACTCAAGCAAGGTGAACCTTCATCCTCTTCAAGTTCACCTTCTCAACCCACTAAAACAGAGGTCACTTATACTTGTACATATAACAAACTTGTCACAAGTTTGAAAGACAAGCCAACCTCTACAAAAGATAAGCATCCTGCCCAAAGTGGCATATTTGACAAGGAGGAGATAAAATATGCACATAGTGCATACTTGGTCAAAAGACCTCCAAATTTCAATTATGGCATTGGTTACTCTTATGGTGAAAAGCAACATGCTAGAAGCCATAAGAATAACAAGGAGAGGATTACCATTGTAAAGGGAAGACCCTCTCAAACTGGAAAGTCAAATATTAAAACATTAATCACACATGAACACCTGACTAGTCCGGTCGGGGTCCGGACATGTCCGGTCCGCCGGACAAGTCCAACCTCCCGGGCTAGTCCTGTACATAAACAACAACAATTATTGTTTAGAACCTTCGATGCCTCGTATGTCTTAATGAGAAATAATTTTGGCAAAGTTTATGCTCATTATGTTGGGCCACACCATGAGAACACCAAGTCTCATGTGTGGGTGCCCAAGTGTCTTGTAACTAACCTCCAAGGACCCAAGCAAGCTTGGGTACCTAAAACCAAAGAATAATTTCTTTTTGCAGGCTTATTCCTCCGGTGGATCTAAATGGGTGCTAGACAGTGGCTGCACGAACCATATGACCGGAGAAAGAAGAATGTTCGTGGAATATGAAGAAAATGAGGATCCAAACGAGGGCATCTATTTTGGAGATAATAGCCAAGGAAAGGTGCTCAGTACCGGTAAAATTTCTGTATCATCTAAACGCACACATTCTCATGTATTACATGTTGAATCCTTAGATTATAACTTGATGTCCATATCTCAATTTTACAAAGGTTATAATTGCTTGTTCACTAACGAGGGTTTGACCGTTTCTAGGAGGAGTGATGGTTCCATTGAATTCAAGGGTATGTTAAAGGGAAAGCTCTATCTTGTTGACTTCAACAAGAATATAGCCGAACATGACAAATGCTTGATTGCAAAGACCAACATGGGTTGGCTGTGGCATTGACGGCTAGCACATGTTGGTATGAGGAACCTTCAAAAACTCCTCAAGGGCCATCACATCCTAGGTTTAAAGGATGTTGTGTTTGAGAAAGACAGGCCTTGTAGCGTGTGCCATGCCGAGAAGCAAGTTGGAGCACCTCACCCCGCCAAGAACGTCATGACTACAACAAGACCGCTCGAGCTACTTCACATCGACTTATTTGGTCCAATTGCCTACATAAGCATCGGCGGTAACAAATATGGTTTAGTAGCTGTTGATGATCTTTCTCGCTTCACTTGGGTTTTCTTTTTGCATGATAAGTCAGAAACACAAGGAATACTCAAGAAGTTCTTCAAGCGAGCTCAAAACGAATTCTCATTGACAATCAAGAACATTCAAAGCAACAACGGCACAGAGTTCAAGAACACACAAGTGGAGGAGTACCTTGATGAAGAAGGCATAAAGCACGAGTTTTCAGCTACGTACTCCCCTCAACAAAACGGAGTTGCCGAAAGAAAGAACCGAACTCTCATAGAGATGGCAAGAACAATGCTCGACGAGTACAAGACCTCGGATCGATTTTGGGCGGAAGCGATTAACACCGCTTGCCACGCTGTAAATCGACTTTATCTTCATCGACTACTCAAGAAGACATCCTATGAGCTACTTACCGGTAACAAGCCTAGTATTTCATATTTTCGAGTTTTCGGTTCTCCATGTTACATTTTAAACAAGAAGCCCAAGACTTCAAAGTTCGCTTCGAAGTCCGATGAAGGTTTCTTGCTTGGTTATGATTCGAACACTTATGCCTATTGTGTTTTCAACAAGACCTCCGGACTTGTTGAAGTAGCACGTGACGTAGTGTTCGATGAAACTAATGGCTCCCAAAAGGAGCAAGTTGATCCATGTGTACTAGGTAAAGAAGAACTCCTTATCAAGCATTGAAAAGAATGGCCTTAGGTGAAGTTCGACCACAAGAGTCACCTCTACACGTGTATGAGGAAAATGAACCACAAGAGGAGGTCAACGATCAAGGGGAGCTTCCACACAAGATCAACCACAAGAATACGAAGATAATCAACAAGTCAATGAAGGCAGCCATTTAGGAGGAGAAGAAGATGATCATGAAGATACAACGCCTCAAGTGCCACACCCAAGAGTACACCAATGCGTCCAAAGGGATCACCCAATCGACAATATCATCAGTGACATCCAAAAGGGAGTAACCACTAGATCTTGCATAGCTAACTTTTGTGAGCACTATTCGTTTGTATCTTTTTGGAACAACACAAGGTTGAGGATGCATTGAATGATCTGGACTGGGTGGTGGCAATGCAAGAAGAATTGAACAACTTCAAGCGAAACGAGGTGTGGGAACTCGTGGCAAGACCCAATGCGAACATTGTCGGCACCAAGTGGATCTTCCGCAACAAACAAGATGAACACGGGGTGGTGACAAGGAACAAGGCACGACTTGTGGCCAAAGGGTATTTACAAGTCGAAGGTTTGGATTTCGATGAGACCTTTGCTTCTGTAGCTAGACTTGAATCTATTAGAATATTACTTGCATATGCTACTCACCATGATTTCAAGCTCTATAAAATGGATGTAAAAAGCGCCTTCCTCAACGGACCAATCAAGGAGGAGGTGTATGTGGAGCAACTCCCCGGGTTTGAAGATGAAGAGTTCCCCGACCACATATTTAAATTGCGTAAGGCTCTCTACGGCCTCAAACAAGCTCCTAGAGCTTGGTATGAGTGTCTTAGAGATTTCTTAATGAAAATGGGTTTAAGATTGGCAAAGTAGATTATACACTGTTTACAAAGAATTTTGACAATGATCTTTTTATTTGTCAAATTTATGTTGATGATATAATCTTTGGGTCAACTAATCAATCTTTTTGTGCGGAATTTAGTAAAATCATGACAGATAGGTTTGAAATGTCAATGATGGGAGAACTAAAGTACTTCTTGGGATTCCATGTGTGGCAACAAAAGGAAGGGACATTCATAAGACAAACCAAGTACACGCAAGACATACTCAAGAAGTTTGGTATGGACAAGGCGAAACCTATAAAGACTCCCATGGCAGCAAATGGCCACTTGGATCTCAATGAAGATGGACCTAGCATCAACCAAAAGGTATGTTGCTGCATGATTGAATCTCTACTCTATTTATGTGCATCTAGGCTGGATATTATGTTGAGTGTATGTTTGTGTGCAAGATTTCAAGCCAATCCAAAGTAGTGTCACTTGACAGCTGTAAAAAGGATCTTGAGATATTTAGTTCATACACCCAACCTTGGTCTTTGGTATCCAAAAGGCTCCAAATTCAACCTCATTGGCTACTCAAATGCAGATTATGCCAGATGCAAGGTAGATAGAAAGATTACCTCTGGTACATGCCAATTCCTAGGTAGATCCCTAGTTTCTTGGTCCTCCAAGAAACAAAATTCCATTGCCTTATCCACAGCCGAAGCGGAGTATGTTGCAACCGGGAGTTGTTGTGCACATCTCCTTTGGATGTGACAAACTCTAAGGGATTACAGTTACAATATGACCAATATTCCACTCCTTTGTGACAATGAGAGTGCCATTAAAATTGCCCATAATCCCGTTGAGCACTGTAGAACCAAACACATAGACATAAGGCATCACTTCTTGAGAGACCACTCCATGAAAGGAGATTTAGCCATTTCCCATGTCAACACCCAAAAGCAATTGGCCAACATATTCACCAAGCCACTTGATGAAAAGCGCTTTTGTGAACTCTGAAATGAACTAAATATCCTTGATGCTCGAAGTGTGGCTTGAAATATTGCATACCTGTATGAATTCCTCAAAACATGTTGATGGGATTGTGAAAATCATCTCTCTCTATTTTCTTCCGAAACCTATGTTAATTATTAGATCTTGGTGAATTATGATCATTGCTTGATTGTTGTATGCTTACTGATCACATTCATCAAGATTATTTGTATTGCTTTGCCTTCCTATTTTCTAAATATGTACCTTCAAATATACATGAATGGTCTAAGAAATTCTTGCCTGGTGACCACGGACTAGTCCGTGGTTACCCGGACTAGTCTGCCCATGCAGATTAGTTCGCAGTGTGCTGGTTAGGCCGGACTAGTCCGGTAAACAACGGACTAGTCCGATATAGCCTCTGGAAAAGTTCAAACTAGTCCGGTCGTCTCCGGACTTGTTCGATTTTTCGTGTCCTTAACCCTAGCCGCCGCTAAACCCTAATCCCTTCATCCTCACTCTTGCCTCACGCGTTCTCTCTCTCAAACTCGAGCTCCCAAGGCGATTTTGCATCCCCTCCACCAAAAATCTCCGCATTTGGGTGGAAATCAAGCTTCCTCCCTCGAAGATTGAAGTTCTCGGAAAAGTCCGGACTTCAACACCTCCTTCCCCGAGAATCAATCGATTTCTTTGGTAATTTTCCCTCAAACCCTAGAAATCCCAAAATTCTTCATTGTTGATCAAATAGCCTAGAATATTTCACTGTATACATGCCTCCTTGATGTATTAAGTTTATGCTAAGCTAGTTGTGCATTAGAAATCACCATTTGTCTAGTTGCTTAGGTTTTTGAGGATGAATACCGGACCGGTCCATGCACGGACAAGTCCGGTCAGCAGGACTAGTCCGTGCCTGTACACCGGACAACTAAAAACCTAACGTGTCAATTCCTCAGTGCAATGCCTTGTTATTATTGCTCACCCATGCCTTAAATCATCAAAACTCATTCATGCCATACACAGTTCATCCTTAGGACATGTCGAGCACAAATGATGAGATTTCCGATTTCGAGGCCAAGATGGACCATGAGGTGCCACCTCGACCCTCGACGAGCCTTGGCAAGAAATGCCAAGAGCGTCCTTCCGAGCCAGATCCGTCTCCTCCACAAGCTCGGAGGAAAGTGCTAACAAAGAAGCCGACCTCCAAGGTGCCAGCTTCTAGGGCTACCACTGGTGGTGGCCCTAGCTTGGCAAGTGGCTGCCTAGCCAAGGGCATGGGCAAAGGAATAGCAACGGGTCCAGTTGACCCGTTGAATCTGCATGCTCTTAGGGAAGGGGTCCGAGACTCCACTGAAGAGAAATTCAATGGGAAGGGCAGTGACTCGGCGGTGAAGTTCAGGAGCATTGATTGGTATGGCCATCCGAATCAAGCTTTTGATGGCTTATTTTCGAGCAATTTCCATGCAGATTTCTACAAATATGTGTATCTCCCAATGAAGACACCGGTAGTGCGCAGTCAATGGATTGATTGGACACATTTTGAGAAAAATGGCTGCCCCTGCTACTAGGGCAGCTCCATAAAGGGGATCAGCTAGTGGGATCTTCAAGTACTTGGCTGCTATATTTGCTTCCTGCAAAAAGGCCGAAGTGAGGGCCCACAAGCTGTACAAGAAGAGAAAGGAAGACATGAAGTATGTCAAGGCAAATGTGAAGCAGATTTGCCAGAAGCTGGAGATCGACCCCATTGGATCTCTAGTGATTTCTGAGGACTCCGACCGTGACATCAGTGAGCTCGGGCCCTTGACCCCCTCCGAGCTTGCCTACTTTGGCATTGGGGGCTCGAGTGGCTCCGTACCTCCTCATCCTCCTCATCAGCCCGAAGACGACGATGAAGACGATGAGAGGACCGACAGCGAGGAGTGAAGACTTTAGGTCCCTCCTCTCCTTCTTTTTGGTGTCTTGATGCCAAAGGGGAAGAGATTGAGGGGGAGTCTTGGTCTTAGCTGTAGGATGCGAGGAGAGAGCTCTCTTTTATGTTTTTTGACTATTTTGCGGGTTGTAAAGCTTAAACTATGTTTTTAAGTTAATTATGGTTATGTGATGCATTATTCTGATCTACTTGAGAAGTAATCATTGAAAACTGTGTTGTTGCTCCTAGAATGACATATATGCTTGGTTTTGGTTGATTAATATCAATTATGTCATTCTCATTGTTTCAATATACTTAGTTATGCATCCCACCATAAAGAATGCACATATAGATTATGTTTTCATTGCTTGATGTATTTTAGACTCATATGTGCATGCTTTATGAAAATTTCTATTTTTATCACCTTTTGTGAAATCTCAATTGGTTGTCATCAATCACCAAAAAGGGGGAGATTGAAAGTACATCTAGGAATCTCTTGTGGGTTTTGGATGATATATAACAAGCAAATGAGATCCTAACCTCTTTGTTGAGATGAGCACAGGTTTTAATAGCAAAATAAGCAAAGTGCCAAAAAGTGTCGATATTCATTCTGATCTAAATGGGACAAGTCCAATATTAGCACGGACTAGTCCGGAAAACACTCCGACCTAAATCCGACAAGTCCTCCAAGTGCGAACTTGTCCTCATAACCACTTAGGGTTTCACTGTGCGGACAAGTCCGATGTCCATCGGACTAGTCCGAAGATTTCTAGAAGCGAAATCGGACAAGTCCACTCCTAGCCGGACTAGTCCGATATTTCGGGACACTTAGGATTTGCTACACACAGCACACTGGACTAGTCCGGTGTCAACCACGGACTAGTCTGATCTTTCTAAACCCTAACGGTCACTTATAGAAATCCCATATAAATAGAGGTGCACGACCCAACTTGACTATCTATCGAACCCTAGCGCTGTCACACCTCCCAAGAGACTCAAAAACACATCTCTCCACGAAATTAAGTGCAACAAAGATCAATCCTTTGAGGATACACTCTAGATCATTGGAGAGACACGTTCAACACTCATTGAGCTCTTGGTTTGATTCTCTAACACACTCCTGTGATTTCATTGTAATCTTTTGAGTGTGTTCTTGGTGGTATTTCGAGTTGTAATCTAGAGGATCCCTCAACGTGTGAGAAGGCCCCTTTGAATTCGGTTATTCACCCCTTTGTGATAAGTGGAGGAGGATTGGCCTTCGTGGCGATCCGACGAGGGTAGGGTTGGAGAAGACCCGGTCCTTTTGTGGACTCCTCAACATGGATGTAGGTTGCCTCTGTGGGAGCCGAACCACGGGATAAATCACTTGTGTCTTGCTTTGTGTTCATTGTTTTTATTCATTAAAACAATCTAGGGTTTGAATCAATATTGCTTTCTTTACATTGAATCACTAAGTATAAGATTTGATTGTGATATATCCTAGTACATCATCTTGCAACACCTAAATTAACTGTACATTTCCGCTGCATACATCGTAGAATCAAAGTAATTGATCAAACTTAATCAACCTAGTCAGTACACACCAGACTAGTCCGCACTTTACCGGACTAGTCCGATAAATAAAGTTTTGATCTGGTGATTAAGTGTTGCAGGCTCCGACAAATTTCAGAAAGGCCTATTCACCCCCCCCCCCCCCCCCCTCTAGGCCACATTCACTGACGGCAACATACTCTGCTTCGGTTGTGGAAGGAGCAATGGAGTTTTTCTCTTTAAGGACCAAGACACTAGAGATCTACCAAGAAATTGGCAAGTTCCTGATGTATTCTTCCTATCAACTTCGCACCCCGCATAGTCCGCATCGAAATATCCAATGAGGTTAAACTTAGAGCCTTTGGGGTACCAAAGTCCTAGGCTTGGTGTGTGAACCAAATATCTATGAATTCTCTTAATGGCAGTCAAATGACACACCTTAGGAGCAGCTTGAAATCTAGCGCGCGCGCACACACACACACACACACACACACACACACACTAAGCATGGTATCAGGCCTAGATGCACATAAGTAAAGCAATGAGCCTATCATGGAATGATATACCTTTTGGTCCACACTTGGACCATATTCATTGAGATCGAGATGCCCATTGGTTGCCATAGGAGAATTGATGGATTTGGCCTTGTCCATGTCAAACTCTTGACTATATCTTGTGTGTACTTGGTTTGACTAATGATAGTGCCTTCCTTGAGTTGCTTCACTTGAAAACCTAGAAAGAACTTCGACTCCCCCATCATGGACATCTCAAATCTTTCCGTCAATATATTAGAAAACTCATCACAAAAAGATTTGTTAGTAGAACCAAATATAATGTCATCGGCATATATTTGGCAACCAAACAAATCATCGTTGATGTGCTTAGTGAATAAAGTGTAATCTGCCTTCCCAATTTTGAAACCATTTTGAGTTACAAAATCTCTAAGGCACTCATACCAAGCTCTAGGAGCTTGTTTGAGTCCATAGAGAGCCTTATGCAATTTATAAACATGGTTTGGGAATTCTACATCTTCAAATCCGGGGGGTTGCTCCACATACACCTCTTCCTTGATTGGACCATTGAGGAATGCGCTCTTGACATCCATTTTATATAGCTTAAAATTATGGTGACTAGCAAAGGAAAGTAATATACGAATTGATTTAAGCGTAGCTACGGGAGCAAAGGTTTCTTCAAAATCCAAACCTTCGACTTTTGAATACCCTTTGGCCAAAAGTTGTGACTTGTTCCTTGTAACCACCTCGTCCTCATCTTGTTTGTTGCGGCACACCCATTTGGTGCCAACAACATTTGCATTAGGCCTCTTCACTAGCTCCCATACTTGATTTCATTTGAAGTTGTTGAGCTCTTCTTGCATGGCCATCACCCAATCCGGATCTCATAGTGCTTCTTCAACCTTTTGGGGATCCAAGGAAGAATCAAAAGAGTAATGTTCATAAAAGTTTGCAACACGAGATCGAGTAGTTACCCCCTTGGAGATGTCTCCAAGTGTATTGTCAACGGGATGGTCCCGTTGGACGCTTTGATGCACTCTTGGGTGAGGCGCTTGAGGTCTTGAGTCATTATCTTGGTCCATCCTCATTGTCTCCCCCTTGATTGATGCCTCCATTTTCATCTTCTTGGAGCGCATCTTGGGCAACTTGATCTTGATCATTTGAGGAGGAGTTTGCTTGATGTGTAGGATGGTCACTTGCATCTTGAGGTTGTTCTTGTGGTCGTATATCTCCAAGTGTCATCCTTCCTATCACCACTTGTGGAGCTTCTTCTTGATCTAGTACATGACGATCAACTTGCTCCACTTGGGAGCCATAAGTCTCATCAAACACTACGTCACGTGCTACTTCAACAATTATGGAGGATTTGTTAAAGACACGATAGTCGTAAGTGTTTGAGTCATAACCAAGCAAGAAACCTTCATCAAACTTAGAAGCGAACTTCGAAGTCCGAGGCTTATTGTTAATAATGTAGCATTTGCTACCAAAAGCACGAAAGTAGGAAATGTTTGGCATGTTACTGGTTAGGAGCTCATAAGACGTCTTCTTAATTATGCAGTGAAGATACAACTAGTTTATGGCATGACAAGCGGTGTTTATCGCTTCCACCCAAAACCTGTCCGACGTCTTGTACTCATCAAGCATGGTTCTGGACATCTCAATTAAGGTCCCATTATTCCGCTCGGCGACCCCATTTTGTTGAGGGGAGTAGGGAGCCGAGAACTCATGCTTGATACCTTCTTCATCCAAAAATTCTTCAACTTGAGTACTCATGAATTTGGTGCCCTTGTCACTCCTTATGGTCTTAATACTTAAGGAGAACTCATTTTGTGCTCTATTCAAGTATTTCTTGAGGACACCTTGAGTTTCACTCTTGTCATTCAAAAAGAATACCCAGTGAAACATGAAAAATCATCAACAGCAACAAGACCATATTTGTTACTGCCAATACTTATGTAGGCAATTGGACCGAAGAGATCCATGTGTAGAAGCTCCAATGGTCTTGATGTTGTCATAATGTTCTTGGATAGATGTGGTGCTCCAACTTGTTTTCCGGCTTGGCATGCGCTACATGGCCTATCCTTTTCAAAGATAACATTCTTTAAACCATGGATGTGCTCGCCCTTAAGGAGTTGTTGCAAATTTCTCATCCCAACATGGGATAGCCTTCTAAGCAACAACCATCCCATGTTAGTTTTTGCAATTAAGAATGTATCAAGTTGGGCTTTATCCGCAGAGAAATCCACAAGATAGAGCTTTCCCTTGAGTACACACTTAAAGGTAATTGAGCCATTGCTTCTCCTTGTGACGGTGACACCCTCATTAGTGAATAAACAATTATAACCATTGTCACATAGTTGTGATATGGACAAGAGGTTATAATCAAGTGAATCAACATGTAAAACATTTGAAAAAGTGTGATTAGGGGATATAGCAATTTTACCGGTGCCAAGGATTTTTCCTTGGCTATTGTCCCCCAAAATAGATTACTTCACTTGGATCTTCATTTAGCTCATACTGCACGAACATCTTCCTCTCTCCGGTCATATGATTAGTGCACCTGCTATCAAGAACCCATTTGGTTCCACCGAAGGAGTATGCCTACAAGAAATATTTAAGCCTTGGCTTTAGGTACCCAAGCGGTGTTGGGTCCTTTGATGTTAGTCAAGAGGCACTTGGGCACCCACACACAAGGTTTGGGACTATTGCGGTGTGGCCCAACATAATTAACATAGGCCTCTCCAAACTTGTTCCTCAATAAAACATATGATGCATCAAAATCATGGAACAATGGATGAGGTTCTTTCTTAGGCATTTTGGTTGAAGTAACAATGTTCTTCTCTTTATTGTTGTATGAGCCTCATTTGTCAAAAACAATCTAAGTCTTTGCCATTCTTGGGAGTTTTGGCGTTTCGCCTCATCTCCCTAGAATAACCAAGACCATCCTTGACAAGGGGATGTCTTGTATTGGTATATTCACTACATGCATATGCCACCTTATCCTTGTCAAAGATGCCACCCTTTGGTGCTTGATTGGTTTGTGCCAACTTAAGCTCATCTTTAAGCTTGATGATCATGTTTGAGCATTTACAAGGTTGAGATGCTTCAAATTTAATATTTGTGGAAGATGAGCTTGTAGAGGAAGAAGGTGCATTGAACTTTAGAGACTTCACTCGTGTCTCAAGGATCTTGTTAGCTTTTGTCAAACTAGCAAGTTCATCCTTGAGCACAATTGTAGTGTTCTCAAGGTTTGAGAAAGTTTCCTTGGTCAAAGCAAGTTCATGCTCAAGTGCCTTGCTTCTTTCTCTTTCAAGCTCCAAGAGCTCCTCAACCTCTTGACATCTCTTCTTTTGTTGGATGAGCATGTCCTTTCGACGGTTGATGAGCTCTTCCTTCTCAAATATTTCCTCCATCAACAATCTCAATATTTTCAAGGTACTTTTACTCATGTCCTTAAGCATGTGTTCATTTTCACCACTACTATCAAAATCATCATGTGAAGAAATTGAAGAAGAGGATTTAGATTTAACCTTCTTTCTTCCCTCCTTGACCATGAGACACGCTGACCTTGAAGTCTCCAAGTTGGGGAAGAGGTTATTTTTCGTGGTTGTCTTCTTCATAGCAATAGTTGCTATCTTCTCTTCTTCATCGAAGGAGGATTCAACATTTGAATCCCACTCGTTTCTAAGATGGGCATGTTCGGATTGCTTCTTCTTCTTGAAGTACTTCTTCTCCTTGGACCTGCCCTCCTTATTCTTCTTGTTTTCTTCATGTGGACAATACACAATGAAGTGGCCATACTCCCCACAATTGTAGCAAGCCCTCTTTGATCTTGTCTTGGGCTTGTCTTTGCTCTTTCTTTCAGTTTGGTAGCTCCCCCTCCTTCTTCTAATCATCCTCTTAAAGTTGTTGATGAAGAGAGCCTCTTCCTCATCGGTATCAGGACTCTCTTCACCACTCTCTTCATTTTCTTGTGATCTTGAGGACGTTGCCTTGAATGCGACATCCATTTTTTTGGAGGAGGAAAGCTTTTGTAGATCATTGTAAAACATGGCTTCTTGCTCCATCATCTCCCGGTTGATGATCCCGCGTAGCACTTCTTCTGGGTCATCTTGTGGAAGCCCGGACTCTCACAAATTAGTGAGCAAAGAGTGACATTTCGAGGCATGAATGCTCAAATCATGTCTTTACCACCTCATGGTCGGTCCACCGGGTGCTTCCATAAGACCGACTCATGTTGATAAGAGTCTTGAGGCAGTCATACATGTCTTGTGGAGACTCACCCTCCATGATGGTGAACCTCCCAAGCTCTCATTCGATCATCTCGATCTTTACCTCCCTAATGACATGGTTGCCTTCACGCGCCGTCTTGAGGGTATCCCATATCTCCTTGGCAACCTCTAACCCTTCAATGAGGTTGAACTCCTCTCGAGTCAATGAGGAGGTAATCACTCCAACGGCTTGAGCATTGCGATGGAGAAGAATGGCTTGTTTCGGAGTGATGTCTTCCTCATTCTTCAGAAGATGAACACCTGTCATAACAATTTGCCACAAGCTAGGGTTTAAGAATATGAGGTGCATCTTCATATTATGCTTCCACATGGAGTAATCATTTCTATCGAACTGGGGGGGTTCGCCAATGGGAATAGACAAATAATGATTGCTCGCAGTAAGTTGCTCATAAGTGTAAGGATATCGGGAGTAGTCTTGTAAAATACTCCCACTGTCGACATTGGTCAGAGCAACTTGCTTGATCTCCTTATTGGGCACATTGAGCTTCTCATGAAGCCGTGCCTTGAGCACTCGAACTTCTTCGTCGTCATTTGGATCATCTTGAAGAACATCAACATTCTTTGTCTTGGTGTCATCGACGACCACCGGAATCTCGTTATCACCCCATCCGGCCATTTCTTCTCTGAGTTGTTAGACTCTTGTGGAGAAGCCTGCTCTGATACCAATAGAAAGTCGCCTAGAGGCGGTGGGGTGAATAGGCAATAATACACTAAATGACTTAATCAAATGAGATTAAATTTCTGAGGCCAGACTTGCCTGGACAGGGCCGGACTAGTCCGCTCAGCACAGGGTGAAAACCTAAAAACTTGGTTTTGACAAGTTATTTGCGGAATTTTAGTTCAACCAAGATGTAACCAATGTATAGTAACTTAGTACAACTACAGTTGGAAGATTTAAGCACTTAGATCACAGGATTTCAACAAAGATCAAAAGTGACAGGCAATGTGATTAATATGAACCCTAATAGCAATGCTAGTGATCACAAGAATTTAAATACAACTGAGACAAGATTTACCCCGTGGTTCAGCTCTACCAAGAAGCCTACATCCACGTTGAGAAGTCCACACAAGGATCGAGTCTAACTTGACCCTTCTCTCACCAAGCCACCACGATGGCCGGCTTGGTTTCCATTATATCAATGGGTAATCACCATTTTTGATGGGGCTACTCAAAAGTTGAGGCTCCCACATATCAATACAATGAGGAGCACACGAAGCTCAACTCACACAATCCACAAAACACAATCACAATGTGCAAGGAGATCAATCTGAGAGCAAAAGCGTGATGATCTTCCTTCACTCTCCTCCCCAAACCTTAATCGCTTCATGATTTGGTCTTAGAGGGCTAGTAGGACGAGTATAAGGCTTTGGAAGGCTCTTGGTTACTTGTGGCGGCTCTAGGGTTTAAGACTTCTTCATGTGAGGTCGGGGTTCCCTTTTATAGGGGTCCCGCGCCCCTTCTACTGACCTCAGCACAAGGGCAGACTAGTCCGGCCACTGACCCCGGACTAGTCCGGCCCAATGGGACCACTGACCTCTTGTCAGGTCCCGACAACTGCCACACTGCGCGACGATCGTCACACTACCCGCCAAATTTTCAAATTCAAACGGTCACAAAACAACGGACTAGTCCAGTCCACAATGGACTAGTCCGAAGTAGGACAGAAGGGCTTAGTCCGGCTCAAAACGGACTCATCTGTGGAGTCCCGAACTAGTCCGACCACAGGGGTGTACTAGTCCGCCCTCTAGGGTTTCTCTCGGATAATCTTACTAAGTCTCAAACGGACTAGGCCATGCCCAAATGGACAAGTCTGAACTTTTCAAGAGAGCTTTGGTCCATCCAAAAACAGACTGGTTCAGTCTTCTAGGACTTGGATCCAAATTCACTAAGAATCACTCTAGAGACGTTTATTCCATCTCAAAACGGACTGGTCTGCCTGACCGGACTAGTCCGACCTCCTAGGGTTTTTCCTCATTTTGGCTTCTCACTTAGGTTTCTCTCTAAACCACCACTTTGAGCCCCTTGGAATGATCTCAATGCACATCATACATCCACCCTCTCACATGACACGGCTCATATAAGCTCAACCTCATAGAAATCCTATTTTCTACTCTTGAGCCTTTGAGGCCCATTATGTCCTTTTCCTTTTTGAAGGGTTTCATCTCATTTCAATTATTGTAATTGTGCTTAAGGTCAACTTAGCTCATTAGAGTCTTAATTGTCGTCATCAATCATCCAAAACCCACGGGGATGCCTAGATGCAATTTCAATAGGATGTGTGTGAGAGACACAACCCAAGAGCTTATATATTTGCTTAGAGTATAAGGGCTAAAATCAACTAACTAAGTAATTCACTGAAGCACCGGACAAGTCCTTTCACCGGCAGACTAGTCCGATGAACTTACTGCTCTCACACGGACAAGTCTAGAATAGTACAGACTAGCCTGTTCAACTCGCCGACCTGACTGGGACAAGTCCGGACATTAGCCGGACAAGTCCGTTCAACTTTATGTTGTTTCACGTGGAAAAAATTGCAAAACTTGGAGTAATCCTCCATCACAACAAACAACTCACCTCACCGGACAAGCGTGTCTCATTGCGGACTAGTTTAATTAACTTTATGTAATCACCACAGACTATTCCGTTGAACTTTCTGTTCCAATACCAACAAGTCCGGTAGATCTACCACAAATTAGGGTTTCAGGTGTGATGCACAATTTATGCAAGTTTTTCACAGCACACCGGACTAGTCCGGTCCCTGGAGTGGACTAGTCCGGCTATCGGGATACCTAATAGTAAATTTTTTAGAAATTTTATAAAAAAGTGATCCATGACTCCACAACACAAAACTAAGAACCCTAGCACTGTCATATGTCCCAACAGAACAGATATACTTCTCCCCACACATCTAAAGCCCTAAAAAGATAATTCTTTGGGAATAAAGATTTGGGAAAGGGAGATTGTCTTCTATGCATTGTTGATCTCTTGGGGTTTGATCTCTGATACACATGTGCATCTATTGTAAATATTTTGGGTGTATTTGATTCATTTTTCCTCGCTGTAATTTTGGGGGAGTCCTCAACATGTGAGGTTGCCCCATTGACTCGATGATTACCCCTTGATAGTGGAACTCAAGTTGTCCTTTGTTGTAACTTGAAGAGGTAAAGAGTTGATTGAGACCTGGATCTGTGTGGGCTCCTCAATGAGAATGTAGATATTTTTGGTGAGATCAAACCTCGGTAAAAATCCTTGTCTCTTGTGTTCCAATTCTTTACTTTTGCAATCATCATCATCTAGGGCATAAGGTTGACTAATCTGGTATTCCACTTGCAAATCTATCATCCTAAAATGTACACAAGTTTTTAGGATAGTTCACTTAATTTTGCTGCTATAACATTTAAGGAGATTACATTAAATGGTCCATCTTTTCGTAGGTATAACTAGCATACCGAACTAGTCCGTACCTACACTGGACTAGTACAACCCTCCTGTATTTGAAAATTTTGGTTAAGTGTTACAGGAAACGTTTTCAATGCCTATTCACCCCCCTCTATGCCACAATAAGGCAGGAAGGTTTGGACGCTCAAGAACGTGGTTCTGTGAGCATAGTTTCTGCTTGTGTTGATTGAGGATCGTATCAATGCTGGACAAGTTTGGATATATAACAGATGCATACTAGCTCCAGTGGACCCATCAAACTGATATAACATGTTAACCTTGGTGTTGAGGCATACCCCATCGTCCTAGACACCACACACGTAATAAAAAGAGAGTAGAGACCATTGCGGTGTACCCGTTTGTGGGACTTTCTTCCAGGATGATAGGACCGTCTCAACATTCGGGGTTCTCGTAAAAGGTGGTTGTGTACAGTGTTATTGGGAGAGGTCGTACACCTCTTCTACATGGGTGTACATGATGTGCAAGCTGGGTGTATCTTGATTCGAATCACCATCGCTCACGAAGGGGGCATACTTGTTGGCTGAGCTATGACGTGGTAAGAACTAGAACCGGATGGAACCTGTTGTATGGTTAAGCATCTTGGTTGAAGTAAGTGATAGGAAAACTAAAGTTATGATTCTAAGCAACTTCACCTGCTATTATACAACCAAAGCAAGCATCCACTAATTGTGAACATTTACTTACAACAGTTTTAATCCATATCTTATGTTCCCAGCATGTAGAGTTTCATGGTTAGGTGAGATGAGTAAGTTTTGTTGAGCCTTGTGCTCATTGTTGCATTTATACGAGTTTTGCATGTATATAGCTAAGAAGGGTTTCTAGGCTTTGCACTCTTCAAGGTATATAGCCATATGGGAGCCCTAGACGCCGCTGCTATCTTCTGTGATGCTAGAGTGGAGTATCCGCAGGCTGGATACGACCGCTACTCCTGTAGAGTAGGTTTGAGAGAGTTGTATGAAGACTTTTGCTGATGTAAGCACTTTTGTGTAGAACTCTCAGAAATAATGTAAGTCGCACGACACTATCTGTGACACCCGATTCCGAAAATGAACCAAGTGTTGCCCATTTGTGTGCCCAGGATTTTCAACATACATACACGATGAAACCACAAACGATATACAGAAAATTACCACGGCACAAACTAGAAAATAAGTACTTTTATGACATTATTCAAATGGTTCTCAAATTTACAAAATCTAATGATCATTTTTAATAATACTAAAACTAATTTATCAGAAATAATCTAAACTAAGCGATTTAAGAACATGGGAATAGCGCGCCTCTAGGCATAACCACACGCAGTCGACCTCAGCACACAACCTAGAACTCAACATTATCCTCATGGTACTCCCAAAAATCATCTGAAACTGTTGGTGGGGGAATTGCAAGGGTGAGCACATGTCGTACTCAGCAAGTGTGGGAAAATAATGACATGTAGCTTAAACAATGTATGATAATAAATAATGTCTATTTGTTGAAAAGTACATTTAAAACATGTAAAAAGCATCCTACAGTGTCTATGTGTATGAATCCCATCATATCCCAAATAATTACCGATTATGAGTCCAACACCATCATTTTACATCTATCCATATTTATCCATCCATATACCAGATTCATACCATCATCATCAACCATGTCCATTTATCACAACCCAGACCATAACCATAACCATAACCATACCATCCCAAATATCAAGTTCCCTCTAATCATGTAGGTCATCAGGTGCTCATATTCGGGAACACGACTATCATGATAGTTTTTAACACTCTACAGAGGTTATACCGCTTTACCTACAAGTTTGTGATTTCGTCACCCGTCGGCGACTAAAGAAAACCTCCATTATGCCAATTACACTAATATAGGTGTATGTACAAGATATAACAAAATAGCCTTTACAAAGTTATTACCAACATGTGCGGACCCACTAAGGTTTCACCGGTGGTGATGCCTCCAACTGAGCACATCCAACCAAGGGCCTCATCTTGTGCCATTCGGATCCCAGTGTAGTCCTGCCACTATTGCAAACCCGATCCGACTCCCATTCCCTGAGCCTTCCTAATGATCCGAACGATATTGACAATATACTAATTAGTTAGCTTAGCCGCACCCATACTTGGCCTTGTGGTGGCACTGTAGTCCTGGCTTATTCTCGCATGAACTAGTCCTTAGATCCATGGCAAGCAAGACCACCATGTCTTCCAACCCAATCCACAAACCATGCCTACTTAGATCTCCCAAGTCTCATGTTACCAATTAACCATATTCATAAATTCTCATCATCCATGAGTTCATTAATTCATAATTAAGCCATTGGGTTGTTTTCACATCCCAATTAATTAGAGTGAAGCAAAAAGGTAAAAACACCCTTCCGACTCTCTACAATATATTCCAAGCGACAAGGATGGTCAAACAAGACTCGTAAACACCTATCATGGTTTTCCCATCAATTTGACACAAGCATGTAGTTTTGCAAACAAAACATTTAAAAACATGATCAAAATGATCCATGACAATTGCCTTGCTCTTGAGACTAGTTTGGATCAAAAACCTCAAAATTCTGTTGCTGGAGGTCCTCAAAAACACCTTCTAGAGCGTTACCTTCTATTCCGCGTGACAAACATACAAAACAAACATCACAATCAATAAATGCTCATATATTACTCAATATGTCATGATTGTTGCAATTATGTCGTGATGCATGTTATTAGGTTGATATCATTACTTACCATCTAGTTACAATTAAGTCTTACATGTTAAAACAAGTTTTAAGTCGCTCTGGAGAATATTAAAGAAGTTCCAGAAATTTCCAAATTTGGGAGACCGGACTAGTCTGCATCATGGGCCGAGCATGTCTGCTCTGGACTAAAAAGTTGAACGGACTAGTCCGGACTAGACTGGACCGTGAATCCTAGGGTCCACGGGTTGAGGGTTCGATGAAACTTGACGTCGAGATCTAATGAAGACGAGGAATTGACGAAGAAAGATGTTGGCGTCGAAGATTTGATGAAGAAGATCATAGTTGCAACGACGATCTCGAATGATCCTCTTCTTCCTTTTCCTCCTCTTCCTCCTCCTTCTTCTCTTTTCAATAGTGGCGACTATGAAGAGAGCAGGCATTGGGATTCGTCTAATGTGGCAAAGGGGTAAAGGGTAGGTGGTGGGGTGTTTATATAGGAGGAGAGGTGGTAGGGTTAGGGTAGAATCCAAGTATGAAGCGGTGGAAACAAGTAGAGGTCGTGGTAGAGTCCATTTTGAGCTCCTCAGGGGCGGGGCACGAAGTTTTTGGGCCCAAATACGTCAATTACCCAATAACTCATCGTGGATGAAAAATATAATCCTAGTTGAGACCCTTAAGACCACACTAGTCCATAGGAAGTCGGACAAGTGTGATGGGGTACAGAGAGCTCAACGAAGAAGTCCGCTGCAATTTCAGACAAATCCGTTCAAGATCAGAGAGTCAAACGGACAAGTCCGCTACAGGGCCGAACAAGTTCGCGGTTGTCCAGTATCAAAACCAGACCAGGATATTTGGGAGTTTTCAACGAAGATCATTAGACTAGTCCATATCCGGCAATGGACAAGTCCGAACAGGTACAAAAACAAAATTGAATTAGTCTGCAAAATCAACGGACAAGTCCAAAGAACATCAGATCCGATTTTCGAATTATTCTGCATCAATTAGCAAAAAAGTAGCTAAATCGGACTAGTCCAGGGTCCAATCCGGACGTCCGTACTAAACCAAATTTTTAATTGCTATTTTTGTTATAATTCATTTTAATCTTGCTCCTTTTTGTGTTGTAACATGTTATACTTGCAGAAGAATGAAAGCAATAAATGATGGATGAAAATGAGGGTGTTACAAACCTACCCCCTCTGAAAATGAATCTCGCCATCAAGATTCAACGTAGAAGAAAAGAGATAGGTAAATTCTCTCTTATGATCATCTTCTCGCTCCCAAGTTGCTTCTGATTCTGTATGTTGCTTCCATTGTACTTTGCACCATCGAATCACCTTTTTCCACGTGACTTTCTCTTTGGTTTCCAAAATTTGGACAGGTTGCTCAGCATAGCTTAAATCTGCCTTTCATTCCAATTCTTCCATTGGCACCTGTTCCACCGGTACTCTCAAGCACATCTTGAGCTGGGAAAAATGAACATTAGAAAGACGTGCTGGCATCTCTAACTTATATGCCACTTCTCCACATTTGTCAAAAATCTTGAATGGTCCAATATAGCGAGGTGCCAACTTGCCTTTGACATTAAATTGCTTTTGGCCTTGCATCGGTGAAACTTTGAGGTATACGAAGTCTCCAACTTCAAAAGCGAGATTTCTTCATCTATTACTCGAATAGCCTTTTTGTCTTGACTGAGCAGCCCTTAGGTTTTTGCAGATTGTCTCAACTTGCTTTTTTGGTATCCTTTATTACATCAAGTCCAAATACATGAATTTCTCCCGTCTCATTCCGATATAAGGGTGTTCTACGCCTTATCCCATACAATGCTTCATATGGTGACATTTTTAAACTTGCTTGATAAGTGTTGTTGTAGGAGAATTTAGCATATGGCAGACTTTGGTTCCAACTTCCTCCATATTTTAGTGCACAAGCTCTTAGCATGGCTTCCAATATCTGATTTGCTCTCTCGGTTTGTCCATACGTTTGAGGGTGATATGTAGAATTGAAATTCAATCGGGTTCCCATAGACTCATGTGGTTTTCACCAGAACCTTGAAGTAAATTGTGAACATCGGACACTATTTTCTTTGGTACTCCATGCAAAAACACTATCCCTCCCATATACAATTCTCCCAACTTAGCTCCACCATAGGTAGTCTTGACAGGAATAAGGTGCGTAGACTTGGTCAATCGATCCACAATAACCCATATGGAGTCATAAGCGGATTGGGTGTGCGGTAACCCAACTATGTTGTCCATGCCAATCTCTTCCCACTCCCATTATGGAATCTTCAATGGTTACAATAATCCAGCTGGCCTTTGATATTCAGCCTTCACTCGCTGACACGTGTGACATAATGCAACATATTTGGCTATACCATTTTTCAAGCTATCCCACCAATAGCAAGTCTTCAATCTGTGTACAACTGGGGTGAATTGAGTAAGGCTAGTCATGTGCCTCTTTCAATTTTTTCTCTCTGAGATGCTTCACATTAGGCACAACAATTCTTTTCCCAAGCCATAGTGTACCACGATCATCTTCATCAAACCTGAATTCTCTCCATTCTTGGTTCCTTTCCTTGATTTCTTTGATTTCCTCATCCATTGTTTGACCCTCTAATATTTCTTGTTCCAATGTTGGGTTTACTTCAATTATTCCTATCTCATTCACTAATCCAAGATGCAACCGTTCAAACTCCTTAGATAGCTCGGGTGGCGACTCCCGAACCGTGAATTGGTGGCTTACTCCTTTTCTACTCAAGGTGTCGGCCACGGCGTTGGCCTTTCCTGGGTGATAGTTGATTCCCACATTGTAATACTTAATGTGTTCCAACCATCTTCGTTGCCCCAAATTCAGATCCGTTTGCGTGAATATATACATGAGACTCTTGTGATCCGTGTAAATCTCACACCTATGACAAGGAATTTAGTGCCTCCAAATCTTCAAGGCACATGCACTACGGCTGCATGTTTGAGATCATGCGTAGGATCATTCTGCTCATGTTTCTTCAATTGCCACGATGCATAGTCTACTACTTGACCTTCTTTTATAAGCACACATCCAAGTCCATGTCTTGTTGCATCGCAGTA
The DNA here is from genome assembly GCA_036927565.1 of Tuctoria greenei. Lineage (NCBI taxonomy): Eukaryota > Viridiplantae > Streptophyta > Magnoliopsida > Poales > Poaceae > Tuctoria > Tuctoria greenei. The sequence continues at coordinate 79,219,179 of JAYESD010000001.1, read as the reverse complement.
GATATCAAGGCTTTTGCTCACATCTGGCAATACCAACACAGGTGTTGCTGTTAACCTCTAATTTAGCTCCTCAAAACTGTTTTGACAAGCTTGAGTCTATTGGAATGCCTTCCCCTTCATTAGCAATTCAGTCATGGGCTTCCCTATCTTGGAGAAATACTTGATGAATCGATGGTAATATCTGGCTATTTCGAGAAAACTTTAAATTTCTTTCACATTTTGTGGAAGCTCCCACTTCAACACATCTCACACTTTTCCCGGGTCAACTGATACTCCTCGTCTACAGATGATATGTCTCAAAAATGACACTTCCCTTAACCAAAATTGGCACTTGCAGAATTTAACATATAATTGGTCTTCTCACAATTTCTGCAATGTGAGCCTCAAATGCTTTACATGCTCTTCTTTACTTCTCGAGTATATCATAAAGTCATCGATGAACACCACGACGAACTTATCCAGGTACTCCATGACGTCCATATTCATGAGATACATAAAGTATGCAGGCACATTTTTCAATACAAATGACATAATGGTGTACTCATAGGATTCATGTCCTGTCTGAAAAGTCATTTTGGGTATATTCGACGGTCCAATCTTCATTTGGAAGTAGCCTGACCTCAAATCGATCATAGAGAAAACACAGGCGCCCTTCATTTGATCAAACAAATCCTCTATATGGGGCAATGTATACTTGTTCTTAATTGTCACCTCATTGAGAGCCCGGTAATGCACACACATCCTTTGGGACCCATCCTTCTTATCTACGAAAAGCACTGGTGCTCCCCAAGGTGAAGAGCTTGGGCGAACGAAACCCTTCTTTAGCTGCTCTTGAGTTTTCTTCTTGAGCTCCACTAACTCCATAGGAGGCATCCTATATGGCTCTTAGCTATAGGTGCAGTTCTAGGTATTAATTCAATAACAAACTCTATGTCATGATCAAGTGGCATACCTGACAACTCATTCAGAAACACATCCGAAAATTCACACACTAGTGGAATCTCCTCTATTGCTGCACCGTCCATTTGACTCAGTTCCACCTGCTTTGGTGTGTGTTGAGATGCTTCAAATTCTATTTGGACCCCTTCCTCGTTTGTCAACTTCACCGTCTTTGTGGCACATTGAGTTATCTCATTGTGCTTCCTTAACAAGTCCATACCAAGTATTATGTCCAATCCTTATAATTCCAAAACAATGAGGTTGGTCATGAAGGCTACCCCCCCCCCCCTATTTCAGGCTTACTTTTGGACACACTATACTCGTCCTCATCCCCCCTCCAAAATATTTAAGCAACAAGGTATACTTTATATGACATATAGGCAAACTATACTTAGCAACAAACTTTGATGCAATGAATGAATGCGATGCTCCAGAATCTAATAACATAGTTGTCAGGTTGGAGTTTGCGAGAAACATACCAATCACCACGTCATCCACTTGTTGGGCCTGCTCCGTATAGACATGGTTTACCTTACCACAAATAAAATTTTGCGGTCCACAATTTCCTTGTGGCGCTCCTCCATTTGGTCTTGGGTTCTGCCTCAAAGCATTGTTCACTTGATCAAGGCCTGACTTATGGCATTGGGATGTAAAGTGTCCCACCTTAACACAAGTACAACACATCCTTGTTGCACTAGAATTGCTAGGGCGAACTTGGTTTTAAGAATTAGCAGGAAAATTAGCGCGGGGCGCATGTGCCATTGTATGGCGAGGTGATTGCATCGCGGGGCGTTGCTGCATGGGCTGAGCTGGGCGCAGTGGAATAGCAGCGCGATATGCAGGAGTAGAGGGGTTGTAGTAAGCTGAATTTGGTGGTGCAAAGCAGGGGCGATCGTTGCTTCCCTGTGGGTGCCCTTGATATGGTATCTCCTCTTATTTTCTTGCTTCATCTCACAAACCTTGTTCTCAACCATAATAGTCTTGTCCACAATCTCATTGTTTAGGCCCCTCATGAACAAATATTGATTACGGCTGTCCCGGTTGACATCCTCTGGAACATACCTTGAGATTTGAGTGAATTTTTGTAGATACCCACTCACACTATACCTTCCCTGCCTTAGATTCTCAAAATTTTGCCTCTTCAAGATCAAAACACCTTCAGGAACAAATTGAGAAGGAAGCTCTGCTTGAATTCAGCCCAGGTGATTCTCTCCTGGTTTGCATGGGCAATTCAAAGAGCTTTCCACCAATCCGCAGCTGCTCCAACTAGTTGATGGGAGGAAAAAAGAACCTTCTCCCGGTCGCTGCATTGGACAAAATGAAGTTTCTTCTCCACATATTTCAGCCAATCATCAACTTCTATAGGATCTTTAGCTTGTGCAAAAGTTGGTGGCCTAGTCCTCGTAAACTCTTCAATCCGTTATGAGGTGGTGGCGGCGGTGGTAGAGGCATGTGGGGCTGATTCTGGTTTTTGGCTTGCAGCTGTCCCATGTTTGCATCACGGTATGCATGAGCTGATTCTGCATAGCCAGCAACCGCTGAAGGTTGCTAGCCATAGGTTCAAGTCCATTGTTATTGTTGTCAGGTGCCACAATATTCTCCTCCTCATTGACATTCCTTTGTTTATGGTTTCTCGGCATCTGAAGAAAGAGAAAGAGATAGACGAATTTAGAAAAAGTCCCCAACTATATGCATCAAATGATATGAAACTAAGCAACTACCTATATAACCCTATATGGATATGACAGATGCCGAAGCATCCCACAATCCTCTATTAAGCACACAAGCAATCATTACATAGCAATCAGCACACCAACCAAACCTCAATTATTCCTACGTGCTCCTAGACCTCTAAAGTGTCCATTCTATCCAGGCTGCATCCTATGGTCAACCTGTGGCTCCGATACCAATTTGTGACACCCGGTTCCAAAATGAACCAAGTGCGACGCATATGTGTTCCCAGGATGTTCAACACACATATACGACGAAACCACAAACGGTATACAAAAAATTACCACGACACAAACTATAAAACAAGTACTTTTATTAGAATATTCAAATGGTTCTCGAATTTACAAACTCTAATGATCATTGCTAATAATACTAAAACTAATGCAAAAGAAATAATCTAAGCTAAGCAAATTAAGCAAATGGGAACAGCGCGGATCCAAGCACAACCATAGACAGTCGACGGCGGCACCCAACCTAGAACTCAACATTATCCTCGTGGTACTCCCAAACATCACATGAAATAGTTGGTGGGCGAATTGCAAGGGTGAGCACATGTCATACTCAACAAGTGTGGGAAAATAATAACATGTAGCTTAAACAAGGAATTATAAAAAATAATGGCTATTTGCTTAAAAGTACATTTAAAACATGTAAAAAGTATCGTACATTGTCTATGTGAATTAATCGCATCGTATCCCAAATAATTACCAATTATGAGTCCAACACCATCATTTACCATCAGATCACATCCATAATATTTATCCATCCATATACAGGATTCTTACCATCATCATCGACCATGTCCATTTATCACAACCTAGACCATAACCATAACCATACCATCCCATATCCCAAAGTTCGCTCTAATCATGTAGGTCATCCAGGTGCTCATAATCGGGACCACGGCTATCATGGTAGTTTTTAACACTCTGCAAAGGTTGTACTACTTTACCCACAAGTTCGTGATTTCGTCACCCGTTGGCGACTAAATAAAACCTCCATTATGACAATTACACTACCATAGGTGTATGGCCAAGAGATCACAATATAGCCTTTACAAAGTCATTACCAGCATGTGCGGACCCACTGAGGTTTCACCGGTGGTGATGCCTCGAACTAAGCACATCCAACTAAGGACCGCCACTTGTGCCATTTGGATCCCAGGGTAGTCCCTTCTACTATTGCAAACCCAATCTGACTCCCATTCCCCTAAGCCTCCCTAATGATCTGAACGATATTGGCAATACACTAATTAGTCAGCTAAGCCGCACCCATACATGGCCTTGTGGTGGCAGGTCTTCTTGGCTTGTTTTCACATGAACCAGTCCTTAGATCGAAGGCAAGAAAAACAACCATGTCTTCCAACCCAATCAACAAACCATGCTTGCTCAAATCTCCCAAGTTTCATGTTACCAATTAACCATGTTCATAAATTCTCGTCATCCATAAGTGAAAGCATCTAGGCCCCCCATGAAGTACGGTTTCGGTGATTAATGACAACCATTGAACTGTACTAATGAATTTGTTAATGCAAGGTCTCCATAATCACTCAATAAAATGAAATGAATATGCCATTGGAGACCGATATACAATCAACTTTTGAGATCAAACCAATGAGATAAAGACAAGAAGTGAAAGCTCTTATGTATAAGTCACTCAACCATAAGTTGACAACATACAATGCTTGAAGATCACCAGAGAAGCCTATGAAACAAATGTCTAAGAGGTCATCTGAGCAAGACACAAAAGATTCACTCAAAAACAACTCGAAGCAAACAAAATCAACTCACCGGATCAACCGATGATTTCAGAAATGTACACATCGGTCGAGTTGGTTCAACTGAAGAAGAAGACCTCAGACAAATGTACTCACCGGATCATCCGATGTGAATGGCTCAGTGACATCGGTCCATCAGTACAGTTTGCAATACCATTGGACCAAGTGTAGCACCGGATCATCCGATGTACAGACTTACACACATCGGTCGATCACTCCAGTAAGCATCAAGATTAAGCAAATTCTGGAGGAAGAGCCACCGGATCATCCGATGAGAAGACAGGGACAACATCGGTCTAACAACAGCAATATCTAACACAATGATGTCAGCCAAAGTAATTAGACCGATGATAACTAAAGGGGAGACATTGGATCATCCGGTGTTCACAGTAAAGTTCTGTCAGCCTACTTTTCCAACGGCTATTTCGGGGAGGCTGGCTATAAATACCCCCTAACCCTGTCATTTCGTCAAGTCTTGATCACCAGAAGCTACCAACACATCCACAAGTGTTCAAGGCCAAGAGCAATCACTTTCACACCATTTCGATCATCTCTACACCAAGGTTTAGGCTAGAACTAGCTAGAGAGAGAGCTTGTGTGCCACCATTATGTGTGAGTGGACTCTCTAGGATAGTGTGAGAGCCTCAAGGGAGTGCCCTTGGTGTTGTAATCGTGAAGAGACTTCCGGAGCTTGCCAAGGCGTGTGTGGAAGCCTGGAAGGTCGAAGTTGTACAAGACTTGAGCTCCACCTTGCCAAGGAGGCAAACGGAGAAGAATAGTGAAGACCCCTCGTCTCCGTGACTTGGGTGTGGCAAAACCCTTTGGTGGGTGCCACAACGTGGATGTAGGAAGATCTTCACGATCTTGCCGAACCACGAGATAAATCCTTGTCTCCTCGAGAGTTTGCATCCCTTCTCATTCCCTTACTTTTATGCATTTTATATTCCACAAAGTTTCTACCTACTAGAATGCATAGATTGTCACGTAGGGAATTGGGCTTTAGAAATTAAGTTTCATTTCTTAGAATTTTTAGAAGAAAGCCCAATTCACCCCCCCCCCCCCCCTCTTGGGCATTCGGTCCTTACAATTGGTATCAGAGCAAGGTTGCTCATAGGATCATTCTAGCTTCACCGCTAGAGAGCTAAAATGGCCAAGGTTGGGGGTTCGGTTCCTATCTTCGAGGGCAAGAACTTTGCCTATTGGAAAGCACGCATGCGCGCTTACCTTGAGGCTATTGCCCCCGAAGTATGGGAAGCGACCCACGAGGGGTTTGGAGAACATAATTATGTTGGTGATCAACTTAAATGGGATGCTAAAGCTAGGAATGCAATCTATGAATGTATTAGTCAAGATGTGTTTTCTAGGATTGCTAGCAAGGAAAAGGCTTGTGAAATTTGGGCTTGCTTAATAGAGATTCATGAGGGCTCTTCTCGTGTCAAAGAACTAAAATATCATATGCTTAAAGCCAAGTATGATGAATTTAAAATGCTTCCTCATGAAAATGTCAATGAGATGTTCTCTTGCTTAAATGTGCTTATTGAAGAAATAAATGCTCTGACATTGCTTCTCTTGGCAAGGGACTCATCAACCGCAAGATCCTCATGCTCCTTCCCAAGCAAAAGTACAACATCATCAATTCCATGCCCCAAAAAGAGTCACTTGACCACATTGAAGTTTCGGAGCTCATTGGAGAAATACACGCTCATGAGATGAGTGTACTTGGGATGATGGAGCAATCATCATCAAAGACAATTGCTCTAAAGGCCTCCACCAAGAAAATAAGCCTCAAGAAGAAGAAGGTGGTTGAGCCTAGCTCAAGTGAAGAAGAACAAGCATCAAGTGAAGATGATGATGATGAGCTTGCATTAATGATGATAAAGTTCTCACGCTTCAACTCCAAGATTACCAAGAAGGGGTACACCTTTGATCCCATGAAGAAAGCGTTTCTACCAAGGAGAGATGATCGCAAGACTTGCTACAATTGTGGTGATCAAGGCCACATCTCCTATGATTGTCCAAAACTGGACAAAAGAAGAGAGAACTACAAAGGCAAGCATCGCAAGCTTGAAGGAAGCAATGATGATGAAGAAGAAGCCAAACCAAAGCCAAGATCCTTTGGGAAGAAGAAACATGACAAGGGCAAGAAGGCAAGGCTCTTCCCAAAGAAGAGAAATGGCCCACAAAAGGTGTTCATGTGTGAGGCAAATGAATGGGTCACCGACGAAGAAACAAGTGATGAAGAGAGTGAAGAGGAAGAAGAAATCTTGGCCGGCCTCGCCATCGCCAACAATGATGATGCACCTCTTCATCCACCGCCCATGTGCCTCATGGCGAAAGGTAACACCAAGGTATGTGATGACTCTAGCGATGATGAGCTTTCCCCCGATGATTTAACATCTTTGATAAATGAATATCATGCTATCATTAAGAGGGAAAAGAGTAATGTTAAAGTGCTTGAAGAAACTCGTGCTAAACTTGAGAGTGCTAACCTTGATTTGCTTGACAAGTATGAAATCATAATCAAAGAGCATGACACGCTCAAATCCCATGTCAAGCAAATTGAGGAAGAAAAGACTAAAATCAAGATAGATAATCATGAACTTGACTTAGCACACCAAACAATCTTGGAAGAGCACAACAAGTTAATACAAGAACATCAAACACTTAACCTTGCTCATGACATGCTTGATCAAGAGTTGAAAAATATGAAGAAGCAAACTCTCAATGATAAGATATCCATTACTTCTCATGCCACTAATGCTTTGCACAAGTCTTTGCCTTTGAAAGCTAATGCTAGGGAGAAGGACTTGTTGGAAGAAATTGAGAGTCTCCGCACTAGTGTGGCTAGACTTTCAAAAGGAGAAGTCAAGCACAAGGAAATTCTCTTCCAACAAGCAAAGGCCTTCAACAAGAGAGGACTTGGATCCTTCCCGGTGCCTAACAAAGGAAAGGTGCCCTCACCGGAGCTAAGAACAAGCTTCATCAAGGAAGTTGGTTCTTATTGCCAACATTGTGAGGTCACCGGTCACCACACAAGGGAGTGTCCTCTTCCTAACCGACCTTCTCCAAAATTGCCTACTAACTATAAATCTACTTTCAATGGTCATTATTATCTCTTGAGTAAAGTACATGGCAAGGTGAAGGCAAGATTCATTGGCAAAGACATGAAGGGCATGAAGGGGAAGCTCCCCAAGCAACTTTGGGTCCCAAAAACACTTGTATCACACATACAAGGACCTAAGTTGGCTTGGGTGCCTAAAGTCAAAAATTGAATTCATGTGTGTAGGTGAACTACAAAGCCGGAGGAAAGCATTGGGTACTCGGTAGCGGGTGCACTCAACATATGACCGGCAATGATGGTATGTTCACCACCATAGAAAACCCCGGCAATCATGAACAAGTCACCTTTGGTGATAACTCTAAGGGAAAGGTATTTGGGTTAGGTAAAATTGCTATTTCAAATGACTTGTCTATTTCTAATGTTTTGTATGTTAAGTCACTTAGTTTCAATTTACTTTCTATTGCACAACTATGTGATCTTGGAATAACATGCACATTTAGCAAAAATGATGTTGTTGTGAGTAGTGAAACAAGCCAAGACATAGTCTTCAAAGGATTCCATCATGGACATCTCTACCTGGTGGACTTCGCCAACAAGAATGCTAGCTTGACCACTTGTCTTTTCACTAAGACAAGCTTGGATGGCTATGGCACCGACGCATAGCGCACATCGGAATGAGCAAACTCAAGAAGTCATTCAAGCTTGGGATGGTGACCGGCGTGAAGGATGTCACATTTGAGAAGAACAAGCTTTGTAGCGCTTGTCAAGTCAGGAAGCAAGTTGCTTCACACCACCCAATGAAGACAATGGTGTCAACCTCCAAGCCACTTGAGCTACTCCACATGGATCTCTTCGGACCGTCCACATATCAAAGCCTTGGTGGTAACCTCTATTGTCTCGTTATTGTTGATGACTATTCTCGCTATGCTTGGACTTTATTTCTAGGTGACAAGAGTGAAACTTCAGAAGTGTTCAAGACCTTCGCCAACCGCGCTCAAAGGGAATTTCAACTTCCCATCATCAAGGTCCGGAGTGACAACGGCACCGAATTCAAGAATTACAACATTGGGGAGTGGTGTGACCGCGAAGGCGTGAAACATGAGTTTTCGGCCACATACACTCCTCAACAAAACGGTGTCGTTGAAAGGAAGAACAAGACACTCATCACTCTTGCAAGAGCAATGCTTGATGACTATGGCACGTCGGAGATGTTTTGGGCCGAAGCAATCAACACGGCGTGCCATGCCGCAAATAGGGTCTATCTCCATCGACTACTTCAAAAGACCCCGTACGAGCTTCTCATTGGGAGAAAGCCCAACATCTCCTACTTTCGAGTCTTTGGATGCAAGTTCTACATCTACCGCAAGAAAAGGCTCGGTAAGTTTGAAAGAAGATGTGATGTTGGTATATTCCTTGGTTATGCATCAAACTCAAAAGCATATCGAGTATTTAACCAAACCTCCGGTTTAGTTGAGGAAAGTTGTGATGTTGAGTTTGATGAGACTAATGGCTCCCAAGAGGAGAGTTTTGGTCATGATGAAATAGATGATGAGCCTCTACGAGAAGCCATGAAGAACATGACCATTGGAGACATCAAGCCCGAAGTTGAGGAGAGCCGTGATCAAGGGGGAGCTTCAAGTTCCAACAACAACACCTCTATGGCGCCTCAAGTTGACGAAGAAGAAAAGGATGATCCATTGCCAACTCAAGACTCACAAGCACAACAACATCAAGAAGAAGAAGAAGTCCATGATCAAGTCCAACCACAAGAGGAGCAACACGCATCACCTTCGCCAAGTGCTTCACAACCGCTTATGACGCATGGACGCATCTCCAAGGCGCATCCAATGGATCAAATCATTGGAAGTCCGTCAAGGGGTGTAAGTACACGTTCTCGCCACGTTGCTTCGTTTTGTGAGCACTACTCTTTTGTTTCGTGTGTAGAACCCACTCACGTTGAGGAAGCGCTCCAAGACCCAAATTGGGTGATGGACATGCAAGAAGAACTCAACAACTTCATCCGCAATGAAGTTTGGGTGTTGGAGGAGCGACCCAAGGACAAAAACGTCATCGGAACAAAGTGGGTGTACCGCAACAAACAAGACGAGAATGGCGTTGTGGTCCGCAAGAAGGCAAGGCTTGTGGCCAAAGGGTTCTCACAAGTTGAAGGACTAGATTTTGGGGAGACATTTGCCCCGGTCGCCCGGCTAGAAGCCATCCGTATACTTCTTACCTTTGCATCACATCATAGTATTAGACTTTATCAAATGGATTTGAAAAGTGCCTTTCTTAATGGCTACATTAACGAGCTTGTTTATGTTGAACAACCTCCCGGGTTTGAAGATCCGAGGAATCCTAATCATGTGTATAGGTTGCACAAGGCGCTCTACGGGCTCAAGCAAGCACCTAGGGCGTGGTATGAACGACTACGAGACCTCCTCATCATGCAAGGATTCAAGATCGGGAGGGTGGACACCACACTCTTCACCAAGGACATCAACAGAGATTTGTTCATTTGTCAAATTTATGTTGATGATATTATTTTTGGTTCAACTAACAAAGCTTTTAGCCATGAGTTTGGCAAAATGATGTCTAGGGAATTCGAGATGTCAATGATTGGAGAGCTCAACTTCTTCCTTGGATTTCAAATCAAGCAACTTCAAGAGGGGACCTTCGTCTATCAAGAGAAGTACACCAAGGACCTCTTAAAGAAATTTGAGATGGGAGATTGTAGCTCAAGAAGCACTCCAATGGCAACCAATTGTCATCTCGACGCGGATAAGGACGGTAAACCTATTGATCAATCCAACTACCGTTCTATGATTGGTTCATTGCTTTACCTTACCGCATCTAGGCCCGATATCATGTTTAGTGTATGCTTGTGTGCTCGCTTTCAAGCGGCACCTAAAGAATCGCATAGGAAGGCGGTCTTTAGGATACTTAGGTATCTTAAGCATACCCCTAGTGTGGGCTTGTGGAACCCTAAAGGTGCAAAATTCCATCTTGTGGGATACTCGGATCCAGACTTTTCCGGATGCCGCGTGGATCGCAAGAGTACCTCCGGTGGGTGCCACTTGCTTGGGCGTTCCCTAGTATCTTGGTCAAGCAAGAAGCAAAATTCTGTCGCTTTGTCCACGGCGAAAGCGGAGTATATTGCAGCCGGTGCATGTTGTGCCCAAATTCTTTATATGAAACAAACCCTTTTGGACTTTGGTATTAAACTTGGTTGTGTGCCTCTCCTTTGTGACAATGAAAGTGCGGTTAAGATAGCTAAAAACCCCGTTCAACACTCCCGCACTAAGCACATTGATATTCGCCATCACTTCTTAAGGGACCATGAAGCTAAGGGAGACATCTCATTGCGAGGTGTTAGGTCCGAAGAACAATTGGCGGATATCTTCACTAAACCACTTGATGAGAAAACTTTTTCTAGGCTAAGGAGTGAATTAAATGTGCTAGATGCAACGAACGTCATGTAAGAATGCATATCATATAGGTCTTGCCTAACTCTCAAAGGATAGGGGTGAGCAAGGGTTAGCTTGGGATGATGGTTCTTTCGGGTTTCCCAAGGTTTGGAGAGTGGTTCTCCCTAAGGAAGCCTTTGAAAGGTTCAAACTTGGCAAGATAGATTTATTTTATGCCTTGCATGATGCCTACCATATAGATTTACAATTTCTTGCATTATAAAATGTTTGGCATTGCATACGGTAGATTGTCACAAAGGGAAACCCACCTCATGAGAAAGAGACTTGTTTGAAATGCAATATATCAACTCATATAAGGTGGAAAGAACAAAATGTTAGGTGCGTTAATGCCTAGAGGAACATGCTTTAAAGAGATAGAAGTCTTCATACTCTACCTCACAAAGCATGGGCCTTACATTTTATTTGGATAATTTCCTCCTATTTTTTCTCGATGTTCTATTTGCTTTAAGGCCTAGCCTAGTTATTGCATATTAGTATATTTGAGGGGTAAGGGGTTGCCCAAAAAGTCCTAAGACATGTGTTTCTCTTTGCTTGTTTATTTGGTCAAAGGACATATATGGGATGTTATTGTTCTCTAGTCATCGGATTATCCGATGCCTAGGTCAATCCCTCATCGGATCAATTGGTGTTCAATCTCCAAGGGCAAGTTCAGTCAGAATCTCTAATCGACCGACGTGTTCATTCTGGAAAACATCGGTCGATCCGGTGTTCTCTCTTCTGGAACTGTGCCAAATTCCACCGATGCTACCTCTTCCATCGTCGGACCATCCGGTGTCAACATTCCTCTTTTGAATACCCTTACTGTGCCATTTGACCGATGATCAAAACCCCCAACGTCGGTCCATCCGATGTCAAAAGTAACTTTTTGAATATCCTTACTGTGGCGTTCGACCGATGTATATCCCATCTAACATCGGTCCATCCGGTGTTAAAAAGTCGGCTAGGGTTTGGGACTCACTATTTAAACTGGCCGTACCCTTCTCTTTTCTCTCTCCCGATCCCGACGCCGCCACCGCCTTCCTCTCGCTGCGCCACCTCCACCGCCGCCGGACGCCGCCGCCGCCAACAGGCCGCCGCCGCCGTCTCCGGCCGCCGCCATCACCATAGCGCCGCCGCCGTGCTCCCGCCGTGCCACCGCCTCCATCCACGCGCCGCACACCAGCGCTGCTGCCACTCGCCTCCACCACAGCGCCGCCGCTGCTCGCCTCCACCAAGCTGTCGTCGCCGCTCTCCCCATCACCACAGCGCCGCCGCCGCCCCTCGCGCACATCTTGCCATCGCAGTGCAATCTATCGCCGCTAGGGTTTCGCAACCCCGTTGATCTCCACGTCCCGTCGTCGACTCCATTCAATCGAGCGATTGCAATGGCTCACGACAAGAAGAACAAGGGGAAGGCTATCGCGGAGCCGGCCGCGAAGAAGCAAAAGTTGTCGAAGGAGGAGAAGAAGGCCTTGATGGCCGCTCGCGCCACCGAAGAGCGTGAGCGTGGCCGAGGAGGGTCCTGAGGATCCGTGAGGCTCGTCCGAGACAGCCTCCGGTGATTGACGACTCCGAGGCCGAGGAAGAGCCGGTTGAGCCTCTCGTCCGCCGACGCTCAGCCCAGACCCGTGGGGGTCACACCGCGGCAGCACCTCGTCCGAGACCGACGGCTGCCGACTGTCGTGAGGACAGGTAGGCCCAGTGTGCTATCTACGAGATGGACACTACTGTCCATGTTGCCGAAGGAGTCCAGTTGACCGACTATCGGAAGATGAAGGCCAAGCAGCTTCGCAAGCTCAGGAGGAATGTGCTGCTTGAGGAGTGGTACCCGCAGCCCAGAGAGGCTCTGGTGGATAGTCGCTTCTGGACTGTCACCCAGGCGTCACTCTATGAGACCTACAGGCGCCGAGGTCACAAGCTGTTTCAACACAACTATCTGGATTGGGGTCAGCTAGCTTTGGCTGCAGAGACGGAGATCCATCCTTATTTTGAGAGGTACCGAGGTTTGGTGCAGCTGATGGCATATGAGCGGAGTGCCTATGTGGAAGATTGGGTCCGCGTCTTCTACGCCACCCTCTATGTCTCTGAGGGCAGAAGATCAATTGACTTCATGTTCATGGGTCAGCACTACCACTTGACGAGGCAGACGCTGGGACAGTTGCTTGGAGTGGACTTGCACAACACCTGCGTGCATGAGAGGGTCTACGGTCAGGCAGATCCACCGAGGAGGCCGCTCACTGGAGGAGTGGCACCACCGCTGGAGGAGATTCGTTCTTTATTCGGTCCCACCTTCTCTCCTGACCAGCCGAGAGTACCAGCTTTGTTGACTCCAGCTGCGCGCATAGTGCACCTCGCCTTGCGCCGCACGCTCCTGCCGAGGTCTGGCTAGTTGGAGGGGTTCACCAGCTTGCAGCAGACTCTCCTGTTCTACATCATGAACGGGATGGAGTTCGACATCGTGGACGTCCTCATATGCGAGATGGACGATGTGATCACAGATGGAGTGGGGATGATGAGGCAGCTCGTGTATGGACACTGTATCAGCTACCTGCTCACTATGATGGTTCTCGAGGGGTCCGCCGTGCACGACCGTCTCTCTGATGAGAGTGTGACACGGTTCGGTCACTACCATGCCCCAGCTCCTGGAGATCGCCGCCTTGGCTGTCCAGTCGAGCGTCAGGTCAGGGCTTGCCTGTCTGAGGAGGACTGGTCTCACTTAGAGAAGGAGGATGAGAGGCTTGCCGAGGCTGAGGCACAGGGGGAGGACTTGCAGCATATCTAGTCAGAGAGCGACACCGACGACAGTGTCGAGGAGTACTTCCCTCCTCCGCCCTCTCCCAGGCAGCACGACGCGGAGGCTGGAGGCTCTACAGTGCCACCACCTACTCCACCTCCCGTCACTGAGGCGCAGGTCACTCAGCCGTCAGAGCTAACGTCGCTCCTCCAGCAGATGGTTGAGCAGCAGCGTCTGGACAGGCTGGCAGCCGAGCAGGCCCGAGCGGAGCAGGCTGCCCGTCTCCTTGAGCTCCAGCATCAGTAGCAGGAGATGCAGCGTCAGATCGCCCGTGAGAGGCGTGAAGACACTGACAGGCTGACGGGGCTTATCGACCAGATGCACCAGCGCACTCTCGACCAGCAGCAGCAGATGCAGCAGGCGATGATGGGCATCCTGGGGTTGATCACCAACCTCTACACCCAGACCGGGATTGCCCTCCCGTCGCAGCTGCCAGGAGTCGCTCTACCACCTCCAGTCTTAGCTCCAGCTGCCGCTCCAGTGGCCCCAGTACCTTCTTCGCCGATTCCCTCCTTCAGCATGTCTCCTCTTTTGGCTCCTAGTGCTCCGATCCACTCCCCGCTGCCGGCTACGACCTTGTTCCAGCAGTCGCCGGCCTCCGTCGTCAGTGCCCCTGCTCCAGCTGCTCCTCCACAGCAGGCACCGACGGTGGCTCCTACGGCTCCGGCAGCTCCCTCCACCGCTACTCCAGCCAGCAGCTCCGACGACAGCGACGGTGACCAATTCGTCATCGCGCCCAGTACTCAGGGTCCTTAGGCGCTCGGATCCCTTTTTGGTGTCTTGATGCCAAAGGGGGAGAAGAGGTAGAGGAGTCAGGGGGAGCGTCTTAGTGTCAGGGGGAGTCTCTTTTATCATTTATCGTTTATCATTCTTGTAATTCAGTGTGTTTGCTACTCATTTGCTTCTTATTAATCGATTGGGCTCATTTGGTGTTTATCTATGTTTATGATCTCTTATTATTCACACTTGAGTTATTAATTGATGCTTAAGTTTCAAGTGTGACATCCTATATTCATTGCATATTCTTTTAAGTTTTATTCTATCAAATTCATTACTATTGCGCTTTGATTATTGTGTTGTCATAGATCACCAAAAAGGGGGAGATTGAAAGCATCTAGGCCCCCCATGAAGTACGGTTTCGGTGATTAATGACAACCATTGAACTTTACTAATGAATTTGTGAATGCAAGGTCCCCATAATCACTCAATAAAATGAAATGAATATGCCATTGGTGACCCATATACAATCAACTTTTGAGATCAAATCAATGAGATAAAGACAAGAAGTGAAAGATCTTATGTATAAGTCACTCAACCATAAGTTGACAACATACAATGCTTGAAGATCACCAGAGAAGCCTATGAAACAAATGTCTAAGAGGTCATCTGAGCAAGACACAAAAGATTCACTCAAAAACAACTCGAAGCAAACAAAATCAACTCACCGGATCAACCGATGATTTCAGAAATGTACACATCGGTCGAGTTGGTTCAACTGAAGAAGAAGACCTCAGACAAATGTACTCACCGGATCATCCGATGTGAATGGCTCAGTGACATCGGTCTATCAGTACAGTTTGCAACCATTGGACCAAGTGTAGCACCGGATCATCCGATGTACAGACTTACACACATCGGTCGATCACTCCAGTAAGCATCAAGATTAAGCAAATTCTGGAGGAAGAGCCACCGGATCATACGATGAGAAGACAGGGGCAACATCGGTCTAACAACGGTCATATCTGACACAATGACGTCAGCCAAAGTAATTAGACCGATGATAACTAAAGGGGAGACATCGGATCATCCGGTGTTCACAGTAAAGTTCTGTCAGCCTACTTTTCCAACGGCTATTTTGGGGAGGCTGGCTATAAATACCCCCTAACCCTGTCATTTTGTCAAGTCTTGATCACCAGAAGCTACCAACACATCCACAAGTGTTCAAAGCCAAGAGCAATCACTTTCACACCATTTCGATCATCTCTACACCAAGGTTTAGGCTAGAACTAGCTAGAGAGAGAGCTTGTGTGCCACCATTCTGTGTGAGTGGACTCTCTAGGATAGTGTGAGAGCCTCAAGAGAGTGCCCTTGGTGTTGTAATCGTGAAGAGACTTCTGTAGCTTGCCAAGGCGTGTGTGGAAGCCCGGAAGGTCGAAGTTGTACAAGGCTTGAGCTCTACCTTGCCAAGGAGGCGAATGGAGAAGAATAGTGAAGACCCCTCGTCTCCGTGACTTGGGTGTGGCAAAACCCTTTGGTGGGTGCCACAACCTGGATGTAGGAAGATCTTCACGATCTTGCCGAACCACGGGATAAATCCTTGTCTCCTCGGGAGATTGCATCCCTTCTCATTCCCTTACTTTTATGCATTTTATATTCCGCAAAGTTTCTACCTACTGGAATGCATAGATTGTCGCGTAGGGAATTGGGCTTTAGAAATTAAGTTTCATTGCTTAGAATTTTTAGAAGAAAGCCCAATTCACAGCCCCCTCTTGGGCATTCGGTCCTTACAATAAGTTAATTAATTCATAATTAAGCCAATGGGTTGTTTTCCAATCCCAATTAATTAGAGCAAAGAAAAAAGATAAAAACACCCTTCTCGACTCTCTAGAATGTATTCCAAGTGACAAGGATGGTCGAACAAGACTAGTAAACACCTACCATAGTTTTCCCATCAATTGGACACGAGCATGTAGGTTTGCAAATAAAGCATTAAAAAATAGGATAAAAATGATCAAGGACACTTGGCTTGCTCTTAAGACTGGTTTTCATCAAAAACATCAAAATTTTGGTACTAGAGGTCCTTGAAAACACCTACTAGAGCGTTACCTTCTATTCCATGCGAAAAACATACAAAACAAACATCACAATCAATAAATGCTCATATATTACTCAGTATGTCATGACGTGCAGGATTGTTGAATTTATGCGGTGATGCATGTAATTAGGTTAATATCATCAATTACCATCAGGATACAATTAAGTCTTTCATGTTAAAACAAGTTTCAAGTCGCTTCGTAGAATATTAAAGAAGTTCGAGAAATTTCCAGTTTTCGGAAATTGGACTAGTTCGCACCATGGGCTGGACATGTCCGCTCTAGATAAGAAAGTTGAACAGACTAGTCCGCACTTGACCTGACAAGTCCGCTAAGGCTATGGTTTTGGTAAATTTCCAACTAGAGCATAGTTTGAGTTAATATAGAACCAAGATTGATGTAGAAAGATGGATCTAGAGTATTTACCGTGAATCCTAGGGTTCACGGGTTGAGGGTTCGATGAAACTTGAGAACTTGACATCTAGATCTAATGAAGATGAGGAATTTATGATGAAATATGTTGATGTCGAAGAGTTGATGAAGAAGATCGCAGCAGCACGATGATCTCCATTCATCCTCCTTCTTCCTTCTCCTCCTCCTTCATTCCCTTCAAGAGCGGCGACTATGAAGAGAGAGGGCGATGGTGTCGAAGTGTGGACTAGGACACTTCACCCGTTACTACTGAAGTAGTCCGCGGAGGTTCGTATTCGGTTGGGGTGTGAGTCAAGATTGTGGCAAGAGGTAAACACCGAGAGTTTTACGTGGTTCGGGCCGCCTAAGCATAATACCCTACTCCACATGGTGTGTGTTGATGTGTTGATTGTATGAGCTTGAGAGTGTATGTGTTGGCTTGGGATCGCTTGAGATAGCTTGTCGTTCTGTTGGATGTTATAGTTTGTGCCTGGCCTAATGAGTGGCCCCGACTTTATTAACTACCCTGTACACGATGTATAGTGTTAAGGATGGTTAATAGTGTGATAACGTGCCTTAATGGTCGCTTTACTATCTTTGATATTCATATGATCGTGCATCATTAATATGGCATTAATGATGCATTAACCAGGTCTTGTAATGGACAATTGATGGATCTTGAATGTCCGTGCCGTTAAAGATCCTGCTGTCTTCCCGTTGCTAACGTAGGTCTGGGCGTTGACACATGGAAGCTCCATAACTTCCCGCTACTAGGGGATTGGTCCGGTGCCATTGGACACGTGGCAGTACCGGAGCTCCCCTGGGGAGGGAGGCAAGTCCGGCTCTTCTAGACACGTGGTAGCACCAGAGCTTCCCAAAAGAGGGAGGCAGGTCTGGCTCTTCTGGACACGTGGCTACACCGGAGCTACCCTAAGGAGGAAGGTAGGTCCGGTTACGCAGGATGCATATCCCCTTCGAACATTGTTGGTATTTCTTAACACCACAGAGCTATCCGCAAGCGCACAGAAATACCGTTGTAGCACTTCCCCTTAAGGAGTATTCCCAAGGGTATCGAATCCAAAGAATGTGTGTGCTAATCTTTCGAACTAGCTCACCCAAGGACACAAAGTTGTTTGGTAGGCAAGGAATAGAGAGGAATTCAATGTATTGATCCTAATTCAAGGTATTTTGCAGTAGATGCTTGCTTCGGGCACGGGCTTACTCCTAGCAATACTAGGACGACTCCCGCCAAGAGCCTATGGCATAGCCGAACATGGAGGATTACAAAGGACAAATAGGGCTGTCACCACCTACTGCCTACCTCTTCAATCCGTGGGTCTACGAGATATCCACTTATGATTTATAACCTAAGCACCATGCTTACGTTCTAAATGACTACTCTAGCTGTTTCGAACACAAAGCCACAACTAGAGCCTCTAATGAATTAAAGCAGTGAACCCACAAGTAACTACTTGTGCAAACTACTAAGAATAAAAGATCAAACTTGTATTGAATTCACAATGGCTTACTTGATTGAGTAAAACCTTTGTAGGGGTACAAGTGTAGAAGAGGGACTTGACAAGCCCAAGCCTCCTTCTCCTAGACTCTTAACCACACTCTCCTTCTACTTTGGTAGCCTCTAGGACTACTCTAAACCTTTGGAGTGTAGCACTATTCTCAACATTTGGTGTGTGTGAGAAGTGAGGTGAGGGGGTCTATTTATAGGTGTAGACGGGTTGGTTCCCGCCACAATTAACGCGCCAATCAGTCACCATTGACTCCAGGGAGCCGGGAGGAGCCAACACGTGTCATTTAACCGAGTTTGGCGCCAGGAAGAGGTCGGTCGAACTCCTTGTTTGGCCGACCTGGTCAAGGCTCCCCTCGGTGAGTGCTTCCTCCAGGTGGCTTCCAGGTGGGCCCCCTTAATATATATGGGTGCAACATCGTTGGATCTCCTTGTATTCTTCTGTTTGTGGGCCATTTGATCCATGTTTTGCCACATGTCATCGCCTGATTTGTTGAAATCCATTTTCATGGATTCATCCCTGCATGATTTGGTATTTTGGGTAATAATTCACCTGCATACAAATAGACACCAACACTTGTGTAATTGGGTTAGGGTATATCCCTACCACTATGTTTTGTGTTCCTTTTATGCACATTATGAGGTGAATTGACGGTCAAAATATGGTACTTAAGGACTGTCAACAAACTCCCCCACACTTAGTTCTTTGCTCGTCCTCGAGTGAAGGCAAGAAGAAGTAGAGTGTTGTCATGAATTTTCTATATGGTAGAAAATAAGGATACTAAATATTTCAACTTATACCTGAATTCATGGATCCCCTTTGTTTTTGTGGCTACCACATCAATCATGGGTGTTTGAAAGTGGAACGGTTAGAATGAAGTTCCCTTGGATCATTCTCTGCTGAAATGATTTGGCAATTGCTATATTTGAAAGTCATATGAACTTTTGCCCTTACCTTTTCGATTGGAATCTCTCAAATCTCTCAAAGTGTTTGAGTGCTCACCATGGCATGTTTTGCCAATTCTTGTCCCTATACTAAAAGTGGCTATACCTGGAGCTTGGTAGGGATGAATGTAGCACACATTTACAATTCATATGTTACTAAGTCAAAAACTTGATCCTATGAGAGACTTATGCAATGAACAAAGTGAAGGGGAAATTCTTGGGCAAATGAATGGAATGGAGGGGCGAGGTGATAACTCCCATGAATTTGCTCTCTCTTAAGGATGAAACATGGCTACTCTTTCTGAGCACTCTTACTCTTTTTCAAGAGTGGATGCTTTTTCTTTTTCCTGTAGCCATGTCTTCTACTCCTTTTTCTTTTTTTTTTCTTTTTTGAGAGGGTTTCATTTGTATTGTATGGAGTTTCTTTTTGGCTGATGGGTAATCGATGAATGCAAACTCTCAATGTGAGAAATTTTGCATGAATGGAGTGCACAAGAGTTTTCAATTCAAAAATTTCATGCATGTCACTCAATTGGTCACGGGTTTGACAAAGTTCAATGAAAAGAAAAGTGGCATATGCTTGTGGTTTTCAATGAATGTATCATATGGCCTTGGTGGGTATATAAATTTCCAATGAGAGATTTAGGCAAAGTTCAAGACTTCAAATAGTTACAAATGTCAAAATCAATTTCAAGCAAAAGGATGATGTCTAAAGAACTCATTTACCATATCACACTAGTCAAATACCTGGATGATGTGTTTTTCCTATTGAATTATGAGAATCATAAACAAGATAATGAATTGAAATATAAAGTATTCAAATTTTCAGCTTACGCAAATTCTTGACTACCAAATTTCATTTCAATTTGTTGAGTTGATTCATTTTAGATATGCAATGAAAGATATGAAATCAACTCAAACAGCAGGGTAGCGCATAAAAGTGGGGATAGAAATCCAAACCGGTTTTCTGAAGCGAAACGGAGTCGTTTTGCTCATTCGGTTGCGACGTGTTTTGATATGCAACGTTAATTTTTCACGTCGGGATTTCGTGACTTGGGGACATGCTTCCCCCATACTTGTTTCCTCAATTATTTATTCAACAAAATAAACTAAAGGGGGAACTTTACCGGTGTTAGATGAACCGGTAAGTTCACTATATTGAAATCAAAATAGGGGGAACTTTACCATGACGAGGATGGGAGGAAGATGATGATTCGATGAGGTGTATAACTTTCCTCTCTGTTTCCGTCCTTTAAGTAGGCGGGGAACGACGCGTTTCACCGAGGATTTTGTGGAGGATATTGAGGAGGAGCAACACAAGAAAATAGAACGCGAACGGCGCAAAGGGAGAGTCGGCCGACCCCCTTCTGGCTCCGTTCGGGCCACATTTTCTCGGGTCGATTAAATGGGCCTTGTAGATGAAGAATTGGATGGGCCCATTAGTTGTACGTGGAGAATTTAAACAGAATTGAAAGAAATGGCATGGAAATCGATTAGATTTACCACGTCAAATTCTTTTTTTGTATCCTTTTGGGAATCAAGAAATGATTTGAGTTGGTGCCCATTCACTTTGAATAGTTGACCGTCATCACCTTGGAGTGTGATTGCTCCATGGGATGAAGTCTCTACTACAGTGAAGGGTCCTTCCCATTTACTTCTAAGCTTCCCATGTCCAAAGAGTTTAACCCTAGAGTTAAAGAGTAAAACTTTATCTCCAAGTTTGAACCCTTTCGGCGTAATCCTCTTATCGTGACATTTTTTGTTTCTCTCTTTATAAATTCTGGCATTGTGGTATGCCTTATCTCTCCATTCCTCCAACTTAGATATTTGCTTCAATCGGTGATTGCCAACTTCGTTAAGATTCATGTTCCAACGCTTGATGGCCCAATACGCTCTATGTTCCAATTCTACGGGAAGATGGCAAGTCTTCCCATAGACAAGTTGGAAAGGAGACATGCCAATAGGTGTCTTGTAGGCAGTACAATATGCCCACAATGCGTCAGGTAGCTTTTGCTTCCATCCTGTTCCCATTTCCAAGACAATCTTTTGCAGAATATTCTTAATTTGCTTATTAGATGTTTCTGCTTGACCACTTGTCTGTGGTGGTATGGGGTAGCAATGTTATGCTGGACTCCATGTTCCCTTAAAAAGTTCTGAAAGGTCTTATCTATGAAATGAGACCCTCCATCACTTATGACCATACGGGGAGTTCCAAAGCGTGGGAAAATGATCTCATGGAACATTTTCCTTGCTTGCTTGTAATCAGCATTTTTGCATGGCAATGCTTCTACCCATTTTGACACATAATCGACGACAACCAGAATATACTCGCAATCATAAGACCTAGGAAAAGGTCCCATAAAATCAATACCCCATACATCAAATAATTCCACTTGGAAATTGTATGTTAGGGGCATCGCATCGCGAGCAGAGATTCCTCCATGCTTCTGGCATTTCCAACATCTGCGAATGAATTCCTCGGTATCTTCATACATTGAAGGCCAATAGAATCCACTCTGCCAGATCTTTGTCTGAGTACGGTAAACACCGTAATGACCACCACAGGCAACACGGCATTTCTCTATAATTTTGGTGCCTTCGATTGATGGGACACACCTTCTAAGAAGGCCATCGACACATACTCGATAGAGGTAAGGGTCATCCCAAAGGTGTCTACGACTCTCATAAATGAGTTTCTTTTTGTTCTCCCCTGGTGGTACGTATCCTGTGACCATAAAGTTCACGATATCCGCATACCAGGGGTGAGAGTCAGTCACCTTGAGGAGCATATCATCTCGTAGGAAGTCATTGATAGGTATGTCCATGGTTTGTGTGACTTCCATACGTGAAAGATGATCTGCTACTGAATTCTCTACTCCTTTCTTATCTCTTATTTCCAGATCAAATTCTTGGAGTAGAAGAATCCATCGAATTAGCTTGTGTTTAGCATCCTTTTTGGTAAGCAGATATTTTAAAGCAGCATGGTCTGTGTAGACTATGGCCTTTGCTCCAACCAAATAGGATCTAAACTTGTCGATAGCAAACTCTACTGTTAGGAGCTCTTTCTCAGTTGTGGCATAATTGATTTGGGCTCCTGTCAGAGTTTTGCTAGCGTAGGCTATTGTGTGATGCTTTTTATCTTTTGTTTGGCCTAAGACCGCACCAATAGCAAAGTCACTGGCATCACACATGATTCCGAATGGCAGTGTCCAATCAGGAGGTTGGATAATTGGAGTTTAGATGAGTGACTTTTTGAGTATATCAAATGATTTAAGGCATTCATCATCGAAATCAAAGGGAGCTTCTTTAGCTAATAGGTTGGTGAGGGGTCTAGCGATTTTGGAGAAATCTTTGATAAATCGTCGGTAGAACCCCGCATGACCTAAAAAGCTGCGGATTCCCTTAACATTGATAGGAGGTGGAAGTTTTTCAATAACTTCAATTTTAGCTTTATCCACCTCTATCCCTCTCTCAGACACCAAGTGTCCAAGAACGATGCCTTCCGGGACCATGAAATGGCACTTTTCCCAATTAAGCACAAGGTCCTTCTCCTGGCATCTTTGTAAGACCCTGTCTAAATTTTCTAGACAATGATCAAAAGTTTTTCCATAGACAGAGAAATCGTCCATGAAAACTTCCATGATATCCTCGATCCTGTCTTAAAATATAGACATCATGCATCTCTAGAAAGAGGCAGGAGTGTTACACAGTCCAAATGACATGTGCCGGTAGGCATAGGTCCCGTAAGGACATGTGAATGTGGTCTTACATTGATCATCGGGATGGATAGGAATTTGATGATATCCCGAATACCCATCAAGGAAACAGATGTAGGAGTGTTTTGCCAATCGCTCTAACATCTCATCGATGAAGGGCAGTGGAAAATGGTCTTTCCTTGTTGCCTTGTTATGTTTTCGGTAGTCAATGAACATCCTCCATCCCGTGACGGTCCATTGAGGAATTAATTCATTCCTCTCATTTTGAACGACCGTCATACCTCCCTTTTTAGGCACTACTTGAACTGGACTTACCCATTCACTACGAGGAACAGGGTAAATAATCCCGGCATGCAGAAGTTTCAAGACTTCTTTCTTAACAACTTCCCGCATCGCATTATTCAATCGCATTTGAGGTTCCCTTGAGGGGACACTCTCAGGATCAATAGAAATACGATGGGTGCATAACGCTTGACTAATTCCCTTGAGATCCTGAAGTGAATATCCAAAAATAGCTCTATGCCTTTCAAACATAGCTATGAGTTTGAGTGTTTCATCATCTAAAAGCTTGTCACTTATGATGATAGGGGCTTCTAGATCGCCATTTAGAAAGGCATAACGTAGGCCTGGAGGTAGAATCTTGAGCTCAACGGGAGGTTTTGGGGAGGGCTCTTCTTTTGGCAATTCAATTTCCTCCTGAAATTCATTCTCCTCTTGGATGAAGTCTTCTTCTCCTTCAATTTCAGGGGGTTCTAAAAATTAAAGAGTCCTAGCATCCTCCATTAGCTCATCTTGGATGGGAGAATCTGCAGATGTGTTATTTGAGCGCAGAATAGGTATGGAGAATTTTCTCCCTCCAAGATTGATATTGAGGCTTCCTTCCAAAGGAACTTCCATGAGAAATTTCTCTATGGGAATCCCTATCATGATGTCGAAATCTTGGATTTCGAACACGTGAAAATATAGGAGAGCCTCAACATCTCTTTTTGTCTACAAGACACTTGTTGCAGAACCCCACATTCTCTGAGAATGGTTCCAAATGAATATCAGAAGGATTTGCGTGTTGGTGCCAATGGCACATCGCAAATAATGGCGAGAGCACAAGAATCAGAAATGAGATTTGCTCTAACAGTAGGGTTGTATAGGATTCTCATTGGTGTCCCTCTAATAGAACATAAAATGGTAGCCAAAGGTGAGGTCATCCGAAGAATTTCGGGTGAATTCTCGACTTCAGCTGTCCATTCTCTGCTCAGGATAGAGGTCAACTCCTTGATTGTCTGATAGACGAACACCCCATCATGTGGTTCAGGTGGAGTTGGTGGCAATGAAGGTTTCCTATAGCAACAATACTTCGAGGTATTTCCATATTTTTCAAAAATACCTTCCTTGAAGTAAAATGGAAACTGCGAGGGTTGAATTCCTTCTACCTTCGTAGTCTCAGGTTCGGGAGAGGATTCAACTAGCAAGGCTTGGGGTAAACAAGAAATGGGTTCATCCTTGTCCAAGAGTTCATCCCCCGTTCTTGACGCGACTTCCTCTTGGGGAGGCTCATTAAGAACCATAATGAAGGAAGAATTTTCTAGAATTCTATCTAGAAGATCCTTACCTTCTTCTGGAGTCTTATTGAGGAAAGATCCTCCAGCCGTAATGTCAAGATATAGGGCAGACTCTTTGTTCAATGCCATGAAGAAATGTTGCAAAAGCATTGGATCAGGGATTAACAAATTTAGGCAAGAATTTTTCAAAAGAGAAAATATGTCCCAAGCTGCACCTATGGATTCCTTTTCCATCTGTTGGAAGCATAGTACTTCCTTTCGTAAGGAAATAATTCGGGCAATGGGAAAGAAAGCAAGACAAAATTTGTCTCGTAATTCACTCCAATCACCGTTTGTCTTCCCAACGTAGTGGTTGTACCATTGTTTGGCTTTTTCCTTGAGGGAAATAGGAAACAACTTCCATTTCAGAGTTTCCTGCGTCATACCTTTGATTAGAAGGCATGAACACAGTTGTTCATACCCTCGTAGAGGGTGGTAAGGGTTTTCACAATCCGTTCCTGAGAAGGATTGTTCCCAAACCATGGCTATAAATCCAGGGCGAAGTTCATAGCTGGTTGAACAAATAGGTTATGCCAAAGGCGGTGGCTCACAGAACTTGCCCTTCGAAGCAGAGTAAGAAAGAATGGTGGGTTGCTCCATTTATATGGTGGTGGTAAGGTAATAATAAGAAAGGTAAGATGATAGATAAGGGGGATATGATACGAGGGTGATCTTGGTTCGAAGATTAATAGCAACCGTTCCCCGACAACGGCGCCAGAAATGCTTGTTGGTATTTCTTAACACCACAGAGTTATCCGCAAGCGCACAGAAATACCGTTGTAGGACTTCCCCTTAAGGAGTATTCCCGAGGGTATTGAATCCAAAGAACGTGTGTGCTAATCTTTTGAACTAGCTCACCCAAGGACACAATGTTGTTTGGTAGGCAACAAACAGAGAGGAATTCAAAGTATTGATCCTAATTCAAGGTAGTTTGCAGCAGATGCTTGCTTCGGGCACGGGCTAACTCCTAGAAATACTAGGACGACTCCCGCCAAGATCCTATGGCATAGACGGATGTGGAGGATTACGAAGGACAGATAGGGCTGTCACCACCTACTACCTACCTCTTCAATCCGTGGGTATACGAGATATCCACTGATGATTTATAACCTAAGCACCACGCTTACGTTCTAAATCACTAATCCAGCTGTTTCAAACACAAAGCTACAACTAGAGCCTCTAATGAATTAATGCAGTGAACCCACAAGTAACTACTTGTGCAAACTACTAAGAATAAAAGATCAAACATGTATTGAATTCACAATGGATTACTTGATTGAGTAAAACCTTTGTAGGGGTACAAGTGCAGAAGAGGGACTTGACAAGCCCAAGCCTCCTTCTCCTAGACTCTTCACCACACTCTCCTTCTACTTTGGTAGCCTTTAGGACTACTCTAAACCTTTGGAGTGTAGCACTATTATCAACTTTTGGTGTGTGTGAGAAGTGATGTGAGGGGGTCTATTTATAAGTGGAGAAGGGTCGGTTCCCGCCACAATTAACGCGCGAATCGGTCACCATTGACTCCAGGGAGTCGCGAGGAGCCAACACGTGTCATTTCACCGAGTTTGGCGCCAGGAAGAGGTCGGCCGAACCCCTGGTTCGGCCGACCTACTCAAGGCTCCCCTCGGGGAGTCCTTCCTCCATGTCACTTCCAGGTGGGCCCCCTTGATATATATGGGTGCAACATCATTGGATCTCCTTGTATTCTTCTGTTTATGGGCCATTTGATCCATGTGTTGCCACATGTCATCGCCTGATTCGTTGAAATCCATTTTCATGGATTCATCCCTGCCTATTTTTGTATTTTGGGTAATAATTCACCTGCATACAAATAGACACCAACACTTGTGGAATTGGGTTAGTGTATAGCCCAACCACAATGTTTTGTTTTTCTTTTATGCACATTATGAGGTGAATTGACGGTCAAAATATGGAGCTTAAGGACCGTCAACAAACGTCTGCCACTAGGACATAGGAACTCCTCTGCATTGCTTGCGGTATCAGGGGGTACTCGATACGCAAGATACCGATAGTGGCTCCCGGGCCCACCTCAAGGAGAGATCCTCAAGGAGAGGTTTGGCTACCATAGGTGGGCCATCATCGATTCCCGCACTGCAGCCTCAAAGTTTTCCCTGGGAAGTTGGGATGATGACACGCAGTTATGCCCTTGCCATGTGGTCGTTCTTTATATGGTGAGTGGGATCCCGGCGTGCGGATCTCACGCAATTGAAGGTCATCAGTTCCCATTACAAAATTTGTATCGATTTCCAGTGTAATCTTTGTAGCCCTATCAGGCTGCTAGCGTCGGGCTTCCAACTTCCCATCACGACAATGGTTCACCTGGTGTGACTTTTTAACAAAGTGGACCCAGGCCACCTTGTCATTGACGAAGTTATTTGTGATTCGGGTCTGGAGATAGTTTCCATCCAAGCGTTGCGGAGGCTTACTAAAGGGAGAAAGTTTGCACTGCAAGAGAACTCTTTATGATTTCCTTCGATCATGTGCTTAGAGATCTCCGCCTTTGTAACCCTTCTTCCACTTCTGCAACACTTTGTTGCAATGGAGTTGGGTCTTCCCCGCGATTGGATCAAGAGTGATAAGAGTTGTTGAGAGTTCGCACCTACATGGGGTGGTCGAGCGACTCCTTCAACAACTATATTCACCTTGGCAAGCCCCCCTTCAAGAAGGAAAGCCCCGACGAGATCGTGTACTTCTCAGTGTTTGCCATGGTGGGGCTTATCTCGCTGTTCTCCTGCTTCCTGTTGATGCTGCTAGACTTCTACGACCTGCAGCTTCACCACCTCGGGCCCCCACTCCTTTTTTCTAATGCGACATTCGTCCACTTTTGCGTGATGTGGGTGGGTGTGCCGCTCTGCATCGAGCTCTTTCGAACCTTCTTCAAGGTCCACACAATAGGGAATGGGAATAAGCTTCTCGGCTTCTACTACTTCATGAAGCGCAAGAACTCGCCCTTCAAGTACTTGAACACAATCCCATTCTGGAAATGGGATGGCTGGAAGAAGGATTGGGGTGGTCATCAGGGTGGATCACCATGACATGCTGGAGCTGCTTGACAGCCTTCCTGCAGTTGACACCAATGCCTGGGAGGTTGTCTCAAAGCTGTCGGAGGCATATAACCCAATCTTGACAGGATCCGGGAGTTCGTGGAAGGAGGGGTGACTCTCTTGATGCTGATCGCAAACTTCCTGACCAACCGGTGGGCTCTGCTCAAGACAAAAGAATGGGATGCATTGTCATTCAGTGCAGAGATGGATCCATATATGATTGATACTCGTATCGGGTCTAATTTGGATGAAAAGGCTTTGGAGATTCATCTTCAAAAGCTGCATCACGGAGCTATCAACCTCGACGATCTGACAGCTCCAGCGGGGTTTCTGTCCTTGATTATGTTCCGAACATCAGGAGGGAGCTGCAGAAGAAGATGCCAATGCTTGATGACTTGGGTGTTGTGGATAGGCGTCGGAGCACTCCTCCAGCGGGGATTGTGGTCCCCGGAGCTCCTTGCCATCAGGAAGGCTCTGGATCTGTGCCAATCAGCAGCAAAGGCAAAGGTCCCGAGGCTTCACCTCCCAAGAAATCAGCCTCAAACCGAAGCAAGGAGAAAGCTCTGTCGAAGCTCTGAGTCGCAAGCAGAAGTTGACAAGAAGTAACAAAAACAATGTGAGGGACGCTCCAAAAGAAGTGACCTCTTAGCCTCGTTTGAGGTGTGTGGTGGTTGTGCCCTCAGCTCCGGCTGATCCTTCGGCTTTAGTGTCCACAACAGGCGCATAGTCTAGCAAGTCCACTCTGGCCCCTGTGCCAGCAGAGGGCTCTGGGTCCGGAGTAAGTCACTCAACGATGGAGGTACTGGCTGAGGTAGCGCCAACAACTGCCCCAACGCCTGTTATGGAGCTCGAATCTTTTGCCTCACCAACGACGGTGAGCTCTAGCTCCAAGCATCTGAAGAAGAAGATCTGTGCCGACTAGAGCGGCAACATCCCTAGGTAAGGGTCAGCTCTTTATCTTATGTCTTGATTTTGTTTCTTGCTTTGTCTTGAAATCTCTATTCTTTATCTCCAAAGTGTTGAGAAAACGAACAACATCTCTGATGCCTACTGCAGCCCCAGAGACTGTGCCAGCTGAAGCTCCTGCCACTGCTCCATTCCCACCTCCTGTGGTTGTGGCGAACGACATGACCGCTCCAGTGCTGGCAATCATGGAGATGACTTCAGTACAAACGACCGAAGAGCCCGTGGTAGTGCCAGACCACGAGGAGGAAATGTTTGAGGAAGCTCCCGCTGTCTTGGAGCCTGCTGTGGAGGTTCCAACATAATTGCCGGAAATTGATGAAGCTCCGGTGGAAGTCCCGACACCAGCTCTTGAGGTGGCAACACTGGAGGTGTCCCTGCCCGATCATGTATAAGGGGATCTGGCTACGGTACCTTTAAATTCTGAGCTAACGGATGAAGTTCTGGCTGCGAGACCCTCCTCATCCACTCCGAAGGCAGAAGATCTAGCTGCGGGACATTCCTCACCCACACCGGAGATGGATGAATTGCCGACGACTGGCCATGCCGACGTCAAGCTGCTAGAGTCCATGCTCGTGCATGGGCTCTAACGTCCGTCCTAGAAGACTTGGAGGAATTGAAGGACGACCCTCAACAAGGATTGGAGCCAACCCCACTGGAGCTGTCAACTGACAATGCTTGCTCCAGCCTCTGATAGGTCGAGCTTTCCTTCGACTATGAGCAGAGGTCTCCTGAAGAGGAGTGCACCATTCTAGGGCGTTGGTGTCAAATTCTCTTCTTCGAGACGAAGTTGACGCGGTCCTGGCTCACTGACTAGAAGGAGTGGGTGGCATTATAGAATGCCCGACAGTCGTGCTTGTCGGTACCCTATGTACTGGATACCCCTTGGGATTGCAAAGATCACAAGGAGACTCCATCTACCAGATTTGAAGACCTCCGAAGGCCCCACATGTCAGGTGTATTCAGACCTGCTTCCCCGACATGGTTATTCCCAGTGCCGCCACGTGTATCATAAGATCGGAGCAATCGCCCACACATGGGAAAGCTCCAGACTAGATACCGGTATGGCATCCTCGGACCTAACCCCATACGGAGGGAAGATCCAGTGCCGACACGTGTCTAACAGCACCGGACCTACCCGTCCACGACGGTATGCTCCGGAGCTGCCATGTGGCTGAACCGCCGGACCTTCAACTTCAACAATCAGGCTGTCAGACCCCCAACGGCTCCAGACCTTCAAGGAGCAATCAAAGACTTCAAGACCCGACTAAGTGTCAATGCCATATTAATGACACTCGATCGGATGGCCCTTAATACAGGTAACGGCACTGTTAAGGCCTGTTATCGGGCTATTAAGGGTAATTAGCCTCGTTAATTGTGTATCAAGCATGTATAACCATCGGGTCCACATGTCAAGCCAGGCTAACAGTGTAACGACCTGTCTTTGTACTATAAAAGGACTGGTCGACGATACACAAGGGACCTCTCCAGACCTCTTCTGGACTCCCTGACCTAGACGAGCTTCTTCTTCTGGAGCTTCTTCTAGACTCACATGCTCAATACAACACTAACACACACCGTGGAGAAGGGTATTACGCTCAGGCCATTACCGAACTACAACTCCTCGATCTACAGACGGTAGTGTCAGGAGATCTGCTGGATCTAAACACTGACAGTTGGCATGCTAGGTAGGGGAGCCCGAGATTTCAAGGATGGTGAACTCAGCTGTTGGATCATCCAACGACAATCCTGCTGTTCAACCTGCTAGGGGCAACCCCTCCAACATGCAGCAACCAGCAGGTGCCACGGCTCCAGCAGGAGTCATGCCTCCACCGCCACCGCCTGCACCAACAAATCAAGCTGGGAAGCATGATGGTGCATCGACGTCGGTCACCGCATCGGCGAATAACAACAACCCTGAAAACACGCGCTCCATGCAGCGCATGCTCTCCTTCAACGTCCACCAAATCCAGGTGCATCCCAGGGTGCAATAGAGATGTGGAGGGCTGACGTGGAACATCTGGTTGCAGCAGCAGCCGATCGCATCAGCAACCAAGGTCCTCCACCTTTGGGGCGGGCCCCATCGCAGCGCCGGACTGTGTCGGCAGACTTGGTCCGCACGCTTCCAAAATAGGAGGCATGCTGCATCTCAGCAAGTTACGTCGCTACCTTCCGAGGTGCGACGCACTCATATGGTAACCAGGCTTTCAACTCATGACCTCCGGGCGGAGCTTGATCACCGTTACCGTCAACAGGACGGCCGTGTCCATATCGAGTGTGCTCGCGAAAGGCGAGAGGCTCGAGACAGTCCTGCTCTCGAGGGAGTAGGAGGAGGTTGTTCTGCCCTGGCCATGCACCTACGCATGGTCAGATGGCCACAAAAGTTCCGGCCTCACCTGCCAGAGAAATTCGACGGGACTGTTAATCCCACTGAGTTTCTCCAGATTTACTCCACCGCAATCCTTGCGGCTGGAGGTAACGAGGCCGTAATGGCCAGCTACTTGCGAGTGGACTTGAGTGGGACCACCAGGTCCTGGTTCATGAGCCTTCCTCACAACTCCATCAATAGTTGGGTGGAATTGTGCCAACAGTTCAGCGCCAATTTCAGGAGTTCATACACCCGACCAGGCACTGAACGGGACTTTTTTTGCTGTCGTGCAGAAGGGGAGAGAATCACTGCGCTCATTCATCTAGAGGTTCTCCCAGGTATGAGACACTATTCCTTCTATCTCCAGTTCCTCTGTTATTGTGGCATTTAGAAAGGGCGTACGAGATAAGAAGATGCTGGAGAACCTCGCGATCAAGGAGATCACCAGCATCACGGAGCTCTTTAGCTTGGCAGACAAGTGTGCCAAAGCTGTGGACGACCGTGAAATGCACTCCAAACCACCTTCGGAGGATGGTAAAAAATCCTCTAGAGGCGAAGCCACTACCTCCGGGAGTGGCAAAAAGAAGAAAAATTCCAACGGCAAGAAGAAGCCGTCGGCCAGCACATCTACTGCTGCAGCTGCTGCAGCTCCAAGTGGCTGGGGCCACGCCCCGAGAAACGACCTCGACCATCCTCTAAAGACGGTGGCAACTCCAAAGTATGGTGTCCTATTCACAAGTCGAACAACCACAACTTGGAAGACTACCGGGAGGTCCAAAACCTTGCCGAGCGCTACAACAAGCGCCAGGAAAAAGTTCCTTTTCGTCAGAGGGAAGGAAAACAGAAAGTCGATGAAGCTCTGGCTGAAGAGGAGTTAGGATTTCAGGACCTTAAAAAGGTTCTGAATGCTATTTACACCTCCGTCGACGACGACTCTGACGTCTCTGACAATGAGCGTCGGAAGACCATGAACACCATCTTTGGTCGTTCGCGGGACATCACCTCCTGCCTTGTCCTCAAGACAATGTGGTGGGACATGGCTTCAGTAGCTCCTACAGCCAGGGCGGAGCCTCATTGAAAGTGGATGGACACCACCATCACTTTTGACGCTTCAGACTGCCCGCGGAACATGATTGGAGCTGGTCAACTACCTTTGATGGTATCTCAGACCATCAATAACATTCAAGTCCACCATGTAATGGTGGACGGAGGTTCGGGGCTGAACCTCATAAGCTTTGAAGCTTTCGTCAAGCTTCAGCTCCGACCTTCGGACCTTCGCCCCTCCCGACCTTTCTCCGGAGTAGGTCCGAGGGTCATAACCCAACTCGGTGCCATTACTCTCCCTGTGACCTTCGGGACTCGGGAGAACTATCACACTAAGAAGTTGGTCTTTGACGTTGCTCAGATCAACTTACCTTTCAACGCCATTCTGGTCAGGCCCGCCTTGTACAAGTGCATGGGTGCTGCTCATTATGGCTACCTGGTGTTGAAGATGCCAACACCAGCTGGTGTTCTCTGGATCTGCAGAGACCGCACTGCCAGAGTGACTGCTCTGGAAGAACTTCATGCGCTTGCTACAGCGTAGGAGGAAGAGTCCAGGCAGGAACAAGCTCCAAAACCCTCGAGCATTCTTTAGCGAGGCTCAACCTCTGCACCTCGCGTGCAACCAAGCAGCGACATCGACATCCCCGTCAAAGTCGTCCAAATCGGTTCTGATGCCGCTCAGACCACCCGTATATCGGGAGGTCTGAATGACAAATAGGAACTCGCGCTCATCACTTTCCTCTGGGCTATCGTTGACGTGTTTGCCTGGCAACCATCGCAAATGCCTGGGATCCCTAGGGAAGTGATCGAGCATAATTTGAAGATCTATCCCGACGCTCGGCCTATACATCAGAAGCCTCGGAAGCAATCAGTAGAGCAATAGAACTTCATACGACAAGAAGTGAAGAAGTTGCTCGAAGCTGGATTCATCCGAGAAGTCTTCCATTCAAAATGGCTGGCAAACCCAGTCGTTGTACCTAAGGCTGGCGGAAAGCTTCGGATGTGTATCGACTACACAACACTAAATAAGGCATGCCCAAAAGATCCATTCCCACTACCTAGAATAGATCAGATAGTGGATTCCACCTCCAGGTGTTAATTACTGTGTTTCCTAGACGCATATTCTGGGTACATCAAATCAGAATGTCTAGGAAAGATGAAGAACATACTTCTTTTATCGCAGTAGATGGATTATATTGTTATACTGCCATGCCATTTGGTCTCAAGAATGCAGCCTCAACATTCGTATGAGTTATGTACAAAACCTTTGGAGAGCTCATCAGAGACGTAGTGGAAGTGTATGTTGATGACATCGTCGTCAAGATCAAAGACAAGGAGTCACTCCTTGACACTTTGCAAGCTATCTTCGACAAGTTGCCAGTCACTCGCACGAAGCTGAACCCAGACAAGTGCGTCTTTGGGGTTAGCTCCGGAAAGCTTCTTGGTTTCCTAGTAAACCACCGGGGCATAGAGGCAAATCCGGCGAAGGTTAAAGACATTGAGGATATGTGGCCACCAGCCCGCATCAAGGACGTCCAGGAACTGACTGGATGTCTAGCCACCCTCAGCCGGTTCATCTCAAGACTGGCGGAACGGGCGCTACCCTTCTTCAAGCTATTGAGGAAGTCCGGACCATTCCAATGGTCTAAAGAAGCAAAAAAGGCGTTCGAGGAGCTAAAGCAGGTCCTCACCACTCTACCAACCTTGGTAGCTCCGAACCCTGGTGAGCCCTTACTGCTGTACATTTCGGCAACCGACGAGGTTGTCAGCATGGTCCTGGTTGTGGAGAGACCAGAACCATCCCAAGCTCAGGAATCCAGACACCTCCGGGAGGGTCTGGAGGTTTCTGAAGGTGACTATGGGTCTGCCCCCAGACTTGGATTTATAAGGAGTTACTCCAGAATATTCGGACTCCTCCGGGAGGGTCCGGGTCGCTCCAGTAGAAGCTCCGGGTTCCTCTAGCAAAGACCCGGAGGTCCCCGAAGCAGGTCTGGACCCCTCCGGGAGGGCCAGGTCGATGTGGAGGAAGCTTCAGGCCCCTCCAGGAGGGTCCGGACAGTCCAGCGCCCAGTGTACTTCATCAGTGAAGTACTACATGATGCCAAGACTCAATACCTAGAGGTGCACAAGCTGCTCTACGCAGTTCTCATTGCCTCCGGGAAGCTTTGCCATTACATCCAAGCTCACAAGATCTCAGCGGTGACTTCTTATCCACTACGTGCGATCTTGTATAATCCCATATCTACTGGGAACATTGCAAAGTGGGCAGCGGAATTGGCCGAATTCGATCTTGTATTCGTCCCAAGACAAGAGATCAAGAGTCAAGCATTGGCAGACTTCGTGGCGGAATGGACCCCCTCTCCATCAAACCCTGGGGGTCCTAATGAGCAGAAGCCAGAACTCAAGGCTTCGGTCTTCACCGAACCTCACTGGACCCTCTACTTCGACGGCTCCATGCAAAAGCATGGGGCCAGAGCTGGAGTCCTTCTCCTTGCTCCAACCGGGAAAAGGTAAAATACATGGTATACCTTGACTTCAAGGAGACCAACAACATGGCGGAGTATGAAGCACTCATTTACGGACTAAAGGTGGCACTATCATATGGTGTCAAGCAGTTGTTGGTCAATTGAGATTCAAAGCTCATCATCAAACAGGTGAAGGGTGAATGCTCCTGTAAGAATCCTCAACTAGCTGCTTATCTCTTTGAAGTTCAGAGGCTTCAGAAGGACTTCGAAGTCCTGGATCTCCACCATGTCCAGCGTGTCCATAACGCTGAAGCTGACGAACTCTCAATGAAAGCGTCAACCAGAGCTTCGGCTCCTGACGGAAACTTCGTCCGGAGGTTTTCAAAACCCAAAGCTCAGCCTGCCGAACTGAGCGAAGGGGGCAAGACCAGCATCCCGAAGCTGGCGATCCCGATGGCCCTGTTACCATGGCAGCCATCAAGGGTCGTAGGTGCTGCTGGAAGCTCCGAGCAACCTAGAACGCAAGATTCAAATGCTCAAGCAAGCTCCGATGCATGGATCTCGGAGATCCGGAGCTACTTGAAAGACAATATCCTTCCTGACGATGATGTATCCGATGACCGGATAGTCAGATTGGCTAAAAGATACAAGCTAGTAGAAGGGGATCTCTACTGTTGCAGTGCCAACGGCGTCCTAATGCGGTGCATCACAAGGGAAGAAGGCTGCGAGCTTCTCGTAGAAATCCATGGAGGCGAGTGTGGGAACCATGCGTCTTCTCGCACGCTGGTCGGTAAAGCCTTCCGGCATGGCTTCTACTGGCCTACAGCGCGCTCCAGGATGCAACTGAGCTAGTGAAGAAATGCGAAGCATGCTAGTTCCATGCAAAGCAAATTCACACACTGGTTCAGCCTCTATAAATGATATCTCCTACATGGCCTTATGCTGTGTGGGGGATGGATATCTTGGGACCTTTCCCAAGAGCTGACGGAGGTTACAAGTTCTTGTATGTTGCCATTGACAAGTTCACCAAATGGCCGGAAGCAACTCCAGTTGTGACAATAAACAAACAATCAGCTATCAACTTCTTGTAGTCCATCGTATGCACATTTGGAGTCCCGAACAAAATCATAACAGATAATGGGACCCAATTCACAAGCTCTGGTTTCCATGGGTACTGCAAAGACCTCGGCATTCAAGTCAGCTACGCCTCCGTAGCTCACCCGGCAGGCAATGGCCAAGCCGAGAGAGAAAATGCAGAAATCCTGAAAGGACTCAAGACGCGCACATATGATCGCCTGAAAAAACATGGAGCCAACTGGATCGAAGAGATTCCGCCCACTCTATGGGCCAACAGGACAACTCCAAACCGGTCAACTGGAGAGACACCCTTCTTCCTGGTGTACGGAGCTGAAGCAGTCCTTCCTCCGGAAATCACCTTAGGGTCGCTCCGGGTCTGGACCTCCAGCGAAGCCATGCAGGACTAGCTCCGACGTGAAGACCTTGACCTCCTTGAAGAGGGTAGGTGCCGAGCAGCTGTTCGGAATGCCCGATACCGCCAAGCTCTTCGGCGCTATCACCAAGGGCATGTTCATAGACAACATTTCGAGGAAGGCGATCTGGTGCTACGGAGAATACAATCCAGAGAAGGGTTAAACAAACTCTCCCCTAGTTGGGAGGGACCCTTCCGAGTGATCAAAGTATCCCGTCCCAGATGCGTTCACTTGGCAACCGAGGATGGGACACCTCTCCCAAATCCTTGGAACATTGATCACCTCTGTAAGTTCTACGCTTAATATCACGGAGGTGAGTCTGTAATTACATGTGATGTATGTTATAGAGTCATTGTACAGAGTCGGGTAGCTCCTCCGGGAGGGCAGCCGGACCTACCCCGTTAGGTCCGCAACATCCATGCAACACTTGTCACAGTCTCAAAATTAAAAGTGTAGCTAGCTACCTAGGGTCAAACGAGAAACGAAACACACTTAGCCTGGTTCCGTACCCTGAGAGTGTACTTGTTTCCCCTGTACCCCAGACCTATAATGAAAGACATCATTATGTGAAAACAGACTCCACGTGCATTTATTTTGTACATGCTCAATATTTTTTATTTTTCTCTTTCTTGACTATAACAAAGTTGTGCAGTTCTTAAGAAATTTTAGCTCGACCAATTCATGTACAACTCGAGTTGCATTGTCTATTCTTTTGTGTCCAAATATTGTGGATGGTCTACTCGTCTGAATGCTGCCATGCCAATCTAGGGCCGGAGTGTGCTATCGACTTAGCCTGGTCATGCACACTAAGTACGGCACTCTACCTACGCCCTGGCAGGCCGAAGTAAGGCGAGTCTAGAAATGATCGGACCTGAAGGAAACAAGACAGCGCTCTTGATTGTATTTAGAATTGTGTTCGACCTAAAAAATTCTCGGGAATAGTAAGGCGCAATGAAGTTATAGATAGGAAACGGATTTTACTGTTTTTCTTCACTTCATTGTGCAGGAAAAATAAATAATTCACGATGATGGTGAATGAAGCCGGAGCTTCTAAAGCTCCGACATCCTCTAGGCGGCTTGTGGTCGATGTTCAAACATTAACATCGAGCGTCGCTGGAGCTACTCAGCTCCGGTAAAGCTAGGGGCAAGCCGTCAACGTGAAGAAGAGATGGTGGAAAGACTCTAAAGTGAAGTCTGCCGTTGACACACCATGTGTTGACAGAGGTCACTGCCGGAGCTACCAAGCTCCGACACGCCAGAGTGCTAACCGTTGATGCTTTACGCATTGATGGAGACTACTGCCGGAGCTACTAAGCTCCAATGATGATCAATGCTGGAGCCACTAAGCTCTGACAACCTCAGGGGGCCCACACTATCGAAGACTTCGAACCTACATTCTACAAGTTCGAAGCACGCAAGTCTTCAACAACTGTTACATCCTCTTGGTACATGTTCACAATCAAATTGTGTACATCTACCAGGGGGCCAAGTGAGACAAAGGTGTTGAAGACAAAAAATGAAATTCATATAAATTTTTGGATTTCATTCATCTGGAGACAAGAGATTACAAAATTGGAGAAGAAGAAGAGAGAATACAAGCGGGAGCTACAAATAGATGGTCCTAGACCCTGTGGAAGAACTGGGCGACCTTCTGGGCAACCTCTGACACGCTGGCTCGGGCGACTTCACCCTCTCTTTCGATGGGGCATTCAAGCACCAGGTCTCGAGGGAATTGAGGGCTCTGGCTGGTGTAGCACGTCAACACGAACTCTGCGACGTTCTTCACCAGGGACTGTACCTCAGTTTCCATCTGGTCCGTGATGACATCGCCCATCTTGGTGAGCTTGTTGCCTGCTGAACTCAACACCTCCAACGCCTGGTCCAACTCCGGCTCCGGATCATCAGGATACACAGGACTGAAGCCTATTGGCGTCAGCGCGTCGTTGGCTTTGCCCAGGAAGTCCCAAACTTGTTGGGACTCCGCAGCCCTTGCGCTTCGCATCTCCTCCAAGGATCTTTTGGCCGCCGCAAGCTCCGAGTTCTCCCGAGCAAGACGCTCCACCTCTTTGGCATTCTGCTGATTCTTTTCAGCAACCTGCCTTTCGAGTTTACTGAGCTCTTCCTCCCGGAGGTGGATCTCATTCCGGCGGTTGACCAGATCCTTCTCTCGGCCCCACACTTTCTTCTCCCTGGCGGCGACGACATTCTCCTGCTTGTAGAGATCTTGCCCTCGCTCCCAGGCCTTCTTCTCCTCTTCCTCGCAACGCTCCTCCAATTTCTTGGTGTGTTCTTCGAGGCTCTTGTCAACCAGAGCTATCTTTTGGACAAGATCTTCCTCTCTCTTCACGAGGTCGTCCCGCAGCTCTAGGAGTTTTTGCTCTTCATCTTCGAGCTTTCTCTCACGTGCCTCAAGAGCCTCTCGGCGTTTGACGAGACTATCGTGGATGGCGACGAGCCTCTCCTGGCGGTCATCTGCTGCGCTATTAGCAGCTTACGCCTGCTCGTAGATTGCCCGGGACTGGTTGTCAAGGGATTGCATCATACTTTCCCTCTCATCCACCAGCTTACCCCAGTACTCCAGGCGGACCTTCTCCCTCTGCACCCACTCCTTGTCGTCAGCCAGCCTCGACTGTGCCAGCTTGGTCTCGAAATGGAGAGGGTTGTGCCACCTCCTAAGAGTTTGATGCTCCTCCTCGAGGGCCTTGCTGTCGTGGTAGAAAGCCAGCTAGACCTGGCGATGACTGGAGCAGGCGTTGTCAATAGACAACGATAGCGAGATCGGGTTCGGACCTGCCGGGGTCCTCTCCGCTATCTCCAGCGGGTCTTCAGTAACAAAAATTGGGTCCCACTCTACAAGAGCGGTCCCCTGAGCTTGCACGGAACTAAGTACATCCTCCGGGATAGCCTCGGCCGCCCCGAGGAAGGTCCTGCAGCAGAAGTGCCGACCTCTGGAATTGGCTCCGAAGGTCCTGCTGCCAGGTCATCAACAACTGGCCCCTCAGGCGGGGGGCCAGCAGCTTCATCTTGGCACCCTGGCTCACCAAAGGG
Organism: Tuctoria greenei; assembly: GCA_036927565.1. Classification (NCBI taxonomy): domain Eukaryota; kingdom Viridiplantae; phylum Streptophyta; class Magnoliopsida; order Poales; family Poaceae; genus Tuctoria; species Tuctoria greenei. The sequence continues at coordinate 79,179,965 of JAYESD010000001.1, read as the reverse complement.
CACCTCCGGGATCACCACTTCCGGAGCAGGTGTTGATGGTTCGGTCGAAGTAGAAGCTACTTCAGGCTTCGACGCAGGCGCCTCCTCCGCCACTAGCTCAGGTGCTGGCACTTCGACCATCATGGGCTCAAGCGCTGGCACTTCGACCATCATGGGCTCAGGCGCCGGCACCTCCGCAGCAACTGGCTCGGATGCCAGAACCTCTTCAATGACCGGCTCTATAGCCAGAACTTCTGCAGCAACCGGCTCTACCGCCGGAGCTTCCTCAACAACCATCTCAAGTGTCGGAGCTTCATCAACAACCGGCTCCACCGTCGGAACCTCATCAACCATCGGCTCGACTGCCGAGGACTCAACAACATCCGGCTCTAGGGCCGGAATTGCAGCTACCTCTGGCTCTGTGGCCAGAGCGTCCAACATCTCAGCATCCAAACTAGGAGCTTCAACCTCCGGGGCTGGTACCGCTGGTACATCTTCATTCCCGTGGTCCGGCGCTACCACGGGAGCTTCTGGGGATGAGTCGAGGTCCAAGACCACGATAGCCAGCGCCAGAGCTGCCACAGCCTCAGCCACCTCTGGGGCGGCGCTGGAATTGGAGCTAGAGCTTCAGCCTGCACAGCCTCAACTGCTGCTGTAGGGACCGGAGCTTCAGCCCTTTTCTTAGGCACGCTGTGGATGAAGGATGAAGAAACTCAAAATACAGATAAAACAATAAAACAACTGGTTGAGGTAAAAAAATCAAAAATTACCTCGGAAGGCTTCCGCACCAGTTAGCACGGAACCTCTTTTCCGGACACTCTGGACTGGCCCCAGCCACCACTGGCGTGGTAGTCCCGGAAGGTCCCCCAGAGCTTGCTGCTGCTATCGGCATTGCCTTGGTCGAGGCCCCCCTCGACCGGAAGGACCACCAGACCCAGAGCCCTCAGGTAGCCCTGGTACTGGAGTCACTTGGCTGGAGCTAACACCCCGGGAACATGCCGCTGCTGGAGTAGATGCCACTGTTGAAGACCTCCCCCTCCGGGGAGAAGGTGCCGCCGTGGGAGAAGCAGGCCTGGCGGACCTTCCGTCGGCATGCTTCAGCTTCCTTTTACGGCTCGAGGGCTCGACCAACTCCTTGCCCTTACCGACGACTTCGGTTCTTGGCTTTGGGGCGGGAGTGGAGCTACCTTTAGGAGCTCCGGAGATCACCAACCCGGTGTTCGAACGCCTCTCAACGACACCAAGGTCATCAAGCACCGGCATCGTCCGCCAGAGCTCCCTGCTGAACTCTGCCTCCATGTTCAGAGGGAGGAAAGCTGCCAGCGGAGCCAAGTCATCACCCTCGAAGTCGATGCCATGCTGGAACTTCTTGAGGTGGAATTCCAAAGTTGCAACCTCCATGTTGGACTTCAAACCGGTCTCGATCCGGTCATCGTCCAACATACTGTTGAGGGCCCAAGCAAGCTTCTCCCTCTTCTTCAGCAGAGCCCAATTGTTGCTCAGGAAGTTGCAAAACACTGCTTGAGGACTCACCGCTCCTTCCACGCACAAGCGGATTCTAGTCGGAGCAGGTTTGAAGGCGTCCGACAACTTCGGAGCTTCACTCCAAACTGCAGTGTCGATGTTGGGGAGGCCTTCCGGCAACTCCAGCTTCTCGTACTCCTCCACCCTGATGACAATCCAATCCTTCTTCCAGTCGTCCCACTTCCCAGTAGGGAACGTCCGCAAGTACTTGTACGGGCACTTCTTGCGCTTCACAAAATAATAGAAGCCAAGGTACTCGTCACTCCTGCCCGTAGTGTGGACAGTGAAGAAGGTGCGGAAGAGCTCAATGTAGGGGGAATGCCCACCCACATCTCGCAGAAGTGGACAAAGATCGACACCAGGAGAATGGAGTGGGGGCCAAGGTGTTACAGCTGCAGACCATAGAAGTCTAGCAGCATCAAGAAGAAAGAGAAGAAAGGTGGGATCAGCCCCACCATGGCGTATGCGGAGAAGTACACCATGTCGCCGGCGTGTTCCTTCTCGAACGGAAGCTTGCCGGCGCGGATTAAGTGGTTGAAGAAGTCAGGGAACCACCCCATGAGGGCCCGAACCTTCTTCAAATCACCGTCGGTCTTTAGTCGGCTATGGCGAAGACCCAACTCCATCGCGGCACAGCGGGGCAAGAGATGGAAAACAAGCGGAAGTTTTGAGGGTTTGAGCAGAAGTTAGAATGAAAGGCATAAAGAACCCCCAAACGGTGCGTGATTTCCTTCTTAAGTAAGCCCCCACGACGCTTGGGTGGAAACCGCAGAGGAGCCGATGATACCAGTCAAAAACTTCACTCTGCCAATGACAAGGGAGCCCAGGGCCACCCCGACGATCAAGTCGAGGTCCTTACCCCAGGCGAACGGTAGTCATCATGAAAGGCGGGAAACCTGAAGGCGGCGTCCTGACAGGGCGTGTAGAACTGATACAATTTTCGTATCGGGAACCGGCGAGCTTCAATTTCGTGAGATTCGCACGATGAGATCTCACCTGCCGCATCCAGGATATGCCACGCGGCGGTGGTTTACCTGCGAACTGTCGCCAATGACACGTACGATGACCCTTGAAGACACGGCTGAAAAACTGAAGAATGGACGCACCTCCGGTGGAATGACTTCATCCAAAAGGTCTCTCCCGAAGGTGAGCCCAGGGGGCCACTGTTGGTACCCTATGTACCGGATACCCTTGGGATTGCAAAGATCACAAGGAGACTCCATCTACTAGATTTGAAGACCTCAAATGGCCCCACATGTCAGGCGTATCCGAACCTGCTTCCACAACATGGTTAGTCCCAGGGCCGCCACGTGTATCATAAGACCGGAGCTATCGCCAACACATGGGAAAGCTCCAGACTAGATACCGGTATGGCATCCCCAGACCTAAACCCAGACGGAGGGAAGCTCCAGTGCTGACACATGTCCAACAGCACTGGACCTACCCGTCCACGACGGTATGCTCCGGAGCTGTGTAGGATCGAAGAGCACATGAAAAGCTACCAGAGGGGGGGGGGGGTGAATGGTAGATTTAAAAATCTTATGCAGCGGAAACAATTAAACCCCAAACCCTTTCGGCAGAAAAACGATCTGTTAAAGAAATCGTATGTGAGACTAATCTAAACGTGTTTCACCGTGACAAAAGTTATAGATATAATAGAGAATCAAGTCACAAAGACAAAAAAAAAAGAATCACTCCAATCCGTCGAGAAAAACTCAAGTTATGATCGGAAGATCAAACAATGGTCAATCTGCCCTACCCGAGAAAAACAGTTCTGGAATGCTGCTAAGAAACTCGTGTAGATCATAGACCACAAATCCAATGACCATGAAATTTTGACAGATGATAGGCAATCAAGTTGTGAAGACAACCCAAAAAGAATCACGTCAATTGGATCAGTAAAACTCGAGTTATGATAAAACCACCAACGAAATGTAGTGCTGTCCAGAAACTCGACGAGTAAAACTTGTCTGGAGCAAGTCGGACGAACAAGGCACAAAAGTTCCTTCAAACTACGAATTTTATTCAATAGAACACAAGAGGAACAGCCCCAAAGTCGTGCACCACGAGCTCTGGGCTCCCTTGCTTATATAACCAGCCCTTAGGCCAACCCAATATCAACTAGGACTCCAATCCTACTCAGATCACGAATCGTAACTTTCCATAACTGCTCAAGATTCTTCTATACGCAGATAGAAGCAATCTTAAGACTTCCAAACACCTTAGGAACGTATCCCACATTCCTAAACAACTCAAATTCGTGACCCACACGAAATCCTATCATAACCAACTCAAATCTTTCCATATTTGAGTCAAACCCGACTCAGCCGCAGCCTGAGTCCATAACCTAGTCGGTTGGACCTTTCCGACCAATTCTTTACGTCCACATCTCTTCATCACGTCCCGGAACCATGTAGCCACATCCATGCACTCCTTGCACACGTGCAAACATCTTCCAATGACGTCCATGATACCTTCATATGCATTGTTCTTGATTCAATCATGCTGCGCAACCTCCTGATCAGCTCAACCACAATTCCTCCTGAATTTGGTTGTTGGAACCTCATCTCCTCCCTGAGACTAGTCCAATGGATCCCGTCACCAGCCATGTCTTGAACTCAAGCAACACCTGCACATGAACAAACAACCAATCCATACGAGCCCAAGTCCTCGACTTGACCCAAGTTAGTTCCGAACACAACACCCTACGTGAAAACCTCACATAAGCATGTTGCAAAACAACAATAACACGATATCATCCATATCATCCAAACCGAACCAAAAACTTAGCAAAAGAATACTAAGCAATCTTTCCAACAATGTAAAGCAAGTACGAAACATTGCAAATGAAAAGCAGAAGCACTGCGGTCAAGTTCCGGACCATCCCACAGCAAGCCGGAGCTTGAGCCGGAGCTTACCAAAACTAGTAGAATGAAGCACCTGCCGGAGCTTACCAAAACTAGTAGATCCTAGCACCGGAGCTTACCAAAAACTAGTCAAAACTAGTCAACCCAAAACTGGAGCTAGACAAAGTACGTCGGAGCTTAGCAAAAGCATTCCGGAGCTATCAAATATATGCCGGAGCTATCAAAGACATGCCGGAGCTAAAGATAAAGCTCACCGGAGCTAACCAAATCTAGTCGTACCTTACCAAGAAGTCGGACCTAGCTTCGAACATAGCCGGAGCTACCCAAAACAAGCCGGACCTACCGTCGGACCTTGTTGTAGCTCAGAGCTAGAGTCGGACCTTAATAAAAAGGTGTTTTGGTGATATTTAAAACTTTTATCGTCAAAGCAAGTATATTCACTACAAGCCAATGTATTCAGCACATATAGGTCTTACAATCTCCCCCTTGATGAATGCATTGGCAACACCATTTAAAATCCGAACATTGGCTTATTCACATAAAAGTTTTGAAAACAATTTCTCCCCCTTTGTAAATCATAAGTAAAATAAGAAGAAAATCCAAAAATTATTCCACAAATTATCCCATATTATTTCTCCCCCTTTATTGTCTCTCCTTATGCACATATTCTATCTCTCTTCATGCTTATCTCTCCCCCTTTGACAATGTATTCAGCAAGTCATGAGATATAAACAAATTTATCTCTCCCCCTTTAGTTGTTATGAGCATATTATAACATTTACATATAACCAAAGCTCATCCAAGTCATACTATCAAGTACCTTACATTATGACATCAATGAAATACATAAAGTAGTGTAAGCCATGCTAGAGATCAAATGTAATTTTCAATTTAAGCAAGTCATGATCTCACAAAATTAACTATTTCAAAACCTGAAAGCATGACACTAGTTGTTGCATTTTATTATTTTTCAAAGCATAAATTTAGATCATATGATATTTGCAAGAGATTATATGCGCATCTGCCTTATTCTAACCAACTAAGCCAAGCCTATGTCATTTGACAATCAGAAGCTTGAGGACATGGTTTTAGTCATACACAACTTCTTCAAAGTTCATATCTAAGTGCAATGATAAGCTATCTCAAAAGAAGAAGTGCGATGCATGCATATTCTCTTGATCTTTTCTCAATTTATATTTGTTCATAAAAACTCAACATGTGAGTTGATTACTTGATTAATTCTTAATGATTAAAAGCACTTGTGAACATGTAACAAGTTCAAAACAGCAAGAAAGTTCGACCATGAGCAGTTTTGGTGTAAGTAGTTATTCCAATTACTAGACATGGCAAAAACTACAAAATGTATAACACGAGTAATGTAGTAGGAACTTTCAGCATGTAAAAGGAATCACAAAGTCATATATGAATGAAATACTATGCTCATATTATTTTAATTTCAGATTCACACATAGACTTCCCAAGTTTCAAAAACTCCCCCTCAATTTAAGCCATGAGGATGCATAACCCCTATTTCACTACGAATGTAACAAAAACGAGTGAAATCCAAAGGTTTTGTAAAAATGTCAGCCAATTGTTGTTCGATATCTACATGGTGAAGCACAATGTTTCCTTTTTCAACATTATCTCGGAGAAAGTGATACCTAATGTCAATTTGCTTAGTTCTAGAATGTTGCACGGGGTTTTTAGCAATGCAAATGGCACTAGTGTTATCACAGAATAGTGGAACATTATCTAGATCAACCCCATAGTCCTTAAGTGTTTGAACAATCCAAAGAATTTGTGAGCAAGCACTAGCAGCAGCTACATATTCAGATTCGACTGTGGATTGTGCAACTGAATTTTGTTTTCTAGAGGACCAAGCAACAAGAGAATTACCAAGAAAATGACAAGCACCGGAAGTACTTTTCCTATCAATCCTACAACCCCCAAAATCAGCATCCGAAAAAGCTTTCAAAGTAACGGTTGAGGAAGAAGGAAGAAAAATGCCAAATTCTTGAGTTCCATGTAAGTACCTGAGAATCCTTTTGACGGATTGACGATGTGAAACACGTGGGGAAGCTTGAAACCGTGCACAAAGACATACGCTGAATTGTATGTCCGGTCTTGATGCCGTGAGGTACAAAAGTGATCCGATCATGCTTCTATATTCTTTTTGATCCACGGGTTCACCATCTTCATCAAGTTCAAGTGTTGTTCCTGTTCCCATTGGTGTCCGAAGAGGCTTGCTTTTGTCCATGTTGAAGCGCCTTAGGACCTCTTTGGTATACTTCATTTGATGCACAAAGGTACCCTCCTTGGTTTGCTTGATTTGCAGCCCCAAAAAGTAAGTGAGTTCACCCATCATATTCATTTCAAATTTGACACTCATCATTGCTGAAAACTTGGACACAAGATCATGAGAAGCACAACCAAAGATAATATCACCCACATACACTTGAACGAATAATGAGTCATTGCCATGTTTAAGCACAAAAAGAGTTTTATCAACCTTGTCCATGGTAAACCCCTTTTCATGTAAAAATGTTTTTAGCCTATCATACCATGCTCTAGGGGCTTGTTTGAGACCGTATAAGGCTTTGGACAGTTTGTAAACATGATTAGAAAAATCTGGATTTTCAAAACCCGGTGGTTGTTTGACATAAACCTCCTCATCTATGTAACCATTAAGAAAAGCACTTTTAACATCCATTCGATATAGCTTAAAACCTTTAGATGCTGTAAAAGCTAACAAAATTCTTATGGCTTCTAATCTAGCAACAGGAGCAAAAGTTTCATCAAAATCTAGACCTTCAACTTGAGTGAAACCTTGAGCAACCAACCTAGCCTTATTCCTAACCACAACTCCATCCTCACTTTGTTTATTTTTAAATACCCATTTAGTTCCAATTAAAGTGTGACCTTGAGGTGGAGGTACAAGTTTCCAAACATTATTTCTTTCAAAATTTTCTAACTCTTCTTGCATGGCAATAATCCAAGATTCATTAGTGAGTGCGTGTGATATATCTTTGGGTTCAAAAGAAGCAACAAAAGCAGAATGAGCATGCGAGTTTGGATCGCAAAACCTGGACCGTGTGACTCGTTCGTGCAAGCTTCCAATCATCTGTTGTGGGGGAGGATCTTTGTAAAAACGTATGGGAACAGATGTCTCACAAGCTTCTTCTTCATTTGGTTCATCGTAGATTGATGAGCTTGTAACTTGTGGACAATCAGGACCAGCATAGGTGATAGCCGGAGCTTGTTCAATGTCCGGAGCTGGAAACGTGTCAACTTCATAACTACCAGGCAGTATCACCAGCTCTTCTTCATCTTCGAAAATACCCTCCCCCTGAGGATACGGATCTGGTCCTGCAACACCGGAGCTAGTACCTGGGCTAGCTTCATCAAAAGACACTTCACAAGTCTCCACAATTTTGTTAGTGTCAAGTAAAAGCACACGGTAGCCTCTAGTATGAGATGGATAACCAAGAAACATGCCATCAATGGATCTAGGTTCAAATTTATCAAGATTACAATGTTTCTTAACAAAGCATTTGCAACCAAAGACCCGAAAGTGTGTAACACTAGGTCTATGTCCAAACCGAAGCTCATATGGTATTTTACCTAGCTTAGCACACAAGAAAACACGATTTGAGACATAACAAGCGGTTGCTATCGCATCAGCCCAAAATTTCCTATGAGTTTGATATTCATCAAGCATAGTCCTAGCCATCTCAACTAAGGTTCTGTTCTTTCTTTCTACAACACCGTTTTGTTGAGGTACATGTGGTGAAGAGAATTGATGATCTATTCTATTTTCAGCACAAAAGTGATCAAAAGATTGATTTTTAAATTCAGTTCCATTATCACTTCTAATTGCTTTTAATGATCCTAGGTGATCAGTTGATAATCTAAGAAATAAAGTTCTAAAGTGACTAAAAACTTCATTCTTAGATGCCATAAAGTAAACCCAAGAGTATCTAGAATAATCATAAATGATAACAAGAACATACCATTTACCTCCGAAGGATTGAACACGTGAAGGTCCTACGGTGTCAAGATGCAAAAGTTAACATGGTTCAGTTGTCATGATCACCGTGAGAGGAGTACGTGAACCTGCAACTATCTTAGCATGTCTACAAGAAGAACACACAATTTCTTTGTCCCATTTAAGCTTAGGCAGCCCACGTATGCAATCAAGAGCACTAACACGCGTTAGGTGATCAAAGCCTACGTGACCAAGTCTACGATGCCAAAAATATAAGTCCTTTGAATCATTGGCAACTAGACACCTATGCTTAGAGGAAGACATATCAAAATCACCTTTAAAAACTCTTCCAAACCCAGACATGTTAAAAATAAGCTCACTATTTGAACCTACAACTTTGCAGCAGTTTTTATTGAAAATAATTTCTAGATTTTCATCTAGCAATTGTGCAACAGAAAGCAAGTTGTATTTCAAATTTTTGACAAGTTCCACATCCTTCAAAGTGTAGTGATCATTTACTCTAACCGAACCCTTAGCAATTATAGGAGTTGAAGAATTATCGGCAAAAGTAACATTCTCTACACGTGACACAAAAGAGATGGAGGAGAACCAATCTTTGTTACCGGTCATGTGGCGTGAGCAACCTGAATCCACAATCCAAACGTTCTCCTTCCTCAAACGTTTAACCTACATAGAAGCACAATACGTCGATGACTCAATACTGGGGTTAGTCAAAAGGCATTTAGGAATCCAGTACTGAGTCACGCGACGTGCAGCAGGAAAAACACGTGAAAGCTGAGACAAAACAGCAGGTTTATGAGTCAAAGTTTGAGATTTTTTATTCTTGACTACTAACCTATAAGGTGTTACTTGTGTAGCATTAAAATCAGTAGCTCCGGAGGCAAAAACAGAAGGTCTGGAGGTAAACTTTGAATGTTTTTGACTCAAAACAGCAGGTTGTACATTCGGTTCAATGTGTGCAGCTAATTTTGCATGAAAGTTATGAGATCTAGCAACCATTCTTTCCCTTTTCTGTTGTTTAGCTAGTCTATAACAAAAATCTATGACATGACCATCTCTACCACAGAAGGTACAATGAAATTTAACTTTTTTTTTCATGTCTAGATGAGCATGCAATATTTTTATTTGAAACTGAATGAAGCAACACTCCTGCAGATTTGAAAACAACTCCTTTTTGTTTAGGAACTGTTTGAATCAAACCACTTCCTAATGAATTTACAATTTTAGGTGGATGTGCCTTAGCATGAGCATGAGAATCAAAACCTAAACCAGTTTTATCATTGTAAGACTTGGAAGAATTTAGCAGTAAGTTTAGGTTCTTGTTCCCATTACAAAACCGATCTAATGTCCTATGCATGTCATCAAGTTTATTGGACAGATGAAGGCAATTTTCACATAAAGTTTTTCCTTTTAGTTTGCAATTGGAACAAAATTTAACTTCATGAGAATGTAAAGCATTGTTCAATGTAGAAATTTCATTCATAGCATCCTATAGTTTCTTATCAAGATCATCACAAGTAGAACAATGCAAATCAATTGTAGAACAGCTAGCATCTTTCAAGTTTTTATCATTAAGTGCAGCAAGCTCTTTGTTCTTTTCAATTTCTAACTCATGTTTATCAAGTGTGGAGGTGTGCGCACTTCTTAATGAGGACAATTGTTCTAATATTAAATCACATGAGGAACATGCATCATCACTAGGAATCAAAGTTTTTAAACGGTTGATTTCAGATTCTAGTGATTCAATTTTAGCAGCACTATCCCTAAGTTTTTTGTCCTTTTTCTTAACAATAATAGTGGCACGAGAAATAGCATCACACATTTCTTCGCAAGTAGGACATACCTCTTCATTGTCGCTGTTGTGTTCTGCCTTTTCCATACTTGATCTTGACTTGCCCGCCATAAAGCACAAGTTTGCCAAATCATCTTCATCTTCATCACTTCCAATGTCCACGTCGCTTGAACTGAACTCTTGAAGCGCGGTGATGAAACTGTTGATCATCTTGCATCCTATGGTACATTTCTTCTTCTTGTTGGAATTTCCAAAGGAGGTCCAAACCTTGCTTTGTTTTTCTTCCCGGGTGGTCGGACCTGAAAGGTTAGGGCATTCTGTACGAAAGTGTCCTATTTTACCACATTCAAAACAGCGTTGAGGTCCGGAGCTTCCTCTCCTTCTAGTTCTCACATTTTGCAATGCTTTTGAGAATCTAGTAGAGATGAGTGCCAACTCCTCTTCTAGAAATTCTTCGATCTGTTCCACGGTTAGTGAGGACAACAAAGCAAGAGTATTGCAAGATGATGATTGGCCGGAGCTAGACATATCACGTTGTGAAACAAATGCAATAGACTTATTGGGGTTCTTACGTGAGATTATGTCAATTTCATGAGTTTTTAACTTGGAATATAGTACATCTAAAGTAAGTGAACTCATGACAGTAGATTCACGAATAGATGTGACTTTCATCTCCCAAATTGACATATCTAATGCACTTAGTAATTGCGTAGCATTTTCAGCATCTGAAAAATTAACATTGACACTACGCAAGTTGCTGAGAATCTTATTAAAGCGAGCAAAAAGGTCATCAATAGACTCACCGGGTTGCATCTCGAAGCGCATGTATTCTTTCTTGAACATGTCTTGACTTACCTCTTTGATCGTGTTGGATCCTTCGTGGTAGTCACAAAGTGCTTTCCACACATCGTATGCAGATCGGAGGTGTGCAACACGGTCGAAGTCGCTTTGTGTTAATCCTTTTATGATCAAGTTCCGAGCCTTGTTGTTGTTGTCGACATCTCTCAGATTTGTAGCTGTAACTTGATCATTTGATGGCACTTCGTAAGGCTTGTATACCTTCTCCCATATTGCAAAGCCTTATGTCTGGATGAAAGCCTCCATGCGTGCCTTCCAAACCTGAAAATCAATACCAGAAAACACACACGGTTTGGCGGAGTACTTCTCCATGATGATTAGTCAAAAACACGCGCAAATCTCAAAGATTAGAGCACCGTGGCTCTGATACCTATTGTAGGATCGAAGAGCATGTGAAAAGCTACCAGGGGGGGTGAATGGTAGATTTAAAAATCTTACGCAGCGGAAACAATTAAACCCCAAACCCTTTCGACGGAAAAACGATCTGTTAAAGAAATCGTGTGTGAGACTAATCTAAACGTGTTTCACCGTGACAAAAGTGATAGATATAATAGAGAATCAAGTCACGAATACAACACAAAAACAATCACTCCAATCCGTCGAGAAAAACTCAAGTTATGATCGAAAGATCAAACAATGGTCAATCTGCCCTACCCGAGAAAAACAGTTCTGGAACGCTGCTAAGAAACTCGTGTAGATCATAGACCACAAATCCAATGACCATTTTCTCTTTCCTAGATCCATTAGAAACTCAAGTTGTGAAGACAACCCAAAAAGAATCACGTCAATTGGATCAGTAAAACTCGAGTTATGATAAAACCACCAACGAAAGGTAGTGTTGTCCAGAAACTCGACGAGTAAAACTTGTCTGGAACAAGTCGGACGAACAAGGCACAAAAGTTCCTTCAAACTACGAATTTTATTCAATAGAACACAAGAGGAACAGCCCCAAAGTCGTGCACCACGAGCTCTGGGCTCCCTTGCTTATATAACCAGCCCTTAGGCCAACCCAATATCAACTAGGACTCCAATCCTACTCAGATCACGAATCGTAACTTTCCATAACTGCTCAAGATTCTTCTATACGCAGATACAAGCAATCTTAAGACTTCCAAACACCTTAGGAACGTATCCCACATTCCTAAACAACTCAAATTAGTGACCCACACGAAATCCTATCATAACCAACTCAAATCTTTCCATATTTGAGTCAAACCCGACTCAGCCGCAGCCTGAGTCCATAACCTAGTCGGTTGGACCTTTCCGACCAATTCTTTATGTACACATCTCTTCATCACGTCCCGGAACCATGTAGCCACGTCCATGCACTCCTTGCACACGTGCAAACATCTTCCAATGATGTCCATGATACCTTCATATGCATTGTTCTTGATTCAATCATGCTGCGCAACCTCCTGATCAGCTCAACCACAATTCCTCCTGAATTTGGTTGTTGGAACCTCATCTCCTCCCTGAGACTAGTCCAATGGATCCCATCACAGCCATGTCTTGAAATCAAGCAACACCTACACATGAATAAACAACCAATCCATACGAGCCCAAGTCCTCGACTTGACTGAAGTTAGTTCCGAACACAACACCCTACGTGAGAACCTCACATAAGCATGTTGCAAAACCACAGTAACACGATATCATCCATATCATCCAAAATGCACCAAAAACTTAGCAAAAAAATACTAAGCAATCTTTCCAACAATGTAAAGCAAGTACGAAACATTGCTAATGAAAAGCAGAAGCATTGCGGTCAAGTTTCGGACCATCCCATAGCAAGCCAGAGCTTGAGCTGGAGCTTACCAAAACTAGTACAATGAAGTACCTACCGGAGCTTACCAAAACTAGTAGATCCTAGCACCGGAGCTTACCAAAAACTAGTCGAAACTAGTCAACCCAAAACGGGTGCTAGACAAAGTACAGAGGAGCTTAGCAAAAGCATTCCGGAGCTATCAAATATATGCCGGAGCTATCAAAGACATGCCAGAGCTTAAGATAAAGCTCACCGGACCTAACCAAAGCTAGTCGTACCTTACCAAGAAGTCGGACCTAGCTTCGAACATAGCCGGAGCTACCCAAAACAAGCCGGACCTACCGTCAGACCTTGCTGTAGCTCAGAGCTAGAGTCGGACTTTAATAAAAAAGGTGTTTTGGTGATATTTAAAACTTTTATCGTCAAAGCAAGTATATTCACTACAAGCCAATGTATTCAACACATATAGGTCTTACAAGCTGCCACGTGGCTGAACTGCCGGACCTTCAACTTCAACAATCAGGCTGTCGGACCCCCAACTGCTCTGGACATTCAAGGAGAAATCAAAGACTTCAAGACCCAATTAAGTGTCATTAATGCCATATTAATGACACTCGATCAGATGGCCCTTAATACCGGTAACAACACTGTTAAGGCCCGTTACCAGGCTATTAAAGGGTAATTAATTGTGTATCAAGCATGTGTAATCGCCGAGGCCACATGTCAGGCTAGGCTAACAGTGTAACGACCGGTCCTAGTACTATAACTGGACTGGTCGACGATAGACAAGGGACCTCTCTAGACCTCTTCTGGACTCCCTAACCTAGACGAGCTTCTTCTTCTGGAGCTTCTTCTAGACTCACACGCTCTATACAACACTAACACACAACATGGAGTAGGGTATTACGCTCAGGCAGTCCGAACCACGTAAATCTCTGTGTCCACTTATCTTTCACCTTCTTGAATCTCTGTGCGCCCATTACCGAACTACAACTCCTCGATCTACCAACGGTAGTGTCGGGAGATCTGCCTGATCCAAACATCGACAGTGCCCGAACAAGGCGCTTGATGAATGAGAGGCCCCTATAAAGGCTCTCGATAAGAAGACCTAGGAGATCTACGAGCACACGTAGAGGGCCCGCGAAATGGCCGACAGCCGCTCGGAGATTCTCGAAGAGTTGACGGAAAATCAGCTTAAGCATCGGGACGAGCCATATAATAAGGAGATTAACCTCCAAGAAAAAGAAGATAAGATCCAGCAAAAGGAGGATGAGCTCTACCAAAAGCAGGCACACGACGAGGAACACTTGGATAACCGCATGAAAGAGTTTGATTCTTGGTGCGAACAAGAGAAGCACCGGTTGTGGCGGGCATGTCAAGATGTCAGCAAAAGAGAAATTGATGTCTCTAACCGAGAGGAAAAGATGAAGGCGAAGGTGAAGGACCTTGCAGACAGGCGAGGCCGCGTTCACCAATGACAGAAGAACGTTGCCGACCAAGAAAAGTTGTTGGCTGAGCGAATTCATCATCATGCCAAGGAGGTTGAGCGCTTCTCAAAGGAAGGTTCTGTGGAGCTATCTTCTGCAAGGAGGTCACCGGAGGAGCACTAAAGTGCAAGGGCGATCAAGTACTAGCATATCTAGGACTTACTTAGAGGGAAAATGAAGCTCTAGTACCTTTTGATTTCAGCCCGGTTCGACCAGCTGATCCGGAGCTAGAGATGGACAAGGCTCTTATGGCACTCAGCTCTGCTGGCTTGAGGCTGGAAGCCATCGGAGATGTGGTCGTCGACGAGATCGAGATTGAGGGGAAGTCACTGGATTGGAACGTTGCAGAATATGCACCGACGTGCTTCCAAAGTCGGGACTCTTCGATGTCTCTAGCTCCTATGTTCGAGGGACCCATCGCCGAAGAGGAGAAAGCTCCCAAGGCCAGCGTCCAAGAAGCCGCTGAGAAGGTTGCTTTGTTCTTCGTGAGGAACTCGAGTAGCTAGGATCTTTCTCTTTGTACCTTCAACTTCTAATTCTCCACTTTTGAATGAATGAAATCCTTTTGAATACCATTTTTGTGTCTTTGATGCATTGCCCTTTGTCTTGTTGGCCACCTGGTATAAGTGCTCAATGGATTGCGGACATCTACCATGAGGATTTAGACAATGCCTTGAATATTTGTTTGCTCTGACTCGTGGCCAATAAGATAGCTTCGAGATTCGAGTTTTCTTCTAAAATCTCCAGGGACCCTTTGTTATTTCAACGGCGGGCCCCCTGAGAGTTGTCGGAGCTTGGCAGCTTTGACAGCACCCATTATCAACACGTAGAACATCAACGGCGAGCCCCCTGGGGATGTCGGAGCTTAGAAGCTTCGATGTCGCCCACTTTCAATGCATAGAACGTCGACGACAGGCCCCTGGGGGTTGTCGGAGCTTGGCAGCTTCGACGGCGCCTACTATCAACGTGTAGAACGTCGACAGCAGGCCCCCTGGGTGTTGTCGGAGCCTAGCAGCTTTGATAACGCCCACTGTCAAAGAGTAGAATGTCGATGGTGGGCCCCCCGGGTGTTGTTACAGCTTGGCAGCTTCGACGGCGCCCACTATCAATGCCTAGAAAGTCGAGGGCGGGCCCCCTGGTGTTTGTCAGACTTGGCAGCTTCGTCAGTGCCCACTATCAGCATGTAGAACATCGACGGTGGGCCCCCTGGGGTTGTCGAAGCCTGGCACCTTCGAAGGCACCCACTATCAACGTGTAGAACATCGACGGTGGGCCCCTGGGGGTTGTCGGAGCTTAGTGCTCTGGCAGCGTCCACCATCGTCAGTGCAGATTGTCATAAATTGTTGATTTTTCCTGTGAATGAGAGATAAGAAAAGCAGTAAAATTCATCCCCTTGCATATAGCTTAGTTGCGGCTTATTGTCCTTACTTGAAATTTAGGTTCCAACAAATTCGTTGAAAATACAAGTTTTATTATTAACTTCCCAGAGATCCATACGGTTTCAGGACCCACCATACCGAGACCTGGAGGAATAGGTAGAGTTGCATACTTAGGGTGCTGGACTAGGCTAAGTTGATAGCGCACTACAGACCTGTGTTGGCTTTGGTTTTCAGGCGAGTAGACCTTCTAGCAATGACTGGAATCCAATAGAAAATTATCATTAATACTTATATATTTCAAACGAATATTTAGGACCTTAATTCAAGCGAATTGCACAAGATCACTATTGACAAGGTATAAAATGAAATGAGCTTGCACAAATGAAATGCACGTAGAGTCTGTTGGTATAAAATGTTTCTCATTAAGGTTCGAATAACAGAGGAATACATGGACACACTTAAAGTACAAGACCGAGTGAAGTGTGCCTTTCATCTCGTAATACCCAGGGAAGGTATGGACACACCTGAAGTACAGGACAAAGTCAAGTGTGCTTTTGACCTAAGACCCTCCCGACTATGTTCATAGACTGTAAAAGAAACAACTTATACAAATACAAACTCACCTCCATGAATTAGGTGTAGAAATTACGATGGTGCTCAATGTTCCAGGGGTTGGGAAGTGGTATCCCATCCTCTGTTGCCAAGGGGACGCAACCAGGCCGGGAAACTTTGATAACTCAGAAAGGACCCTCCATGCTCAGGGAGAGTTTGTTCATCCCTTCTCGAGTCAGTATTCTCTGTGGCACCGGATCCCCTTCTTCTAGCTGTCGGTTGCGCATATGCCATTGTTGATAGCGCCTAAGTGCCTACCGGTATCGTGCATTTGGACAGTTGCTTGGCACCTTGCCTCGTCGACGAGGCTTAGGTATTCACGCCGGAGATGGTCCTGTGCGGCCTCGTCAAAGGTCCGGACCCGGAGGGAACTCATGGTGATCTCCAGAGGAAGGATAAATTTAGATCCATACACCAAAAAGAAAGGTGTCTCTCCTGTGGCCCAGCTCGGTGTAGTCCGACTCGCCCACAATGCAGACGGAAGCTCTTCTATCCCGTTGGCACCACGTTTCTTCAAGCGCTCATAAGTGCGCGTCTTGAGTCCCTTGAGTATTTCTGTGTCTGCTCTCTCAGTTTCGCCATTGCTTGCAAATGAGCTACAAATGTGTAGCTGACTGATATGCCGAGGTCTTTGTAGTACTCTTGGAATGCTGCACTTGCAAATTTTGTTCTGTTGTTAGTGATAATTCTGTTCAGAACACCAAATCTGCAGACAATGGACTTCAAGAATTTGATGCTTGATTGCTTTTTGATAGTCACAACTAGAGTTGCTTGCGGCCACTTTGTGAACTTGTCGATGGCGACATACAAGAACTTGTAACCTCCAAAGGCTTTTGGGAAAGGTCCCAAAATGACCATACCTCACATAGACGTGGGAGGTATCATCTGCAGTGACTGGGGTGAATCTGCTTTGCGTGAAACAGGCACACTTCACATTTCTTTACTAGCTCGATTGCATCCTAACGCGTTGTAGGCCAGTAAAAGCCATGCTGAAAAGCCTTACCGACCAACATGTGAGAATATGTGTGGTTCCCGCAATCGCCTCCAAGGATCTCCTCAAGAAGCTCGCGACCTTCTACACAGGAAATGCACCGCATAAGAATGTTGTTGGCACCGCATCAGTAGAGATCCCCTTCTACCAACGTGTATCTTCTAGCCAATCTGACAATTCGCTCAGCCGATACGCTGTCTTCACGAAGGATGCTGTCTTTCAAGTAGCTCAAGACCTTTGAGATCCATGCATCGGAACTGACATGAGCTTCTGTATCCTGCGCTCTTGGTTGCCCGAAGCTTCTTGCAGGGCCTACAATCGTTGGTGGACATCATGGTAACTGGGCCACCGGGACCGTCAGCTTTGGGGTGCTGGTCTCGCCCCCATCACTCTGTTCGGCAGGCTGAGCGGCAGGTGATGACAATCTCCTGACAAAGACCCCATATGGTGCTTGAGCCTTGGTTGAAGCCTTCGTCGAGAGGTCGTCAGCTTCAGATTTGTTGAGACGATGGACATGGCGGAGATCGAGGACATGGAAGTTCTTCTGCAGCTTTTGGACTTCAAGTAAATATGCAGCAAGTTGATGGTTATAGCAACTGCATTCACCTTTGACTTGTGTGATAATGAGTTGCGAGTCACCCTTTACCAGAACATGCCGTACGCCATATGAGAGCGCCACCTTGAGTCCAAAGCTGAGAGCTTCATATTCCACCATGTTGTTGGTTGCCTTGAAGTCCAGGCATACCATGTACTTGACCTTCTCCCCGATCGGAGCGAGGAGAAGGATTCCAGCTCCGGCCCCCTCCTTCTGCATGGAGCCTTCAGAGTAGAGAGTACAGTGAGGCTCGGTTAAGACCAGTACCTTAGGTCTTGACTTCTGCTCATCGAGGCCCCCTGGCATTGACGAAGAAGGTGTCCACTCCACCATGAAGTCAGCCAGCGCCTGACTCTTAATCGCATGTTGGGGCAGGAATTCAAGGTCGAATTCCACCAACTCCGCTGCCCACTTGGCGATGTTTCCCATAGAATTTATATTGTGCAAAATAGCTTGCAGTGGATAAGAAGTTACCACTGATATCATGTGAGCAAAAAAGTAGTGACAAAGTTTCCTTGAGGCAATCAGGACTGCGTACAGCAGCTTATGCACCTCAATGTACAGAGTCTTGGCAATGTGAAGTACTTCGCTGATGAAGTACACTATCCTATGTACTGTTCAGACCGTTCCGGAGGGGTTTGGAGCTTCTTCTTCATCAACTAGGACCTTCTTGGAGGGGTCCGGACCTTCTCGTTCTTCTTGATTAGAAACTCCCTCGGATGAGGGAGGTTGATCTATAGGCATCTTGCCTTTTGGATTCATGTCTGGGGGCTGGGACCCAGCCTCGCCTTCAGGTACCTCCGGACCCTCCCGGAGGTGTCTAAGCTCCTGAGTTGAAGAACCATGTTGACAACCTCCGTAGTTGCAGCGATATAAAGCAGAAAAGGCTCACCAGGCTCCAGAGCTACCATGATTGGTAGTGTAGTGAGAAGTTGCTCGAGCTCTTGGAACGCCTTCTCTACTTATTCAGACCAATGGAATGGTCCGAACTTCCTCAACAACTTGAAGAAGGTAAGCGCCCTCTCTGCCAGTCTTGAGATGAACCGGCTAAGTGAGGCTAGACATCCAGTTAGCTTCTTGACGTCCTTAATACGGTACAGTTGCTGCATCTCTTCAATGGCTACAATCTTGGCTGGATTTGCCTCCATTCCTCGGTGAGTCACCAAGAAACCAAGGAGTTTACCGGAGCCAACCCCGAAGACACACTTGTCCGGGTTGAGCTTCGTGCGCATCAGTCAGCTCTTGTCGAAGGCGGCTTGAAGATTAGCTAGGAGTGAATCCTGATTCTTCATCTTGATGATGATGTCATTGATGTAGACTTTCAAAAGGTCCCTAATGATCTTCCCAAATATTTTTGGCATGGCTTGCACAAGTCTTGAGGCAGCATTTTTAAGACTAAAAGGCATAGCTGTGTAACAATACAATCCATATACTGTGATGAAGGCAGTATGCTCTTCATCTTCCTTAGACATCTGTACTTGATGATATCCAGAATAAGAGTATAAGAAACACAGTAAATCACATCTGGAGGTAGAATCTAGTACATGTTCTATCCTCGGTGGTGGAAATGGGCCTTTTGGACATGCCTTGTTTAAGGTGGTGTAGTCGATGCACATCCGAAGCTTCGCATCGACCATTGGCACAACAATTGGGTTTGCCATCCAACATGGATGGTGAAACTCCCGGATGAATCCAATGTCGAGCAGTTTCTTGACTTCTAGTCTGATGAAGTTATACCGCTCAACAGGTTGCTTTCAGGGCTTTTGTTGGATGGGCTGTGCATTAGGGTAGATCTTAAGATGGTGCTTGATCACCTCCCTGGGGATCCCAGGCATTCGTGATGGTCGCCATGCAAACACGTCGACATTTGCCCAGAGGAAAGTGACGAGGACGAGTTCCTATTTGTCACCCATACCTCTCGATATACGGGTGGTCTTGTTGGCATCAGAACCAATTTGGATGACTTTGACGGGGATGTTGGTGTTGCCACTTGATTGCACACGAGGTGCAAAAGATGAGCCACGCTGACTTGAGCTCAGAGGTTGAGCAGCTTGCTCCTTGCTGGATTCTTCTTCTTGCGTCTGTTACAAACGCATGAAGTTCGTCTAGGGCAGTAACTCCAGCAGTGTGGTCCCCTCGGATCCGGAGGACGCATGATAGAGTTGTCATCTTCAACACGAGATAGCCATCGTGGACCATAGACAAGAACCTATATAGGGCTGGCCTACCTAGGATCGCATTGAATGGTAGGTTGATGTGAGCCACATCAAACACCAGCTTCTCGGATATGCAATTGTATTGTGTCTCAAAGGTCACAGTTAAGGTAACAAATCCGAGAAGGGTGATAGCTCTCGGAACCACTCCTGAGAATTGGTGTGAGGGCCTAAGTTTCGAGAGGTTGAGCTGGAGCTTCAGAAAAGGAGCGAAGTTTAGGAGGTTGAGTGTTGCGCCTCAATCCACCATAACATGGTAGAGTTGGATGTTGTTGATAGTTGGAGAGACCATCATGGGCAATCTTCCAGCTCCGACCATGTTCTTCAGATAGTACGAAGCATCAAAGATGATGGAAGTATCCATCCACTTCCGATTTTGCTCCGCCTTGGCAGTAGGAGTAGCAACAGCCATCTCTCGACGCATGGTCTTTAGGATGCATCGGGAGGTGATATCCCAAGACCCTCCATACATCATATGGAGATCCTTCTGACACTCATTGTCGGTCATGTGAGAGTAGTTGTCGATGGTGTTGTAGACCGCCTTTAATGCCTTCTTGGCGTCTTGGAAGCCTAGCTCCTGGTCAGACAGAACTTCGTCGACTCTTTGGTTCCCTTCACGCTGGCGGAAAGGGGTCTTGTTCTAATGCTTGCTATTGCGTTCAACAAGCCTCTTGTCCTCACGACAGTCTTCAAGATTGTGGGTTGTTGATTTGTGGATCGGATATCACATATTTTCACCGTCGCCGTCTTCAGACCATGGTCGAGGTCGACTGTCGGGGCGTGCCCCCCAGCCACACGGAGCTGCAGCAGCGGCAACAGTACATGTACTAGCAAGTGACTTCTTCTTATCACTTGACTTCTTTTTTTTCCACCGCTGGAGGCATCAACACTTCAGCTTTGGAGGATTGCCTTGCCTCTGCAGATGGTTTGGAGTGCATCTCACGACCCACCGTAGCTCTGCCACAATTGCCTGCCAGGCTGAAGAGCTCTGTGACGCTGCTGACATTCTTGGTTGATAGCTTCTGTGAGACCTATGTGTGATTAATACATTGGCTATGACAAAAAATGTTTTGAATTTTGCCAAAACACCCATCTCATCAAGGTCTGACTCTAGGTCCGAGCTGCTGCAAGGTCTGATGATAGGTCCGACTAGTTTTGGGTAGCTCCGGCAAGGTCTGACATAAGGTCCGACTTGCTTTGGCTAGGTCTGACTAGCTTTGGTCACCTCTGATGCTAGGTCCGACTAGCTTTGGTATGTTCTGGCACTAGGTTCGACTAGCTTTGGTAAGCTCCAACGCTAGGTCCTGCTAGCTTTGTTAAGCTTCGTTTCAAGGTCTGGTTAGCTTTGGAAAGGTCCAGTGCTAGATTGAAATGGTTCTGCTTTTAACTTGCAATGTTTCAAACTTGCTTTACACTTATAGAAAGTTTGCTTAGTATTCTTTTCCTAAGTTTTTGATGCGTTATGGGTGATCAGGGTGGTTAATATTTTGCTATGGTTTGTAACATGCTTATGTGAGGTGCTCACATAAGGTGTTGTGATTTCGGAACTAACGTGAGTCAAGTCAAGGACTTTGTTCTCAGAAGTATCAATTGCTTGTTCATGTGCAGGTGTTGCTTGAGTTCAAGACATGGCTGGTGACGGGGTCCATTAAACTAGTCTTAGGGAGAAGATGAGGTTCAATAACCAAGTTCAGGAGGACTTGTGGTTGAGTTGATCGGGAGGTCGCGCGGCATGTTTGAATCAAGAACAATGCATATGAAGGTATCGTGGACAGCGTTGGAAACTGTTTGCACGTGTGCAAGGAGTGCATGGACATGAATACATGGTTCTAAGGCACGATGAAGATATGTGGATGTAAAAAATTGGTCATAAAGGTTCAACCAACTAGGTTATGAACTCAGGCTGCGGCTGAGTCGGGATTGACTCAAATATAGAAAGATTTAAGCTGGTTACGTTAGGATTTTGTGGTGATCACGAAGTTGAGTTGTTTTAGGAATCTGAGATACGTTCCTATGGTGTTTGGAAGTCTTAAGATTGCTTCTATCTACGTATGGAAGAATCTTGAGCAGCTATGGAATGTTTTGGTTGAAACTGAGTAGGATACGAGTCCTAGTTTTGTTTGGGCTGGCCTCATGGCTGGTTATATAAGCAAGGGAGGCCAGAGCTCTTGGTGGATGGATTTTGGGCTGTTCCTCTTTTGTTCTATTGAACAAATATCGTAGTTTTAAATGATCTTTTGTGCCTTGTTCATCCGACTTGTTTTAATTAAGTTTTTCTCGTCGAGTTTATGCACAACACTACCTTGCTTTGGTGGTTTTATCATAACTCGAGTTTTACAGATCAAATTGGCGTCATTCTTTTTGAGTTTTCTTCACAACTCGATTATCTATCATTTGTGAACAATTCACGGTCATTGAATTTGTGGTTTCTGATCTACACGGTTTTATTTGCAGTGTTGCTGATCTGTTTTTCTCGGGTAGGACTGATTGACCTTTGTTTGATCTTTCGATCATAACTTGAGTTTTTCTCGACGGATTTTCGTGATTCTTGTTTTGATGTAATTGGACTTGATTATCCACAATCTATACTGGTTATGCCACAATTGATTACGTTTAGATGATTTACCACACGATTTCTTAACAGATCAATTTTCTGCCAAATGGTTTTTGTTGCTTCCGCTGAAAAAATTGTAATGTACCATTCACCCCCCCCCCCCTGGTAGCTTTTCACGTGCTCTTAGATCCAACGATTGGTATTAGATCCACGATGTTCTAATATTTGAGATTTGCACATGTTTTGACTAATCATCATGGAGAAATACTTTGCAAAACCTTGTGTTTTTAGTGATATTGATTTTCTGGTTTGGAAGGCATGTATGGAAGCTTTCATCTAGGCACAGGACTTCACAATATGGGAAAAGGTGTATAAGCCTTACGACGTGCCGCCAAAGAATCAGTCACGGCTACAAACATGAGAGATGTCAACAACAACAACAAGGCTGGCAACTTGATCATACACGGATTAACTCAAAGCGACTTCGATCGTGTTGCTCACCTCCGATTTGCATATGATTTGTGGAAAGCACTCTGCGACTACCACATTGGATCCAACACGATCATGGAGGTAAGGACAGACATGTTCAAAAAGGAGTACATGCGCTTTGAGATGCAACCAGGTGAGTCCATTGACAATCTCTTTGCTCGTTTTAATAAAATTCTCAGCAACTAACGTAGCGTCAATGTTAATTTTTTACATGCTGAGAATGCTAGGCAACTACTAAGTGCATTAGACATGTCAATTTGGGAGATGACAGTCACATGCATTCGTGAATCTACTGTCATGACTACACTTACATTAGATGTTCTATATTCTAAATTGAAAACTCATGAAATTGACATGATCTCACATAAGAACCGTCGGTACCCTATGTACCGGATACCCCTTGAGATTGCAAAGATCACGAGGAAACTCCATCTACCAGATTTGAAGACCTCTCAAGGCCTCACATGTCAGGTGTAACCGGACCTGCTTCCCCGACATGGTTAGTCCCAGGGCCGCCACGTGTATCATAAGACCGGAGCTATCGCCCACACATGGGAAAGCTCCAGACTAGGTATCAATATGGCATCCCCAGGCCTAACCCCAGACAGAGGGAAGCTCCAGTGCCAACATGTGTCCAACAGCACCGGACCTACTCGTCCACGACGGAAAGCTCCAGAGCTGCCACATGGCTGAACCACCGAACCTTCAACTTCAACAATCAGGCTGGTGGACCCCCAACAGCTCTGGACCTTCAAGGAGCAATCAAAGACTTCAAGACCCGATTAAGTGTCATTAATGCCATATTAATGACACATGATCGGATGGCCCTTAATACCAGTAACGGCACTGTTAAGGCCCGTTACTGGGCTATTAAGGGTAATTAACCTCATTAATTGTGTATCAAGCATGTGTAATCGCCGGGGCCACATGTCGGACCAGGCAAACGGTGTAACGACCAGTCCTTGTACTATAAAAGGACTGGTCGACGATACACAAGAGACCGCTCCAGACTTCTTCTGCACTCCCTGACCTAGACGAGCTTCTTCTTCTGGAGCTTGTCATAGACTCATACGCTCAATACAACACTAACACACCCATTGGAGTAGGGTATTATGCTCAAGCGGCCCGAACCACGTAAATCTCTGTGTCCACTTGTCTTTCACCTTCTTGAATCTCTGCGCACCCATTACCGAACTACAACTCCTCGATCTACCAATGGTAGTGTCGGGAGATCTACCGGATCCAAACACCAACAGTTGGAGCGCCGGGTAGGAGGCACCCGAGATTTCAAGGATGGTGAACTCAGCTGCTGGATCATCCAACGACAATCCTGCTGTTCAACCTGCTGGGGCAATCCCTCCAACATGCAGCAACCAGCAGGTGCCACGGCTCCAGCAGGAGTCATGCCTCCACCGCCACCCCTTGCACCAACAAATCAAGCAGGGCAGCGTGACAGTGCATCGGCGTTGGTCACCACATCGGCGAATAACAACAACCCTGAACACGCGCGCCATGCAGCGCGTGCTCTCCTCCAATGTCCACCACCTCCAGGTGCATCCCAGGGTGCAATGGAGCAGTGGAGGGCTGAAGTGGAACATCTGGTTGCAGCAGCAGTCGACCACATCAGCAACCAAGGTCCTCCCCCTTTGGGGCGGGCCCCATCGCAGCGTTGGACTGTGTCGGGCAGACTTGGTTCGCACGCTTCCCAAAATAGGAGGTGTGCTGCACCACAAGAAGTTACGTCGCTACCTTCCGGGGCGCGACACACTCATACGGTAACCAGGCTTTCAACTCATGACCTCCGGGCGGAGCTTGATCGCCGTTACCGTCAACAGGACGGTCGTGTCCATATCGAGCGTGCTCGTGAAAGGCGAGAGGCTCGAGACAGTCCTGCTCCCGAGGGAGGAGGAGGAGGCTGTTCTGCCCTAGCCATGCACCTATGCATGGTCAGATGGCCACCAAAGTTCCAGCCTCACCTACCGGAGAAATTTGACGGGACTGTTAATCCTTTTGAGTTTCTCCAGATTTACTCCACTGCAATCCTTGCGGCCGGAGGTAATGAGGCCGTAATGGCCAACTACTTCCCAGTGGCCTTGACTGGGACCGCCAGGTCCTGGTTCATGAGCCTTCCTCACAACTCCATCAATAGTTGGGGGGAATTGTGCCAACAGTTCACCGCCAATTTCGGGAGTTCGTACACCCGATTAGGCATCGAACTGGACCTTTTTGCTGTCGTGCAGAAGGGGGGAGAATACCTGCGCTCATTCATCCAGAGGTTCTCCCATGTACGAAAAACTATTCCTTCTATCTCCAGCGCCTCTGTTATTGTGGCATTTAAATAGGGCGTACGGGATAAGAAGATGTCGGAGAAGCTGGCGATCAAGGAGATCACCAGTGTCACAGAACTCTTTAGCTTGGCTGACAAGTGCACCAAAGCTGCGGCGGGCCGTGAAATGCACTCCAAACCACCTCTGGAGGATGGTAAAAAATCCTCCAAAGGCGAAGCCACTACTTCCGGGAGTGGCGAAAAGAAGAAAAAGTCCAACGGTAAGAAGAAGCCGTCGGCCGGCACATCTACTGTTGCAGCTGCTGTAGCTCCGGGTGGCCGGGGGCCACGCCCTGAGAAACGACATTGGCCGTCCTCTGAAGACGGTGGAAACTCCAAAGTGTGGTGTCCTATTCAAAAGTCGAATAGCCACAACTTGGAAGACAACAGGGAGGTCAAAAACCTTGCCGAGCGCTACAACAACCGCCGGGAAGAAGTTCCTTTCTGTCAAAGGGAAGGAAAACGGAAAGTCGATGAAGCTCTGGCTGAAGAGGAGTTAGGCTTTCAGGACCCTAAAAAGGTCCTGAAGGCTGTTTACACCTTCATCGACAATGACTCCGACGTCTTTGAAAATGAGCGTCGGAAGACCATGAACACCATCTTTGGTGGTTCATGGGACATAACCTCCCACCGTGTCCTTAAGACAATGTGGCGGGACATGGCTTCGGTAGCTCCTACAGCCAGGGCGGAGCCTCATCGAAACTAGATGGACACCACCATCACTTTTGATGCTTCAGACTGCCTGCGGAACATGATCGGAGCTGGTCAACTACCTTTGATGGTATCTCCGACCATCAATAACATTCAACTCCACCATGTAATTGTGCACGGAGGTTCGGGGCTGAACCTCATAAGCATCGAAGGTTTCGTCAAGCTTTAGCTCCGACCTTCGGACCTTCGCCCCTCCCGACCTTTCTCCAGAGTAGGTCCGGGTGCCATAACCCCACTCGGTGCCATTATTCTCCCCGTGACCTTCGGAACTCGGGAGAATTATCGCACTGAGAAGTTGGTATTTGACATTGATTAGATCAACTTACCTTTCAACGCCATTCTGGGCAGGCCTGCCTTGTACAAGTTCATGGTTGCTGCTCATTATGGCTACCTGGTGTTGAAGATGCCAACACCAGCTGGTGTTCTTCGGATCCGCAGAGACCGCACTGCCAGAGTGACTGCTCTAGAAGAACTTCATGCGCTTGCTACAGCGCAAGAGGAAGAGTCCAGGCAGGAACAAGCTCCAAAACCCCCGAGCATTCGTCAACGAGGCTCAACCTCCGCACCTCGTGTGCAACCAAGCGACAACACCGACATCCCCGTCAAAGTCGTCCAAATTGGTTTCGATGCCGCTCAGACCCCCGTATATCGGAAGGTCCGAATGACAAATAGGAACTCGCGCTCATCACTTTCCTCCGGGCTAACATTGACGTGTTTGCTTGGCAACCGTCACAAATGCCTGGGATCCCTAGGGAAGTGATCGAGCATAATCTGAAGATCTATCCTGACGCTCGGCCTATGCACCAGAAGCCTTGGAAGCAATCAGTAGAAAGACAAAACTTCATATGACAAGAAGTGAAGAAGTTTCTCGAAGCTGGATTCATCCGAGAAGTCTTCCACCCAAAATGGCTGGCAAACTCAGTCGTTGTACCCAAGGCCGGCGGGAAGCTTCAGATGTGTATCGACTACACAACATTGAATAAGGCATGCCCAAAAGATCCATTCCCACTACCTAGAATAGATCATATAGTGGATTCCACCTCCGGGTGTGAATTACTGTGTTTCCTAGACGCATAGTCTGGGTACCATCAAATCAGAATGTCTAGGGAAGATGAAGAACATACTTCTTTTATCACAGTAGATGGATTGTATTGTTATACTTCCATGCCATTTGGTCTCAAGAATGCAGCCTCAACATTTGCACAAGCTAAGTACGAAACCTTTGGAGAGCTCATGAGAGACATAGTGGAAGTGTATGTTGATGACATCGTCGTCAAGATCAAAGACAAGGAGTCACTCCTTGACAATTTACAAGCTGTATTCGACAAGTTGCGAGTCACTCGCACGAAGCTGAACCCAGACAAGTGCATCTTCAGAGTTAGCTCCGGAAAGCTTCTTGGTTTCCTGGTAAACCACCGGGGCATAGAGGCAAATCCGGCGAAGATTAAAGCCATTGAGGATATGCGGCGACCAGCCCGCATCAAGGACGTCCAGAAACTGACTGGATGTCGAGCCGCCCATAGCTGGTTCATCTCAAGACTGGCGGAACAGGCGCTACCCTTCTTCAAGCTATTAAGGAAGTCGAGACCATTCCAATGGTCTGAAGAAGCAGAAAAGGCGTTCCAGGAGTTAAAGCAGCTCCTCACCACTCTACCAACCGTGGTAGCTCCGAACCCTGGTGAGCCCTTACTGCTTTACATTTCGGCAACCGACGAGGTTGTCAGCATGGTCCTGGTTGTGGAGAGACAGGAACCATCCCAAGCTCAGGAATCCAGACCCCTCCGGGAGGGTCCGGAGGTTCATGAAGGTGAGTCTGGGTCCTAGCCCCCAGACTTGGATAGACAAGGAGTTACTCCAGAAGATCTGGACCCTTCCAGGATGGTCCAGGTCGCTCCAGTAGAAGCTCCGGGTTCCTCCAGCAAGGATCCAGAGATCCCCGAAGTAGGTCTGGAACCCTTTGGGAGGGTCCGGGTCGATGTGGAGGAAGCTTCGGGCACCTCCAGGAGGGTCCGGACAGTCCAGCGCCCAGTGTACTTCATCAGCAAAGTACTACATGATGCCAAGACTCAATACCTAGAGGTGCACAAGCTGCTCTATGCAATTCTCATCGCGTCTAGGAAGCTTTGCCCTTACTTCCAAGCTCACAAGATCTCAGTAGTGACTTCTTATCCACTGCGTGCGATCTTGCATAATCCCAACTCTACTGGGAACATTGCAAAGTGGGCAGCAGAATTGACCGAATTTGATCTTGAATTCATCCCAAGACAACCGATCAAGAGTCAAGCATTGGCAGACTTCGTGGCATAATGGACCCCCCCCCCTCCATCAAACCGTGGGGGCCCTAGTGAGCAGAAGCCGGAACTCAAGGCTCCGGTCTTCACCGAACCTCACTGGACCCTCTACTCCGATGGCTCCATGCAAAAGCAGGGGGCCAAAGCTGGAGTCCTTCTCCTCGCTCTAATCGGGGAGAAGGTAAAATACATGGTCCACCTTGACTTCAAGGCGACCAACAACATGGCGGAGTATGAAGCACTCATTTACGGACTAAAGGTGGCACTATCATATGGTGTTAAGCAGCTGTTGGTCAAGGGAGATTTGCAGCTCATTATCAAATAGGTGAAGGGTGAATGCTCCAGTAACAATCCTACCCTAGCTGCTTATCTCCTTGAGTCCAAAGGCTTCAGAAGGATTTCGAAGTCCTGGATCTCCACCATATCCAGCGTGTCCATAACACTGAAGCTGACGAACTCTCGACGAAAGCGTCAATCGGAGCTCTGGCTCCTGACGGAACCTTCATCTATAGGTTGTCAAAACCCACAACTCAACCTGTCGAACTAAGCGAAGGGGGCGAGACCAGCATCCCGAAGCTGGCGGTCCCGATGGCCCTGTTACCATGGCAGCCATCAATGGTCGTAGGTGCTACCGAATGCTCCAAGCAACCCAGCACGCAAGACTCAAATGCTCAAGCAAGATCCGATGCATGGATCTCGGAGATCCGGAGCTACTTGAAAGACAATATCCTTCTTGACGATGATGTATCCGCTGACCGGATAGTCAGTTTGGCTAAAATATACACGCTAGTAGAAGGGGATCTCTACCGGCGCGGTGCCAACGACGTCCTAATGCGGTGCATCACAAGGGAAGAAGGCAGCGAGCTCCTCTCAGAAATCCATGGAGGCGAGTGTGGGAACCACGCGTCTTCCCGCACACTGGTCGGTAAAGCCTTCCGGCATGGCTTCTACCGGCCTACAGCGCTCCAGGATGCAACTGAGCTGGTGAGGAAATGCAAAGCATGCCAGCTCCATGCAAAGCAAATTCAGACACCGGCTCAGCCTCTACAAATGATACCTCCTACATGGCCTTTCGCTATGTGGGGGATGGACATCATGGGACCTTTCCCAAGAGTCGTCGGAGGTTACAAGTTCCTGTATGTCGCCATTGGCAAGTTCACCAAATGGCCGGAAGCAACTCCAGTTGTGAAAATAAACAAGCAATCAAACTTCTGGCAGTCCATCGTATGCAGATTTGGAGTCCCGAAAAAAATCATAACAGATAATGGGACCCAATTCACAAGCTCTGCTTTCCAAGGATACTGCGAAGACCTCGGCATCCAATTCAGCTACGCCTCCGTAGCTCATCCGGCAAGCAATGGCCAAGCCGAGAGAGCAAATGCAGAAATCCTGAAAGGACTCAAGACGCGCGCATATGAGCGCCTGAAAAAACATGGAGCCAACTGGATCTAAGAGCTTCCGCCCACTCTATGGGCCAACAAGACAACTCCAAACCGGTCAACTAGAGAGACACCCTTCTTCCTTGTGTACGAAGCCGAAGCAGTCATTCCTCCGAAAATTACCTTGGGGTCGCTCCGGGTCCGGACCTTCGATGAAGCCACGCAGGACCAGCTCCGGCGTGAAGACCTTGACCGCCTTGAGGAGGGAAGGTGCCAACTAGCTATTCGGAATGCCCGATACCGCCAAGCTCTTCGGCGCTATCACCAACGGCATGTTCCCAGCCGACAGCTCGAGGAAGGCATTCTGGTGCTACGGAAAATACAATCCAGAGTAGGATTAAACAGACTCTCCCCCAGCATGGAGGGACCCTTCCGAGTGATCAAAGTATCCCTTCCCAGATGCGTTCGCATGGAAATCGAGGATGGGACACCTGTCCCAAATCCTTGGAAAATTGAGAACCTCCGTAAGTTCTACGCTTAATATCACGGAGGTGAGTCTGTAATTACATGTGATGTATGTTATAGAGTCATTGTACAGATTCGGGTAGCTCCTCTGGGAGGGCAGCCGGACCTACCCCGTCAGGTCTGCAACATCCATGCAACACTTGTCACAGTCTCAGAACTAAAAGTGTAGCTAGCTACCTTGGGTCAAATGAGAAACGAAACACACTTAGCCTGGTTCCGTACCCTAAGTGTGCACTTGTTTCCCCTTTAGCCCAGACCTATAATGAAAGACATCATTATGTGAAAACAGACTCCACGTGCATTTACTTTGTACATGCTCAATATATTTTATTTTTCTCTTTATTGTCTATAACAAAGTTGTGCAGTTCTTAAGAAATTTTAGCTCGACCAATTAATGTACAATTCGAGTTGCATTGTCTATTCTTCCGGGTCGAAATATTGTGGATGGTCTACTCGTCTGAATGCCGCCAAGCCAATCTAGGGCTAGAGTGTGCTATCGACTTAGCCTGGTCATGCACCCTAAGTACACCACTCTACCTACACCCCGACAGGCCGAAGTAAGGCGATTCCAGAAACGATCGGGCCTGAAGGAAACAAGACGGCGCTCTTGATTGTATTTAGAATTGTGTTTGACCTAAAACTTTCTCGGGAATAGTAAGCCACAATGAAGTTATAGATAGGAAGTGGATGTTACTATTTTTCTTGACTTCAGTTTGCAGGAACAATAAATATTTCATGATGATGGTGAATGAAGCCGGAGCTGCCAAAGCTCCGACATCCTCTAGGCGGCTTGTGGTCGATGTTCAAACATTGACATTGAGCGTTGCTGGAGCTACTCAGCTCCGGTAAAGCTAGGGGGCAAGCCGTCAACGTGAAAAAAAGATGGTGGAAAGACTTATAGAGGAGTTTGTTGTCGATACACCACGTGTTGACAGGGGTTACTGCCGGAGCTACCAAGCTCTGACACCCCAGAGGGCTAACCATTGATGCTTTACGCGTTGATGGAGACTACTGTCGGAGCTACTAAGCTCCGACGATGGTCAATACCGGAGCCACTAAGCTCCGACAACCTCAGGGGGCCTAAACTATCGAAGACTTTAGACCTACATACTACAAGTTCGAAGCACGCAAGTCTTCAACAACTGTTACATCCTCTTGGTACATGTTCACAATCAAATCGTGTACATCTACCAGGGGGCCAAGTGAGACAAAGGTGTTGAAGACAAAAAATGAAATTCACAAGAAATTTGGATTTCATTCATCTGGAGACAAGAGAATACAAAATTGGAGAAGAAGAAGAGAGAATACAAGCGGGAGTTACAAAGAGATGGTCCTAGACCCTGTGGAAGAACCGGGCGACATTCTGGGCAACTTTCGATACGCTGGCTCGGGCGGCTTCTCCATCTCCTTCGATGGGGCCTTCAAGCAATGGGTCCAGGGGGAATTGAGGGTCCCAGGTGGTGTAGCACGTCAGCATGAACTCTGCGACGTTATTCACCAGGGACTGTCCCTCAATTTCCAGTTGGTCCACGATGACATCGCCCATCTTGGTGAGCTTGTTGCCTGCTGAACTCAGCGCCTCCAACGCCTGGTCCAGCTCCGGCTTCGGATCATCCGAGCACACGGGACTGAAGCCCATTGGCGTCAGCGCGTCGTTGGATTTGCCCAGGAAGTCCCAAACTTGTCGGTACTCCGCAACACTTGCACTTCGCATTTTCTCCAAGGATCTTTTGACCGGCGCAAGCTATGAGTTCTCCCGAGCAATACGCTCCACCTCTTTGGCATTCTGCTAAATCTTTTCAGCAACCGGCCTTTCGAGTTTACTGAGATCTTCCTCCCGGAGGTGGATCTCATTTCGATGGTTGACCAGATCCTTCTCTTGTCCCCGCACTTTCTTCTCCCTGGCTGTGATGGCATTCTCCTGCTTGTAAAGATCTTGCCCTCGCTCCCAGGCCTTCTTCTCCTCTTCCTCGCAACGCTCCTCCAATTTCTTGGTGCGTTCTTCGAGGCTCTTGTCAGCCAGAGCTGTCTTTTGGACAAGCTCTTCCTCCCTCTTCACGAGGTCGTCCTGCAGCTCCAGGAGTTTTTGCTCTTCATCTTCAAGCTTTCTCTCCCGCGCCTCAAGAGCCTCCCGGCACTTGACGAGACTATCGTGGATGGCGGCGAGCCTCTCCTGGCGGTCATCCGCTGCGCTATTAGCAGCTTTGGCCTGCACGTAGATGGCCAGGGACCGGTTGTCAAGGGATCATGTCATGCTTTCCCTCTCATCCAACAGCTTACCCCAGTACTCCAGGCAGACCTTCTCCTTCTACACCCACTCCTTGTCGTCAGCCAGCCTTGACTGCGCCAGCTTGGTCTCGAAATGGAGCCGGTTGCGCCACCTCCTAAGAGTTTGACGCTCCTTCTCGAGGGCCTTGCTGTCGTGGTAGAAAGCCAGCTGGACCTGGCGAAGACTGGAGCAGGCGTTGTCAATAGACAACGATATGGGGATCGGGTCCGGACCTGTCGGGGTCCTCTTCGCTGTCTCCAGCGGGTTTTCAGTAACAAAAATTGGGTCCCACTCTACAAGAGCGGTCCCTTGAGCTTCCATGGCACTAAGGTCGTCCTACAGGATAGCCTCGGCCACCGCCGAGGAAGGTCCTGCAGCAGAAGTGCCGACCACCGAAATTGGCTCCGAAGGTCCCGCTGCCGGGTCATCGAAAACTGGCCTCTCAGGCGGGGGGCCAGAAGCTTCATCTTGGCACCCTGGCTCAACAGCACGCACCTCCGGGATCACCACATCCGGAGAAGGTGTTGAAGGTTCAGTTGGAGTAGAAGCTACTTTAGGCTCCGACGCAGGCGCCTCCTCCACCGCTGGCTCAAGTGCTGGCGTTTCAACCATCATAAGCACAGGCGCTGGCACTTGGACCATCATTGGCTCAGGCGCCGACACCTCCGCAGCAACTGGATCGGACGACAAAACCTCTTCAACGACCGGCTCTACTGCCGGAACTTCTGCAGCAACCGGCTCTACCGCCGGAGCTTCCTCGACAACCGACTCAAGCGCCGGAACTTCATCAACATCTGGCTCCACCGCCGAGACCTCATCAAGCACAGACTCGACTATCGGGGCTTCGACAACATCCGACTCTAGGGCCAGAATCGCAGCTACCTCTGGCTCTCTTGCCAGAGTGTCCAACATCTCAGCATCCAAGGCTGGAGCATCAACCTCTGGGGCTGGTACCACTGGTACATCTTCTATCCCGTGGTTTAGCGCTACCACGGGAGCTTCTGAGGATGAGTCGTGGTCCAAGACCACGACAGCCAGCCCCGAAGCTGCCGCAGCCTCATCCACCTTTTGGGGCGACGCTGGAATTAGAGCGGGAGCTTCAACTTGCACAGCCTAGACTGCTGCTGCAGGGACCGGAGCTTCAGCCCTTTTCTTATGCACGCTGTGGATGAAGGATGAAGAAACTCAAAATACAGACATAACAATAAAACAACTGGCTGAGGTAAAAAATCAAAAATTACCTCGGAAGGCTTCTGCACCAGTTAGCATGGAACCTCTTTTTCGGATGATTTGGACTGACCCCAGCCACCACTGGCGTGGTAGTCCCGGAAGGTCCCCCAAAGCTTGCTGCTGCTACTGGCGTTGCCTTGGTCGAGGCCCCCCTCGACCGAGAAGGACCTCCAGACCAAGAGCCCTCAGCTGGCCCTGGTGCTGGAGTCACATGGCCGGAGCTAGCACCCCGGGACGATGCCGCTGCTGGAGTAGATGCCGCCATTGAAGACCCCCCCCCCCCTCCGGGGAGAAGGAGCCACTACGGAAGAAGCAGACCTGACGGACCTTCCGTTGGCATGCTTCAGCTTCCTCTTACGGCTCGAGGGCTCGGCCAACTCCTTGCCCTTGCCTATGACTTCGGTTTTGGCTTTGGGTCAGGAACAGATCCACCTTCAGGTGCTCTGGAGATCGCCAACCCGGTGGTCGAACGCCTCTCAACGACACAAGGTCGTCAAGCACCGTCATCGTGCGCCGGAGCTCCCTGCTAAACTCTACCTCCATGTTCAGAGGGAGGAAAGCTGCCGGTAG
Organism: Tuctoria greenei; assembly: GCA_036927565.1. NCBI lineage: Eukaryota > Viridiplantae > Streptophyta > Magnoliopsida > Poales > Poaceae > Tuctoria > Tuctoria greenei. The sequence continues at coordinate 79,145,553 of JAYESD010000001.1, read as the reverse complement.
AGCCAAGTCGTCACCCTCGACGTCGATGTCGTGCTGGAACTTCTTGAGGTGGAACTCCAAAGTTTCACCCTCCATGTTGGACTTCAAACCGGTCTCGATCCGGTCGTCGTCCAGTATACTTTTGAGGGCCCAAGCAAGCTTCTCCCTCTTCTTCTGCGGAGCCCACCTGTTGGTCAGGAAGTTGTAAAACACCGCCTGAGGAGTCACCCCTCCTTCCACGCACAGGTGGATCCTCGTGAGAGCAGGGTTGAAGGCGTCCGAGAACACCGGAGCTTCACTCCAAACTGCAGGGTTGATGTTGGGGAGGTCTTCCGGCAACTCCAGCTTCTCATTCTCCTCCACCCTGATGACAATCCAATTCTTCTTTCAGTCATCCCACTTCCCAAAAGGAATGACCGCAAGTACTTGTACGGGCACTTCTTGCGCTTCACAAAATAGTAGAAGCCAAGGTACTCGTCACTCCTGCCCGTAGTGTGGACAGTGAAGAAGGTGCAGAAGAGCTCAATGCAGGGGGGAATGCCCACCCACATCTCACAGAAGTGGACAAAGATCGACACTACGAGAATGGAGTGGGGGCCAAGGTGGTACAGCTGCAGACCATAGAAGTCTAGCAACATCAAGAAGAAAGAGGAGAAAGGTGGGATCAATCCCACCATGGCGTACGCTGAGAAGTACACCATGTCGCTGGTGTGTTCCTTCTCGAACGAAAGCTTGCTGGCGTGGACCATGTGGTTGAAGAAGTCAGGGGACCACCCCATGAGTGCTCGAACCTTCTTCAAATCACCGTCGGTCTTCAGTCGGCTATGGCGGAGACCCAACTCCATCGCGGCATAGCGGGGAAAGAGATGGAAACCAAGCGAAAGTTTGGAGGGTTTGAGTGCAAGTTCAAATGAAAGGCGTAAAGAACTCCAAAATGGTGCGCGCTTTCCTTCTTAAGTAAGCCCCCGCAACGCTTGGATGGAAACCGCAGAGGAGCCAGCGATACCAGTCAAAAACTTCGCCCTGCCAATGAAAAGGGAGCTCGGGGCCACCCCGACGATCATGTCGAGGTCCTTACCCTAGGTGAACGGCCTAACATGGCGCGCGGAACCGATACGATTCTCGTATCGGGAACCAGCGACCTTCAATTGCATGAGATCCGCACGCTGAGATCTCACCTGCCGCATCCAGGATATGCCACGCGGCGGTGGTTTAACTGCAACCATCGACAACTGCACGTCCGAAGACCCTTGAAGACACGGCTCAAAAACGAAAGAATGGACCCACCTCTGGCGGAATGACTTCATCCAAAAGGTCTCTTCTGGAGGTGGGCCCAAGGGGCCACTATCGGTACCCTATGTACCGGATACCCATTGAGATTGCAAAGACCACAAGGAAACTCCATCTACCAGATTTGAAGACCTTTGAAGGCCCCACATGTCAGGTGTAACCGGACCTGCTTCCCCAACATAGTTAGTCCCAGGGCCGCCACATGTATCATAAGACCGGAGCTATCGCCCACACATGGGAAAGCTCCGGACTAGATATCAATATGGCATCCCCAGACCTAACCCCAGATAGAGGGAAGCTCCGGTGCGGACACGTGTCAAACAGCACCGGACCTACCCGTCCACGACGGTAAGCTCCGGAGCTGCCACGTGGATGAACCGTCGGACCCTCAACTTCAACAATTAGTCTTGTGGACCCCCAATGGCTCTGGACCTTCAAGGAGCAATCAAAGACTTCAAGACCCGATTAAGTGTCATTAATGCCATATTAATGACACAAGATCGGATGGCACTTAATACCAATAACGGCACTGTTGAGGCCCGTTACCAGGCTATTGAGGGTAATTAACCTCATTAATTTTGTTTCAAGCATGTGTAACTGTCGGGGCCACATGTCAGGCCAGGCTAATGGTGTAATGACCAGTCCTTGTACTATAAAAGGACTGGTCGACGATACACAAGGGACCGCTCCAGACCTCTTCTGGACTCCCTGACCTAGACGAGCTTCTTCTTCTGGAGCTTCTTCTAGACTCACACGCTCAATACAACACTAACACACCCCATGGAGTAGGGTATTATGCTCAAGTGGCCTGAACCACGTAAATCTCTGTGTCCACTTGTCTTTCACCTTCTTGAATCTCTGTGCGCCCACTACCGAACTACAACTCCTCGATCTACCAATGGTAGTGTCAGGAGATCTGCCGGATCCAAACACCGACAAGAACCCCAACAAGTATCTTGCATTTGTTTCTTAACGTGACATGCCTAGCTCCGGCCAATCTTCATCTTGTGGATCACTTGTTTTGTTATCCTCTCTAACCCTAGAACATATTGAAGAGTTTCCAGAGGAAGAACTTGCACTCATCTCTACTCAGTTCTCAAAAGCATTGCAAAATGTGAGAACCAGAAGGAGAGGAAGTGTCGAACCTCAACAATGCTTTGAATGTGGTAAGACAGGACATTTCTCACAGATTGCCCGAATATTTCATGTACTACTTCCCTTGATGAAAAGCAAACAAGGATGAAGCACTCCTTTGCAAATGAGATAGAAGAAGAAAAAGAGTTTTACAGGACGCTAATTGGTGAATAGTTTTATCTCCGCACTTCAAGAACTTGGCTCAAGCGATGTGGACATTGGAAGTGATGAATATGATTTGAAAAACTTTTGCTTTATGGCGGGCACGTCAAGATCAAGTATGGAGGAGGCAGAACACAACAGTGACAATGAAGAGGCTTGTCCTACTTGCGAAGAAATGTGTGATGCTATTTCTCGTTCCACTGTTATTGTTGAAAAAAGGACAAAAAGGTTAGGGACAATGTGTTAAACTTGAGTCACTAGAATATGAAACTAATCATTTTTAATCGTTGATTCCTAGTGATGATTCTTGTTCCTTATGTGACTTAATATATGAACAATTGTCCTATTTAAGAAGTGCACACACCTCCACACTTGATAAACTTGAACTCGAAATTGAAAATAACAAAAAGCTTGCTGCACTTAATGATAAAAACTTGAAAGATGCTTGCTGTTCTACAATTGATTTGCATTGTTCTACTTATGATGATCTTGATAAGAAACTACAAGATGCTATGAATGAAATTTCTAAATTGAACAATGTTTTACATTCTCATGAAGTTAAATATTGTTCCAATTGCAAATTAAAAGGAAAACCTTCAAGTGAAAATTTCCTTGAACTGTCAAATAAACTTGATGACGTGCATAGGACATTACCTCGGTTTTGTAATGCAAATAAGAACCTAAACTTGCTGCTGAATACCTCTAAATCTTGCAATGATAAATCTGGTTTAGGTTTTGAGTCTCATGCTCATGCTAAGGCACATCCACATAAAATTGTAAAGTCATTAGGAAGTGGTTTGATTCAAACAGTTCATAAACAAAAAGAAGTGGTTTTCAAATCTGCAGGAGTGTTGTCCCATTCGGTTTCAAAAAAAAAAAATGTTGCTTGCTCATCTAGACATGAACACAAAGTTAAATTTCATTGTACCTACTGTGGTAGAGATGGTTATGTCATAGATTTTTGTTATAGACTAGCTAAACAATAGAAAAGGAAAGAATGCAAGCTAGATCTCACAACTCTTATGCAAAATTTGTCGCACGTGCTGAACCAAATGTTAGGAAGTTGCAGCCTGCTGTAATGAGATGAAAACACGCAAAGATTGCTGCAAAACCTACTGTTCTCGTGCTACACATGTAACACCTCCTGATCAGTAGTTGGGAACAAGAATTATAAAAATTTGGCTCATAAACCTATTGTTTTATCTAAGCTTTCGCGTGTTATTCGTGCAGGACGTTGTGTGACTCAGTACGAGATTCCTAAATACCTTTTGACTAACCGCATTATTGAGTCATCGACGTATTGTACTTCTATGTAGGTTACACGCTTGAGGAAGGAGAATGTTTGGATTGTGGATTCAGGTTGCTCACGCCACATGACTGGTAACAAAGAATGGTTCTCTTCCCTAACTTTTGTGTCATGTGTAGAGAATGCTAGTTTTGCCGATAATTCTTCAACTCCTATAATTGCTAAGGGTTTGGTTAGAGTAAATGATCACTACACCTTGAAGGATGTGGCACTTGTCAAAAATATGAAATACAACTTGCTTTCTGTTTCACAATTGCTAGATGAAAATCTGGAAATTATTTTCAATAAAAAATGCTGCAAAGTTGTAGGTTCAAATATTGAGCTTATTTTTAACATGTCTCGGTTCGGAAGAGTTTTAAAGCTGATTTTGATATGTCTTCGGCTAATCATAGGTGTCTAGATGCTAATGATTCAGAAGACTTATATTTTTGGAGTCATAGACTTGGTCACGTAGTCTTTGGTCATCTCACACGTGTTAGTGCTCTTGATCGCATACATGGGCTGCCTAAGCTTAAAGGGGACAAAGAAATTGTGTGCTCTTCTTGTAGACATGTTAAGATGGTTGCAGGTTCACATGCACCTCTCACAATGACCATGACGACTGAATCGGGTCAACTTTTGCATCTTGACAACGTAGGACCTTCACGTGTTCAATCCTTCAGAAGTAAATGCTATGTTCTTGTGATTGTTGATTACTATTTTAGATACTCTTGGGTTTATTTTATGGCATCTAGGAATGAAGCTTTTAGTTACTTTAGAACTTTATTTCTTATATTATAGTTTGGTCACCCATGATCTTTAAAGCAATTAGAAGTGATAACGGAACCGAATTTAAAAATCGATCATTTGATCACTTTTGTGTTGAAAATGTAATAGATCATTAATTTTATTCACCTTATGTACCTCAACAAAACGGTGTTGTAGAGAGAAAGAATAGAACCTTAGTTGATATGGCTAGGACTATGCTTGATGAATATCAAACTCCTAAAAAATTTTGGGCAGATGCAATTGCAACCGCTTGTTATGTCTCAAATCGTATTTTCTTGCGTTCTAAGCTTGGAAAAACACCATATGAACTTCGGTTTGGACATAGGCCTAGTGTCACACACTTTTGGGTCTTTACATGTAAATGCTTTGTTAAGAAACACAATAATCTTTAAAAATTTGAAGCTAGATCTGTCGATGGCAGGTTTCTTGGTTATCTATCTCATACTAGAGGATACCATGTGCTTTTACTTGACAATAACAAAATTGTGGAGACTTGTGAGGTTTCTTTTGATGAAGCTAGCCCAGGTAATAGATCTAATATTGCAGGTACATATCCATATCCGCAAGGGAGAGTATTTTCATCAAAGAAGACGAAGAAGTGGTGCTGCTGCAAGAAAATTCAGAAGCAAATGACATTGATCACGCTGCTGATTTTGCACCACAACCAGCACCAACAACTGCAGCTTGTACAGATCGTCCTCAAACCACAAGTTCTTCGATTTGTGATGAACATGAAGAATAAGGAGCTCGTGAAGTGTCTACTCCCCTCTAAATCCTCAAAATTCATCCACCACAACATGTGAGACCTATGTGTGCTGAATACGTTGGCTATGACAATAAAAGTTATGAATACTACCAAAAGACATTTATCATCAAGGTCCGACTTTAAGTCTGAGCTCTAGCAAGGTCCGACGATAGGTCCGGCTTGTTTTGGGTAGCTCCAGCAAGGTCCGACGTAAGGTTCAACTTGCTTTGGCTAGGTTCGACTTCCTTGTCTAGGTCCGACTAGCTTTGGTTATCTCCGGCTCTAGATCCGACAGCTTTGGTAAGCTCCGGCGCTAGGTCTGACTAGCTTTGGTTAGCTCTGACACTATGTCCTCCTAGCTTCGGTAAGTCCCAATTTAAGGTCCGGTTAGCTTTGGCAAGGTTCGGAGCTTGATCGCAGTGGTTCTGCTTTTAAATTACGATGATTCGTACTTCCTTTACATTGATGGAAAGTTTGCTAAGTAATATTTTATTAAGTTTTTGGTGTGTTTTGGTGGTTATGGCTGATATCATTTTGCTATAGTTTGCAACATGCTTATGTGAGGTCCTCATGTAAGGTGTTGTTGTTTCAGAACTAATGAGAGTCAAGTCGTGGACTTGTGCTCGGAAGTATTGGTTGTTTATTCATGTGCAGGTGTTGCTTGAGTTCAAAACACGGCTGGTGACGGGATCCATTGGACTAGTCTCAAGGAGGAGATGAAGTTCCAACAATCAAGATCGGGAGGAACTGTGGTTGAGCTGATCAGGAGGTCACGCAGGGTGATTGAATCAAGGACAATGCATATGAAGGAAGCCGTATGTCGAAGGAAAGTGTTTGCACATATGCATGCGGTGCAGGACGTGGCAACATGGTTCCGAAGATGGCTTACGGAAGGAAAGATCTCGATGGAAGGATAGGATCGTATCGGATGATGACTTCGGTTGCGGCGGAGTCGGTTTTGGCTTGACTATGGAAAGTATCGAGTTGGTTATGATAGTTTTCATGTGGGACACAAAGTTAGGTTATTTTAGGAATGTGGGATACATTCCTAAGGTGTTTGGAAGTCTTAACATTGCTTCTATCTGCGTATAGAAGAGTCTTGAGCAATTATGGAAAGTTTTAATTCGTGAATTGAGTAGGATTAGAATCCTAGTTTGAGTTGAGTTGGCCTTCGGGCTGGTTATATAAGCAAGGGAGGCCAGAGCTCATGGTAGACGACTTTGGGTATGTTCCTCTTGTGTTCTATTGAATAAATTTCGTAGTTGAAAGGAACTTTTATTCCTTGTTCGTCCGACTTGTTTCAGACAAGTTTTTCTCAATGAGTTTTCGCACAACACTACCTTTCTTTGGTGGTTTTATCATAACTCGAGTTTTATAGATCCGATTGACGTGATTATTTTTGAGTTGTTTTAATTACTTGATTTTATATCATCTGTGAAAATTTCACGGTCATTGGATTTGTGGTTTCTGATCTACACGAGTTTTTTTGCAGTGTTCCAGAACTATTTTTCTCAGGTAGGACGGATTGACCTTTCTTCAATCTTTCGATCGTAACTTGAGCTTCTCTCAACGGAATTTTGTGATTGTTATTGTGATGTCTCCGTTACTTGATTATATACAATCTATACTAGTTTTGTCACAATTTAACATGTTTAGATTAGTCGCACACACGGTTTCTTTAACAGATTGGTTTTCTGTCGAGGGGTATTTTCGTTGCTTCCGCTGAAAAGTTTTAATCTACCATTCACCCCCCTTTTGTAGCTTTACACGTGCTCTTCGATCCTACAATTGGTATCAGAGCAACGGTGCTCTAATCTTTATGATTCGCGCGTGTTTTTGACTAATCCTCATGGAGAAATACTCGACAAAACCTTGCGTGTTTATTGGTATTGATTTTCAATTTTGGAAGGCACGCATGGAAGCTTTTATCCAGGTGCAAGGCTTTGCGATATGGAAAAAAGTCGTGAGACCTATGTGTGTTGAATACATTGGCTATGGCGATAAAAGTTTTGAATGCTGCCATAACATCTTTTTAGCAAGGTCCAACTCTAGCTCCGAGCTTCTGCAAGGTCTGACAATAGGTCCGACTTTCTTTGTCTAGGTCCAACATGTTTTTGGGTAGCCCCGGTGAGCTTTGTCTTTAGCTCCGAAATGTCTCTAGTAGCTCCGGCATGTCATTCTTAAGCTCTGATATTTTTTGATAGGTCTGACTTATGTTGGTTAGCTCCGACATGTTTTTCTAGCTCCAGCTTTTGGCTTGACTAGTTCCGACTAGCCTTGGTAAGCTCTGGCACTAGGGTGTAATGGCTTTGGTAAGCTCCAGCGCTAGGTTGTACTAGCTTTGGTAAGCTCCGGCTCAAGCTCCGGTTAGCTTTGGCAAGGTTCGGAGCTTGATCGCAATGTTCCTGCTTTTACTGAGAAATGTTTTGCTCTTGCTTTACACTGATGGAAAGATTGCTTAGTATTCATTTGCTATGTTTTTGGTGTGTTTTGGTTGATATGGCTGATATCGTTTTACTGTGGTTTTGCAACATGCTTATGTGAGGTGCTCACGTAAAGTGTTGTGTTCGGAACTAATCTGAGTCTAGTCGTGGACTTGGGCTAGGACGGATTGGTTGTTTATTCATGTGCAGGTGTTGCTTGAGTTCAAGACATGGCTGGTGACATGATCCATTGAAGTAGTATTAGGGAGAAGATGAGGTTTAACAACAAAGTTTGGGAGGAATTGTGGTTGAGTTGATCGGGAGGCCGCGCAACATGTATGAATAAAGAACGATGCATATGAAGGTATCGTGGACGTCATTGGAAGATGTTTGCACATATGCAAGGAGCGCATGGACATGGATACATGGTTCTGAGGCGTCAAGAAGAGCTGTGGACGTAAAGAATTTGTCGGAAAGGTCCAACTGACTAGGTTATGGACTCAAGCTGCGGCCGAGTCGTGTTTGACTCAAATATGGAAAGATTTGAGTTGGTTATGATAAAATTTTGTGTAGGTCACGAATTTGAGTTGTTTAGGAATGTGAGATATGTTCTTAAGGTGTTTGGGAGTCTTAATATTGCTTCTATCTGCGTATTGAAGAGTCCTAAGCAGTTATGAAAAGTTTCGATTTGTGATTTGAATAGGATTAGAGTCCTAGTTGAGATTGGGTTGGCATAAGGGCTGGTTATATAAGCAAGGGAGCCCAGAGCTCTTGGTGCACACAACACACAATTTTTTGTATTAATATACGATTTTTAAACGTTTTTAATATAAACAAGACACAAAATGAAAAAATTTCAAAAACTAACCCACCTTCGTATGTGTCATGGACGAAATTTGAATTTCGTATGTGGCACATACGAAATTCAAATTTCGTATATGTCAGATACGAATTTCGTTTTAAGCTGGCACAGATACGTTTTATTGAGTTTTGAACCTCATTTTATGAAGCTTTAGAGTAAGAATTTGAAAGTGTTTCCAAAATACAAAATGTAGATTAGATTGTGAAGTTATTTATTCAATGAGGAACATATTGTTGTAGTATTGGGAATCAAAAGTTATTGAATATTGAATTGTGTAATACGATCACAATCATTCAGTTTATATGATCGTAATACCAACTCCGAAAATCAATATCTCTCAATTCAATGGACCAAATATATTGGAAATCTATTTCTTAGACTCATCAAAACTAGTACTATAATTTATGTTATAACAATTTGTAGCATTTGTACCTCTAAATATTTCAGAATTGAGGTTCAAAACTCAATAAAACATACCCGCGTCAGCTTCAAACGAATTTCGTATCTGACATATACGAAATTTGAATTTCGTATGTGCCACATACGAAATTTAAATTTTGTCCATGACACATACGAAGGTGGGTTAGTTTTATAATTTTTTCATTTTGTGTGTTGTTTATATTAAAAACGTTTAAAAATCATATATTAATAAAAAAATTTCTGCTAAGGCACATCCACCTAAAATTGTAATGTCATTAGGAAGTGGTTTGATTCAAACAGTTCCTAAACAAAAAGAAGTGTTTTTCAAATCTGTAGGAGTGTTGTCTCATTCGGTTTCAAATAAAAATGTTGCTTGCTCATCTAGACACGAACACAAAGTTAAATTTCATTGTACCTATTGTGGTAGAGATGGTCATGTCATAGATTTTTGTTATAGAGTAGCTAAACAACAGAAAAAAGGAAAGAATAATCGCTAGATCTCATAACTTTCATGTAAAATTTGCTGCACTTGCTAAACCGAATGATAGGAACATGCAATCTGCTGTAATGAGTCGTAAACTTGCAAAGGTCTCTCTCAAACCTACTGTTTTTTGTGCTACACATGTAACATCTCGTAGGACAGTAGTTGGGTACAAAAATCCTCAAGTTTTGGCTCATAAACCTGTTGTTTTATCTCAACTTCCGCGTGTTATTCCTGCTGGACATCGTGTGACTCAGTACTAGATTCCTAAATGCCTTTTGACTAACCCAGTATTGAGTCATCAACGTATTGTGCTTCTATGTAGGTTACACGCTTGAGGAAGGAGAACATTTGAATTGTGGATTCAGGTTGCTCACGCCACATGACCGGTGATAAAGAATGGTTCTCCTCCCTCTCTTTTGTGTCACAAGTAGAGAATGTTACTTTTGCCGATAATTCTTCAACTCCTATAATTGCTAAGGGTTCGGTTACAGTAAATGATCACTACACTTTGAAGGATGTGGCACTTGTTAAAAATATGAAATACAACTTGCTTTCTGTTTCACAACTGCTAGATGAAAATCTGGAAATTATTTTCACTAAAAATTGCTGCAAAGTTGTAAATTCAAATAGTGAGCTTATTTTTAACATGTCTCAGTTTGGAAGAGTTTTTAAAGATGATTTTGTTATGTCTTCCTCTAAGCATAGGTGTCTAGTTGCTAATGATTCAAAGGACATATATTTTTGGCACCATAGACTTGGTCACGTAAGCTTTGATCATCTAACGCGTGTTAGTGCTCTTGATCGCATACGTGGGCTGCCTAAGATTAATGGGGACAATGAAATTGTGTGCTCTTCTTGTAGACATGCTAAGATGGTTGCAGATTGACATACTCCTCTCACAATGATCATGACAACTGAACTGTGTCAACTTTTGCACCTTGACACTGTAGGACCTTCACGCGTTCAATCCTTTGGAGGTAAATGATATGTTCTTGTGATTGTTGATGATTATTCTAGATACTCTTGGGTTTACTTTATGGCATATAAGAATGATGCTTTTAGTCACATTAGAACTTTATTTCTTAGATTATCAATCGATCACCCAGGATCTTTAAAAACAACTAGAAGTGATAACAGAACCGAATTTAAAAATCAATCTTTTGATCACTTTTGTGCTGAAAATGGAATAGATCATCAATTTTCTTCACCATATGTACCTCAACAAAATGGTGTTGTAGAAAGAAAGAACAGAACCTTAGTTGAGATGGCTAGGACTATGCTTTATGAATATCAAACTCCTAGGAAATTTTGGGCTGATGCGATTGCAACTGCTTGTTATGTCTCCAATCGAGCTTTCTTGCGCGCTAAGCTAGGTAAAACACCATATGAGCTCCGGTTTGGACATAGGCCTAGTGTTACACACTTTCGGGTCTTTGGTTGAAATGCTTTGTTAAGAAACATGGTAATCTAAATAATTTTGAACCTAGATCTGTTGATGGCATGTTTCTTGGTTATCCATCTAATACTAGAGGCTACGGTGTGCTTTTACTTTACACTTAAAAAATTGTGGAGACTTGTGAGGTGTCTTTTGATGAAGCTAGCCCAGGTACTATCTCAATCATTGCAGGTCCAGATCCATATCCGTAGGGGGAGATAATTTTCGTTGAAGATGAGGAAGAGGTGGAGCTGCTGTCCGAAAATTCAGCAGCTAATGACATTGTTCCAGCTCCTGATTTTGATTCATAGCCAGCACCGACGACCACCATTGCTGGTCCAGATCCTCCTTAAGTCACAATCTCATCGATTTGTGATGAACATGAAGAAGAAGAAGCTTGTGAAGTGTCCACTCCTCTCTGGGTTCTCAAAATTCATCCTCCATAACAAATTATTGGAAGCTTGCACGAACGAGTCACACGGTCCAGGTTTTGCGATCCAAACTCTCATGATCATTCTACTTTTTGTTGCTTCTTTTGAACCCAAATATATATCACACGCACTCACTAATGAATCATGGATTATTGCCATGCAAGAAGAGTTAGAAAATTTTGAAAGAAATAATGTTTTGAAACTTGTACCTCCACCTCAAGGTCACAATTTGATTGGAACTAAATGGGTGTTTAAAAGTAAAGAAAAGTAATGATGGGGTCGTGGTTAGGAACAAGGCCAGGTTGGTTGCTCAAGGTTTCACTCTAATTGAAGGTTTAGATTTTGATGAAACTCTGGCTCCTGTTGCTAGATTAGAAGCCATAAGAATTTTGTTAGCTTTTGCTGCATCTAAAGGTTTTAATCTATATCAAATGGATGTTAAAAGTTATTATCTTAATGGCTACATAGGTGAGGACGTTTATGTCAAACAACCACCCGGTTTTGAGAATCCAGATTTTCCTAATCATGTTTACAAACTGTCCAAAGCCTTGTACGGTCTCAAACAAGCCCCTAGAGCATGGTCTGATAGGTTAAAAACATGCTTACTTGAAAAGGGGTTTACCATGGGCAAGGTTGATAAAACTCTTTTTGTTCTTAAGCATGGCAATGACTCATTATTCATTCAAGTGTATGTGGATGATATTATCTTTGGTTGTGCATCTCATAATCTTGTGTCCAAGTTTTTAGCTCTGTTGAGTTCAGAATTTGAGATGAGTATGATGGGAGAACTCATGTACTTTTTTGGGCTGCAAATCAAGCAAACCAAGGAGGGTACCTTCGTGCATCAAACGAAGTATACAAAAGATCTCCTAAGGCGCTTCAACATGGACAAAAGCAAGACTCTTCGGACACCAATGCGAACAGCAACAACACTTGAACTTGATGAAGATGGTGAACCCGTGGATCAAAAAGAATATAGAAGCATGATCGGATCACTTCTGTACCTCACAGCATCAAGACCTGATATACAATTCAGCGTATGTCTTTGTGCACGGTTTCAAGCCTCCCCACATGCTTCACATCATCAAGCCCTCAAAAGGATTCTCAGGTACTTATATGGAACTCAAGAATTTGACATTTTTCTTCCTTCTTCCTCAACTGTTACTCTGAAAGCTTTTTCTGATGCTGATTTTGGAGGTTGTAGCATTGATAGAAAAAGTACTTCCAGTCCTTGTCATTTTCTTGGAATTCACGAGTTGCTTGGTCCTCTAGAAAACAAAACTCAGTTGCACAATCCACAGCCGAATCTGAATATGTAGCTGCTGCTAGTGCTTCCTCACAAATTCATTGGATTGTTCAAACACTTAAGGACTATGGGGTTGATCTAGATAGTGTTCCACTGTTTTGTGATAACACTAGTGCCATTTGCATTGCTAAAAACCCCGTGAAACATTCTAGAACTAAGCACATTGACATTAGATATCACTTTCTCCGTGATAATGTTGAAAAAGGAAACATTGTGCTTCACCATGTAGATACCGAACAACAATTGGCTGACATTTTTACAAAACCTTTGGATTTCACTCATTTTTTGTTTTATTCGTAGTGAAATAGGGGTTATGCATCCTCGTGGCTTACATTGAGGGGGAGTTTTGAAACTTAAGAAGACTATGTGTGAATCTGAAATTAAAATAATATGAGCATTGTATTTCATACATATATGACTTTGTGATTCCTTTTACATGCTGAAAGTTCTTACTACATTACTCGTGTTATACATTTTGTAGTTTTTGTCATGTCTAGTAATTGGAATAATTACTTACACTAAATCTAGTAATGGTCGAACTTTCTTGCTGTTTTGAACTTGTTGCATGCGCACAAGTGCTTTTAATCATAGAGAATTAATAAAGTAATCAACTCACATGTTGAGTTTTTATGAACATATATAAGTTGAGAAAAGATCAAGAGAATATGCATGCATCGCACTTCTTCTTTTAAGATAGCTTATCCTTGCACTTAGATATGAACTTGTATGAAGTTGTGTATGACTAAAACCATGTCCTTAAGCTTCTGATTAACAAATGACATAGGCTTCACTTGGTTGGTTAGAATAAGGCAGATGCGCATATAATCTCTTGCAAATATAACAAAATGCAGCAACAAGTGTCATGCTTTAAGGTCTTTAAATAGTTAAGTTTGTGAGATCATGACTTGCTTAAATTGAAAATTACATTTGATCTCTAGCATGGCTTACACTACTTTATGTATCTCATTGATGTGATAGTGTAAGTTACTTGATAGTATGACTTGGATGAGCTTTGTTTTTTATGTATATGATATAATATGCTCATAACAATTAAAATTTGCTTTTTAACCTTGCTGAATACATTGTCAAAGGGGGAAGATAATATGGTGAATTTTAAAGATAAGTATGCAAGGGGGAGAAATATGTATAGGGGGGAAATTTACTTCTATCTCATTTGATTTTCAAAAGGGGGAGAAATTGTTCTCAAAACTTTTCATGCCAATGTTCGGTTTTAAATGGTGTTGCCAATGCATTCATCAAGGGGGAGATTGTGAGACCTATGTGTGCTGAATACATTGGCTATGGCGATAAAAGTTTTGAATGCTACCATAACATCTTTCTAGCAAGGTCCTACTCTAGCTCCGAGATTCTGCAAGGTCCGACAATAGGTCCCACTTTCTTTGTCTAGGTCTGACATGTTTTTGTGTAGCTCCGGTGAGCTTTGTCTTTAGCTCTGACATGTCTTTGATAGCTCCGGCATATCGTTGTTAAGCTCTGATATGTATTGATAAGTCCGACTTATGTTGGTTTGCTCCGACATTTTTTTCTAGATCCGACTTTTGGGTTGACTAGTTCTGACTAGCATTGTTAAGCTCTGGCACAAGGGTGTACTGGCTTTGGTAAGCTCCGGCGCTAGGTTGTACTGCTTTGGTAACTCTGGCTCAAGCTCCGGTTAGCTTTGGCAAGGTTCGGAACTTGATTGCAATGTTCCTTCTTTTACTGTGAAATGTTTTGAACTTGCTTTACATTGATGGAAAGATTGCTTAGTATTTATTTGCTAAGTTTTTGGTGTGTTTTGGTTGATATGGCTGATATCGTTTTACTGTGGTTTTGCTACATGCTTATGTGAGGTGCTCACGTAAGGTGTTGTGTTCGGAACTAATTTGAGTCAAGTCGTGGACTTGGGCTCGTACGGATTGGTTCTTTATTCATGTGCAGGTGTTGCTTGAGTTCAAGACATGGCTGGTGACGGGATCCATCGAAGTAGTCTTAGGGAGAAGATGAGGTTCAACAACCAAGTTCGGGAGGAATTGTGGCTGAGTTGATCGGGAGGTTGCGCAACATTCTGAATTAAGAACAATGCATATGAAGGTATCATGTACATCGTTGGAAGATGTTTGCACGTTGCAAGGAGTGCATGGACGTGGATACATGGTTCCGAGGCGTGATGAAGAGATCTGGATATAAAGAATTTGTCAGAAAGGTCCAACCGACTAGGTTAAGGACTCAAGCTGCGGCTAAGTCGTGTTTGACTCAGATATGGAAAGATTTGAGTTGGTTATGATAGGATTCCGTGTGGGTCACGAATTTGAGTTGTTTAGAAATATGGGATACCTTCCTAAGGTGTTTGCAAGTCTTAAGATTGCTTCTATCTGCGTATAAAAGAGTCCTAAGCAGTTATGGAAAGTTTCGATTCGTGATTTGAGTAGGATTAGAGTCCTAGTTGAGATTGTGTTGGCCTGAGGCTGGTTATATAAGCAAGGGAGGCTAGAGCTCGTGGTGCATGACTTTGGGGCTGTTCCTCTTGTGTTCTATTGAATAAAATTCGTAGTTGAAAGGAACTTTTGTGCCTTGTTCGTCCGACATGTTCCAAACAAGATTTACTCGTCGAATTTCTACACAGCACTACCTTTCGTCGGTGGTTTTATCATAACTCGAGTTTTACAGATCCAATTGACGTGATTCTTTTTGGGTTATCTTCAAAACTTGATTATCTATCATCTATCAAAATTTCACGGTCATTGGATTTGTGGTTTCGGATCCACACGAGTTTCTTTGCAGCGTTCCAGAACTGTTTTTCTCGGGTAGGACAGATTGACCTTTGTTCGATCATTCAATCGTAACTTGAGTTTCTCTCAACGGAATTGATTGATTCTTGTTGTGTCGTCTTAGTGACTTGACTCTCTCTGATATCTATCACATTTTTCATGGTGAAATACGTTTAGATTAGTCTCACACACGATTTCTTTAACAGATCGTTTTTCTGCCGAAGGGGTTGTGATTTAATTGTTTCTGAATCTACCATTCAGCCCCCCCTCTAGTAGCTTTTCACGTTCTCTTCGATCCTACAAAAGTGTACAAGACTTATTACGTGCCGCTGAACGATCAAGTCACCTCTACAAACTTAAGAGATGTCGACAAGAACAACAAAGCCCGCAACTTGATCATTTAGGGACTCACTCAAGGCGACTTTGATCGTGTCGGGCATCTCCGATCAGCATACGATGTCTGGAGAGCTCTTTGTGATTATCACGAAGGCTCCAACACAATCAAGGAGGTAAAACAAGATATGTTCAAAAAGGAATACATGCGCTTCGAGATGCAACCTGGTGAGTCCATCGATCAACTTTTTGCCCGATTTAATATTCTCAGTAATCTACATAGTGTCAACGTAAACTTTTCTGATGCTGAGAATTCAAGGAAACTCCTTGGTGCATTAGACATGACAATATAGGAGATGAAAGTAACATCCATTCATGAAACAACTATCATGAGTCCTCTTGTTTTAGACGTGCTTTACTCTAAACTAAAAACTCATGAAATTGACATTTTGTCACGTAAGAATCCTAATAAGTCTATTGCATTCGTTTCACAATGTGATATGCATAGCTTTGGGCAATCATCATCTTGCAATACTATTGCTTTGTTGTCCTCACTAACCCTGGGACAGATTGAGGAATTTCCAGAAGAAGAGTTAGCACTCATCTCTACTAGATTCTCAAAAGAACTGCAAAATGTGAGAACTAGAAGGAGAGGAAGCTCCGAACCACACCGCTGTTGTGAATGTGTTAAGACAGGACACTTTCATACAGAATGCCATAACCTTTTAGGTCCTACTACCCTTGAAGAAAAGCAAAATAAAGTCAAGATTACCTCTGCAAACTCCAACAAGAAAAAGAAGGGTTCCATAGGACACAAGATGATAAACAGTTTCATCACCACACTTCAAGAGCTCAGTTCAAGTGATGTAGACATTGGAAGTGATGAAGATGATGACGATCTGGCCAACTTATGCTTTATAGTGGGCAAAACAAGATCAAGATGAAGTCAGGAGGATGCAAAACACAATAGTGACGACAATGAGGTATGCTCTACCTGGAATGAAATGTGTGATGCAATTTCTCGTGCAACTATTATTGTCAAGAAAAAGGAAAAAAAGATTAGGAATAATACTGCTAAAATTGAATCACTAGAATCTGAAATCAATCATTTAAAAACATTGATTCCTAGTAATGATGCATGTCCCTCATGTTACTTAATCTATGAACAATTGTCCACATTAAGAAGTGCACACTCCTCCACTCTAGATAGACTTGATGAAGAAATTGAAAGGAATAAAATGTTGTCTGATTTTAATGTTAAAAACTTAAAAGATGCTTCTTGTTCTACAAATGATCTGCATTGTTTTGCATGTGATAACCTTGATAAGAAACTAAAAGATGCAATGAATGAAATTTCCATTTTGAACAATGCTTTACGAACACGTGAAGATAAAAGTTGTTCCAACTGCAAACTTAAAGGAAAAGCTTCATGTAATAACTGTCTAGTTTTATCTAAAGAACTTGCTAATAAAAATAAGATAATAGAGCGGTTTTACAATGGAAACAAGAATCTAAACTTGCTGTTAAATTCTTCTAAACTGATCTATGATAATACTAGTTTAGGTTTTGATTCCCATGGTTATTATAAAACACATCCACCTCAAGTTGTAAAATCATTTGAAAGAGGTTTGATCAAAACAGTCCCTAAACAAATGGATGTGATTTTTAAATCTGCAGGAGTGTTTCCTAATTTTGTTTCTAATGCTGAATGCTCATCTAGACATGATTACAAAATTAAATTTCAATGTACTTACAGTGATAAAGATGGTCATGTCGAAGATTTCTGTTATAGACTAGCTAAACAAATTAAAAAGGATAAAATATCTTCTAGATCTTGTAACATTTATGCTAAATCTGCTATGCATGCTAAACCTAAAATTAGAAACCTCCAACCTGCTTTAATGAGTCAGAAAATTGAAAAGGTAGCTTTCGGACCTTCTGGTAAGAGATCTGCAAAGGCAGCTGCGGTAGTTCCGATAGCTCCAAGAGCCCCCGGACCTTCTGTTGTTCCCTTTGGAACTTCAGTTCTTGCATCCGGAGCTACAACTTTTCCCTTTGGAACTACTTCTTGTACCTCGAGAGCTACTGGTTTTCGTGCTAATTAAGTCACAACTTTTAAATCAGTAGTTAAGATCAGAAAATCTCAACCCTTGACTCATAAACCTATCGTTTTATCCCAGCTTTCGCATGTTTTTCCTGCTGAACATCGTTCTACTCAGTACTGGATTCCTAAATGTCTTTTGACTAACCCCATTATAGAGTCTTTGATGAATTGTTCTTCTATGTAGGTTACACGCTCTAGGAAGGAGAACATTTGGATTGTGGATTCAGGTTGCTCATGCCACAGAATGGTTCTCCTCCCTCTCTTTTGTGTCACGTGTAGAGAATGTTACTTTTGCTGATAATTCTTAAACTCCTATAATTGCTACGGGTTCGGTTAGAGTAAATGATCACTACACTTTTATGGATGTGGCACTTGTTAAAAATTTTAAATACAACTTGTTTTCTGTTTCACAACTGCTAGATGAAAATCTAGAAATTATTTTCACTAAAAATTGCTGCAAAGTTGTAAATTCAAATAGTGAGCTTCTCATTAACATGTCTCTGTTTGGAAGAGTTTTTAAAGCTGATTTTGGAAGAGTTGCTTCTATTGTAACTTCTCAAGTGTCTTCTTATCTCGAACCCCTTGTTGAAATGCAACAACAACAGAAGCATTGGAGATAGAAGTGATGGTGTTTCGTACCTTAGAGAATCGTTGGATGAAGGATTGTAGTGACTCCCTCGACTTTTTTTGTACAACGAAGAGGTCCAGCTCGGTGCTAGACCAGGTATAAGAGCTCCCGAAGTTTGTAGTGAACCGGTGATAAAGTTCCCCCCAACTGTAGATGAAGTTAGGAGGTAGGCTCATGAACCAAGACCTTGTAGTCCCATTCAGAGCCACGGGGAAGTAGTTGGCCATTACAGCCTCATTGCCTCCAGCTGCTAGGATGGTAGTGGAGTATATTTAATGAAACTCAACAGGGTTGATAGTCCCGTCGTATTTCTCTGGAAGATGAGGATGCAACTTGGGTGGCCACTCCACCATGCGAAGATGCATGGCAAGAGATGAATAACCGCCCCCACTTTGAGACGAAAGAGTTTTCTCGAGCAATTCGCCTCTCGAGAGCTCGCTCGATATTGACGCAATCGTCCTGCATCATGTATTGGCGGTCAAGCTCCGGTCAGAGGTCTTTCATCGGGAGCCTTAACATCCTATGAGTGCGGCGAGCCCCAGAGGGCAGTGACGTCACATGCTGGGAGGGCGCACGTCTCCTGAGCTGCAATGCCTACTGGAATGTCATGTTCCGAGTAGGAGCCTACCCTACATGGGGCAAACCTTGGTTGCTGATAGCATTACCTGCAGCTGCAACTAAATGCACAACATCAGCGCGCCACTATTCTAGTGCGGCAGGAGGAGCTCTCGGTGATGGTGGATGCTAGAGTAGAGTCTGCGCTGCGTCCAACGCGTTCTCTGGATTGTTTGTTGATGCAGTCACTGATGTGAACGCACCATCCTGTTGTCAAGCGTTGGCTATTGGAGCAGGTGGTGGGAGGGGAACGTTGCTTACTGGAAGCACAACATTGGCTCACTGCTGCATGTTAGAGGGATTTCCCCAGGAGGTTGCAAAGCCAGTCTACTGGATGATGCGATAGCGGAATTCATTATCTTGAAATCTTGAGTGTTCCCCTACATGGCGTTCCAAATGTCGAAGTGTTGTCTAGGAAACTTCCACCGATACTACTAAGTACTTCGTGGAGGTTCGTATTCGTTTGGGGCGCGAGTCAAGATCATGGCAAGAGGCAAACACCGAGAGTTTTACGTGGTTCGGGTCGCCTGAGCGTAATACCCTACTCCACGGGGTTATTGTTGATTGTATGAGCTTGAGAGTGTATGTCGTTGCTTGGGATCACTTGAGATAGCTTGTCTTTCTACTGGCTGTTACAATTTGTGCCTGGCCCGACAAGTGGCCCCGGCTGTATTAACTACCCTGTACACAATCTACAGTGTTAATGGCTGTTAATAGTGTGATGACGTGCCATAATGATAGCGTTACCAGCTTTGACATTCCTCTGATCGTGCATCATTAATATGCCATCAATGACGTGTTATCCAGGTCTTGTAAAGGCCAATTGATGGCTCTTGAATGTATGTGCTGTTGGAGATCCCGCTATCTTCCCGTTGCTGACGTCGGTTCGGGCATTAACACATGGAAGCTTTGAAGCTTCCCTCTACTAGGGGATAGGTCCGGTGTCGTTGGACACATGGCAGTACTAGAGATTCCCTGAGGAGGGAAGCAGGGCCGGCTCTTTTGGACACGTGGCAACACTGCAGCTTCCCAAACTAGGGAGGCAGGTCCGGCTCTTCTGGAAGCGTGGGAACACCGAAGCTACTCTAAGGAGGAATGTAGGTCCGGTTACGCGGGATGTGTATCCCCTTCGAACGTCTACCACTTGGACATGGGAACTCCTCGGTTTTTCTTGCGGTGTTAGGGGATACACAGATACGCAGGGTACCGACAGCTGGGATTCGTCTAATGTGGCAATGGGGTAAAGGGTAGGTTTTTGGGTGCTTATATAGGAGGAGAGGTGGTAGGGTTAGGGTAGAATCTGTGATACCTATGTGTGCTGAATACATTGGCTTTGACAATAAAAGCTTTGAATACTGCCATAACATCTTTTTTGCAAGGTCCGACTCTATCTCAGAGCTTCTGCAAGGTCCGACAATAGGTCCGACTTTGTTTGTCTAGGTGTGACATGTTTTTGGGTAGCTCCGGTGATTTTTGTCTTTAGCTCTGGCATGTCTTTGATAGCTCCGACATGTCGTTGTTAAGCTTCGATATGTTTTGATAGGTCCGACTTATGTTGGTTAGCTCTGACATGTTTTTCTAGCTCTGGCTTTTGGGTTGACTAGTTCCGACTAACTTTGGCAGGCTCTGGCTCTAGGTTGTACTAGCTTTGTTAGGCTCCGACGCTAGGTTGTACTAGCTTTGGTAAGCTCCTGCGCTAGGTTGTACTAGCTTTGGTAAGCTCCGGCTCAAGCTCTAGTTAGCTTTGGCAAGATTCGAAGCTTGATTGCAATGTTCCTGCTTTTACTATGAAATGTTTCGAACTTGCTTTACATTGTTGGAAAGATTGCTTCATATTAATTTTCTATATTTTTGGTGCATTTTGGTTGTATGGTTGATATAATTTTGCTATGGTTTGCAACATGCTTATGTGAAGTGCTCACGTAAGATGTTGTAGTTTCGGAACTAAAGAGAGTCAAGTCGAGGACTTGTTCTCGGTAGTATTGGTTGTTTGTTCATGTGCAGGTGTTGCTTGAGTTCAAGACATGGTTGGTGACAGTATCCATTGAACTAGTCTTAGGGAGAAGATGAGGTTCAATTACCAAGTTCGGGAGGAATTGTGGTTGAGTTGATCGGGAGGTTGCGCAACATGTTTGAATCAAGAGCAATGCATATGAAGGTATCATGGACGTCGTTGGAAGATGTTTGCACGTATAAAGGAGTGCATGGACGTGGCTACATGGTTCCGAGGCGTGATGAAGAGACGTGGACGTAAAGAATTGGTCGGAAAGGTCCAACCGACTAGGTTATAGACTCAGGCTGCGGCTGAGTCGTGTTTGACTCAAATATGGAATGTTTTGAGTTTGTTATGATAGGATTTTGGGTGGGTCACGAACTTGAGATTTTTTAGGAATGTGGGATACGTTTCTAAGGTATTTGGAAGTCTTAAGATTGCTTCTATCTGCGTATAGAATAGTCCTAAGCAGTTATGGAAAGTTTCAATTTGTGATTTGAGTAGGATTAGAGTCCTAGTTGAGATTGGGTTGGCCTAAGGGCTGGTTATAAAAGCAAGGGAGGCCAGAGCTCGTGGTGCAGGACTTTGGGGGCTGTTCCTCTTGTGTTCTATTCAATAAAGATCGTAGTTTAAAGGAACTTTTGTGCCTTGTTCTTCCGACTTGTTTCTGCCAAGTATTTCTCGTCGAGTTTCTGCACAGCACTACCTTTCTTTGGTCGTTTTATCATAACTCGAGTTTTACAGATCCAATTATGTGATTCTTTTTGGGTTGTATTCACAACTTGATTATGTATCATCTGTCAAAAATTCACGGTCATTGGATTTGTGGTTTATGATCTACACGAGTTTATTTGCAGCATTCCAGAACTATTTTTCTCGAGTAGGACAGAATTACCTTTGTTCAATCTTTCAATCATAACTTGAGTTTCTCTCGAAGGATTTGAGTGATTCTTGTTGTGTCATCTTCGTGACTTAATTCTCTCTTATATCTATCACTTTTGTCACGGTGTAACTGAAAGCACCTAGGCCCCCATGAGGTATGGTTTCGGTGATTAATGACAGCCGTTGGATATTACTAATGAGTTTGTGGATGCAAGGTCTCTCATATCACTCATCACACTTAATGAACTTTATATGTATATCATCTACTGATAATTGGATACAATTGGAGACCCCTAAACAAACTATTTCACAAGGTCAATCGATTTTTATGAAGACTAAAAGAAAAAGCTCATATGTCAATGTTATTCCATCGAAATTGACAGCACCCAAGACTTGGTAGTCATTAGAAGAATATTTCAAATCAATGACTAAGAGGTCACTCGAACAAATTCCAAAAGAATAACTTAGAACAACTCGAAGCAGACAAAATCAACTCACCGGATCAATCGATGTTTCAAGAAAACAGTACATCGGTCGAGTTGTCTCAACAACAGAAAAAGACCTCAGACTTGAGTACACATCGGATCATCCGATGATGAAGCAAGTGTTACATCAGTCAATCATTCCAGTAAGCAATTACCCTGGACCAAGTGTAACACCAGAGCATCTGATGTATAATTACAACACATCGGTCAATCACTCCAATAAGCATTATTTTTGCACCATTCTGGATGAAGTGTCACTGGATCATCCGATGATGAGGCAATTGTTACGTCGGTCGAACAACGGTCATATCTGACACAGTGACATCAGCTAATTTGGATTCGACCGATGAAAACTGAAGGCAGAACATCGGATCATCTGGTGTTCGCAGAACAGTGATGTCAGCCTACTTTTCCAACGGCTATTTCATGGAGGCTAGCTATTTATACCCCTTAAACCAGTCATTTCGATAAGTCTTGATAACCAGAGCTACTCTACACATTACCAAGCATTCAATACATTGAGCTACCACTTCTACATCATTTACACCACTCGTACACCAAGAGATAGGCTAGAACTTACTAGAGATAGTGCTTGTGTGCTTCCATTCTTGGTGATTGGAGTCTCTAGTGTAGTGAGAGCTGTAAGGCAGTGTCTCTTGGTGATTGTACTCACCGTGTAACAGTCGATGATTGGAGAGAGCCTTCCGGAGCTTGCCATGTCAGTTGTGGAAGCCCGGAGGATCCAACTTGTACAAGGCTTGAGCTCCACCTTGCCGAGGTTGGCGAACGGAGACGTTTAGTGAAGATCCCTGGTCTCGGGGACTTGGGAGTGGCTATACCCTTTGGTGGGTGCCACAACGTGGATGTAGGAAGATCTTGACGATCTTGTCAAACCACGGGATAAATCACCGTGTCTTTGTGTCTCCTCGGGAGTTTGCGCTTTCTTCCTCTCCCGTTACACTTATGCATTTCATATACCGCAACCTTACTATTCACTTGAATGCATATTTGTTTGCATAGGGAATTGGGCTTTTAGTTGTTAAGTTTTTACTGCTTTATTTTTTAAAAAGAAGCCCAATTCACCCCTCCTCTTGGGCATTCGATCCTTACAGTAACACGTTTAGATTGGTCTCACACATGATTTCTTGAACATATCATTTTTCTGCCGAAGGGGTTGGGATTTAATTGTTTCCGCTGCGTAAGATTTTTTAATCTACCATTCACCCCCTATGGTAGCTTTTCACATGCTCTTCGATCCTACAATTGGTATCAGAGTCGCGGTGCTCTAATCTTTGTGATTTGCATATACTTTGACTAATCATCATGGAGAAATACTCCACAAAACCTTGTATCTTTAGTGGTATTCATTTTCAGGTTTGGAGGGCACGTATGGAAGCCTTCATCCAGGCCCAAGGCTTCGCAATATGGGAGAAGGTATACAAGCCTTACGAAGTGCCGTCAAATGACCAAGTTACAGCAACAAATCTGAGAGATGTCGACAACAACAACAAGGCTCGAAACTTGATCATACAAGGATTAACTCAAAGCGTCTTCGACCGTGTTGCACACCTCCGATCAGCATACGATGTGTGAAAAGCACTTTGTGACTACCACGAAGGATCCAACACGATCGAGGAGGTAAGGCAAGACATGTTCAATAAAAAATACATGCGCTTCGAGATGCAACCCGATTGAGGAGTTTCCAGAGGAGGAACTAGTACTTCTCTTTACTAGGTTCCCGAAAGCATTGCAAAATGTGAGAACTAGAAGGAGAGGAAGCTCTGGACCTCAACGATGCGAATGTGGTAAGACGGGACAGTTTCGTTCAGATTGCCCTAACCTTTCAAGTCCTACTTCCCGGGATGAAAAGCAAACAAGGACGAAGCACTCTTCTGCAAAAGATACGAAGAAAAAGAAGGGTTTTACAGGATGTCAATTGGTGAGCAGTTTTATCACCGCACTTCAAGAACTTGGCTCAAGCGATGTGGACATTGGAAGTGATGAAGATGAAGATGATTTGGCAAACTTGTGCTTCATGGCGGGAAAATCAAGATCAAGTATGGAGGATGCAGAACACAACAGCGACAATGAAGAGGTTACACGCTTGAGGAAGGAGAACTGTTGGATTGTGGATTCAGGCTGCTCACGCCACATGACCGGTAACAAAGAATGGTTCTCCTCCCTCTCTTTTGTGTCACGTGTATTGAATGTTACTTTTGCTGATAATTCTTCAACTCCTATAATTGCTAAGGGTTCGGTTAGAGTAAATGATCACTACACATTGAAGGATGTAGCACTTGTTAAAAAATTGAAATACAACTTGCTTTCTGTTTCACAACTGCTAAATGGAAATCTGGAAATTATTTTCACTAGAAATTGCTGCAAAGTTGTAAATTCAAATAGTGAGCTTATTTTTAACATGTTTCAGTTCGGAAGAGTTTTTAAAGCTGATTTTGATATGTCTTCCTCTAAGCATAGGTGTCTAGTGTCTAATGAGTCAAAGGTCTTATATTTTTGGCATCGTAGACTTGGTCACGTAAGCTTTTATCATCTAACGCGTGTTAGTGCTCTTGATCGCATACGTGGGCTGCCTAAGCTTAAAGGGGACAAAGAAATTGTGTGCTCTTCTTGTAGACATGCTAAGATGGTTGCAGTCTCACATACTCCTCTCACAATGATCATGACAACTGAACTGGGTCAACTTTTGCACCTTGACACCGTAGGTCCTTCACGTGTTCAATCCTTCGGAGGTAAATGGTATGTTCTTGTTATTGTTGATTATTATTCTAGATACTCCTGGGTTTACTTTATGTCATCTAAGAATGAAGCTTTTAGTCACTTTAGAACTTTATTTCTTAGATTATCGATTGATCACCCAGGATCTTTAAAAGAAATTCCAAGTGATAACGGAACCGAATTTAAAAATCAATCTTTTGATCACTTTTCTGCTGAAAATGGAATAGATCATCAACTTTCTTCACCATATGTACCTCAACAAAATGGTGTTGTTGAAAGAAAGAACAGAACCTTTGTTGAGATGGCTAGAACTATGATTGATGAATATCAAACTCCTAGGAAATTTTGGGCTCATGCGATTGCAACTGCTTGTTATGTCTCAAATCATGTTTTCTTGCGCGCTAAGCTAGGTAAAACACCATATGAGCTCCGGTTTGGACATAGGCCTAGTGTTACACACTTTCGGGTCTTTGGTTGCAAATTCTTTGTTAAGAAACATGGTAATCTTGATAAATTTAAACCTAGATTTGTTGATGGCATGTTTCTTGGTTATGCATCTCATACTAGAGGCTACCGTGTGCTTTTACTTGACACTAACAAAATTGTGCAGAGTTGTGAGGTGTCTTTTGATGAATCTAGCCCAGGTACTAGCTCAAACATTGCAGGTCCAAATCCATATCCGCAGGGGGAGAGCATTTTCGTTGAAGATGAGGAAGAGGTGGAGCTGCTGCCCGAAAATTCAGCAGCTAATGACATTGTTCCAGCTTCTGATTTTGATTCACAACTAGCACCGACGACCACCATTGCTGGTCCAGATCCTCCTCAAGTCACAAGTTCATCGATTTGTGATGAACATGAAGAAGAAGAAGAAGAAGCTTGTGAAGTGTCCACTCCCCTCCGGGTTCTCAAAAGTCATCATCAACAACAAATTATTGAAAGCTTGCACGAACGAGTCACACGGTCCAGGTTTTGCGATCCAGACTCTCATGATCATTCTGCTTTTGTTGCTTCTTTTGAACCCAAAGATATATCACACGTGCTCACTATTGAATCATGGATTATTGCCATGCAAGAAGAGGAAAATTTGAAAGAAATAATGTTTGGAAACTTGTACCACCACCTCAAGGATACACTTTATTTGGAACTAAATGGGTGTATAAAAATAAACAAAGTGAGGATGGGGTTGTGGTTACGAATAAGGCTAGGTTAGTTGCTCAAGGTTTCACTCAAGTTGAAGGTCTAGATTTTGATGAAACTTTATCTCCTGTTGCTAGATTAGAAGCCATAAGAATTTTGTTAGCTCTTGCTGCATCTAAAGGTTTTAAGCTATATCAAATGGATGTTAAAAGTGCTTTTCTTAATGGCTACATAGATGAGGAGGTTTATGTCAAACAACCACCAGGTTTTGAAAATTTAGATTTTCCTAATCATGTTTACAATCTGTCAAAAGCCTTTTACGGTCTCAAACAAGCCCCTAGAGCATAGTATGATAGGTTAAAAACATTCTTACATGAAAAGGGGTTTACCATAAACATTGTTGATAAAACTGTTTTTGTGCTTAAGCATGACAATGACTCATTATTCGTTCAAGTGTATGTGGATGATTTATCTTTGGTTGTGCTTCTCATGATCTTGTGTCCAAGTTTTCAGCTATGATTAGTATGATGGGAGAACTCATGTACTTTTTGGGGCTGCAAATCAAGCAAACCAGGGAGGGTACCTTTGTGCGTCAAACGAAGTATACAAAAGACCTCCTAATGTGCTTCAACATGGACAAAAGCAAGCCTCTTCGGACACCAATGGGAACAGCAACAACACTTGAACTTGATGAAGATGGTGAACTCGTGGATCGCAAAGAATATAGAAGCATGATCAGATCACTTTTGTACCTCACAGCATCAAGACCGGACATACAATTCAGCATGTCTTTGTGCACGGTTTCAAGCCTCCCCACGTGCTTCACATCGTCAAGCCATCAAAAGTATTCTCAGGTACTTACATGGAACTCAAGAATTTGGCATTTTCCTTCCTTCTTCCTCAACCATTACTTTGAAAGCTTTTTCGAATTCTGATTTTTGGGAGTTGTAGGATTGATAGGAAGTGTACTTACGGTGCTTTTCATTTTATTGGTAATTCACTTGTTGCTTGGTCCTCTAGAAAACAAAACTCAGTTGCACAATCCACGGATGAATCTGAATATGTAGCTGCTGCTAGTGCTGCCTCACAAATTCTTTGGATTGTTCAAACACTTAAGGACTATGGGGTTGATCTAGATAGTATTCCACTATTTTGTGATAACACTAGTGCCATTTGCATTGCTAAAAACCCCGTGCAACATTCTAGAACTAAGCACATTGACATTAGGTATCACATTCTGCGTGATTATGTTGAAAAAGGAAACATTGTGCTTCACCATGTAGATATCGAACAACAATTGGGTGACATTTTTACAAAACCTTTGGATTTCACTCGTTTTTGTTTCATTCGTCGTGAAATGGGGGTTATGCATCCTCATGGCTTAAATTGAGAGGGAGTTTTGAAACTTTGAAAGTATATGTGTGAATCTGAAATTAAAATAATATGAGCATAGTATTTCATACATATATGACTTTGTGATTCCTTTTACATGCTGAAAGTTATTACTACATTACTCGTGTTATACATTTTGTAGTTTTTTTCCATGTCTAGTAATTGGAATAATTAATTACACTAAATCTGGTCATGGTCGAACTTTCTTGCTGTTTTGAACTTGTTGCATCCTCACAAGTGCTTTTAATCATAAAGAATTAATCAAGTAATCAACTCACATGTTGAGTTTTTATGAACAAATATAAATTGAGAAAAGATGAAGAGAATATGCATGCATCTCACTTCTTCTTTTGAGATGGCTTATCATTGCACTGAGATATGAACTTGGAAGAAGTTGAGTATGACTAAAACCACGTCCTTAAGCTTCTGATTGTCAAATGACATAGGCTTGGCTTGGTTGGTTAGAAGAAGGCAGATGCGACATATAATCTCTTGCAAATGTCACATGTTAAAAGTTTGTTCTTTGAATAATAAAATGCAGCAACAAGTGCCGTGCTTCAGGTTTTGAAATAGTTAAGTTTGTGAGATCATGACTTGTTTAAATTGAAAATTTCATTTGATCTCTAGCATGGCTTACACTACTTTATGTATCTCATTGATGTGATAGTGTAAGTTACTTCATAGTATGACTTGGATGAGCTTTGTTTATATGTATATGTTATTATATGCTCATAACATTTGAAATTTCTCTTTTGAACCCTGCTTAATACATTGTCAAGGGGGGAGAGATAATATGTGAATTTAAAGATAAGTATGCAAGGGGGAGAAATTGATTACACATTGCGAATTTCTTTTTCTCATTTTATTTCTGTTTTACAAAGGGGGGTAAATTGTTTTCAAAACTTTTAATGTGAATAAGCCAATGTTCGGATTTTAAATGGTGTTGCCAATGCATTCATCGAGGGGGAGACTGTGAGACCTGTGTGTGCTGAATACATTGGCTTTGACAATAAAAGTTTTGAATGCTGCCACAACATCTTTTTACAAGGACCGACTCTAGCTCCGAGCTTCTGCAAGGTCCGACAATAGGTCCGACTTTCTTTGTCTAGGTGTGACATGTTTTTGGGTAGCTCCGGTGAGTTTTGTCTTTAGCTCTGGCATGTCTTTGATAGCTCTGGCATGTCGTTGTTAAGCTTCGATATGTTTTGATAGTTCCGACTTATGTTGGTTAGCTCAGACATGTTTTTCTAGCTTCGACTTTTGGGTTGACTAGTTCCGACTAGCTTTGGCAAGCTCTGGCGCTAGGTTGTACTAGCTTTGGTAAGCTGCGGCACTAGATCGTACTAGCTTTGGTAAGCTCCGGCTATAGGTTGTACTAGCTTTGGTAAGTTCCGGCTCAAGCTCCGGTTAGCTTTGGCAAGGTTCGGAGCTTGGTCGCATTGTTCCTGCTTTTACTGTGAAATGTTTCGAACTTGCTTTACATTGTTGGAAAAATTGTTTAGTATTCATTTGCTAAGTTTTTGGTGCGTTTTGGTTGATATGGTTGATATCATTTTGCTATGGTTTGCAACATGCTTATGTGAAGTGCTCACGTAAGATGTTGTAGTTTCAGAACTAACTAGAGTCAAGTCGAGGACTTGTGCTCGGTAGTATTGGTTGTTTGTTCATGTGCAGGTGTTGCTTGAGTTCAAGACATGGCTAGTGACGGGATCCATTGAACTAGTCTTAGGGAGAAGATGAGGTTCAACAACCAAGCTCAAGAGGAATTGTGGTTGAGTTGATCGGGAGGTTGCACGACACGTTTGAATCAAAACAATGCATATGAAGGTATTGTGGACATCGTTGGAAGATGTTTACATGTGTGCAAATAGTGCATGGACGTGGCTACATGGTTCCGAGGCATGATGAAGAGATGTGGACGTAAAGAATTGATCGGAAAGGTCCAACCGACTAGGTTATGGACTCACGCTGCGGTTGAGTCCTGTTTGACTCAAATATGGAATGTTTTGAGTTGGTTATGATAATATTTCGTGTGGGTCACGAATTTAAGTTGTTTTAGGAATGTGGGATACGTTCCTAAGGTGTTTGGAAGTCTTAAGATTCTTCTATCTGCGTATAGAAGATTCCAAAGCAGTTATGGAAAGTTTTGATTCGTGATTTGAGTAGGATTAGAGTCCTAGTTGAGATTGGGTTTGCCTAAGGGCTCGTCATATAAGCAAGGTAGGCTAGAGCTCGTGGTGCAGGACTTTGGGGGCTGTTCCTCTTGTGTTATAATGAATAAAAATCGTAGTTTAAAGGAACTTTTGTGCCTTGTTCGTCCGACTTGTTTCTGTCAAGTCTTTCTCGTTGAGCTTCTGCACAGTACTACCTTTCTTCGGTGGTTTTATCATAACTCGAGTTTTACAGATCCAATTGAGTGATTCTTTTTGGGATGTATTCACAACTTGATTATCTATCATCTGTCAAAATATCACGGTCATTAGATTTGTGGTTTCTGATCTACACGAGTTTCTTTGCAGCGTTCCTGAACTGTTTTTCTCGGGTAAGACAGATTGACCTTTGTTCGATATTTAAATCATGACTTGAGTTTCTCTCGAAGGATTTGAGTGATTCTTGTTGTGTCGTCTTCGTGACTTTATTCTCTCCGATATATATCACTTTTGTCACGGTGTAACACGTTTAGATTAGTCTCACACACGATTTCTTTAACAAATCTTTTTTTTGCCGAAGTGGCTGGGATTTAATTGTTTCTGCTGCGTAAGATTTTTTAATCTACCATTCACCCGCCCCTATGGTAGCTATTTACGTGCTCTTTGATCCTACAGAATCCAAGTATAAGATGGTGGAAACAAGTAGAGGTCGTGGTAGAGTCCCTTTTGGGCTCCTCAGGGGTGGGGCACGACTTTCTTGCGACCAAATAGGTGAATTACCCAATAACTCGTCATGGAGGAAAAATAGAATCCAAGTCAAAACCCTCAAGAGTGGACAAGTTCATAGGAAGTCGGACAAGTACAATGGGATACAGAGAGCTCAACAAAGAAGTTACGTAAGGAAGGAGATCAATTGTGCTAAGCTTCCTCGTACGAGAGATAATACGATGATTGTCTCTTGTGGCTCCACACCGGAGTTTATATGAGTCTCTGAACCTTCACATGGTCCTTGGGACATATGAAATGCTACTTCCCGCCTTGCTTCAAGCAAAAGAGAGGATACCCCATCGTGTGGTCAAAAACATGATAGTATGCAACTGTTGAATGTTCAATGTTCTAAGGGCCATACGCAACACTCGCCATCAGTGTGTCTCAGCTTGTACGGGGCAGTAGGTGGTATCTGTTGGGTTCATAAAATTCACAACTGTGATGTCCCATTCTCGCTCTACTCTGATCCCCCGTCATGTGGTGTGGAAATGCAACCACGTTTTTCGAGATGTGTTCTCCTGGACAACAGTGTATATGGAAACATATAGGGCAAAATGATTGCTCAAATGATATATATTATTGAGACTGCCTCAAATGATCGCTTGTGTGGATCGTGCTATATGACTCCATAATGTGTGTTTTGTAAATTGAGTGTCTTATGCAGGTACACTAACCGCATGAGTGTATTGTGCTTGGAAAACGTTTGCGCATGACCACTTATAGTGCCACTGATTGATACATATATGCCGGTATAACCTGTTAGGATTTTCACTTTTGTGAGGCATGTAGTACTGACATGTATCTCATCGATGCATTATGCAGATCGCTGTAAAATGGAACCGAGAAGATGTAAGAATACATATATTATCTAATGAGCTCTGATCTTGAACTAAGTTTCAAAATCGGAGAAAGTTTTGAACTCATGAGATTCAGAAACAGAGAATCCTTTTTTCTTCCAGGAAAGACCTGATTTTGAAAAGCCATATCTCCCAGTAGAAAACTCCAATGAAATTGTATCTTACGTAGATGGAAATATTAGGAAGTCCTCTAAAACTATTATGTTCAACTCCAGAGCAGAATCCCCATCTAACCTGTTCAAAATTTCAATGTTCCGAAATCTGCCAAGCTACACAGAAACTGGAACCCGCTCTGGACTCTTTTACTAATTTTGCCATATCCCACTTTAGAAAAATCAAACAGTGTCGACCAAGACATTTATGGAATCCTTGTTTTATGTGTTACGACTTTCTATTATGTGACGTTTGTAAATTGTCAAGTTTTATATCTGGAAATTGTGGCCCAAATAAGTCATAAACAAGTGAGGTGCTGTCAAAATTTCGAGAAAAAAAACTGTCTAGTTTGCAAAGACATATCTCAACGAAAAATCATCTGGAGACAAAACAATACTTTTTATAAAGTTCTTGAATGTACTTCATCTTTCCTTTTCACCTCAAGATCTGATTCTGCCATTTACTGGGTCAAATTCGAGTTTGAGTACAAACTGGTCAGGTTTCAACATAAACTTAATCGATTTGACATAATATGGTTCTGTTATGAATCTGGTCCTTGATTTCACTTCGAGAAGTGTCATAACAGACCAGATGTTGTTACTCAACCATGTACTAGTTGAAGTGAGGGTTTGATCCAATCAAACCTCATTTATTTTGATGGTAATGTTTTTCTCATATTGAAGAATAGTGTGAGGTTAATAACCTAACGCGCATAACATCCCGTCGCGACCTACGATAGTTGAAATGAACTTCAATCCATGGATTTCATTATTTTGGAACTCTCTATTGTAACATCGCTCAAGAGATGACATATTTTGTATAATATCTATACCTTATCAATATATGTTACGGTTGTACAAGTTTGGTTATTAATATGCACACTATTATTTTCATCCTTAATGATCTTGAAATATCTTGTCTCATGTTGGATTCATGGTTATGACTGCAGAATGGTGCACAATCGTGCAACTTACAAGGTCAATGGTTCAAGCCAGGGAGGTGGGTACTCATAGCAGCCGGAACAGCAGTCTCAACAGAAGCCAACACCGCAACCTCCACCTCCGCTTACATTATCGAATGTTATCGCAGCCATGATGGGTTCGCATGATGAGCAGACCGAGCTGCTGCGGACCCTCGTGCGGAATACAGCCCATCGTAGGAAACATCCAGCCGGAGGCGATCATCAGCCTCAACAAAGCACTTACTTGGACTTCTTGGCAACTCATCGATTGGTCTTCACGGAGGCCGATGAACCTCTTGAGGTGGGCAACTAGCTTCACACGACTTGAGCGATGTTCGTGTTGCCCCAATGCACCGAACCGCAGAAGGCGCAGTAAGCGATGCAGCAGCTTCACGGCTGCGCCGGTGCAAGGTGGGCGACTTAAATCCCCTCTCTTCCGGCCGGTCACACCGTGACATGGACCGAATTCCGGGAGGCGTTCCATGTCTATCAAGTACCTTCCAAGATAATGAAACTCAAGCTTCAAGAATTTCTTGTACTCAAGCGAGGCGGGAAGAGTGCTCACGACTAGTCCAAGGCTTTCAACCATCTAGCACAGTACGCGCCGGAACATGTGAACACTGAAGAAAAGAAATGTGATTGCTTCCATTGAGGATTGAATGAAAAAAAATGAAGGACAAGCTCACTTTGTTCAACTGTGACACATTCAATGAATTTGTAACCACAGCGACGTGCAAGAGGACGTGACACGTGAGCTTCTGACAGAGAAAGAGAAGAAGAGTGCCCCGCAGGGCGGCAGTTGTGGAGCTCCACAAAAGTACCGCATGGTGTACAACCGATCACCGTCCGGTCAGCGATGGCAGCCACCGGCGCGACCGTCAATGTTCTATGGCCGATCATTCATTGCTCCAAGCTTCCGACCACCATGCCCCAGCAGCAGCAGCAGCAAAACAATCATAGGATGATGTCTTGTGCACCTTCACAGCAGCAACATGCATTGGGTTTCCGTCCTCTGGTCTATGGTGGTCTGATGCAATATACGTTCTACAACTGTGGACGTGTTGGACATCTCACATATAACTGTCCGGACATGCAAACTAGTGGACAAGAATCTTACCAGGGCACTGCTCAACACTGCAGCCAGCCCAAGAAATGAATGCCCAAACCCAGCAACATCCACCACATCCCCATTGAGGATGTACCGGAAGGCGAACCCGTACACAAGGGTACATTCACTCTCTTCGATCACTCTGTTATCATACTCTTTGATTCCGGTGGTACCTACAACTTCAATAGTAACTCATATGTTGTCAAGCACCAGCTACGAATATTTCCAACGGAATGGTCTTACATGATTTGTTCACCGGGTTGAAAAAAATCAGCTCATAATATGATTTCTAAAGAACCATTGTGCATGGGTGGAAACATATACAACATAGGAAACCCAAATAGGAGACAAAGATGGGGACGAGCTCAAAGGCGATCGTGTCTGATATGGTTAAGCAAGATGACCCCACTTCAACGAGGATCTGACATGACTCGATTGAACGTACAAGGAGACGCGTTACTATACAACCCGTCTTAGTTAGGTAAGTATCCGAGATGTGCCATCTTCTTTGACAAACAGGAGACGGGCTTTACAAGAGCGTGACTCATATTTGTTTTCTAACTGAGTCAAGCTTTCCTTGGCACCAGTCTCCTTTTATAATCGAAGTCGGTCTGTCTCCCATACCCACCAGTCAGGCGCGTCTCTTTTTGTCATGAGTTGTGCATTAAATCGGTTTGTCAAGGTTTTCTATTGCCCTTCTACAACTTCCCAGCTATGATAGAACAAGTGGCTGCAAGATCTGCCCTGTTCTTTCCCTCTTTGGAGGTGCCCTTCTAAAAGTCTTGCAGTGATTATCAGTGGATCTTAAAACAAAGGGTTAGTCCTCTCCTCCTCCTTACTAATTTTTTGCCCCTTTAGATCTTGACTATCTGTGGCTTTGAATTTCTTTTATTTAGCTCTTCATTTCTGTACGTAGATGTCGTCAGATCAAACTTGGATGTATGGTCCGCACCTTTGCAATGAATATATCAAAGGGGTAGATGCATTTATTGATTTTGAAAAGAGAGACATGTTGGACAACATTAGAGGAACTATTTGTTGTCCTTGCAAACATTGCAAGAATGAGAAGAGATGTCACACAGATGAACTGTTGAGGTCACATTTCATCATGCATGGATTCAAGGTGTATTATCAATATTAAAACAAACATGGGGACAAGGGGCCTAATGAAGCAAAGATGGAAGATTCATATTTCGAGTGGGAGGTCCCTACCAGTGTCGGAGAAGATCACGACGATGATGTGAACATGCCATATATATCAGGGTTCACCGATGACGACATTAAGTTTCAGGTGCATAACATAGAGGAGATGATACACAATGTCGAGAGACATGGCAACGATGATCTGTACAGTAACTGTGAACTTGCAAATCACAAGAAGATGCAAGAAGACTCGAAGAAGCCATTGTATCATGGTTGTGCAGCTTGGTACACAAGACTGCTTGCAATGATAAAACTTTTCCAGTTGAAGGCGACCAACGGATGGAGTGAATGTAGTTTTAAGGAATTGTTGACGCTCCTTAAGGAAATGATAGTTTATGAGGCAAAACAGATAATCTGCCCACTGGGTTTGGAGGTGGAGAAAATCCACGCATGTAAGAATGATTGCATTCTATATCACGGACCTGAGTACGAAAACTCGAGAAATGCCCTATTTGTGGAGTTGAGTGACTCAATCGTAGGAAAGATGACAGTGATGACAAGAACTGCAATAGAAGAAAAAGAGGGCCCAAAAAGGTGTTTTTGTACTTTCCTATCATTCCTAGTTTGAAGCGTTGGTTTGCAAACAAGGAGTCAGAATTGTTGTGATGGCACAAAGAGCAGCATAAGCAGGATGCTTGAATGATAAGACATCTTTTTTCCCATCTTAGAAGTCTGAGCGCGTTACAACAAGCATATAAGGTGTGGAGTTGCGCGGTTCACATCATGTTTTGCTTGCGCAATCTTGATGTCAAAGTAAACAAAATTTTATGTGGCTATCAAGACCGTTCACATTGAATTTGAGTTTTTGATGGAGTTAATTATGTTTTGGCACGGTCTCACTATGAGGTTGGAGCACTTCGAATCTGCGCTAATGGCATTATGGCAATGACTCTCATTAATTAAAGAGAAGAGAGACATGCTCTTACAAAGCGTTTCTCCGATATGGACTTACGTACGTGTGGGACCAAATTATTCTTTTTGTTGGATCAAGAGGAATATGCGCCCAGCGGTGGCTCTTCTGAGGATCGTCTCCGATTGTTGACCTAAGGTACTTTTAGCTCTCTCGCGCGCTCTCTTCACAACACTTAGAAAATTTTTTTGACACTTTATCTCTCGCGTGTTGTTCAGTTTTCGCCCTAGAAACCGTCGCCGCGTCGTCCCCTTCCTCGGAGCACGCCGCCGTGTTGGTCCTCTTCCCGGAGCTCATCGCCGCCTCGGCACTGCCCTCTTGCTCATTGTCGCACTGCTGCCGTCGACCCTTGACTCCTCCTCGACTAGCTCGGCACTGTCCTAATAAGGTTTGTTCACGCTTTGGTAGGAGTCGAAATGGTTCGCACTTTGTTTGTTCATGGGTCAATGTTTAGTATATTCTTGGAGTACTATGCTCAGAGTATTACGCTTTGGTTGGAGTCGAAATGGTCCTCGCTTTTGTGGTTCACCGGTCAATGTTTAGTATATTTCCAGTACACTTTGAGTGTTATGCTTTGGCTAGTACCAGTCAATGTTTAGTATATTTACAAAGGTCTCATGGTGTCTTTTTCTAGAGCTATTGACTTTACCAATAACTTGTGTGATAGACTTGTGACGGTCTATTATTTAATGATCCTTGGTTTGGATTGTCCTTACACATGGCACATATATCTTTTTCTTATTAAGGTATAAATGCCATTAGAGAATTTTCTCCCTTATGTGACTTTTTGTGAGAATGTGACTGAAATTTGATAATGTTTTACAGGATTTCAGTGAATTTTATTGAATTTGAATATGCCTTAGTCGGAGCATCAGCAGCATATTGAAAAGGAGGCTGAACAGCAGACTCAGTAGCAGACTCATGAAGAGGATGCATCCGCCTCTGGTAAAAAAAAAAGAAAGAAAAGGTCGCGAGCAACGTGGCCGACAGACATTTTGAGTGTTGATGAGGCTAATGGCAAAGGCTTACCTATAGACAATAATGTGAATACTAGACCGTCTAGAGTCTATTGTCTAGCTGCTCAGGAAAGGGTCGCTAAACCTATGAGGATTCGACCACTTGACCAAAAATGAAAAGGATGAACTCTTTGAAAGCTCTATCCAACCATACGTTCAATATCCGGAACACGTGAAATAGAAGGGGAAGAAGCTAGCTATGAAGATGATATGTCATGGATGGAGGACCTAGAAAGCTAAGCTTGTGAATCTTTGGAGGCACCATAAAACCCCCTTCCATATGTATCCACATGTGTCAGAAGATGACTGAGTGAGATTAGTTAACAGTGCGAATCACAGGGTTTTACCAAGAGTAGTGAATATATGATGTGGCTCCGATCGCATAACGAGCTTGACCACCACCTCGACAACATCAGTTACGCCGAAAAAAAAAGTTAGGAAGAACGAGATGAAAGATTGGCCGAACTAGGTCTTGAGAATCCATAAGACAATTTCATTGGACGACTGAAGTCATTTTATGTGTGCTCATTCACAATTGACTGAGTCAGACCATAACACCTTTACAGCCCGAGCACCTTACATGTCGCTTGAAGTGCTTGGATCCTAAGCAACAAAGACTCAAATGCTGAGTGGGAAAATGATGCACTCAGCAAGGCCCTGCAAAGACCGGAGCAACGAGGCTGTGTTTGTGGGTTTTCTGGTAAGTTAACTTGCACAAAGGGTTTTTCGGAACACAAAAATATGTATCGTAAGCAGAAAAAGACCTCGACGTCATAGGTTGACGTCGAGGAGCAGGAAATACAGCTGAGAACGGAGCTGCTAGGAGACATGAAGATTATGCTGCAGGGAGCAGGTGTACCAATCCCTAACGCGTTTTTCGTCTTATGTAACGATGAGGAGCATAGGAGCAGCTTTGCTTCTACAGCAGTTGGGGGTGGACAACCATAGAAGGATCTTCAGGGACCAACTCCTAGTCGTACTGTTCAACCCGTGTAACCATCGGGTAACCATAGCAATTTCTACAAAGTACGACCAAGTCTAGTACTGTGACTCCTTAAGGCCGAGTGATGAAAAAACTGGAGAGCGAATAACACGTAAATGGAATGATGTCTCTTTCGTTATTGGTGTGTAAGTTCCTTCTTCACTTTAGTTTCTGACTGTTTCGTCCTTGCACGATAATTTTACAATAACTGAAAATGTTTTCATTTAGGGATTTTTTACAAGTAAAAGGGAAACGTCGACAACTTAAACATCATACTGCATTTGACGTCCCACAACAATCTCCGGGTAACACGTGCCGCTTCCATTTCTGCTTACACATGATTTTATTTGGAGAGCAGCCTAATTGCAATGTATGTGTAAGTGCATCCTTTTTGCTTTGTTACTAATCTTTTGCTAAATCTCATTTTATCATGTCGCTGGACTACAAACCGGCCTTCTAGAATGATGAAGGTCGTAGCCTCGAGCAAATTAGAGACGTACTATGAAGGTTCATCATTTCTAAAATCATTAACCCAAAGGGAGAATTTCATTACAAACAAGAGGATTAGATGACAGTTATTCTTTGTGTCATTAGTTACTTGTTAAGTTGGATGAACAGGGTAATTCTTTGTGTAATAGTTACTTGGTATATAAGCAGGATGAACAGTGGGATTCTCTGTGTAAATAGTTACTTGGTAATCATGATTGACACTTTTTTAATATTTGATTGGTCAATGTGTGCGATTTCCATTTGGCTATAGATATGTTTCTATATGTGTATGTTGTTGACATTGGCAATGTGGCTGCCAAATCCTGGCTACTTCCAGTATGCAGCCGGCAACCAGGATAATCATGGAAGGGGGCACCTAATAGGAGACGTGCGTCTAGCAGGGAACGTCTCCCTGTTGGTGCCATAGTGACCCTGCCTGTAAATAATCTGTGATGAGTTGTAACAGAGATCGTCTAGGATTACCCAAACCCAGCAACATCCACCACATCGCCATTGAGGATGTACTGGAAGGCGAACCTGTACTCAAGTGTACATTCACTCTCCTCAATCACCCTATTATCATACTTTTTGATTCCGGTGGTACCCAGAACTTCAATAGTAACTCATATGTTGTCAAGCACTAGCTACGAATATTTCCAACTCAATGGTCTTACATGATTTGTTCACCGGGTTCATAAATAGCACCTCATAATATGATTTCTAAAGCACCATTGTGCATGGGTGGAAACACATATCCTACCACCCTTATTATCATAGAAGGACAAAAGGTCAATGTCATATTAGGTATGTTGTGGTTACAACAAGATGGTGTTGTTCTTGACATCATTTCTCAAACCATTCATCTCGATTCTCCACTACTGTAGAATCGAATAGCATGTGAAAAGCTACTAGAGGGGATGAATGGTAGATTAAAACTTTTTCAGCATAAGCTACAAAAAACCCTCGGTAGAAAATCAATCTGATAAGAATAGTGTGTGCGCCTAATATAAACGTGTTCAACTATGACAAGAGTAGTAGAAATTGTAGAGAATCGAGTCAAGAAGATGTCACAACAATAATTACAAATAATTGTCAAGTAAAACTCATGTTATGATCAAAAGACTGAGCTAAGGTCAATCTGCTCTATCTGAGTTAAAACAGATCTGCTACGCTGCAAAGAAACTTGTGTATCTCAAAAACCAAAAATGCAATGATAATGAAATTTTCAAAGATGATAAAGCATCAAGTTGAAAAGACAATACAAAGAGAATCACATCAATTGGATCTATAAAACGCGATGATCAAAATAATGAAGCAACGTCGTGTTGCACAGAAAGTCGACGAGAAAGACTTTACGAAAACAAGTCGAACGAACAAGGCATAAAAGATCATCTGAACTACAAACTCTATTCATCAAAACACAAGTGGAACAGCCCCAAAGTCCTCTGCCCACGAGCTCTGGCCTCCCTTGCTTATATAAGCAGCCCTTAGGCCAACACTATCAACACTAGGGCTCCTACTCCTACTCAGTGTCAACCAAAACTTTCCATAACTGCTCAAGACTTTTCGATACATAGATAGAAGCAATCTTAAGACTTACAAACATCTTAGAAACATCCCGAACATTCCTAAAACTACTCAGCATAGTTACCAACACAAAATTTAACCAAAACTTACTCGAAACTTTACATAAATGAACCATAACCATCTTAACCGCAGCCTGAGGCATAAACCACGTCCATGCACCCCTTACACCCGTGCAAACACATTCCAACAACGTCCACGATACCTTCATCTACATTGTTCTTTACCCAAACATATTGCGTGACCTCCTGATTAACTCAACCAAAATTCCTCTCGAATTTGGCTGATGAACCACATCTCCTCCCTAAGACTAGTTCAATGGATCCTACCACTAGCCACATCTTGACCTCAAGCAGCATCTGCACATGAACAAACAACCAATTCTTTTGAACACAAGTCCTCGACTTGATTCACATTAGTCCGATAACCACAACTCCTTATGCGAGCACATCACATAAGCATGTTGCAAACATAGGAAGATAATGTCCACCATGATCAGCCAAAACACATCAAAAACATAGTAACAGAATACTAAGCAAACTCCCCATAAACCAAAAGGCAAGTTTGAATCATTGGAAGTAAAAAACATAGCAGTCGCACGATTATTTTAGCAATAGAAAGATCAGGCAGTCCAAAGTGCCACTATGCATTATAAAAGGAAAAGTTTTGATAGTCCAAAACATGTTCCAGCAAGTTCAGACACTTCGAAGTGGGCGTCTCCGAAGTGGGCATCTCAGATATACTCAAAACTATACATGTAAACACTTAGTTTTAATATAACTGCCAATGCATTCATCACATAGGTCTCACAACTACACAGTCCACATACTCTGATTCTTGACTGACTGATTGAAGAAATCACAGCAGCATACCACTCTGAATCCATTAAGTTGGGAGACATTCCGGTGGTTCGCGAATACCTTGTTGTGTTTCTCGAAATCTACTCGGCATGCTGCCCGAATGTGGCATCGAGGTCGAGACTGAACTTGCATCGAGAACAACACCAATCTCTTGACAATCGTACCGAATTGCGCCCATTGAACTAGCTTAATTAAAAGATGATTTGAAAGACCTTTTGTACAAAGGTTTTGTTCAACCAAGCTCATCACCTTGGGGCTGCTCCGCGTTGTTCGTTAAGAAGAAGGATGAAACATCATGGTTATGTGTGGATTATCATCTTCTAAATGTCGTGACTATCAAGAATAAGTATCTACTACCATGCATCGACATTCTATTCAATCAACTAGTGGATGCTAAGGTATTCTCCAAGATGGATCTTCGGTACGGATATCACCAGATTAAGATTCGGGCGGAAGATATAACGAAGACGGCATTCTCGACGCGATATGGACTATATGAATATCTCGTCATGTCATTTGGACTCACCAATGCTCCAACCCACATTATGTATCTTGTGGACTCGGTGTTTATTCCGGAGTTGGAAATGTTTCTCATGATCTTCATTGACAACATCTTGGTTTATTCCAAATCGGGGAAAGAACACACTGAACACTGGCATATCGTGCTTCAACGATTCCGAGACCATAAGCTTTATGTGAAACTTAGCAAATGTGGATTTGGACCAACCAAGTGCCATTCTTGAGGCGCATTATTTAAGATGAGGTCATCGTTGTGGACCCAAGTAAAATAGTCCAAGTGCTGAAATGGGAATCTCTGAAATCTGTCTATGAAGTTCGAAGCTTCCAAGATTTAGCGGGATATTATTGGAGGTTCATTCCGAGTTTCTCAAAAATCACTAAAACTATGACGGAGCTGTTGATGAAAGGTACCAAATACATTGGGAGTAAAGCATGTGAACATGTGTTTCAAACACTAGTGAAGCATATCACAACAGCCCCAGTTTAAGCTCAACCGGATAAATCAAGCCATTCGATGTTTATTGTGATGCATCCAACATCGGTCTTGTCTACATTATTATGCAACAAAGACGTGTGGTCGCATATGGATCACGGCAGCTCCACAACCATGAGCAACATTATTTAACTCATGACTTGGAGCTCGCTTCCGTGGTGATTGCTCTAAAAAATGTGGAGGCATTATCTCATTGGAAATCGAGTGCACCTCTACACCGACCACAATATCTTGATATTTACTCGAAAGGATCTTAACATGAGACAATGAAGGTGGTTAGAGATGATCAAGGATTATGAGATTAAGATCCACTATAATCTTAGCAAAGCTAATGTTGTTGTCGATGCGCTTAGCCGCAAATATCATGTCAAAAACATGACCATCGCGCCTATGGAAGACGAAGAATCAAGTTTATACTTGGCTCCATATGGAGCTTTATACAATCTTGCTCTCGTTCCCACAATTCGAGATGGGATTATTGAAGCTCAAAAGAAGAACAAATGTATGTCTCACATACGCAAAAGAACGGACAGCGGTGAGATAAAATGTTTCCCAAAAGATGAGCATGGTGCTTTATTGTTCAAAAATCGGATCAGAGTGCCCCATGATATGGACCTTCCGAATAAAAAATTAGACGAAGCTCACTTATCCAAATATTTTATTCATATGGGTAGCAAAAAAATGTACTTGAAGACTAAGTCTTGGTAGACACGGATGAATCGTGAGATTGAAAAATATGTATACGAGTGTGATTCATGTCGGCGAGTGAAGGCCGACTATATACAGAAAGCAGGACAGCTGCAACCGCTGAGTATGTATTCCATTGTCAGGTTACCTCTCACATTCTGGAAACATGATTCAGTTTGGTGATAGTCGATCGACTAACCAAATCAGCACATTTCATTTCGGTAAATGTTCGATTAAGTGCCAAGAAGTATGTGGAGATGGACATATCAAGAATCGTGTGCTTAAATGGAATTCATCACACAATTATTTTAGATCGAGGCTTGCTGTTTGTTGCTCATTTCTAAGAGCAGTTGCATGCCTCGTCGGGTACTAAGCTGATTAG
Source organism: Tuctoria greenei (assembly GCA_036927565.1). Taxonomy (NCBI): domain Eukaryota; kingdom Viridiplantae; phylum Streptophyta; class Magnoliopsida; order Poales; family Poaceae; genus Tuctoria; species Tuctoria greenei. The sequence goes on along the minus strand of JAYESD010000001.1, from coordinate 79,102,613 downwards.
AAGCTTCGCACGCGGACCGATGGACAAACTGAGAGCGTGAATCAAGTACTTGAAGACATGTTGCAGGTGTGTGCCATCCACCATGGAAAAAATTGAGAAGATCATTTACCGTTGGCGGAATTTTCTTACAACAACAGTTATCCAGCGAGTATCAATATGGCACCATATGAAGGTCTCTACGGCCGGAAATGCCGCACAATGCTGAATTAATGTGAGTCCAGCGAATGAGTGACGTTCGGGATTTATCTAGTCAACGAAGTTGAGGAACAAGTTTGTGTCATACAAGCAAACTTGAGAGCGGCGCAATATCGACAAACTGATTATGCAGCAAGCGGCATTGCCCGCTGCACTTCGATATCGGAGATCACGTATACCTCCATGTATCTCCGATGAAAGGAATTCACCAGTTCGGAGTAAAAGGAAAGCTCGCTCCCCGATTTATCAGTTTGTTTGCTACCACGGAGAAATGCAGACCTGTGGCTTATAGATTGGATTACCAGAATCTCTCGCTGGTATACATGACATTTTCCACGTATCTCAGCTCCAGAAATGTCTAAAGTTCACAACTGCAGTCAATACCAAGAAAATCGGCGAGTTGCAAACAGATCTCACCTACACCGAACATCCGATTCAGATTCTCGAAGGGAAGACTCGAACCACGCAAAACTGCAGGCTGTGGTTTTATAAAATCTTATGGAGCAACCATTCTGCTGAGAAGCAACATGGGAAACCGAATAATACCTCCACTCCAACTATCCGGATTTCTTATCATCTCATATAATTGCTCTCCTACTTTTGTCACGTCATTGTAATCTCGGGATGATATTCCTTTGGGGGGGGGGGGGGGTGTAATGGCCCTAAAACCTAGTGTAGTATTCAACTCAAGAATCAAATAAAGGAAGGGAACCTTTAGATAGTACTTGGTGCACATATAGAGTATTTAAATTAAAGCCATAAGTGGGATGTTCACTTCTTAAGTCAAATTAGGTATTCAAAATGATTGAAACTCTGATTTAATTTCAGCATTGGCTTGTGAATAGTTCTAATAGCACTCCTGCTAAAAATTAGGAATTTCGAATCACATTTGCCATTTTTTGAATCTGTTCAAATGAGAGCATTCAAATTCGAATTCAGATTCCATTGTCCACTTGGTGATTCCCCGATTCAGTTTCATATTTGAACTCTACATGATGGATTTGACCTAGCTGCCATGTTTAGAATATTGGAGCACTTCTGAATGGAATTTAAATGTAACAGAGAAGTGGAACTTGGTTGGAGCAGTGGACCCCACCTGCCAGTCTCCCATTTCCTCCTCTGTTTCTATGCTTCACACCAGGGCTCCACTGCATGCATGCAAAAACACCACCAGCTGCTTCCTTCCATCTACTCATTGATCCCAGCTGCAAACCAAGAGCTCTGAAATTTCCTAGCTCTTCCTTATCCCTCTCCAAACACCAGATGTGAAAAACCTTCACCTCTACTTCGCACCACAGCTTAAGCGGCCGTGTTTTCTTCCTATCTGGCCGAATTCAAGCAAGCACAAGCAGGTTTCATCATCACTCTTCATTTCCTCATCATCACAACTTTCTTACGCAGCTGTGTGCTTCATTTTTGCCCAGCTCAAGCGCTCCCATGGATACTATTGGTGATTTTCCGGCGCCGGTTGAAGCTCCCCATCGGTCCGCCTCTGCTCCATGTTGAACCGGTGCTACAATCATCTTCTCACCTTGCCCCTTTAAGCTCAAAGGTGTGCATATACACACAGTAGCTGCTTGTCAAATTTCAGCCAATGCCATGCCTTGTAGCTCACATATTTTCATCTTTTCCGATCAATTTTCCTTATGAACAGAGTTAGGTCTTCACTTCAACTCTGTTTCTATGTGTGACAATTTGTTGTGGCCATGAGACTTTATCTCCGAACATCCCCACGCACATGCTCAAAGAAAAAGCAAAGAGACTCATCCACTGTACACCGAGAAATCCAAGTTTTCCCAACCGCCTTGATTCTCACCGTGAGTTAACCAACGAAGTCCTGGTTCCAAGGAAATTCACTTTCTTTGGCCCCCTCTCCCATCTTCCCTACGTTCCCAGATACATTTTGGGGTGTTTACCTTGCAAAATGGTGCACTAGGGAGGCTGCCTGACATGGCCAGAACCCTAATTTTGTCCGCCACCATGGAACTCCCTTCTACGGCCATTGCTGATGCTTGTGAGCAGGAGTATCATCTTGCTCATCGAGTCCTAGGCCCTAGTGGCAAAATTTGGGGGCATGGGAATTCTGCCTAGCATGGGTGCCGCCGTGCACCGGCGACAGCGTTGCCAAGCTCGGGGTAGAAGACGACCCAAGATGGGGATCTTCTATGGCCACCAGATCTGGTGTCGCCACAGCTATTATTTATGTTGCCCCTTGTTTCTGGAGTTCTATTGGACCATTTGAAAACGTGGGGCCAAATGATTATTCAAATATTCCCCTTTCAAAAATAATTCCCATTCTGATTCAAACTTAGAAATTTCATATCTCCTAGGATATTTGCCAATAATTCCTAAATAAATTTGGTCAGACTTATTATTATCTGTGCTTTCAAGTGGTGCACTTGCAGCAGTATGAACATTTAAAATTTTCCCTCAATAGTTCTATAAAGCAAAATGTGTTTGAAATTAATTCTTGATGCTCTATTTATTGAAAACTCCCAAATTTGGCTAGATTCTTTCTCATAAATCCTCTGAACTCCAGTAAAAATTTCAGACTCATATGACTTTATTTGTTAGTGTACGATCGAAGAGCACATGAAAAGCTACCAGAGGGAGGTGAATGGTAGATTTAAACTTTTTCAGCGGAAGCAACGAAAACACTCGGTAGAAAACTAATCTGATAAAGAAATTATGTGTGCGACTTATCTAGATTAGTTCAACCGTGACAAAACTAGTACATATTGTAGATAATATAGTTACGGAAACACCACAACAAAAATAACAAAAAATCATCGAGTAAAACTATGTTATGACCAAACGCTGGCCATAGGTCAATCTGTTCTAACAGAGAGCAATCATATATGCTATGCTACAAAGAAACTCGTATAAGTCAAAAACCACAAATCCAATGACCATGAAATTTTCATTGATGATATAGTATTGAGTTGTGAAGACAACAAAAATACAATCACGTCAATTATATTTGTAAAACTTGAGTTACGATCAAAATAATGAAAAAGGTTAGGCAGCACATATACTCGACATGAAAGATTTGACGAAAACAAGTCGGACGAACAAAGCACAAAAGCTCCTCTAAACTATGAATTTTATTCAAATAAACACAAGAGGAACAGCCAAAAGTTATCTTACCACGAGCTGTGACCTCCATTGCTTATATAACCAGCCCTAAGGTCAACCCAATCCTAACTAGGCCTCTAATCCTACTCAGTTTCAACCAAAACTTTCCATAACTGCTCAAGACTCTTCTATACGCAGATAGAAGCATTGTTAAGACCTCCAAACACCTAAGGAACGTCCTAAACATACGTAAAACAACTAAACTTCGTGTCCCACACGAAATCTAACCAAAACAAACTCATAACATTCCATAAACGAACTGTAACCACCTCAGCCGCAACCTGAGGTATTAACCAGCCGGTTGGACCTTTCCGGCCAAATCTTCACGTCCATATCTCTTCACCACGTCTTGGAACAATGTAGCCACATCCATGCAATTGTTGCATACGTGCAAACACTTTACAATAACATTAATGATACCTGTCATATGCATTGTTCTTGACCCCAAACATGCGATGTGACCTCTCGATCAACTCAGACCATAATTCCTCCCCGAACTTGGTTGTTGAACCTCAACTCAACCATAATTACTCCCGAAATTGGTTGTTGAACCTCATCTTATCCCTAAGACTAGTTCAACGGATCCCATCACCAGCCATGTCTTGACCGTCAAGCAACACCTGCACATGAATAAACAACCAATCTTTGCGAGCACAAGTCTGCAACTTGACTCACATTAGTCCGAAAAACCACAACATCTTAGCATGAGCGTCTCAGATAAGTATGTTGCAGAAACCGTAGCAAGATAACACTAGCCATAACACATAAAAAACCTAGTAAGAAAATACTAAGCAAACTTTACCATAAGCCAAAACAAAATTTGAAACATTGCAAGAAAAAACAGAGCAACCAAACTCAATATGAAAACTCTGCGGAGTAACTGTTACTCCCGATATGCATTGAAAAAGTTCAGACAGTCCTAAACCATCGAGGGTAACATTACTCACAATTTTTTGTTTGTAAACATCGAACCTTGTTGACCTCACGTGCATCTCAGGTATGTGAAAGTTTGGACAATCCTAAGTGTCAACCACGTGCAACTCACGTGAAAAAGTTCCAATATTCCGAAGCGATCTTTCCAGCAACATTCAAAACTATGCGTGTGAACCCTTGCTTTTATTTAAATGGCCAATGTATTCAGCACACATAGGTCTCACATTTATGTAAAATTTTGTTTCCAACCTATATGTACCTCTAAAAATTCCAAATGTCCAGAAACATTTTCGAAAAATGTTCCAAACATCTAAAATTAGTATCTCCTTGTAGAATGCTTGGAAAATTATGGAACCAATTTTTTGGGATCACTCTTGAACTCCTATGAATAGAAAACCAACTCTTCACTACAAGACTCATGACAACAGACGACGGCTAAAATAGTAGACGATTGGTCCATCATCTTTTAAATAAATTGACGGCGACTAAATCTAGTCGTCGTCAATTAGCTCGTAATCGATGTCGGTTAACCTACAACTGTTGTCTATAATTTAAAGACGACAGTTGACCATCGTCAATTAAGGCTGTCATCAATATGGACCTAAATTGGGCCCACCTGAGCCACAATAGACGACGATTGAAGCCCACTGTTGTCAGTAAGGCCTTAATTGATGACTGTTAACCTAGTACCATCATCTATTAGGCCATAATAGACTACAATTTCCTTGGGCCGTCGTCAATTAGAGCAATTAGGGATTATTGTGGACCGTGCGCTGCTTCGTCCTCATTTTGTCCTCATTTTGAGGAAATCGCTGTCACCGCCATCCCACGCCGCCGCCCATCAACCGAGAAGGACCCCACAAGTTGAGGTACACCGCCTCCACTTCCCGCTACCCCCCTCGCCATGTTGCACCGCCCGTCCTGGCCGCCTCCATCCCCTGCACGCTGCCCCCTCCCTGACTGCTTCTCCAACTCCTCCACCGGCCCTTCAGTACCATCAACCACCCCTCTCTGCTGTCCAGCACCATTCCACTGCCCTCCCAACGTACACTGCCCCTCCACCACCGTACACTGCCCTCCATCGCCGTCCACTGCCGTCCAGTGCCCTCCACCGCCCATCCCCACCGTCTACCACCCCTCCCCGCCATCCACCGGCCTCATCGACATCCATCGCCCCTTGCCGCCATCCACCACCCTCCCCGCCGTCCATCACCCCTCCACCCCTCACCACCCCCGTCCAGCGCCCTCTAGCGCCCTTCCCCACTGTCCACCAGCCCTCCCCGCCGTCCACCGCCCTCCCCGTCGTCCACTGTCCGTCCACAGCCCTCCACCGCCATCCAGCACCCTCCACCGTCCCTCCACCGACCTCCACCACCGTGAAACTGCTCCGAAGCCTTCCCCATCAATTTACATATATTATGTTGTTTATTTATGTTAATTGTTTATTAGTTAGTTTATTATGGTGTTCATTAATTGGTACTTATTCTTTATTGATATTTAATGTTTTTGTGTGATTACTTAATATATGTAACTAAAGTGGTTTTTGGGTGGCCTGGCCCTCCTAACCCGACACACCACGACACGCATTAAAAGTGTTCGTTTCGTATAGGCAGTATGACACAACACGGCATGACATGTATGCGTTGAGATGGCACGGAAGCGAACGGCGATGGTGCGGATGTCAATCACCCGCGATTGCGCGGATGGTGGATCCGGACATGGAATTGTCGTCTAAGACCAACTTTCCTCCCTCTCCTTCTCTCGTTGATTGCGCAAACGGTGGATCCGAACGTGGAATTGTCATCTAAGACCAACTTTCCTCCCACTCCTTGTCTCGTACTTTCCTCTCTCATAAATGACTTAAAAATGAAAACGAGTAACGTAACCTATAGCAATGCGTCGCCCATTTCGGATCGGCATGTCTCGCATGCTATTGGCATGTGAGACGTGAAAGGTTCGGAATTGGCCCTTTTTGGATAGCCTGGGAATGACCGAGGGGGTGTGGCTTGTGACTTGCCGCGGTTCTAGATCTGGACGATATTTCGATGACGTAACCCTGATGTTCGCTGCTGCACCATTTTCGGCCGTGAAGTGGAGAACACCGAGTTATGCTGCCAAAATTTCGTCCAGATCCATACCATGCTTCCCGTTGCAATCACGCCCCGTTGGTCACTCTTGGGTGGGTTTACAACCTATCTGCCTAGTTGTAGGGTCATGGCATAACATAACAATGAAACAAATAATGTTTTGTATGCTTTAATGGTATATCCTCAAACATGGTTGAAGACCGCACTTGGATGTATACTCGTTGGGAAAAGGATGGGAGTCACTCAGGGGAGTGGTTCACAAAAACGGATGCTTTCATACAACGAGCTTTCTCGTTGTCAAACAACAACAGAATACGGTGCCCATGTGTCAAATGTCAGAATGTGAAGTGTTTCGACAAAATAATGTTGACGTTCCACTTGTGTCGAAATGGTTTCATGCAACATTATGAGTTGTCGATCTTTCACGGTGAGACACCTTCTCAAACCATAGAAGATTAGATGGGGATGACAGCACTGGGTCAATAGGATGGACGAGATGCTTGAAGCCATCAATCCTAAATTGATGAAGGCTTCTCCTACAATGGAGGCAAAGGAGTTCTTCAAACTTCTCGAGACATCAGAACAGCCATTGCATGAACACACCAATGTGATGATGCTCAGTTTCATGAATAGATTTATGGAAATTAAGTCTAATTATTTCTTCTCCAATAACTGCTACAATGACCTCATCAAATTGATCAGCGATGTCCTTCCGCAGCCCCATAAATTCCCTAAAGATATGTATCAGTATAAGAAATTTATTTCTGATCTTGGTATGAACTATGAGAATGTTAATATGTGCCAAAACCACTGCGTGCTTTTCTAGAAGAGCAGGCCAACAAGAAAAAGTGCTTAAAATGTGATAAAGCTCGATTTGTCAAAGTCGTTAATGACAATGTTACAAAAGTAATGACTAAAATTGCACAGCAGCAGCTTTGTTACTTGTCTGTAACACCTAGGTTGAAGTGCTTGTTTCTCTCAAAAAAACAGTCAGACACATGAGGTGGAACAAAGAAGGGGTATGTGAGAATGACAGAATGATGGTGCACTTGTCTGACGGTGAGGCATGGAAAGCACTTCACTGCTTCGATCAAGAATTCACCAATGGCGCGAGAAATATTCGCATCGGGTTGGCGACAGATGGCTTTTCACCATTCCGTACAAACTCAACACCATACTCTTGTTGGCTCGTGTCCGCTATTCCATACAACTTACCACAATCTCTTGGTATGAAGTACGAGATCATGTTCCTTTGCCTTATTGTGCCTGGACCAGATCATCCTGGTTCATGACTGAATGTTATGTTGAAGTCGTTGATTGAAGATTTGAAAATGTTGTGGACAGGAATCAAAGCGTATGACTGTTACAAAAAACAGAAATTCAACCTTCGAGTAGCATACTTGTTGTGTATCCATGATTTCCCAGCTTACGGCATGGTTTCTGGCTGGAGCACATATGGTCGTTTGACATGTCCAATATGTGCTTCAGACATGAAATGTTTTTTTTTAAATCATGGTGGCATGATTTGCAACTTTGAATGCCACAAACATTGGTTACCTCCCAATCATGTATTTAGGCAACAGAGAAATGCCTTCAGGAAGGATACCATTGTAAAAAAAGGACCACTGTAATGTCTAAACGGGTCGGAGAATGCTGAACAATTGAACAACTTAGTGCCTGATGAATGTCGTCCTGGATTTTTTGCAAGTTACGAAGAGGACTAGAATTGGACTCATATATGTGCACTATGGGAGCTACCATATGTGATGTCCTTAATCCTAATGCATAACATTGACGTCGTGCATCTGAAACGTAACATGGGTGGATGCATCATAAGCACATGCTTGGATATGATAGGCAGAACAAAAGACAATATAAAGGCTTGTAAGGTTTTGGTAGAGGTTTGTAATTGTCCAACTCTTGATCTCTCTGAAGCTGATGGAAAATTGGGTCCTTCTTTCTATCTTTGACCAAAAGAAATGAAAGAAGTCTTCAAGTGGTTGAAAATTTTGAAATTCCCATATGGTTATTCTGCTAGCCTGCAACGAGCCGTAAATGTTATGACATGAGATCTCATAGGATTGAAGAGTCATGATTATCACATAATCATACAAAGACTTCTGCCAGTTATGTTTCGGGGCTATCTTGACGATGCGGTGTGGAAGGTGTTAGCCGAGCTTAGCTACTTTTATAGACAACTTTGTGCTAAAAAATTCATAATGGAGATGATGGAGAAGTTTAAAAGGGAGATACCAGTGCTTTTATGTAAGATGGAAAAAGTTTCCCTTCAGGGTTCTTCAATCCAATGCAACATCTCCTAATACATCTTCCATGTGAAGATAAAGTGGGCGGCCTGTGCCATATAGGTGGGTGTATCACGTTGAAAGAGAACTCAGATGTCTTCAACCAATGGTTCACAATCAGGCAATGGTTGAAGGATGCATTGCCAAAGGATACACCATTCAAGAGATAGGATACTTTTCAAGTGTCTATTTTCTAGAAGAACGCACTACTAATGCTTCCATGTTGTAGTACAATATGGATGAAGCACCCCCTTGTAGCAACCTCTCCATTTTTCAAACGAGAGGCACCACTATTTGTCACGAGCTACAATGCTGAAACATATGACAAGCAGTTGCTTTGCTATATGTGTACGCTAATATAGAGGAGATGGAAGAATATTTTCAGTAAGTGTTTGTTCAACATCTATAAGAATTAGCGTGTTGTGTTATACATCTATGCTAATTATTCTGTTTTTTTTCCTTATTTTGTGAGTTCAATCGACAAAATTGGAAACCTAAGAAGCAACTTATGAGCCGACAAATACAATTGACGCAATATTATGGAGTAAATGGAGGGCCTAACTTCCTATCCTGGTTTCATGCACAAGTAACGTGTCCATGTCTTGTTCTCTTAGTAATTACGTGTATAGCATAAAATAGTCTTCTAACTTCATATGTTGATAAGTGCAAAACACGAGTCAGCGTCCGTGAAGATTTGCGACAACTGTCCTACTGATCCATTAGAATTAAACGTTACAATCGATACGATGTCAATGGGTTCTGAATATGTTCAACTTAATTTGAAGCTCAACATCCTTTCGGGGCAACATGTAACACTGGAGTTCTGACAAGGGCAGTTGATGCCGGAGGACGTGAAACAAATTATTATGGGATCATTAAAAAAAAAATTTGAATTAAGTTTTGAGGGGAATAAGGTCCTTAAAGTAGTCTTCTTTGACTGCGATTGGTTTGATCATAACCATGAAACCCGACAAAACAAATTAGGCATGGTAGGAGTCAAACACAAGGACCGACTACAAGGTTGTGAACCTTTGTCCATGCACACCAAGTTGAGCAAGTGTATTATCTACATTATCCATGCGAAAAGCTTAAAGCTTTGTGGCTTGTACAAAAGGTGAATCCTCGTGAGCGGTTATATACACCAGACAATGTTGGATACCTTGATGATGAGGTTGATGTTGTTTATCAACAAAAAGAGTTACTTAGTTGGAGATGCAGAAGATGTAGAGACTCCTATGATGCAAAAACAAAACAAAAACGAGCAACTACCACGATACAAGATCGATGGTCTGACTTATGGAGTAGAGTACATGATCGTGATGCTGATGAATTTTGAAATTCAGTACAAGTAACATTTCCTTCATCTTTTCTTCGATGGTCTGATTTAGTTGGAGATCCATCTACTGGAGTCATCACGCGCACCTGTACAATAGTCACGACAGGTATAGAACTTTTAATTACATAAATTATAGAAGTAATTCTTTAATCTATAATATGAACCTTTAAAATTGTCAGGACGACTCTACGTCTGAGTACTCAGAGGCTAGGATGCCTCCTTCTTCGGTGTCTGCTTGGGAGCCTCTTTCTTTGGTGCCTCCTTGTTTGGAGCCAGTGCGATCAGGTGGCCCCACTTATGGTAAATATTTAACAGTTCATTTTAGATATTTTTAGGATTATCTCTATACTAATTGAGAAGGTCTTGGGAGGAGTGCTCGTTCATGGATCAAGGACACCACCAGCAGGTGAACGGTGTCTTGTGCCCTCTAATCTGTTTGCACTGTCCCGGTGTAGTGAACAGACACGCTGCCACGTCTTGGGATGATTACGCTACGGCCAAGGACCTTGCTCACGGCAAATACTGGAAGGCTTTGTGGCATGACTTCATGGTAAGTATGAACAATATTTGTGTAATACAAATCTATTTTAAGTTAAATACATTTACTTGTATATTTGTTCTTCCAGGCACGATACTGTTTGGAGAACGAGGCCGAGTAGACTGATCACACTCGTCTCGTCTTCTATAAGTGCACAAGGAAGCTCATGACACAGTCACTATTGGCGGTTCGCATTCAAGCTACGAAAGTGTACTTCAAGTTGCATCTGGAAGAGAGATGGCCGGGGAAGTACAGGGAAGCGATCGACAAGTACTTGACGGAGGCGCAATACGTAGAGGTAAAGTGTTTATTTTTCTTTGCTTCATTATGTGATTGTGATCAATGTTGTCATTTAATAATAAATGTGTGCAGATCAGTGTAGCGTGGCTTGACAACCGTCTGGACGCGTATTGTGCCTTGTGTGCTTGTTGGGGGAGCCAGGGCTTCCGCGGAGTGTCCAAAACCCGTCGAGAGAGTAGAGGGACAGACAGAAAACACCATTTGGTTGGGGACCTCTACATACGTCTCGCTAAACAGATGGTAAGTGTGAGTTGAATTCTATTTAGGTAATTTTATAACCTTTCATTGTGCTAACATGTATCGACAGGTGCACGAGAGCGGTTAGGAGCCACCACCTATCGAGGTGTAGAAGAGGGGTCAGTTGGAAAGTGACCTGGCGCAGCCTGACCAGCTGTATTCTCAGACGGCGACTCACACGTTGGTGAGTTATTTTGTTAACTTTAATTCTCTTTAATAGTTTCGATGACATAGTTTTTTTGTATTTTTAGGCAAAGTACAAGCACGAGGCGCAGAAGCTTCGAGGCGTAGAGTACGATTGGCAGACCGCACCGATAGTCCCCAAAGTCGCGTATGCAATCGGTGGCGGGAAACCTCACGGACAGTGAGTTTTGTTATTTTTAATTTACTATCACGAACTTTTAGATACAAAAATTTGATAATCTTACTTCATTGTGCAAGTTAGCCATCTTTGATGGAGTGGTCGACTCGAGGCTGGCACGGGCTTCCTTGAGAGCCTCTTCATCGCAGTAGGGTGGGTCCAACATGAGCCATATGGGCCGAGATCTGGAGCTCTAGAGTGTTCGGGAGGACCTGCCATGGGTGCTGACAACAGGAGTGAATGTGGCCTAGAGGGGGGGGGAGGGTGAATAGGCCTTTTTGAATTTTGTCGGAACCTGCAACACTTAACAACCAGATCAAAACTCGAGATATCGGACTAGTCTGGTAAAGTGCGGACTAGTCTGGTGTATACCAACTAAGTTAATCATGTTTGATCAATTAATTTGATTCTAGGATGTATGCAGCGGAAATATACTTGTAATTTAGGTGTTGCACGATTATGGACTAGGATATATCACAATTCAATCTTATACCTAATGATTCAATGTAATGTAAGCAATATTGATTGAAACCCTAGATTGTTGTGATGAATAAGCACGATGAACACAAAGCAAGAACACAAACAATTTATCCCGTGGTTTGGCTCCCACTGAGGCAAACTACATCCACGTTGAGGAGTCCACAAAACGACCGGGTCTTCTCCTACCCTACCCTTGTCAGATCGCCACGAAGGACAATCCTCTTCTCTTATCACAAAGGGTAAATAACTGAATTCAAGGGGCCTTCTCACACGTTGAGGGCTCCCCTAGATTACAATGACAACTTCACCAAGAACACCGTCAAAAGTTTGCAATAAAAATCATAGGAGTGTGTTAGGGAATCAAACCAAGAGCTCAAGAGTGATGAATTGTGTCTCTCCAATGTTCCAAGGTGTATCCTCAAGGATTGATCTTTGTGGGTTTTGATTTCTTGGAGAGATGTGTTTTTGAGGCTCTTGGGGGGCGTGACGGTGCAGGGGGTCGAGAGTTATTAAAGTTGGGCCGTGCACCTCTATTTATACAGGGTTTCTAAAAGTGACCGTTAGGGTTTAGAAAGATCGTACTAGTCCGTGGTGGACACCGAACTAGCCCGGTGTGCTGTGTGTAGCAAACCCTAAGTGTCCCGAAATATCGGATTAGTCCGGCTAGGAGCGGACTTATCCGATTTTGCTTCTGGAATTCATTGGACTTGTCCGGGTCAGTGAAACCCTAAGTAAATTGGGTGACAAGTCCGCACTTGGAGGACTTGTCTGATTTATGTCAGAGGGTTTTCGGACTAGTCCGTGCCAATATCGGACTTGTCCGATTTAGATCAGAATGATATTGGACTAGTTCGTTGTGTGATCGGACTTGTCTGATTTTGTGCAGCTTGTGAAGTGTTTTGAGGACTATTCTGCACTGGGGAGGACTAGTCCGATTCTAGTTAGAGAGATATCGGACTAGTCCGTGGTGATATCAGACTTGTCCGATCTTGTGCAGAGAGATATCGGACTAGTTCGGTGTCATTCGGACTAGTTTGGTCCCGTATAAATTTGTGCAATGTGTGTGTTTATTTGTGTTTGAGCTATTGGGGTGTGTTTCCTTAACACACTCCACACACAATGATCTACTACACTTGTTCCTTGAGCTCTTCTCCACATTGCTCCTCATTCTCCTTTCTTTTTGGCACTTTGATTGTTTTCTCATTAAAACTTGTGCTCATCTCAACAATGTGGTTAGAATCTCATTTGCTTGTCATAAATCATCCAAAACCCACAAGGGATTCCTAGAAGCACTTTCAATCTCCTCCTTTTTGGTGATTGATGACAACCAATTGAGATTTCATAAAATATGATAAAAAGTTGAGATTTTCATAAAGTATGCACATATGTGTTCAAAGCACATTAAGCAATGAATACACGATCCATATGTGCATTCTTTATGGTGGGATGCATAACAAAGTGCATTGAAACAATAATCATGAAGAGAATGACATAATTGACATTAACATACCAACAACAAGCATATATGTTATTCTAGGAGCAAAAACACAGATTTCATAGATTAATCCACAATTAGATCAAAGCATTGCATCAAAGGACCATTAAGTAACAAAATAGCATATTAAACAGTTTACAACCCGCAAAATAGACAAAAAGCATAAAGGAAGCTCTCTCCTCGCATCCTATAGCTTAAGACCTAAGACCTAAGACTCCCCCTCAATCTCTCCCCCTTGGGCATCAAGACACCAAAAAGAAGGAGAGGAGGGACCTAAAGTTATCACGCCTCGCTGTCGGTCCTCTCTTCGTCTTCATCTTCGTGTTTTGGCAGATGAGGAGGAGGAGGAGAAGGTGCGGAGCCGCTTGAGCCCCCAACGCTGAAGTAGGCAAGCTCGAAGGGGGTCAAGGGCCCGAGCTCGGTGATGTCAGGGTCAAAGTCCTCAGAAATTACTGGAGATCCAATGGGGTCGATCTCCAGCTTTTGACTTAGTTGCTTGATATTTGCCTTCACATATCTCATATCAGCTTCTCTCTGTTGGGTGTGCAAGAGATCACGAACAATGTAAAGCAAGTACGAAACATTGCAAATGAAAAGCAGAAGCACTACGGTCAAGTTTCGGACCTTGCCAGAGCAACCCGGACCTTGAGCCGGAGCTAACAAAAGCTAGAAGAACCTAGCGCCAGAGCTTACCAAAACTAGTACAATAAAGCACCTGCCGGAGCTTACCAAAACTAGTAGATCCTAGCACCGGAGCTTACCAAAAACTAGTCAAAACTAGTCAACCCAAAACCGGATCTAGACAAAGTACGTCGAAGCTTAGCAAAAGCATGCCGGAGCTATCAAATATATGCCGGAGCTATCAAAGACATGTCGGAGCTAAAGATAAAGCTCACCGGAGCTTATCAAAGCTAGTCGGACCTTACCAAGAAGTCAGACCTAGCTTCGAACATAGCCAGAGCTACCCAAAACAAGCTGGACCTACCGTCGGACCTTGCTGTAGCTCGGAGCTAGAGTCGGACCTTGATAAAAAGGTGTTTTGGTGATATTTAAAACTTTTATCATAAAACCCAAGTGTATTCACTACAAGCCAATGTATACAGCACACATAGGTCTTATAGAAGCTCCAGAAGAAGAAGCTCGTCTAGGTCAGGGAGTCCAGAAGAGGTCTGGAGAGGTCGCTTGTGTATCATCGACCAATCCTTTTATAGTACAAGGACTGGTCATTACATCATTAGCCCGGTCCGACATGTGGCCCCAGCGGTTACACATGCTTTATACACAATTAATGAGGTTAATTACCCTTAATAGCCCGATAACAGGCCCTAACAGTGCCGTTACCAATATTAAGGGACATCCGATTGAGTGTCATTAATATGGAATTAACGACACTTAATCGAGTCTTGAAGTCTTTGATTGCTCCTTGAAGGTCTAGAGCCATTAGGGGTCCGACAGCCTGATTGTTGAAGTTGAAGGTCCGGCGGTTCAGCCTCGTGGCAGCTCTGGAGCTTACCGTCGTGGACGGGTAGGTCCGGTGCTGTTGGACATGTGTCGGCACCGAAGCTTCCCTCTGTCTGGGTTTAGGTCCGGGGATGCCATACCGGTATCTAGTCCGGAGCTTTCCCATGTGTGGGCGATAGCTCCGGTCTTATGATACACGTGGCGGCCCTGGGACTAACCATGTCGGGGAAGAAGGTCCGGATACGCCTGACATGTGGGGTCTTTGGAGGTCTTCAAATTTGGTAGATGGAGTCTCCTTGTGATCTTTGCAATCCCAAGGTGTATCCGATACATAGGGTACCGACAGTGGCCCTCTGGGCCCACCTCCGGGAGAGACCTTTTGGATGAAGTCATTCCGTCGGAGGTGGGTCCATTCTTCGGTTTTTGAGTTGTGTCTTCAAGGGTCTTCGGACGTGCCACTGGTGATAGTATGCAGTTAAACCACCGCCGCGTGGCATATCCTGGATGCGGTAGGTGAGATCTTAGTGTGCAGATCTCACGAAATTGAAGGTCGCCGGTTCTCGATACGAAAATCGTATTGGTTTCGCGCTCCCTGTCAGGCCGCCGCCTTCGGGTTTCCCGCCTTTCATGATGACTACCGTTCTCCTAGGGTATGGACCTCGACTTGATCATCGGGGTGACCCCAGGCCCCCTTGTCATTTGCAGGGTGAAGTTTTTGACTTGTATCGTCGGCTCCTCTGCGGTTTCCATCCAAGCGTCATGGGGGCTTACTTAAGAAGGAAAGCACGCACCGTTTGGGGGTTTTTTACGCCTTTCATTCGAACTTGTGCTCAAACCCTCCAAAATTTCGCTTGTTTTCCATCTCTTGCCCCGTTGTGCCACGATGGAGTTGGGTCTCCGCCATAGCCGATTGAAGACCGACAGTGATTTGAAGAAGGTTCGGGCCCTCATGGGGTGGTCCCATGACTTCTTCAACAACTTGGTCCGCGCTGGCAAGCTTCTGTTAGAGAAGGAACATGCCGGCGACATGGTGTACTTCTCCGCTTACGCCATGGTGGGGATTATCCCACCTTTCTCCTCTTTCTTCTTGATGCTGCTAAACTCCTATGGTCTGTAGTTGTATCACCTTGGCCCCCACTCCATTCTACTAGTGTCGATCTTTGTCCACTTCTGCGAGATGTGGGTGGCCATTCCCCCCTGCATTGAGCTCTTCGGCACCTTCTTCACTGTCCACACTACGTGCAGGAGTGACGAGTACCTTGGCTTCTACTATTTTGTGAAGCGCAAGAAGTGCCCATACAAGTACCTGCGGTCGTTCCCTTCTGGGAAGTGGGACGACTGGAAGAAGGATTGGATTGTCATCCGGGTGGAGGAGCACGAGAAGATGGAGTTGCCGGAAGACCTCCCCAACATCGACACTGCAGTTTGGAGTGAAGCTCCGGTGTTGTCGGACGCCTTCAACCCTGCTCTGACCAGGATCCGCCTGTGCGTGGAAGGAGGGGTGACTCCTGAGGCGGTGTTTTGCAACTTCCTGACCAACAGGTGGGCTCTGTTGAAGAAGAGGGAGAATCTTGCTTGGGCCCTCAACAGTATGTTGGACGATGACCGGATCAGACCGGTTTGAAGTCCAACATGGAGGGTGCAACTTTGGAGTTCCACCTCAAGAAGTTCCAACACGGCATCGACATTGAGGGTGATGACTTGGCTCCACTGGTAGCTTTCCTCCCTCTGAACATGGAGGCAGAGTTCAGCAGGGAGCTCTAGCCCCGGAGGTTGAAGCTCTGGGTTTGGATGCTGAGATGTTGGACGCTCCGGCCACAGAGCCGGAGGTAGCTGCGATTCCGGCCCTAGAGCCGGATGTTTTTAAAGCCCCGGCAGTCGAGCCTGTGGTTGATGAGGTCCCGGTGGTGGAGCCGGGTGTTGATGAAGTTCCGACACTTGGGCCGGTTGTTGAGGAAGCTCCGGCGGTAGAGCCGGTTGCTGCAGAAGTTCCGGCTGTAGAGCCGGTCGTTGAAGAGGTTCTGGCGTCTGATCTAGTTGCTGCAGAGGTGTCAGTGCCTGAGCCCATGATGGTAGAAGTGCCAATGCCTGAGCCCATGATGGTCGAAGCGCCAGCACTTGAGCCAGCGGTGGAGGAGGCGCCTACTTCAGAGCCTGAAGTAGCTTCTACTCCAACCGAACCTTCAACACTTGCTTTGGAAGTGGTGATCCTGGAGGTGCCCACTACTGAGCCAGGGTGCCAAGATGAAGCTGTTGGCCCCCCGCCTGAGGGGCCAGTTGTTGATGACCTGGCAGCGGGACCTTCGGAGCCAATTCCGGAGGTCGGCACTTCTGCTGCAAGACCTTCCTCGGCAGCGGCCGAGGCTATCCCGGAGGACGTCCTTAGTGCCATGGAAGCTCAGGGGACCACTCTTGTAGAGTGGGACCCAATTTTTGTTACTGAAAACCCGCTGGAGACAGCAGAGAGGACCTCGGTAGGTCCGGACCCGATCCCGCTATCATTGTCTGTTGACAACGCCTGTTCCAGTCTTTGCTAGGTCTAGCTAGCTTTCTACCACAACAGCAAGGACCTCGAGGAGGACCGTCAAACTTATAGGAGGTGGCGCAAGCGGATCCATTTCGAGACCAAGCTGGCGCAGTCGAGGCTGGCTGACGACAAGGAGTGGGTGCAGAGGGAGAAAGTCTACCTGGAGTACTGGGGTAATCTGTTGGATGAGAGGGAAAGCATGGCGTGATACCTTGACAACCAGTCTCGGGCCATCTACGAGCAGGCCAAAGCTGCTAATAGCGCAGCATATGACCGCCAGGAGAGGCTCGCCGCCATCCACGATAGTCTCATCAAGCGCCGGGAGGCTCTTGAGGCGCGCGAGAGAAAGCTCGAAGATGAAGAGCAAAAACTCCTGGAGCTGCGGGAAGACCTCGTGAAGAAGGAGGAAGAGCTTGTCCAAAAGACAGCTCTTGCTGACAAGAGCCTCGAAGAACGCACCAAGAAATCTAAGGAGCGTTGCGAGGAAGAGGAGAAGAAGGCCTGGGAGCGAGGGCAAGATCTCTACAAGCAGGAGAATGTCGTCGCTGCTAGGGAGAAGAGAGTGCTTGGCCGAGAGAAAGATCTGGTCAACCGCCAGAATGAGATCTACCTCCGGGAGGAAGAGCTCAGTAAACTCGAAAGGAAGGTTGCTGAAAAGATTCAGTAGAATGCCAAAGAGGTGGAGCGTCTTGCTCGGGAGAACTCGGAGGTTGCGGCGGCCAAAAGATCCTTGGAGGAGATGCGAAGCGAAAGGGCTACGGAGTCCCAACAAGTTTGGGACTTCCTGGGCAAAGCCAATGATGTGCTGACGCCAATGGAATTCAGTCCCATGCATCCGGATGATCTGGAGCCATAGCTGGACCAGGCGTTGGAGGCGCTGAGTTCAGCAGGCAACAAGCTCACCAAGATGGGCGATGTCATCGCGGATCAGCTGGAAACTGAGGGACAGTCCCTGGCGAGGAACGTCGCAGAGTTCATGTTGACATTCTACACCAGCCAGGACCCTCAATTCCCCTTGGACCCGGTGCTTGAAGACCCTATCAAATGATAGGGAGAAGCCGCCCGAGCCAGTGTATCGGAGGTTGCCCAGAAGTTCGCTCAGTTCTTCCACAGGATCGAGGACCATCTCTTTGTAGCTCCCGCTTGTATTCTCTCTTCTTCTTCTCCAATTTTGTAATCTCTTGTGTCCAGATGAATGAAATCCAATTTTTTTTTTGAATTTCATTTTTTGTCTTCAACACCTTTGTCTCACTTGGCCCCCTGGTAGATGTACACGATTTGATTGTGAACATGTACCAAGAGGATGTAACAGTTGTTGAAGACTTGCGTGCTTCGAACTTGTAGTATGTAGGTCTGAAGTCTTCGATAGTGTAGGCCCCCTAAGGTTGTCGGGGCTTAGTGGCTCTGGCATTGACCAACGTCGAAGATTAGTAGCTCTGACAGTAGTCTCCATCAACGCGTAAAGCATCGACGGTTAGCCCTCTGGGGTGTCGGAGCTTGGTAGCTCCGGCAGTGACCTCTGTCAACACGTGGTGTAACGACAGCAGACTCCTCTATAGAGTCTTTCCACCATCTTTTCTTCACGTTGACGGCTTGCCCCCTAGCTTTACTAGAGCTGAGTAGCTCCAGCAATGCTCAATGTCAATGTTTGAACAACGACCACAAGCCCCCTAGAGGATGTCAGAGCTTTGGCAGCTCCAGCTTCATTCACCATCATCATGAAATATTTATTTTTCCTGCACACTGAAGTCAAGAAAAGCAGTAAAATCCACTTCCTATCTATAACTTCATTGCGGCTTACTATTCTCGAGAAAGTTTTTGGTCGAACACAATTCCAAATACAATCAAGAGTGCCGTCTTGTTTCTTTAGGCCCGATCGTTTCTGGACTCGCCTTACTTTGGCCTGGCGGGGTGTAGGTAGAGTGGCGTACTTAGGGTGCATGACCAGGCTAAGTCGATAGCACACGTCGGCCCTAGATTGGTATGGCAGCATTTAGACGAGTAGACCATCCACAATATTTGGACCCGGAAGAATAGACAATGCAACTCGAATTGTACATGAATTGGTTGAGCTAAAATTTCTTAAGAACTGCACAACTTTGTTATAGACAAGAAAGAGAAAAATAAAAAATATTGAGCCTGTACAAAGTAAATGCACGTGGAGTTTGTTTTCACATAATGATGTCTTTCATTATAGGTCCGGGGTATAGGGGAAACAAGTACACTCTTAAGGTACGGAACCAGGCTAAGTGTGTTTCATTTCTTGTTTGACCCAACGTAGCTAGCTACACTTTTAGTTTTAAGACTGTGACAAGTGTTGCATGAACGTTGCGGACCTAACGGGGTAGGTCCGGCTGCCCTCTCGGAGGAGCTACCCGACTCTGTACAATGACTTTATAACATACATCACATGTAATTATAGACTCACCTCCGGTATATTAAGCGTGGAACTTACGGAGGTGCTCAATGTTCCAAGGATTTGGGAGAGGTGTCCCATCCTCGGTTGTCAAGCGAACGCTTCCGGGACAGGATACTTTGATCACTCCAAAGGGTCGCTCCCAACAAGGGGAGAGTTTGTTTAACCCTTCTCTGAATTGTATTTTCCATAGCACCAGGTCGCCTTCCTCGAGCTGTCTGCTTTGAACATGCCGTTGGTGATAGCGCCAAAGAGCTTGGCGGTATCGGGCATTCCGAACAAGTTCTTGGCACCTTCCCTCCACAAGGAGGTCAAGGTCTTCACGCCAGAGCTGGTCCTGCGTGGCTTCGCTGAAGGTCCGGACCCAGAGCGACCCTAAGGTGATTTCCAGAGGAAGGACTGCTTCAGCTCCGTACACCAGGAAGAAGGGTGTCTCTCCAGTTGACCGGTTTGGAGTTGTCATGTTGGCCTATAGAGTGGGCGGAAGCTCTTCGATCCAGTTGGCTCCATGTTTTTTCAGGCGCTCAAATGTGCGTGCCTTGAGTCCTTTCAGGATTTCTGCATTTGCTCTCTCGGCTTGGCCATTGCTTGCCGGGTGAGCTACGGAGGCGTAGCTGACTTGGATGCCGAGGTCTTCGCAGTACCCTTGGAAAGCAGAGCTTGTGAGTTGGGTCCCATTATCTGTTATGATGTTGTTCGGGACTCCAAATCTGCGTAAGATGGACTGCAAGAATTTGATAGCTGATTGTTTGTTTATTGTCACAACTAGAGTTGCTTCCGGCCATTTGGTGAACTTGTCAATGGCAACATATAGGAACTTGTAACCTCCGACGGCTCGTGGGAAAGGTCCCAAGATATCCATCCCCCACACAACAAAAGGCCATGTAGGAGGTATCATTTGTAGAGGCTGAGCCGGTGCGTGAATTTGCTTTGCATGGAACTGGCATGCTTCGCATTTCTTCACCAGCTCAGTTGCATCCTGGAGCACTGTAGGCCAGTAGAAGTCGTGCCTTTACCGACCAGTGTGAGAGAAGACGTGTGGTTCCCACACTCGCCTCCATGGATTTCTGCGAGAAGCTCTCAACCTTCTTCCCTTGTGATGCACTGCATTAGGACGTCGTTGGCACCGCGCCGGTAGAGATCCCCTTCTACTAGCGTGTATCTTTTAGACAATCTGGCTATCAAGTCAGCGGATACATCATCTTTAGGAAGGATATTGTCTTTCAAGTAGCTCTGGATCTCCGAGATCCATGCATCGGAGCTTGCTTGAGCATTTGAGTCTTGCGTGCTGGGTTGCTCGGAGCTTCCGGCAGCACCTACGACCCTTGATGGCTGCCATGGTAACAGGGCCATCGGGACCGCCAGCTTCGAGATGCTGGTCTCGCCCCCTTCAGTTAGTTTGGCAGGCTGAGCTGTGGGTTTTGACAACCTCCGTACGAAGGTTTCGTTAGGAGCCGGAGCTCCGGTTGACTCTTTCGTCGAGAGTTCGTCAGCTTCAGCATTATGGACACGCTGGACATGGTGGAGATCTAGGACTCTGAAGTCCTTATGAAGCCTCTGGACTTCAAGGAGATAAGCAGCTAGTTGAGGATTGTTACAGGAGCATTTACCATTCACCTATTTGATGATGAGCTCCGAATCTCCCTTGACCAACAGCTGCTTGACACCATATGATAGTGCCAACTGTTGTCCGTAAATGAGTGCTTCATACTCTGCCATGTTATTGGTCGCCTTGAAGTCAAGGTGGACCATGTATTTTACCTTTTCCCCAGTTGGAGCGACGAGAAGGACTCTAGCTGCGACCTCCTGCTTTTGCATGGAGCCGTCGAAGTAGAGGGTCCAATGAGGTTTGGTGAAGACCGGAGCCTTGAGTTTCGGCTTCTGCTCACTAGGGCCCCAAGGGTTTGATGGAGAGGGGTCCATTCCGCCACGAAGTCTACCAATGCTTTAACTCTTGATCGCTTGTCTTGGGACGAACTCAAGATCGAATTCAGCCAATTCTGCTGCCCACTTTGCAATGTTCCCATTAGAGTTGGGATTATGCAAGATAGCACGCAGTGGATAAGAAGTCACCACTAAGATCTTGTGAGCTTGAAAGTAATAGCGAAGCTTCCTGGAGGCGATGAGAATTGCATAGAGCAGCTTGTGCACCTCTAGGTATCAAGTCTTGGCATCATGTAGTACTTCGCTAATGAAGTACACTGGGCGCTGGACTGTCCGGACCCTCCTGGAGGGGCTCGGAGCTTCCTCCACATCGACCCGGACCCTCCTGGAGGGGTCCAGACCTGCTTCAGGGACCTCCGGGTCCTTGCTAGACGAACCCGGAGCTTCTTCTGGAGCGACCTGGACCCTCCCGGAGTGGTCCAGATCTTCCAGAGTAACTCCTTGTATATCCAAGTCTGGGGGCTGGGACCCAGACTCACCTTCATGAACCTCCGGACCCTCCCGAAGGGGTCTGGATTCCTGAGCTTGGGATGGTTCTGGTCTCTCCGCAACCAAGACCATGCTGACAACCTCGTCGGTTGCTGAAATGTAAAGCAGTAAGGGCTCACCAGGGTTCGGAGCTACCAAGGGTGGTAGAGTGGTGAGGAGCTGCTTTAACTCTTGGAACGCCTTTTCTGCTTCTACAAACTATTGGAATGGTCCGGACTTCCTCAATAGCTTGAAGAAGGGTAGCGCCCGTTCTGCCAGTCTTGAGATGAACCGGCTGAGGGCGGCTAGACATCCAGTCAGTTTCTGGACGTCCTTGATGCGGGCTGGTGGCTGCATATCCTTAATGGCTTTAATCTTCGCTAGATTTGCCTCTATGCCCCGGTGGTTTACCAGGAAACCAATAAGCTATCCGGAGCCAACCCCAAAGACGCACTTGTCTGGGTTCAGCTTCATGCGAGTGACTCGCAACTTGTCGAATACAGCTTGCAAAGTGTCAAGGAGTGACTCCTTGTCTTTGATCTTGACGACGATGTCATCAACATACACTTCCACTATGTCTCTGATGAGCTCTCTAAAGGTTTTGTACATAGCTCGTACAAATGTTGAGGCTGCATTCTTGAGACCAAATTACATGGCAGTATAACAATAGAATCCATCTACTGTGATAAAAGAAGTATGTTCTTCATCTTCCCAAGACATTCTGATTTGATTGTACCCAGAATATGTGTCTAGGAAACACAGTAATTCACACCCGGAGGTGGAATCCACTATCTGATCTATTCTAGGAAGTGGGAATGGATCTTTTGGGCATGCATTATTCATTGTTGTGTAGTCGATACACATCCGAAGCTTCCCGCCGTCCTTGGGTACAACGATCGGGTTTGCCAGCCATATTGGATGGAAGACTTCTCGGATGAATCCAGCTTCGAGCAACTTCTTCACTTCTTGTCATATGAAGTTATGTTGCTCTACTGATTGCTTCCGAGGCTTCTGGTGCACAGGCCGAGCGTCAAGATAGATCTTCAGATTATGCTCGATCACTTCCCTAGGGATCTCAGGCATTTGCGACGGTTGCCAGGCAAACACCTCAACATTAGCCCGGAGGAAAGTGATGAGCGCGAGTTCCTATTTGTCATTCAGACCTCCCGATATACGGGTGGTCTGAGCGGCATCAGAACTGATTTGGACGACTTTGACAGGGATGTCGGTGTCGCCGCTTGGTTGCACGCGAGGTGCGGAGGTTGAGCCTCGTTGACGAATGCTCGGGGGTTTAGGAGCTTGTTGCTGCCTAGACTCTTCCTCCTGCGCTGTAGCAAGCGCATGAAGTTCTTCCAGAGCAGTCACTCTGGCAGTGCGGTCTCCGCGGATCCAGAGAACACCAGCTGATGTTGGCATCTTCAACACCAGGTAGCCATAATGAGCAGTAGCCATGAACTTGTACATGGCGAGCCTACCCAGAATGGCGTTGAAAGGTAAGTTGATCTGAGCAAAATCAAAGACCAAATTCTCAGTGCGATAAGTCTCCCGATTCCCAAATGTCATGGGGAGAGTAATGGCACCGAGTGGGGTTATGGCCCCCGGACCTACTTCGGAGAAAGGTCGGGAGGGGCGAAGGTCCAAAGGTCGGAGCTGAAGCTTGACAAAAGCTTCGAAGCTTATGAGGTTCAGCCCCGAACCTCCATCCACCATTACATGGTGGAGTTGAATGTTATTGATGGTCGGAGATACCATCAAAGTAGTTGACCAGCTCCGATCATGTTCTGTGGGCAGTCCAAAGCATCAAAAGTGATGGTGTTGTCCATCCACTTTCGATGAGGCTCCGCCCTAGCTGTAGGAGCTACCGAAGCCATGTCCTGCCGCAGTGTCTTGAGGACACGACGGGAGGTGATGTCCCACGAACCACCAAAGATGGTGTTCATGGTCTTCCAACGCTCATGGTCGGAGACGTCGGAGTCATCATCGACGGAGGTGTAAACAGCCTTTAGGACCTTTTTAGGGTCCTGAAAGCCTAACTCCTCTTCAGCCGAAGCTTCATCGACTTTCTGTTTTCCTTCACTCTGACGGAAAGGAACTTCTTCCCGGCGCCTGTTGTAGCGCTTGACAAGGTTTTGGACCTCCCGGCAGTCTTCCAAGTTGTGCCTATTCGACTTGTGAATAGGACACCACACTTTGGAGTTGCCACCGTCTTCAGAGGACGGTCGAGGTCGTTTCTCAGGGCGTGGCCCCCGCCCACCAGGAGCTGCAGTAGTAGATGTGCCGGCCGACGGCTTCTACTTACCGTTGGACTTTTTCTTCCTTTTGCCACTCCTGGAGGTAGTGGCTTAGCCTTTGGAGGATTTTTTACCATCCTCTGGAGGTGGTTTGGAGTGCATTTCACAGCCCTCCGCAGCTTTGGCACACTTGTCTGCTAAGCTGAAGAGCTCCGTGACGCTGGTGATCTCCTTGATAGCCAGCTTCTGTAGCATCTTCTTATCTCGTAAGCCCTGTCTACGTGCCATGATAACAGAGGCGCTGGAGATATAAGGAATAGTGTTTCGTACCTCAAAGAACCTCTAGGTGAATGAGCGTAGGGATTCTCCCCCTTCTGCACGACAGCAAAAAGGTCTAGTTTAGTGCCTGGTCGGGTGTATGAACTCCCGAAATTAGCGGTGAACTTTTGGCACAATTCCTCCCAACTATTGATGGGGTTGTGAGGAAGGCTCATGAATAAGGACCTGGCGGTCCCAATCAAGGCCACTGGGAAGTAGTTGGCCATTACGGCCTCGTTACCTCCGGCCGCAAGGATTGCGGTGGAGTAAAACTGGAGAAACTCAGCGGGATTAATAGTCCCGTCAAATTTCTCCAGCAGGTGAGGCCGGAACTTTTGTGGCCATCTGACCATGCGTAGGTGCATGGCCAGGGTAGAACAGCCTCCTCCTACTCCTTCGAGAGCAGGACTGTCTCGAGCCTCTCGCCTTTTGCGACCACGCTCAATATGGACACGGCCATCCTGTTGACGGTAATGGCGATCAAGCTCCGCCCGGAGGTCATGAGTTGAAAGCCTGGTTACCATAGGAGTGTGTCGCACCTCAGAATGTAGTGACGTAACTTGCTGTGATGCAGCACGCCTCATATTTTGGGAAGTGTGCAGACCAAGTCTGCCTGACACAGTCCGATGCTGCGATGGGGCCCGCTCTGAAGGAGGGGGGGACCTTGGTTGCTGATGTGGTTGGCTGCTGCTGCAACCAGATGTTCCACGTGAGCCCTCCACTGCTCCATTTCACCCTGGGATGCACCTGTAGGTGGTGGACGTTGGAGGAGAGCACGCGCTGCATGGAGCACGTGTTCAGGGTTGTTGTTATTCGCCGATGTGGTGACCGACGCCGATGCACCGTCATGCTACCCATCTTGATTTGTTGGTGCAAGCGGTGGCGGTGGAGGCATGACTCCTGCTAGAGCCGTGGCACCTGCTGGTTGCTGCATGTTGGAGGGATTGCCCCCAGCAGGTTGAACAGCAGGATTGTCGTTGGATGATCCAGCAGCTGAGTTCACCATCCTTGAAATCTTGGGCCCTCCCCCTACCTAGCGCGCCAACTGTCGGTGTTTGGATCCGGCAGATCTCCGGACACTACCGTTGGTAGATCGAGGAGTTGTAGTTCGACAATGGGCGCGCAAAGATTCACGAAGGTGAATGACAAGTGGACACGTAGATTTATGTGGTTCGGGCCGCCTGATCGTAATACCCTACTCCATGGGGTGTGTTATTGTTGTATTGAGCGTGTGAGTCTAACTTCCTATCCTGGTTTCATGCACAAGTAATGTGTCCATGTCTTGTTTCTCTTAGTAATTACGTGTATAGCATAAAATAGTCTTCTAACTTCATATGTTGATAAGTGCAAAACACGAGTCGGCGTCCGTGAAGATTTGCGACAACTATCCTACTGATCCATTAGAATTAAACGTTACAATCGATACGATGCAATGGGTTCTGATTATGTTCAACTTAATTTGAAGCTCAACATCCTTTCAGGGCAACATGTAACACCGGAGTTCTGACAAGGGCAGTTGATGCCGGAGGACGTGAAACAAATTATTATGGGATCATTAAAAAAATTTTGAATTAAGTTTTGCAGGGAATAAGGTCCTTAAAGTAGTCTTATTTGACTGCGATTGGTTTGATCATAACCATGAAACCCGACAAAACAAATTAGGCATGGTAGAAGTCAAACACAAGGACCGACTTCAAGGCTGTGACACCTTTGTCCTTGCACACCAAGTTGAGCAAGTGTATTATCTACATTATCCATGCGAAAAGCTTAAAGCTTTGTGGCTTGTACAAAAGGTGAATCCTCGTGAGCGGTTATATACACCAGACAATGTTGGATACCTTGATGATGAGGTTGATGTTTTTTATCAACAACAAGAGTTACTTAGTTGGAGATGCAGAAGATGTAGAGACTCCTATGATGCAAAAATGAAAACGAAAACGAGCAACTACCACGATAGAAGATCGATTGTCTGACTTATGGAGTAGAGTACATGATCGTGATGCTGATGGATTTAGAAATTCAGTACAAGTAACTTTCCTTCATCTTTTCTTCGATGGTCTGATTTAGTTGGAGATCCATCTACTGGAGTCATCACGCGCACATGTACAGTAGTCACGACAGGTATAGAACTTTTAATTACATAAATTATAGAAGTAATTCTTTATTCTATAATATGAACCTTTAAAATTGTCAGGACGACTCTACGTCTGAGTACTCAGAGGCTAGGATGCCTCCTTCTTCGGTGTCTGCTTGGGAGCCTCTTTCTTTGGTGCCTCCTTGTTTGGAGCCAGTGCGGTCAGGTGGCCCCACTTATGGTAAACCTTTAACAGTTCAATTTAGATATTTTTAGGCTTATCTCTATACTAATTGAGAAGGTCTTGGGAGGAGTGCTCGTTCACGGACCAGGGACACCACCAGCAGGTGAACGGTGTCTTGTGCCCTCTAATCTGTTTGCACTGTCCCGGTGTAGTGAACATACACACTGCCACGTCTTGGGACGATTACGCTACGGCCAAGGACCTTGCTCACGGCAAACACTGGGAGGCTTTGTGGCATGAATTCATGGTAAGTATGAACAATATTTGTGTAATACAAATCTATTTTAAGTTAAATACATTTACTTGTATATTTGCTCTTCCAGGCACGATACTGTTTGGAGAACGAGGCTGAGTAGACTGATCACACTCCTCTCGTCTTCTATAAGTGCACATGGAAGCTCGTGACACAGTCACTATTGGCGGCTCGCATTCAAGCTACGAAAGTGTACTTCAAGTTGCATCTGGAAGAGAGATGGCCGGGGAAGTACAGGGAAGCGATCGACAAGTACTTGACGGAGGCGCAATACGTAGAGGTAAAGTGTTTATTTTTCTTTACTTCATTATGTGATTGTGATCAATGTTGTAATTTAATAATAAATGTGTGCAGGTCAGTGTAGCGTGGCTTGACCACCGTCTGGATGCGTATTGTGCCTTGTGTGCTTGTTGGGGGAGTCAGGGCTTCCGCGGCGTGTCCAAAACCCGTCGAGAGAGTAGAGGGACAGACAGAAAACACCGTTTGGTTGGGGACCTCTACATACGTCTCGCTACACGGATGGTAAGTGTGAGTTGAATTCTATTAGGTAATTTTATAATCTTTCATTGTGCTAACATGTATCGACAGGTGCACGAGAGCGGTTAGGAGCCATCACCTATCGAGGTGTGGAAGAGAGATGGCCGGGGAAGTACAGGGAAGCGATCGACAAGTACTTGACGAAGGCGCAATACGTAGAGGTAAAGTGTTTATTTTTCTTTACTTCATTATGTGATTGTGATCAATGTTGTCATTTAATAAAAAATGTGTGCAGGTCAGTGTAGCGTGGCTTGACAACCGTCTGGATGCATATTGTGCCTTGTGTGCTTGTTGGGGGAGTTAGGGCTTCCGCGGCGTGTCCAAAACCCGTCGAGAGAGTAGAGGGACAGAAAGAAAACACCGTTTGGTTGGGGACCTCTACATACGTCTCGCTAAACGGATGGTAAGTGTGAGTTGAATTCTATTTAGGTAATTTTATAATCTTTCATTGTGCTAACATGTATCGACAGGTGCACGAGAGCGGTTAGGAGCCAGCACCTATCGAGGTGTGGAAGAGGGGTCAGTTGGAAAGTGACCTGGCGCAGCCTGACCAGCTGTATTCTTAGACGGCAACTCACACGTTGGTGAGTTATTTTGTTAAATTTAATTCTCTTTAATAGTTTCGATGACATAATATTTTTTTCTATTTTTAGGAAAAGTACAAGCACGAGGCGCAAAAGCTTCGAGGCATAGAGTACGATTGGCAGACCGCACTGATAGTCCCCAAAGTCGCGTATGCAATCGGTGGCGGGAAACCTCACGGACGGTGAGTTTTGTTAATTTTAATTTACTATCACGAACTTTTAGATACAAAAATTTGATAATCTTACTTCGTTGTGCAAGTTAGCCATCTTTGATGGAGTGGTCGACTCGAGGCCGGCACGGGCTTCCTTGAGAGCCTCTTCATCGCAGTAGGGTGGGTCCAACAGCAGCCATATGGGCCGAGATCTGGAGCTCCAGAGTGTTCGGGAGGACCTGCCATGGGTGTTGACAACAGGAGTGAATGTGGCCTAGAGGGGGGGGGTTGAATAGGCCTTTTTGAATTTTGTCGGAACCTGCAACACTTAACAACCAGATCAAAACTCGAGATATCGGACTAGTATGGTAAAGTGCGGACTAGTCTGGTGTATACCGACTAAGTTAATCATGTTTGACCAATTAATTTGATTCTATGATGTATGCAGCGGAAATATACTTGTAATTTAGGTGTTGCACGATTATGGACTAGGATATATCACAATTCAATCTTATACCTAATGATTCAACGTAAAGTAAGCAATATTGATTGAAACCCTAGATTGTTGTGATGAATAAGAACGATGAACACAAAGCAAGAACACAAACAATTTATCCCGTGGTTTGGCTCCCACAGAGGCAAACTACATCCACGTTGAGGAGTCCACAAATGGACCGGGTCTTCTCCTACCCTACCCTTGTCGGATCGCCACGAAGGCCAATCCTCTTCTCTTATCACAAAGGGTAAATAACTGAATTCAATACAATGACAACTTCACCAAGAACACCGTCAAAAGATTGCAATAAAAATCATAGGAGTGTGTTAGGGAATCAAACCAAGAGCTTAAGATTGATGAATTGTGTCTCTCCAATGTTCCAAGGTGTATCCTCAAGGATTGATCTTTGTGGGTTTTGATTTCTTGGAGAGATGTGTTTTTGAGGCTCTTGGGGGGCGTGACGGCGCAGGGGGTCGAGAGTTATTAAAGTTGGGCCGTGCACCTATATTTATATGGGGTTTCTAAAAGAGACCGTTAGAGTTTAGAAAGATCGTACTAGTCCGTGGTGGACACCGAACTAGTCTGATGTGCTGTGTGTAGCAAACCCTAAGTGTTCCGAAATATCGGACTAGTCCGGCTAGGAGCGGACTTGTCCGATTTCACTTCTGGAATTCATTGGACTTGTCCGGGTCAGTGAAACCCTAAGTGAATTGGGTAACAAGTCCGCAATTGGAGGACTTGTCCGATTTAGGTCAGAGGGTTTTCGGACTAGTCCGTGCCAATATCGGACTTGTCCGATTTAGATCATAATGATAATTGACTAGTCTGTTGTGTGATCGGACTTGTCCGATTTTGTGCATCTTGTGAAGTGTTTTGAGGACTAGTCTGCACTGGGGAGGACTAGTCCGATTCTAGTCAGAGAGATATCGGACTAGTCCGTGGTGATATCAGACTTGTCCGATCTTGTGCAGAGAGATATCGGACTAGTTCGGTGTCAGTCGGACTAGTTTGGTCCCGTATAAATTTGTGCAATGTGTGTGTTTATTTGTGTTTGAGCTATTGGGGTGTGTTTCCTTAACACACTCCACACACAATGATCTGCTACACTTGTTCCTTTAGCTCTTCTCCACATTGCTCCTCATTCTCCCTTCTTTTTGGCACTTTGCTTGTTTCCTCATTAAATCCTGTGCTCATCTCAACAATGTGGTTAGAATCTCATTTGCTTGTCATAAATCATCCAAAACCCACAAGGGATTCCTATATGCACTTTCAATCTCCCCCTTTTTGGTGATTGATGACAACCAATTGAGATTTCATAAAATATGATAAAAGTTGAGATTTTCATAAAGTATGCACATATGTGTTCAAAGCACATTAAGCAATGAATACACGATCCATATGTGCATTCTTTAGGGTGGGATGCATAACAGAGTGCATTGAAACAATAATAATGAAGTGAATGACATAATTGACATTAACATACCAACAACAAGCATATATGTCATTCTAGGAGCAAAAACACAGATTTCATAGATTAATCCACAACTAGTTCAAAGCATTGCATCACAGGACCATTAAGTAACAAAATAGCATATTAAATAGTTTACAACCCGCAAAATAGACAAAAAGCATAAAGGAAGCTCTCTCCTCGCATCCTACATCTTAAGACCTAAGACCTAAGACTCCCCCTCAATCTCTCCCCCTTTGGCATCAAGACACCAAAAAGAAGGAGAGGAGGGACCTAAAGTTATCACGCCTCACTGTCGGTCCTCTCATCGTCTTCATCTTCGTGTTTTGGCTGATGAGGAGGAGGAGGAGAAGGTGCGGAGCCGCTCGAGCCCCCAACGCTGAAGTAGGCAAGCTCGGAGGGGGTCAAGGGCCCGAGCTCGGTGATGTCAGGGTCAAAGTCCTCAGAGATTACTGGAGATCCAATGGGGTCGATCTCCAGCTTTTGACTTAGTTGCTTGACATTTGCCTTCACATATCTCATATCATCTTCACTCTTTTGGTTGAGCTTGTGACTTCTGATCTCAGTCTTGCAGCAAGATTCGAAGATGGCTGCAAGATACTTCAGGATGCCACCCGCAGCCCCTTTTTGAGGAGCTACCCTGGTGGCAGGGGCAGCCCCGGCATTTCCACTTGCTCTCACCGGAGCCTCTGCAGCAGAATCAGAGGAGGGAGCAGCTTGAGTGGTTGGCTTTTGTGGCATCTAGGGCCTCAAAGGAAGGTGATCCACATCTTTGACAAACTATATCCCAATGACTTTCTCAATCACGAACATAAGATACGGAGCATAGCCACACGACCTGTTGGGTGTGCAAGAGATGTTGACCACATCGTGCCAGATATAGTCACCCACATCAAACTTGGGGTCCTTGCTTATGACCCTCATCAGGTTCCAGAGGTAGCTCTGCACACTCCTAGCATCCACATCCTTAGGGGCAATTGTCTTCCTCAAAACTCTGTTCAACACCACAAAGAATGGCTTCATGTTCTTCGTGGAGGTAGGTTTGAACTTGGAGTTGGGCTCATAGAGGAATTTCATCTTATCCTATTCAATGACACCTATATTGTGCATGACCAAGTTGTCATGGCTTGAGGTGTCAAGGTGCAGCAGGCCTGCAAAGTCTTCATAGGTTATACTGTTCTTGGATCCATGAGTCATCGAAGTAACACTCTCTTCATCATCACTAGAGAAGTGGAAAGTTGCATAGAACTGTGCTATGAACTCATCATTCCAGTTGTTCCTGAAGGCAAAGAGATCCTTCAGGTCATGCCTCTCAATTGCTTCCACCGCTTCAACAAATGGTGAGCAGCCCTTCTTCTCAAAATGTGCCCAATCAATCCACTGGATGCGCACTACAGGCTTCTTCATCTGGAGATATATAGACTTGTAGAAGTCTACATGGAAGTTACTACAAAATCTGCCAGCCACGGCTTGCTTCGGGCGGCCATACCAATCAACATTTCTGAATTTGCAGCTGAGTCGTTGCCCTTCCCATTAAACCTGTCTTCTGCGGGATCCCGAGCCCCTTGCTTCGGGGCTAACATCTTCAGGGGGCCAATCGGGCCCGTCGTGATCCCCTTGCCCTTGCCCTTGGCTAGGCAGGCACTCGCCGAGCAAGGGCCACCACCAGCGGTAGCCCTGGAAGCAGGCACCTTGCATCGAGCCACCCTCTTTTGAGACTGAGGAGGATAGGGGGCTGGCCCGGAAGGTCGCTTATTGCTTTGGTCCGTCGAGGACCGAAGTGGGGCTTCTTGGGCCATCTCGGCTTCGAAATCCGAAGCTTCGTCGTGAGAGCTCGACATGTCCTAAGAATGAATTGTACAAGGTATGGATAAGAATGGATGACAAGAAATTGAATGGATGAGAAGAAATTGAATGGATGACAAGAGAATTTGCATTGAGGAATTAAAAAGTTAGGATTGAGTTCAGAAAAACCAGACTTGTCAGGTGTACAGGCACGGACTAGTCCGGGTGACCGGACTTGTTCGTGCATGGACCGGACTAGTCCGGTATTCATCCTCAAAAACCTAACTTATGAGATAAATGGACTTTCTCAATGCAGAACTAGCCTAACAACAATGTAATAGATCAAGGACACTAGTATTAGGTGAAAGAAGCTAGGCTATTCTATCAACAATGAAGAAAATAGGGATTTCTAGGGTTTGGGTGAAAATTACACAAGAAATCGCTTGAATCTAGAAGAGGATGGAGTTGAAGGCCGGATAAGTCCGCGAACTTCAATCTTCGAGCGAGGAAGCTTGATTTCCGCCCAAAAGTGGAGCTTTTTGGTGGAGAAAACAAGGAATCACCTTGGGAGCTCGAGCGCGAAGAGAGAGAAGCTTGAGGCAAGTTGTGAGGGTGAGGGAATTAGGGTTTGGCGGCGTCTAGGGTTATGAACACGAAAAATTGGACAAGTCCGAAAATGACCGGACTAGTCTGAACTTTTCGAGAGGCTATATTGGACTAGTCCATGGTCTACCGGACTAGTCCGGCCTAACCAGCACTCTGCGGACTTGTCTGCATGGGCGGACTAGTCCGGGTAACCACGGACTAGTCCGTGGTCACCAGGCAAGAACTTCTTAGCCCATTCATATATATTTGAAGGTGCATATTTATAAAATAGGGAGGCAAATCAAATCAACTAATCTTGATGAATATGATCAGTAAGCATACAACAATCAAGCAATGACCATAATTCACCAAGACCTAGTAATTGACATAGTTTTTCGGAGAAAATTGAGAGAGATGATTTTCACAATCCAATCAACATATTGTGAAGAAATCATACAGGTATGCAAAATTTCAAGCCACATTCTGAGCATCAAGGATGTTTAGTTCAGTTCAAAGCTCGCAAAAGCGTTTTTCATCATGTGGCTTGGTGAATATGTCGGCCAATTGTTTTTTTTTGTTGACATGGGAAATGGCTATATCTCCTTTCATGGAGTGGTCTCTCAAGAAGTGATGCCGGGTGTCTATGTGTTTGGTCCTATAGTGCTCAACTAGATTGTGGGCAATTATAATGGCACTCTCATTATCACAAAGGAGTGGAATACGGTTCATATTGTAACCGTAAACCCTTAGAGTTTGTCACATCCAGAGGAGTTGTGCACAACAACTCCCGGCTGCAACATACTCTGCTTCGGCTGTGGATAAGGCAATGGAGTTTTGTTTCTTGGAGGACCAAGAAACTAGGGATCTACCTAGGAACTGGCATGTACCAGAGGTACTTGTTCTATCTACTTTGCATCCGGCATAATCTGCATCGGAGTAACCAATGAGATTGAATTTGGACCCTTTTGGATACCAAAGACCAAGGTTGGGTGTATGAACTAAATATCTCAAGATCCTTTTTATGGGTGTCAAGTGACTCTTTAGGATAGGCTTGAAATCTTGCACACGAACATACACTCAACATAATGTCTGGCCTAGATGCACATAAATAGAGTAGAGATCCAATCATGGAGCGATATACCTTTTGGTCGATGCTAGGTCCATCTTCGTTGAGATCCAAGTGGCCATTTGTTGCCACGGGAGTCTTTATGGGCTTCGCCTTGTCCATCCCAAACTTATTGAGTATATCTTGAGTGTACTTAGTTTGGCTTATGAATGTCCCTTCCCTTTGTTGCCTCACTTGGAATCCCAAAAAGTACTTTAGCTCTCCCATCATAGACATCTCAAACCTGTCTGTCATAATTTTACTAAACTCCTCAAAAAATATTTTTTAGTTGAACCAAATATTATATCATCAACATAGATTTGACAAAAAAAATATCATTGTAAAAATTATTTGTAAACAGTGTATAATCTACTTTGCCAATCTTAAATCCATTTTCAATTAAGAAATATCTAAGACACTCATACCAAGCTCTAGGAGCTTGTTTGAGGCCGTAGAGAGCCTTACACAATTTAAATACGTGGTCGGGGAACTCTTCTTCTTCAAACCCCGGGGGTTGCTCCACATACACCTCTTCCTTGATTGGTCTGTTGAGGAAGGCGCTTTTCACATCCATTTGATAGAGCCTGAAATCATGGTGAGTAGCATATGCAAGTAATATTCTAATAGATTCAAGTCTAGCTACGGGAGCAAATGTTTCATCGAAATCCAAACCTTCAATTTTTGAATACCCTTTGGCCACAAGTCATGCCTTGTTCCTTGTCACCATCCCATGTTCGTCTTGTTTGTTGCGAAAGACCCATTTGGTGCCGACGACGTTGGATTTAGGTCTTTTGACTAGTTCCCACACCTCGTTTCTTTTGAAATTGTTGAATTCTTCTTGCATGGCCACTACCCAATCCGGATCCTTAAATGCATCCTCAACCTTGCGTGGTTCCAAAAAGGACACAACCGAGTAATGCTCACAAAAATTAGCTATGCGAGATCTAGTAGTTACTCCCTTTTGAATGTCACCGATGATGTTGTCGATTGGTTGATCCCTTTGGATGCATTGGTGTACTCTTGGGTGTGGTACTTGCTGTCTTGAATCTTCATGATCATCTTCTTCTCCCCCTAAGTGGTTGTCCTCATTGACTTGTTGATTATCTTCACTTTCTTGAGGTTGATCTTATATGGAAGCTCCCCCTTGATCATTGGTCTCCTCTTGTGGTTCGTCTTCCTCATGTATATGTAGAGGTGGATCTTGTGGTCGAACTTCGCCTAACGCCATTCTTCTCAATGCTTGACAAGGAGCTTCTTCTTTATCTAGCACACATGGATCAACTTGCTCCTTTTGGGAGCCATTAGTTTCATCGGACACTACGTCACGTGCTACTTCAACAAGTCCGGAGGTCTTGTTGAAAACATGATAGGCGTAAGTGTTCGAATCATAACCAAGCAAGAAACCTTCATCGGACTTCGAAGCGAACTTTGAAGTCCTAGGCTTCTTGTTTAAAATATAGCATGGGGAACCGAAAACTCAAAAAATATGAAATATTAGGCTTGTTACCAGTAAGTAGCTCATAGGATGTCTTCTTGAGTAGTCTATGAAGATAAAGTCGATTTATGGCGTGGCAAGCGGTGTTAATCGCTTCCGCCCAAACTCGATCCGACGTATTGTACTCATCGAGCATTGTTCTCGCCATCTCTATGAGAGTTCAGTTCTTTCTTTCGGCGACTCCATTTTGTTGAGGGGAGTACGTAGCTGAAAACTCGTGCTTTATGCCTTCTTCATCTAGGTACTCCTCCACTTGTGTGTTCTTGAACTCTGTGCCGTTGTCTCTTCGAATGTTCTTGATTGTCAATGAGAATTCATTTTGAGCTCTCTTGAAGAACTTCTTGAGTATTCCTTGTGTTTCTGACTTGTCATGCAAAAAAGAAAACCCAAGTGAAGCGAGAAAAATCATCAACAACTACTAAACCATATTTGTTTTTTTTTACCGGTGAAAAACTGCAAGGGAGAACCCCGGCAGCCATAAAACATATATTAAAAGAGACAATGAAACAGCGATTTAAAATAGCTCAGCAGAGCTTGACTAGGTGTTCCAGAGGGAGGAACGTCCTTTGCAAACCCTGAAGCCACACGAGCACACTAGCCCTATCCTCCGGCTTAAACCGGCAGGCCTGAAGCCTTGTAGAAGCAATGAAGGATCGTTTCCAAGCATTTACAGAGGGAGTAGAGTTTCTGAAAATGACATTGTTACGAGCAATCCAGATCTCCCAGGCCGCTATGGAGAAGGTTTCCATTAAGGCGCTACGACCCCAGCTGAGCTTGGCTTTTTGCAGGGTATGAAAGAAGGGGATGTCGTGGTCCCAGTGAATCCCAAGGACATTCCAACATGCCATGCTGAAGGAGCAGTTAAAGAAGAGATGGTATGTGAGATCCTCCACATTGTCAGCACAGAGTATGCAGGTGTAGTCGTTCCCGTCAATCGTGATGTTTTTTCTCTTCAGGAGGTTGCGTGAGTTGAGCCGGTCCCGAAACATCAGCCACATGAAGATCTTTATTTTCTTTAGCACCTTTGAGGCCCAAATCCATCTAAAGGGTGTTGGTGGGTTGATGTGTTTGTAATAGTTGTTGTAAATAAGCTTGGAGCTGAAAGTTCTTGTTCCCCCGATTGGAGTCCACTCATCCTGTGAAGCTTCCCTGTGTGAAATTTCCTCCAGCATGGCCTCCAGATTGGCCAGTTCCAACAGTGCTTCCTCCGACAGTGGTTGAAAAAAGTGATTGCGATGGTCTGAGTTGCTGAGGTATTGGGCCATTGAGATGTTGGATGTTTTTGCGAAGGAGTATAAACGGGGCATGTCCCTTTTGAGTAGGTGATCTTCCCACTGATCCTTCCATAGTCGAATTGTGTCCCCTGTGGCAATTTTGACTTCAAAATTCCTGAGAAAAGAATCAGATAGGCTCACAACATCCCTCCACCAGAAGGATCCTTTTCCTTTTGTGTTGTGCGGGGGTTTACCATTGCTGCAATAGCGCTGGTTGATGAGGTGAACCCAGGGGATGTCTGCTTTGTTATAGATTTTCCAGAGGAATTTCATGAGCAAGGTTCCATTCATTGCAGTGAGGCTTTTCAGACCCAGCCCTCCATTTTCCTTTGGTGTTGTAACTTGGTTCCAGGTCATTAGGGGCCGGCCTTTGCCAGCGATGTCCGAGCCTCTCCATAAGCATTGTTTCCTGGCTTTGTCAATAGCTTGGATGAC
Organism: Tuctoria greenei; assembly: GCA_036927565.1. NCBI lineage: Eukaryota > Viridiplantae > Streptophyta > Magnoliopsida > Poales > Poaceae > Tuctoria > Tuctoria greenei. The sequence continues at coordinate 79,065,361 of JAYESD010000001.1, read as the reverse complement.
TGACTGTCTCAATTTGATGGTACACATCGCATAAATTGGGATGGCAGACAGAAAACTGTTGATAAGTGTGCATCGACCAGCCATTGACAACCATGTTGCTACTCCCGTTAGCGTTTTTTGCACCCTTAAGACAAGCCCTTCAAAGGCATCTGCTTTGGGTCTGTCGAGGCTCATCGGCAGACCTAAGTAAGTAAATGGGAATGAGCCAATAGTGCAACCCAGTGTGGCTGCTAGAATTGTGGCCTCCTCTTCATCAGTGTTTATTGGTGTTAAGCTTGATTTTGCCCAGTTCACTCTCAGTCCTGTAGCTCCCCTGAAGGATTGTAGTAAGTTTTTCAGAAAGAAGAGCGGTCTCTGGTTGGCTTTGAGGATTAGAATAGTGTCATCTGCATATTGTACTACCGGGAAGTCCTCGTTCATTTATTGATGCAGTGGCAATGATAGAAGTACCAGCTCCACTGCTTTGTTGATTAAAATTTGTAGAAGATCTACTACCATTACAAATAGTAGAGGGGATAACGGGTCCCCCTGCCGAACACCTCTTCTGCAGTGAAAAGTCTTACCTGGCACTCCATTGAGAAGAACTGAGGAGGTGGCAGTAGGTAGAATATATGTTACCCATGTGATCCACTGTTCAGGAAAACCCAAAACTCTCAACATGTGTATAATGAAGTCATGTTCCACCTTGTCAAAGGCTTTTTCGAAGTCCAGTTTGAGTACTATGACACCAGTATTGGTTTTTTTGCATTGATAAATGCACTCATAGACCCAAGCCATGCAGTCCTGGATGGTTCTTTTCTTGATGAAACCATATTGATTTTTGTGGATAATGGTTGGGATGACTTCTTGCAATCTAACTGAGAGTATCTTAGTGATCAGTTTGATAGTGGAGTTCAACAGTGATATGGGCCTATAATCTGTAACTCTGTGGGGAGTTCAGCAGTGATATGGGCCTGTAATCTGTAACTCTGTGGGGATTATTGATCTTCGGGATGAGAGTGATTAAGGAACTGTTCAGGGGCTGGATACTGATGTTGCCATTAAAGAAGTCCGAGCACAGCAGATAAATGTCTTCCTTAATGATGTGCCAGCGTGCCTGAAAGAATTTTGTGTTGAATCAATCTAGACCTGGGGCTTTGTCGGTTGGCATGTTTTTGAGTGTGGCATCAATTTCGTCCCTGGTGACCGGTTGCATAATATATGTAGATGTTGTCCAGGCAGCACCCAATGGTGGATTTGTGGCCATTGTTGAGTCGGGGCAGATTGCCCTAACCTTTCCGAAATTTCCTTCCAGAGGGCTGAGGCTTTGTGCCCATGATCCATTAGCTCTACTCCATGGTCATCTTGAATGAGTGATATATTGTTTCTCTTGTATCTTTCTGTTGCTGCATCCAAGAAGAATTTTGTTGGCTCATCACCAAACATGGCCCAACACTCTGTATAACGTTGTCTCCAGTAGTCATTCTGTTGCTTTAAGAGCTGAGTAAGCTGATGTTTGATCATGTTTCTGAAACAGCTTTCCCGCAAGTATAGTGTCCTCTGCTCTTCCATTGTGTCCATGATTAGAATAACTTCATTGCATCGTTTGAACAGTTTTTTCAGCTCACCTAGTGATCTGCTCCACTTGCGTAGCTTGTATCTCAGACATTTTAATTTAGCAGAAACTCTCCTTGCACTACCAACTGTTGACAGAGGCTGGTCCCACGAGTCCTTGAAAATGGTGAGAAACTGTGGATGTCTGAGCCAGTAGTTTTCAAAATGGAAGCATTTTGATTTAGGTATGGTGGTGCATATCTGAGCTACTAGTGGGACATGGTCTGATGTGTCCCTGGCCATCGGACAAAGTGAGGAGTTGGGAAATAATAGGGACCATTGCGCTGAGGTAAAGCACCAATCCAGTTGTTCAAGTAGAGGCGATTGTTGCATGTTGCTCCAAGTGTAATTCCTACCTTGGAGAGGGATCTCAATAAGTCCCAAGTGTTGGATGATGTCATTGAACATCTGCATGTCCCCTATATTCGCTCCCGCGCGGTTGCGGTCACTGACGTGGCGATAAAAGCTGAAGTCCCCCAATATCATGCATAGCTCTTGCGGTTGCAATGAGAGATTCCAGAGCCAGTCGGTGAACTCCTGCCGACGAGGTCCCTGACAAGGTCCATAGACTGAGATCAGGTGCCAGACTACCCCATTCAGTCGGGATGTGAACCGCATGAATATGGAAAAGTCCCTGATATCCAGAGCTTCCCCCTGAAGCAAGCTATCATTCCAGGCTACCAATATACCTCCTGAGGCACCCCTTGATGGTGCAAAGACGAATTTGTTGAATCTTCTAGGTGCCAGTCGTTTAAGGAAAGAAATGCCAATATGTTCCATTTTGGTCTCCTATATACAGAAGATATTGTAGTCCTGGACCTCCTCTATTTTGGACCTGACTGCTTGTTGCTTAGTAGTGTTATTAAGACCACGAATGTTCCAGTTAAAGACATTTCATTTACGGTTTATGTTGTGTGCAATAAATAATAGTCAGGTATGACAGGGCAGTCTGGGAAGTAGTCCCGACCGAGTGAATGAGGATGTGGCCTATGAAACAAAGGTCAGTGTGCAACGAGGGCCAACGAACAAACCAGTAATCAGACAGACAGATGAGCCAAGCAGCATAGAAATAGGTCACAACCAACAGACTCTAGAATAGACTAACTGCCATAAGCTGAGGTTCCGGCCACCGGCCAATCAAAATGCAGAAATGTTCCCAACCGCACATGTTCTCAATAGAGCACACCACAAAACAACAACCAGTACTGTTTAATACAACCACCCTACAATTCCAAATAGCAGTTTCCCAAAAGACGAGCTCGTCAGCAACATAGCAGTCCACAGTGTGCCCGGTGCCTTCCACTCCCAGCAAGTCAAGCTTGATGTACGGCATCGTCATTCAGCTCCGGGAGGGACATCATCTGGCGTGCCACGTCAGGGGGAACGCCGCACTCGTTTACCGCCGTCGCCGGCTGCACATCAGTGGAGAGTTCAGGGTAGGGACGGCAGGAGTCAAGAGAGTCAAGACTGGGGAATTTGATTGGACCTGGAAAGAGATTGAGTGCCAGCGTATCCTCAGATGTACCAGCATCAGGGCCATTCTCCTGAGCAGGTGGAGGTGTGGTCCGATGTCCCTGCATGAGCATTTGGAGCCGAGGGCTCCTCCTTACTTTGCTGGGTTCCAATGATCTGTTGGAGTAAGAGGGTCCAACCATCTCCGCTACTGCCGATTTCAGGGCCTTGCTTTGCTTTCCATTTATCTTATCTGCAGCAGTGATAGGCTCGGCAGTGATATCTTTGATGATCACTGAGGGGTGACCAGAACTCTTCTCCCTGACTGCTGATCAGCGGAGTTAGAGAGCGACATGGTGATGACTTTATTGAACCCCCCTTGCCCATTGGGTTCATTAAACTGGGCGTTCCACCACGCAAATGGGGAGTTCGGGAAGGCCACCTGGAGCATTCTTCTCAGCCCTACCGAGTCCAGGGGGGAAGCCAGTCTGGTTGCTGCGTAACATCCTCCAGGTTGACCAGTGAGAAGTTCCGTTGCTCCATCCTTGGAGCTCTGACAACCGGTTTAGTCGTGTTCACGATGCTTGAAGCTTCCTCTTGAGTTGGGGCATCAGAGAGGACATCCATCTCATGGTGCGGTGGGGGCGGCGGTGGCCCCCATGGTTCCCACCCATCGTTGGCTTGCTGCTGGTGCTGTTCATCAGGCGCCGGCCATTCCTTATCATCTTCCGGTTGTTCCTCAGGTGGTTCTTTAAGAGGATGAGTGTCGCCATTCAGTGGCAGGTCATCATCCAGGGGGATGCCCCCCAGCCATCAGCTTCCCCAAAGCCATTCGGGGCAATCCAGTTGAGAATGTACACTGAGCAAGACCAGGAGCACCTGACCCCATCCCTGGTGCCTTGACGCGGGACTAAACTTCTGGGGACAAGGTGTATCCCCAAGGATTGATCTTTGTGGATTTTGATGTCGTGGAGAGATGTGTTTTTGTGGCTCTTGGAAGGCGTGACGGCGCAGGGGGTCAAGAGTTATTAAAGTTGGGCCATGCACCTCTATTTATATGGGGTTTCTAAAAGTGACCGTTAGGGTTTACAAAGATCGAACTAGTCCGTGGTGTACACCGGACTAGTCTGGTGTGCTGTGTGTAGCAAACCCTAAGTGTCCCGAAATATCGGACTAGTCCGGCTAGGAGCGGACTTGTATGATTTCGCTTCTGGAAATCTTTGGATTAGTCCGATAGTCATCGTACTTGTCCGGATTAGTGAAACCCTAAGTGAATTGGGTGACAAGTCCACACTTGGAGGACTTGTCCGATTTAGGTCAGAGGGTTTTCGGACTAGTCCGTGCCAATATCGGACTTGTCCGATTTAGATCAAAATGATATCGGACTAGTCTGTTGTGTGATCGGACTTGTCCGATTTTGTGCAGCTTGTGAAGTGTTTTGAGGACTAGTCCGCACTGGGGAGGACCAGTCTGATTCTAGTCAGAGAGATATCGGACTAGTCCGTGGTGATATTGGACTTGTCCGATCTTGTGCAGAGAGCTATCAGACTAGTCCAGTGTCACTCGGATTAGTCCGGTCCTGTATGAATTTGTGCAATGTGTGTGTTTGAGTTCTTGGGGTGTGTTTGCTTAACACACTCCATACACAATGATCTACTACACTTGTTCCTTGAACTCTTCTCCACATTGCTCCACATTCTCCCTTCTTTTTGGCACGTTGATTGTGTTCTGATTAAAACCTGTGCTCATCTCAACAAAGTGGTTAGAATCTCATTTGCTTGTCATAAATCATCCAAAACCCACAAGGGATTCCTAGATGCACTTTCAAGGAGCACATGTACGAAATTATTCAAGATAACTAAAACTAGTTAAAGTTGTTCAAATTTAGTAAAATATCCATTTTTACAGTTATAACTTGTCTAACCACACTTGCACATCACATGGATCGAGGACAGAGGTTCAAACTCTATCGCCCCAGATGCTGGCGCTTGGACGACTACAAGAGGATGACTTTCCAAACTCGAGTGGCATCGGACGGGGTGGCGCTTGATGGTTAGGTCAGCCGATCTTTGCCCCTTAGCCTCATACTTGTGATATGATAATGCATTTTCCGTCTAATATAGAAATGTTTAGTTATGTTGTTCCAATATGTCCATAGCATGTTCAGAAAGTATTAGATAGCTCAACATTTGAATAATTAAATAAAAAGTTGTGAATAAACATGTACATCGAGTCTTATGTTGTTTCTAACTTACATATTTTTATTTAGAGGATGTGAAGTTATTTCTAACATTTTCTAACTGTGAATGATCTAAATGTGATCTAATTGTGAACTAACTCTGAATGATCAATATCTTGTTTCTAACGTTGATCTAACTGTGAATGATGAATAGCTTATTTCTAACGTTATGTACATGTTCATTTAGAGGATGTGAAGTTATGAATAGAAAATATATTTACTTTTTGGTTGTACTCTTACAGGATGGCAATGTTCGAGGGGATATGAGCAGCATCAGCACACCAAGCAGATGACGATGGTTCTATGCGATATTGGGCAATCGCATTCGTATTCTGGTTCTTTGTCTTCGGGGTTCCAGATTCACGAACTCGTAAAGTGTGTAATGTGGCTTTTCTATAGTGTTTTGCAATGCTTATTGTGATATATATGCTTGTGTGATGTCTGTTTTTATATGCCTATGTGAGCTGGCCATCGAGCCAAGGCTGGCCTCAATGGTAGGGGCATAGTTTTCTATTTTATTTTAAATGCAAACCTTAAAGACGATAGTGTTTTTTGACCATTGTTTATGAGAGTCCTTATAGACAACGGTTCCGTCTGGTCGTCGTCTATTAGAGTCCTTATAGAGGATTGTTTCTTGTCTACTATCATCTATAAGGAAATTTGTAGACGATGTTTCTCACCGGCTGTCGTCTATAAGGACTCTTATAGATGAGGTTCGGACGATCGTCATCAATAAGGCTCCCCTGCTGCCACGTGAATGGAGTTAACTTATTGATGACAACTAATTTTTCTATCGTCAATTAGTTTATAGACGACAGGAACCGTCGTCTATAAGCTTATAGACAAAAAATAATCGTAGACAGCCGGAAACCGTCATCTATAGGCTATAGACGACGATATTGTCCTTATAGACAACAGTTTTTGGCCGTCGTCTATTATCGCAATTCCTGTAGTGCTTGTACATGTTACAGTTCTAGATTTCCCATGAGAATTATGGGAAGTGTTTAGGTTTATTGAATTTTAGAGAGCAGGAACTTCCATGAACCTAGTCTAATTTTGATTAGAATCCCACATATAGCACATGATGTTCACTGAAAATGTTCCAGTAGCATTTGACTTGTTTTTCTCTAATAAATTGTGTTTTGTTCTTCATGGTCACAAAATCACTACTTATCCCAATTGCATTCTATTTTGCATATTGAATAGTTCCCGAGCTCTAGGAGACCCCGCATCCCATTGAAGTCATCCCTCTGGAGATTAAGACTAACCGTGTCTCGCAGCCAGGCAAGCCTGGTTGGGATTTAACAGTGTATTAAAGTTTGCATTGTATTACACTATATGGGTTAGCATGATATGTGCAATTGGTTTAACTTTTCTTGGGTATTTTCCAATTGCATGAATAGAGAACCAATCAGAGCTGGGTAGAATGTTAAGGCCTTGATCTTCTCAGCCACGCTTAATGTTGTAGTTGCTTCGGTAGAAGTCAAGTAGATGGAATCTACTCGCGAGTTTAGGAATTGGGATCACATGGGTTCGGTCGAGCGAGAGCTTCACCATTGAAAATATGAGACCATGCATGGATTAGGAGCAGCATGACACAGGGGCATATGTGAGCCGTATCTGTGTCTGTGTCGGTCGAGAAACGATTCATGTGCAACCCTTTTGAGCAAGTATGAATGTACCGAAAGCATAGTGAATATATAGGACCCAGGAAACCGATGTAACTTGTCCACCTTAGCATTGAGTCATAACCCACCTCCTTATAGGTGCGGGTTGAAAGCAGCAAGGTGTAAATCTGCCAGTGGGTAAATCATACTCTGTGTGGGGGACTCCTGCTCCTAGCAGTGCGACCAGTTCAGCAAGTAGGTAGCTGGTAAAAGGTTATCGCGTAGAGTATTAGTGGAGTGTGACTTCACAGCTCCGAGTGTAGGTGTATGTGTCATGCTATTCGGGTATCCCTACAGGTGTATATCGATTCGAGTCACCGTCCCTCGAAGTTATTGATTACCGCTTGTTCATTGCGTCGTGACATAGATAATTACTTGTAGCAGAATATTATTGAATCATACTTTATGAATTAATCTTGTATTGATACTTGCAATGCTCTAGATAGGTTGCTCACTAAATTACAGATTCTTGAAGCTTTAATTTGCTGCTAAAGGCTGAAAGTAAGAATGAACTTGTAGGTGAGTCGTTTATTGCAAATAGTTGTCCTATGTTCTATGTTCCATGCATATAGAGTTTCATTTTTAGTGGAGATAGTTATGTCTTTCGAAGCATTTGAGCTCACGGTTGCGGATCCCAAAACTGGACATACACTACTACAAAAAGCTTCATTGCAGGTGGCTCTAAACGTATTATCATAAGCGGATTTCAAAACCACCTGAAATGAAGAGCCGTGAAAGTAAGCCATTTTCACAGGAGGCTCTAGAAACCGCATGTGCTAATGATTTTCCACGGGTGGTTGTTTACGTACAACGTGCCGCTTGTGATGATGCATTATCTCAGGCGGGTCCTAACATACAACTCCGCCTGTGGTAAAGCATTAGGATAGAACTAATTAAACCCTATTATTTCTAATTTCCCAATCTAATTTAAATATTAGCAATCACAAATATATTCAATGCAATTCATAGTTTATATATTGCAATTCATACTTCATACATTGCAAACAATAGCTTCATATATTACAATTCATAGTGTGTACATTGTGTAGGATCGAAGAGCATGTGAAAAGCTACCAGAGGAAGGGTGAATGGTAGATTAAAACTTTTTCAGCAGAAGCAACAAAAACTCCTATGCAGAAAACTATTCTAGTAAATAAAATGTGTGTGCGACTGATCTAGATGAGTTAAACCATGAAAAAACTAGTATAGATAGTATATAATCTTGTCACGGAGACAACACAACAAGAATCACGATAAACCGTCAAGTAAAACTTATGTTATGACCGAAACCCTGAGCAAAGGTCAATCTGTTCTAACAGAGAGCAAACAGATCTGCTATAATACAACTAAACTCATATAAAAAAAAGCTCATCCAAGTCATACTATCAAGTCTCTTACACTATCACATCAATGAGATACATAGAATAGTGTAAGCCATGCTAGAGATCAAATGTAATTTTTAATTTAAGCATGTCATGATCTCACAAACTTAACTATTTCAAGACCTGAAAGCATGACTCATGTTGCTGCATTTTTATTATTTATTACGCACAAATTTGGATCATATGCTATTTGCAAGAGAGTATATGGCACATTATCCTTATTCTAACCAACCTAGCTAAGCTTATGCCATTTGACAATCAGAAGCTTAAGAACATGGTTTTAGTCATATACACATTTTCTTCCATGTTCATATTTAAGTGAAATGATAAGACATCTCAAAAGAATAAGTGTGATGCTTGCATATTCTCTTGATCTTTTCTTATTTTTTTATTTGATCATGAATGTATAAACAGCATGTGAGCATGCAACAAGTTCAAAACAGCAAGAAAGTTCAATCATTACCAGATTTAGTGTCAGTAATTATTCCAGTTACTAGTCATGGCAAAGACTACAAAATGTATAATACGAGTAATGTGGAAAGAACTTTTAGCATGTAAAAGGAATCACAAAGTCATATATGTATGATTTACTACGCTAATATTATTTTAAATTCAGATTCACACATATACTTCCCAAGTTTCAAAACTCCTCCTCAATTTAATCCATGAGGATGCATAACCCCTATTTCACTAAGAATGAAACAAAAAAAATGAGTGAAATCCATAGGTTTTTAAAATGTTAGACAACTGTTGTTCGGTATCTATATGGTGAAGCACATTGTTTCCTTTTTTCAACATTATCACAAAGAAAATGATACCTAACATCAATGTGCTTTTTTCTAGAATGTTGCACGGGGTTTTTAGCAATGCAAATGGCACTAGTGTTATCACAAAACATGGGAACACTATCTAGATCAACCCCATATTCCTTAAGTGTTTGAACAATCTAAAGAATTTTTGTGGAAGCGCTAGCAGCAGCTACATATTTAGATTCGACCATAGATTGTGCAACTGAACTTTGTATTCTAGAAGACCAAACAACGAGTGAATTACCAAGAAATTGACAAGCACCTGAAGTTCTTTTCCTATCAATCCTTCAACCCCCAAAATAAGCATTCGAAAAATCTTTCAAAGTAACGGTTGAGGGAGAAGGAAGAAAAATGTCAAATTCTTGAGTTCCATGTAAGTACCTGACAATTCTTTTGACGGCTTGACGATGTGAAGCAGGTGGGGAAGCTTGAAATCGTGCACAAATACATACCCTTAATTGTATGTCCGGTCTTGATGTCGTGAGGTACAAAGGTGACCTCATCATGCTTCCATATTCTTTTTGATCCACGGGTTCACCATATTCATCAACTTCAAGTGTCGTTGTTGTTCCCATTGGTGTTTGAAGAGGCTTGATGTTTTCCACGTTGAAACGCTTAAGGTGAGCGTGTACTTTGTTTGATGCACAAAAGTTCCTTCTTTTGTTTGATTTGCAGCCCCAAAAAGTATATGAGTTCTCCCATCATACTCATCTCGAATTCCGAACTCATCATAGCTGAAAACTTGGACAAAGGATCATAAAAAAGCACAATCAAAGATAATATCATCCACATACACTTGAACGAATAGTGAGTTATTGCCATGCTTAAGCACAAAAAGAGTGTTATCAACCTTTACCATGGTAAAGCCCTTTTCAAGTAAGAATGTTTTTAACCTATCATAGCATATTCTAAGGGCTTGTTTGAGATGGTTCAAGGCATTTGATAGTTTGTAAACATGATTAGGGAAATCTGGATTTTCAAGACCCAATGGTTTTTTGACAAAAAACTCCTCATCCATGTAGGCATTAAGAAAAGCACTTTTAACATCCATGTGATATAACTTGAATTCATTAGATGCAGCAAAGGAAAATAAAATTATTGTGGCTTCTAATCTAGCAACGTGAGCAAAAGTTGTGTCAAAATCTAGACCTTCAACTTGTGTGAAACCTTGAGCAACCAACCTGGCCTTATTCCTAATCACAACCCCATCCCCGCTTTGTTTATTTTTAAAAACCCAGTTAGTTCCAATTAAAGTGTGACCTTGACGTGGAGGTACAAGTTTCCAAACATTATTTCTTTCAAAATTTTCTAACTCTTCTTGCATGGCAATAATCCATGATTCATTAGTAAGTGCATGTGATATATCTTAGGGTTCAAAAGAAGCAACAGAAGCAGAATGAACATGAGAGTTTGGATCACAAAACCTAGACCGTGTAACTCGTTGATGCAAGCTTCCAATGATCTATTGTGGATGATAACTTTTTAGGACGCAGAGGGGAGTAGACACTTCACAAGCTCATTCTTCTTCATGTTCATCACAAATCAAAGATCTTGTGGCTTGGGGAAGATCTGAACAAGTAGTAGTGATCGTTGGTGCTAGTTGTGGAGCGGGATCAAGAGCTAGAACTATGATATTAGCTTCTGAATTTTTGGGCAGCAACACCACTTCTTCCTCATCTTTGACAAAAATTACTCTCCCTCTGTGGATATTAGAGCTAGTAACTGAGCTAGTTCATCAAAAGAAACATTACAAGTCTCTACAATTTTGTTAGTGTCAAGTAAAAGCACACGGTAGCATCTAGTATGAGATGGAGATCAAAGAAACATGCCATCAACAGCTATAGCTTAAGATTTATGAAGATTACCATGTTTATTAACAAAGAATTTGCAACCAAAGACCCTATAGTGTGTGATACTAGGCCTATGTCCAAACCGAAGCTCATATAGAGTTTTTCCTAGCTTAGCACGCAAGGAAACACGATTTGAGACTGTCTATGTTTGGATCCGGCAGATCTCTCGACAATACCGTTGGTAGATTGAGGAGTTGTAGTTCGGTAATGGGCACGCAGAGATTCAAGAAGGTGAAAGACAAGTGGACACAGAGATTTACGTGGTTCAGGCCACCTCAGCATAATACCCTAATCCACGGGGTGTGTTAGTGTTGTATTGAGCGTGTGAGTCTAGAAGAAGCTCCAGAAGAAGAAGCTCGTCTAGGTCAGGGAGTCCAGAAGAGGTATGGAGAGGTCCCTTGTGTATCGTCGACCAATACTTTTATAGTACAAGGACTATTCGTTACACCGTTATCCCGGCCCAACATGTGGCCCCAGCGGTTACACATGCTTGATACACAATTAATGAGGTTAATTACCCTTAATAGCTCGATAACAGGCCTTAACAGTGTCGTTACCGATATTAAGGGCCATCCGATTGAGTTTCATTAATATGGCATTAATGAAACTTAATCGAGTCTTGAAGTCTTTGATTGCTCCTTGAAGGTCTGGAGCCATTAGGGGTCCGACAGCCTGATTGTTGAAGTTGAAGGTCCGACGGTTCAGCCTCGTGGCAGCTCTGGAGCTTACCGTCGTGGACGGGTAGGTCCGGTGCTGCTGGACACATGTCGGCACCGAAGCTTCCCTCTGTCTGGGTTTAGGTCTGGGGATGCCATACCGGTATCTAGTCCGGAGCTTTCCCATGTGTGGGCGATAGCTCCATTCTTCGGTTTTTGAGCCGTGTCTTCAAGGGTCTTCGGATGTGCCATTGGCGATAGTATGCAGTTAAACCACCGCCGCGTGGCATATCCTGGATGCGGCAGGTGAGATCTCAGTGTGCGGATCTCACGAAATTGAAGGTCACCGGTTCTCGATACGAAAATCATATCGGTTCCGCGCTCCCTGTCAGGCCGCCGCCTTCGGGTTTCCCGCCTTTCATGATTACTATCGTTCGCCTGGGGTATGGACCTCGACTTGATCGTCGGGGTGGCCCCAGTCCCCCTTGTCATTTGCAGGGTCAAGTTTTTGACTGGTATCGTCAGCTCCTCTGCAGTTTCCATCCAAGCGTCGCGGGGGCTTACTTAAGAAGGAAAGCACGCACCGTTTGGGTGTTTTTTACGCCTTTCATTCGAACTTGCGCTCAAACCCTCCAAACTTTCGCTTGTTTTCCATCTCTTGCCCCGCTGTGCCACGATGGAGTTGGGTCTCTGCCATAGCCGACTGAAGACCGACAGTGATTTGAAGAAGGTTCGGGCCCTCATGGGGTGGTCCCATGACTTCTTCAACAACTTGGTCCGCGCCGACAAGCTTCTGTTTGAGAAGGAACACGCCGGCCCTATAACCCTAAAACCCTAAACCCTAAACCCTAAACACGCCAGCGACATGGTGTACTTCTCCGCGTACGCCATGGTGGGGATGATCCCACCTTTCTCCTCTTTCTTCTTGATGCTGCTAAACTTCTATGGTCTGCAGCTGTATCACCTTGGCCCCCACTCCATTCTACTAGTGTCGATCTTTGTCCACTTCTGCGAGATGTGGGTGGGCATTCCCCCTTGCATTGAGCTCTTCGGCACCTTCTTCACTATCCACACTACGGGTAGGAGTGACGAGTACCTTGGCTTCTACTATTTTGTGAAGCGCAAGAAGTGCCTGTACAAGTACTTGCGGTCGTTCCCTTCTAGGAAGTGGGACAACTGGAAGAAGGATTGGATTGTCATCAGGGTGGTGAAGCACGAGAAGATGGAGTTGATGGAAGACCTCCCCAACATCGACACTGAAGTTTGGAGTGAAGCTCCGGTGTTGTCGGACGCCTTCAACCCTGCTCTGACCAGGATTCGCCTGTGCGTGGAAGGAGGGTGACTCCTGAGGCGATGTTTTGCAACTTCCTGACCAACAGGTGGGCTCCGCTGAAGAAGAGGGAGAAGCTTGCTTGGGCCCTCAACAGTATGATGGACGATGACCGGATCGAGACCGGTTTGAAGTCCAACATGGAGGGTGCAACTTTGGAGTTCCAACTCAAGAAGTTCCAGCACGGCATCGACGTCGAGGGTGACGACTTGGCTCCGCCGGTAGCTTTCCTGCCTCTGAACATGGAGGCAGAGTTCAGCAGGGAGCTCCAGCGAATGCTGTCGGTGCTTGACGACCCTAGTGTCATTGAGAGGCGTTCGACCACCGGGTTGGCGATCTCCGGAGCTCCTGAAGGCGGCTCCGCTCCCGCCCCAAATTCAAGAACAGAAGTCGTCCGCAAGGGCAAGGAGTTGGCCGAGCCCTAGAGCCGTAAAAGGAAGCTGAAGCATGCCGATGGAAGGTACGCCAGGCCTGCTTCTTCCATGGCGGCTCCTTCTCCCCGGAGGGTGAGGTCTTCAACGGTGGCATCTACTCCAGCAGCGGCAACTTCCCGGGGTGTTAGCTCTGGCCAAGTGACTTCAGTACAAGGGCCAGCTGAGGGCTCTGGGTCCGGAGGTCCTTCCCGGTCGAGGGGGGCCTCGACCAAGGCAATGCCGATAGCAGCAGCAAGCTCCGGGGGAACTTCTGGGACTACCACGCCAGTGGCGGCTGGGGCAAGTCCGGAGCGTCCAGAAAAGAGGTTTCGTGCTAACTGGTGCGGAAGCCTTCTGGGGTAATTTTTGATTTTTTACCCCAGCCAACTATTTTATTGTTATATCTGTATTTTGAGTTTCTTCATCCTTCATCCACAACGTGCCTAAGAAAAGGGATGAAGCTCCGGTCCCTGCAGCAGCTGTTGAGGCTATGCAGACTGAAGCTTCAGCTCCAATTCTAGCGCCGCCCCAAGAGGTGGCTGAGGCTATGGCAGCTCCGACGCTGGCTGTCATGGTCTTGGACCTCGACTCATCCCCAGAGGCTCCCGTGGTAGTGTCGGACCACGAGAATGAAGATGTACCAGCGGTACCAGCCCCGGAGGTTGAAGCTCTGGGTTTGGATGCTGAGATGTTGGACGCTCCGGCCACAGAGCCGGAGGTAGCTGCGATTCCGGCCCTAGAGTCAGATGTTGTTGAAGCCCCGGCAAACGAGCCGGTGGTTGATGAGGTCCCGGCGGTGGAGCCGGGTGTTGATGAAGTTCTGACACTTGGGCCAGTTGTTGAGGAAGCTCCGATGGTAGAGCCGGTTGCTGCAGAAGTTCCGGCTGTAGAGCCGGTCGTTGAAGAGGTTCTGGCGTCCGATCTAGTTGCTGCAGGGGTGTCAAAGCCTGAGCCCATGATGGTCGAAGTGCCAACGCCTGAGCCCATGATGGTCGAAGCGCCAACACTTGAGCCAGCGGTGGAGGAGGCGCCTGCTTCGGAGCCTGAAGTAGCTTCTACTCCAACCGAACCTTCAACACTTGCTTCGGAAGTGGTGATCCTGGAGGTGCCCACTACTGAGCCAGGGTGTCAAGATGAAGCTTCTGGCCCCCTGCCTGAGGGGCCAGTTGTTGATGACCTGGCAGCGGGACCTTCGGAGCCAATTCTGGAGGTCGGCACTTCTGCTGCAAAACCTTCCTCGGCAGCGGCCGAGGCTATCCCGGAGGACGGCCTTAGTGCCGTGGAAGCTCAGGGGACCGCTCTTGTAGAGTGGGACCCAATTTTTGTTACTAAAAACCCGCTGGAGACAGCGGAGAGGACCTCGGCAGGTCCGGACCCAATCCCGCTATCGTTGTCTATTGACAACGCCTGTTCCAGTCTTTGCCAGGTCCAGCTAGCTTTCTACCACAACAGCAAGGCCCTCGAGGAGGACCGTCAAACTTATAGGAGGTGGCGCAAGCGGCTCCATTTCGAGACCAAGCTGGCACAGTCGAGGCTGGCTGACGACAAGGAGTGGGTGCAGAGGGAGAAAGTCTACCTGGAGTACTAGTGTAAGCTGTTGGATGAGAGGGAAAGCATGGCGCGATACCATGACAACCAGTCTCGGGCCATCTACGAGCAGGCCAAAGCTGCAAATAGCGCAACATATGACCGCCAGGAGAGGCTCGCCGCCATCCACGATAGTCTCGTCAAGCGCCGGGAGGCTCTTGAGGTGTGCGAGAGAATGCTCGAATATGAAGAGCAAAAACTCCTAGAGCTGCGGGAAGACCTCGTGAAGAAGGAGGAAGAGCTTGTCCAAAAGACAGCTCTTGCTGACAAGAGCCTCAAAGAACGCACCAAGAAATCTGAGGAGCGTTGCGAGGAAGAGTAGAAGAATCCCTGGGAGCGAGGGCAAGATCTCTACAAGAAGGAGAATGTCGTCGCTGCTAGGGAGAAGAAAGTGCGGGGCCGAGAGAAGGATCTGGTCAACCGCCGGAATGAGATCCACCCACGGGAGGAAGAGCTCAGTAAACTCGAAAGAAAGGTTGCTGAAAAGATTCAGTAGAATGCCAAAGAGGTGGACCATCTTGCTCGGGAGAAATCGGAGCTTGCAGCGGCCAAAAGATCCTTGGAGGAGATGCGAAGCGAAAGGGCTACGGAGTCCCAACAAGTTTGTGACTTCCTGGGCAAAGCCAATGACGTGCTGACGCCAATGGGCTTCAGTCCCGTGCGTCCGGAAGATCCGGAGTCGTCGCTGGACCAGGCGTTGGAGGCGCTGAGTTCAGCAGGCAACAAGCTCACCAAGATGGGCGATGTCATCGCGGATCAGCTGGAAACTGAGGGATAGTCCCCAGGGAAGAACGTCGCAGAGTTTATGTTGACGTGCTACACCAGCCGGGACCCTCAATTCCCCCTGGACCCGGTGCTTGAAGACCCTATCAAATGAGAGGGAGAATCCGCCCGAGCCAGTGTATTGGAGGTTGCCCAGAAGTTCGCCCAGTTCTTCCACAGGGTCTAGGACCATCTCTTTGTAGCTCCCGCTTGTATTCTCTCTTCTTCTTCTCCAATTTTGTAATCTCTTGTGTCCAAATGAATGAAATCCAATTTTTTTTTTTTTGAATTTCAATTTTTGTCTTCAACACCTTTGTCTCATTTGGCCCCCTGGTAGATGTACACGATTTGATTGTGAACATGTACCAAGAGGATGTAACAGTTGTTGAAGACTTGCGTGCTTTGAACTTGTAGTATGTAGGTCCGAAGTCTTCGATAGTGTAGGCCCCCTAAGATTGTCGGAGCTTAGTGGCTCTGGCATTGACCATCGTCGGAGATTAGTAGCTCTGACAGTAGTCTCCATCAACGCGTAAAGCATCAACAGTTAGCTCTCTGAGGTGTCGGAGCTTGGTAGCTCCGGCAGTGACCTCTGTCAACACGTGGTGTATCGACAACAGACTCCTCTATAGCGTCTTTCCACCGTCTTTTCTTCATGTTGACGGTTTGCCTCCTAGCTTTACTAGAGCTGAGTAGCTCTGGCGATGATCAATGTTAGTGTTTGAACAACGACCACAAACCCCCTAGAGGATGTCGGAGCTTTGGCAGCTCCAGCTTCATTCACCATCATCATGAAATATTTATTTTTCCTGCACACTGAAGTCAAGAAAAACAGTAAAATCCACTTCCTATCTATAACTTCGTTGCGGCTTACTATTCCCGAGAAAGTTTTTGGTCGAACAAAATTCTAAATACAATCAAGAGCGTCGTCTTGTTTCCTTTAGGCCCGATCATTTCTGGACTCTTCTTACTTTGGCCTGGCGGGGTGTAGGTAGAGTGGCGTACTTAGGGTGCATGACCAGGCTAAGTCGATAGCACACTCCGGCCCTAGATTGGTATGGCAGCATTTAGACGAGTAGACCATCCACAATATTTGGACCCGGAAGAATAGACAATGCAACTCGAATTGTACATGAATTGGTCGAGCTAAAATTTCTTAAGAACTGCACAACTTTGTTATAGACAAGAAAGAGAAAAATAAAAAATATTGAGCCTATACAAAGTAAATGCACGTGGAGTTTGTTTTCACATAATGATGTCTTTCATTATAGGTCCGGGGTACAGGGGAAACAAGTACACTCTTAGGGTATGGAACCAGGCTAAGTGTGTTTCGTTTCTTGTTTGACCCAAGGTAGCTAGCTACACTTTTAGTTCTGGGACTGTGACAAGTGTTGCATGGACATTGCGGACCTAATGGGGTAGGTCCGGCTGCCCTCCCGGAGGAGCTACCCGACTCTGTACAATGACTTTATAACATACATCACATGTAATTACAGACTCACTTCCGATATATTAAGCGTGGAACTTACGGAGGTGCTCAATGTTCCAAGGATTTGGGAGAGGTGTCCCATCCTCGGTTGCGAAGCAAACGCTTTCGGGACGGGATACTTTGATCACTCCAAAGGGTCCCTACCAACAAGGGGAGAGTTTGTTTAACCCTTCTCTGAATTGTATTTTCTGTAGCACCAGATCGCCTTCCTCGAGCTGTCTGCTTTTAACATGCCATTGGTGATAGCGCCGAAGAGCTTGGCGGTATCGGGCATTCCGAACAAGTTCTTGGCACCTTCCCTCCACAAGGAGGTCAAGGTCTTCACGTTGGAGTTGGTCCTGCGTGGCTTCGCTGAAGGTCCGGACCCAGAGCGACCCTAAGGTGATTTCCGGAGGAAGGACTGCTTTAGTTTCGTACACCAGGAAGAAGGGTGTCTCTCCAGTTGACCGGTTTGGAGTTGTCATGTTGGCCTATAGAGTGGGCGGAAGCTCTTCGATCCAGTTGGCTCCATGTTTTTTCAGGCGCTCAAATGTGCGTGTCTTGAGTCCTTTTAGGATTTCTGCATTTGCTCTCTCGGCTTGGCCATTGCTTGCCGGGTGAGCTACGGAGGCGTAGCTGACTTGGATGCCGGGGTCTTTGCAGTACCCTTGGAAAGCAGAGCTTGTGAGTTGGGTCCCATTATCTGTTATGATTTTTTTCGGGACTCCAAATCTGCGTACGATGGACTGCAAGAATATGATAGCTGATTGTTTGTTTATTGTCACAGCTAGAGTTGCTTCCGGCCATTTGGTGAACTTGTCAATGGCAACATACAGGAACTTGTAACCTCCGACGGCTCTTGGGAAATGTCCCAATATATCCATCCCCCACACAGCAAAAGGCCATGTAGGAGGTATCATTTGTAGAGGCTGAGCCGGTGTGTGAATTTGTTTTGCATGGAACTGGCATGCTTCGCATTTCTTCACCAGCTCAGTTGCATCCTGGAGCGCTGTAGGACAGTAGAAGCCATGCTGGAAGGCTTTACCAACCAGTGTGAGAGAAGACGTGTGGTTCCCACACTCGCCTCCATGGATTTCTGCGAGAAGCTCTCAACCTTCTTCCCTTGTGATGCACCGCATTAGGACGCCGTTGGCACCGCGTCAGTAGAGATCCCCTTCTACTAGCGTGTATCTTTTAGACAATCTAACTATCAAGTCAGCGGATACATCATCGTTAGGAAGGATATTGTCTTTCAAGTAGCTACGGATCTCCGAGATCCATGCATTGGAGCTTGCTTGAGCATTTGAGTCTTGCGTGCTGGGTTGCTCAGAGCTTCCGGCAGCACCTACGACCCTTCATGGCTGCCATGGTAACAGGGCCATCGGGACCGCCAGCTTCAGGATGCTGTCTCACCCCCTTCAGTCAGTTCGGCAGGCTGAGCTGTGGGTTTTGACAACCTCCGGACGAAGGTTCCGTCAGGAGCTGAAGCTCTGGTTGACTCTTTCGTCGAGAGTTCGTCAGCTTTAGCATTATGGACACGCGGGACATGGTGGTGATCCAGGACTTCGAAGTCCTTATGAAGCCTCTGGACTTCAAGGAGATAAGCAGCTAGTTGAGGATTGTTACAGGAGCATTTACCATTCACCTATTTGATGATGAGCTACGAATCTCCCTTGACCAACAGCTGCTTGACACCATATGATAGTGCCACCTTTAGTCCATATATGAGTTCTTCATACTCCGCCATGTTATTGGTCGCCTTGAAGTCAAGGTGGACCATGTATTTTACCTTTTCCCCGGTTGGAGCGACGAGAAGGACTCCAGCTCTAACCCCCTGCTTTTGCATGGAGCCGTCGAAGTAGAGGGTCTAGTGAGGTTCGGTGAAGACCGGAGCCTTGAGTTCCGGCTACTGCTCACTAGGGCCCCCAGGGTTTGATGGAGAGGGGGTCCATTCCGCCATGAAGTCTGCCAATGCTTAACTCTTGATCGCTTGTCTTGGGACGAACTCAAGATCGAATTCGGCCAATTATGCTGCCCACTTTGCAATGTTCCCAGTAGGGTTGGGATTATGCAAGATAGCACGCAGTGGATAAGAAGTCACCACTAAGATCTTGTGAGCTTGAAAGTAATGGCAAAGCTTCCTGGAGGCGATGAGAATTGCATAGAGCAGCTTGTGCACCTCTAGGTATCAAGTCTTGGCATCATGTAGTACTTCGCTCATGAAGTACACTGGGCGCTGGACTGTCCGGACCCTCCCATAGGGGCCCGGAGCTTCCTCCACATCGACCCGGACCCTCCTTGAGGGGTCCAGACCTGCTTCGAGGACCTCCGGGTCCTTGCTGGACGAACCCAGAGATTCTTCTGGAGCGACCTGGACCCTCCCGGAGTGGTCCAGATCTTCTGGAGTAACTCCTTGTATATCCAAGTCTGGGGGCTGGGACCCAGACTCACCTTCATGAACCTCCGGACCCTCCCGGAGGGGTCTGGATTCCTGAGCTTGGGATGGTTCTGGTCTCTCTGCAACCAGGACCATGCTGACAACCTCGTTGGCTGCTGAAATGTAAAGCAGTAAGGGCTCACCAGGGTTCGGAGCTACCAAGGTTGGTAGAGTGGTGAGGAGCTGCTTTAACTCCTGGAACGTCTTTTCTACTTCTACAGACTATTGGAATGGTCCGGACTTCCTCAATAGCTTGAAGAAGGGTAGCGCCCGTTCCGCCAGTCTTGAGATGAACCGGCTGAGGGCGGCTAGACATCCAGTCAGTTTCTAGACGTCCTTGATGCGGGCTGGTGGCCGCATATCCTTAATGGCTTTAATCTTCGCTGGATTTGCCTCTATGCCCCGGTGGTTTACCAGGAAACCAATAAGCTATCCGGAGCCAACCCCAAAGACGCACTTGTCTGGGTTCAGCTTCGTGCGAGTGACTCGCAACTTGTCGAATACTGCTTGCAAAGTGTCAAGGAGTGACTCCTTGTCTTTGATCTTGACGACGATGTCATCAACATACACTTCCACTATGTCTCTGATGAGCTCTCCAAAGGTTTTGTACATAGCTCGTACAAATGTTGAGGTTGTATTCTTGAGACCAAATGGCATGGCAGTATAATAATAGAATCCATCTACTGTGATAAAAGAAGTATGTTCTTTATCTTTCCTAGACATTCTGATTTGATTGTACCCAGAATATGCGTCTAGGAAACACAATAATTCACACCAGGAGGTGGAATCCACTATCTGATCTATTCTAGGTAGTGGGAATGGATCTTTTGGGCATGCCTTATTCATTGTTGTGTAGTCGATACACATCCGAAGCTTCCCGCTGTCCTTGGGTTCAACGATTGGGTTTGCCAGCCATATTGGGTGGAAGACTTCTCGGATGAATCCAGCTTCGAGCAACTTCTTCACTTCTTGTCGTATGAAGTTTTGTCGCTCTACTGATTGCTTCTGAGGCTTCTGGTGCACAGGCCGAGCGTCAAGATAGATCTTCAGATTATGCTCGATCACTTCCCTAGGGATCCCAGGCATTTGCGACGGTTGCCAGGCAAACACCTCAACATTAGCCCGGAGGAAAGTGATGAGCGTGAGTTCCTATTTGTCATTCAGACCTCCCGATATACGGGTGGTCTAAGCGGCATCGGAACCGATTTGGACGACTTTGACAGGGATGTCGGTGTCGCCGCTTGGTTGCACGCGAGGTGCAGAGGTTGAGCCTCGTTGACGAATGCTCGGGGGTTTAGGAGCTTGTTGCTGCCTAGACTCTTCCTCCTGCGATGTAGCAAGCGCATGAAGTTCTTCTAGAGCAGTGACTCTGGCAGTGCGGTCTCCGCGGATCCAGAGAACACCAGCTGGTGTTGGCATCTTCAACACCAGGTAGCCATAATGAGCAGTAGCCATGAACTTCTACATGGCGAGCCTGCCCAAAATGGCGTTGAAAGGTAAGTTGATCTGAGCAACATCAAAGACCAACTTCTTAGTGCGATAATTCTCCCAAGTCCCGAAGGTCATGGCGAGAGTAATGGCACCAAGTGGGGTTATGGCCCCCGGACCTACTTCGGAGAAAGGTCGGGAGGGGCGAAGGTCCAAAGGTCAGAGCTGAAGCTTGATGAAAGCTTTGAAGCTTATGAGGTTTAGCCCTGAACCTCCATCCACCATTACATGGTGGAGTTGAATGTTATTGATGGTCGGAGATACCATCAAAGTAGTTGACCAGCTCCGATCATGTTTTGTGGGTAGTCCGAAGCATCAAAACTGATGGTGTTGTCCATCCACTTTCGATGAGCCTCCGCCCTAGCTGTAGGAGCTACCATAGCCATGTCCCGCCGCATTGTCTTGAGGACACGATGGGAGGTGATGTCCCACGAACCACCAAAGATGGTGTTCATGGTCTTCCAACGCTCATGGTCGGAGACGTCGGAGTCGTCATCGACGAAGGTGTAAACAGCCTTTAGGACCTTTTTAGGGTCCTGAAAGCTTAACTTCTCTTCAGCCGGAGCTTCATCGACTTTCTGTTTTCCTTCACTCTGACGGAAAGGAACTTCTTCCCGGCGCCTGTTGTAGCGCTCGACAAGGCTTTTGGACCTCCCGGCAGTCTTCCAAGCTGTGGCTGTTCGACTTGTGGAGTTGCCACCGTCTTCAGAGGACGGCCGAGGTTGTTTCTTGGAGCATGGCCCCCGCCCACCAGGTGCTGCAGCAGTAGATGTGTCGGTCGACGGCTTCTACTTGCCGTTGGACTTTTTCTTCCTATTGCCACTCGTGGAGATAGTGGCTTCGCCTTTGGAGGATTTTTTACCATCCTCTGGAGGTGGTTTGGAGTGCATTTCACAGCCCTCCGCAGCTTTGGCACACTTGTCTGCTAAGCTGAAGAGCTCCGTGACGCTGGTGATCTCCTTGATAGCCAGCTTCTGTAGCATCTTCATATCTCGTACGCCCTGTCTACGTGCCATGATAACAGAGGCGCTGGAGATAGAAGGAATAGTGTTTCGTACCTCGAAGAACCTCTAGGTGAATGAGCGCAGAGATTCTCCCCCTTCCGCACGACAACATAAAGGTCTAGTTTAGTGTCTGGTCGAGTGTATGAACTCCCGAAATTGGCGGTGAATTTTTGGCACAATTCCTCCCAACTATTGATGGGGTTGTGAGGAAGGCTCATGAACAAGGACCTGGCGGTCCCAGTTAAGGCCACTGGAAAGTAGTTGGCCATTACGGCCTCGTTACCTCCGGCCGCAAGGATTGCGGTGGAGTAAAACTGGAGAAACTCAGCGGGATTAACAGTCCCGTCAAATTTCTCCGGCAGGTGAGGCCGGAACTTTTGTGGCCATCTGACCATGCGTAGGTGCATGGCCAGGGTAGAACAGCCTCCTCCTACTCCTTCGAGAGCAGGACTATCTCGAGCCTCTCGCCTTTTGCGACCACACTCAATATGGACACGGCCATCCTGTTGACGGTAATGGCGATCAAGATCCGCCCGGAGGTCATGAGTTGAAAGCCTGGTTACCGTAGGAGTGTGTCGCACCTCAGAAGGTAGCGACGTAACTTGCTGTGATACAGCACGCCTCCTATTTTGGGAAGCGTGCAGACCAAGTCTGCCTGACACAGTCCGACGCTGCGATGGGGCCCGCTCCGAAGGGGGGGGGGGGACCTTGGTTGCTGATGTGGTCAGCTGCTGCTGCAACCAGATGTTCCACGTCAGCCCTCCACTGCTCCATTTCACCCTGGGATGCACCTGGAGGTGGTGGACGTTGGAGGAGAGCACGCGCTGCATGGAGCGCGTGTTCAGGGTTGTTGTTATTCGCCGATGCGATGACCGACGCTGATGCACCGTCATGCTACCCATCTTGATTTTTTGGTGCAAGCGGTGGCGGTGGAGGCATGACTCCTGCTGGAGCCGTGGCACCTGCTGGTTGCTGCATGTTGGAGGGATTGCCCCCAGCAGGTTGAACAGCAGGATTGTCGTTGGATGATCCAGCAGCTGAGTTCATCATCCTTGAAATCTCTGGCCCTCCCCCTACCTAGCGTGCCAACTGTCGGTGTTTGGATCTGGCAGATCTCAGGACACTACCGTTGGTAGATCGAGGAGTTGTAGTTCAGTAATGGGCGCGCAAAGATTCAATAAGGTGAAAGACAAGTGGACACATAGATTTACGTGGTTCGGGCCGCCTGATCGTAATACCCTACTCCATGGGGTGTGTTATTGTTGTATTGAGCGTGTGAGTCTAGAAGAAGGTCCAGAAGAAGAAGCTCGTCTAGGTCAGGGAGTCCAGAAGAGGTCTGGAGAGGTCCCTTATGTATCGTCGACCAGTCCTTTTATAGTACAAGGACTGGTCGTTACACTGTTAGCCTGGCCTGACATGTGGCCCCGGCGGTTACACATGCTTGATACACAATTAATAAGGTTAATTACCCTTAATAGCCTGGTAACGGGCCTTAACAGCGCCATTACTAGTATTAAGGGCCATCCGATCGAGTGTCATTAATATGGCATTAATGACACTTAATTGGGTCTTGAAGTATCTGATTGCTCCTTGAAGGTTCGGAGCCGCTGGGGGTTCGACAGCCTGATTGTTGAAGTTGAGGGTCCGGCGGTTCAGCCACGTGGCAGCGCTGGAGCTTACCGTCGTGGACGGGTAGGTCAGGTGTTGTTGGACACGTGTCGGCACCGGAGCTTCCCTCCGTTTGGGGTTCGGTCCACGGATGCCATACCGGTATCTAGTACGGAGCTTTCCCATGTGTGGGCGATAGCTCCAGTCTTATGATACACGTTGCGGCCCTGGGACTAAACATGTCGGGGAAGCAGGTCCGGATATGCCTGACATGTGGGGCCTTTAGAGGTCTTCAAATCTGGTAGATGAAGTCTCCTTGTGATCTTTGCAATCCCAAGGGCTATCCGGTACATAGGGTACCGACAGAGACTGTTGACGGTCCTTAAATGTCATATTTATACCGTCAATTCACCTCATAACATGCACAAAAGAGAAACACAACGTAGTGGTAGGGTTAAAAAGTAACCAATTCCACAAGTGTTGGTGTTTATTTGTATGCAGGTGAATTTATACCCAAAATACCAAGACATACAGGGGGTAATCTAGAAAATTGGATTTCGACAAATTAGGTGATGCCACGTGTCATCACATGGATCAAATGGCCCACAAACGTAAGTATCCGAGGCCATCCAATGGTGTAGCACCCACATAAGGCGATAGGACCCACCTGGTAGAGACCTGGAGGAAGCACAACCCCAACAGGGCTGAGACCAGGTCGGCCGACCTCCTTAGTCGGCCAACTAGGGAGTGGCGCCAAACAAGGTCAAATGCCACGTGTTGGCAACTCCCGGCTTGAAAAAGTCTAGGGTGACTGATTCGCGCGTATTTGGTGGCACTAACTGACCCTTCTCCCCCCTATAAATTGAACCCCACAACTCACTTCACACACACACACCAAAAGTTGAGAATAAAATACCACTCCTAAGGTTTAGAGTAGTTCTAGAGGCTGCCAAGTAGAAGGAGAGTGTCGTGAGAGTTTAGGAGAAGGAGGCTTGGGCTTGCCAAGTCCCTCTTCTACACTTGTATCCCTACAAAGGTGTACTCAAATCAAGTAAGCCATTTTGTGAATTCATTTCAAGTTTGATTCTCAAATCATAGTAGTTTGCACAAGTAGTACGTGTTGGTTCATTGCATTAATTTATTAGAGCCACTAGTTTTGGCTTTGTGTTCAAAACAACTAGAGTTGTGATTTAGAACGTAAGAGTGGTGCTTAGGTTAGAAATCACGAGTGAATATCTTGTAGACCCACCGATTGAAGAAGTAGGCAGTAGGTGGTGAAAGCCCTATCAGTCCTTAACAATCTTCCTCATTCAGCTATGCCATAGGCTCTTGGCGGGGGGTGTCCAAGTGTTGCTAGCGGTAAACCCGTGCCCGAAGCAAAAAGCTACTTCAAGTTCCTTTGAATTAGAATCAATACTTTGAATTCCTCTCTCTTCCTTGCCTACAAAAAACATTGTGTCCTTGGGTGAATTAGTTCGTAAGAGTACACACATGTTCCTTGGATTCGATAACCTTGGGAATACTCCCTTAAGGGGAAGTGCTACACGACAATTTTTGTGCGCTTGCGGATTTTTATCTAAGATGTAAGAAACGTCAACAAGCATTTCTAGCACCATTGCTGGGGAACGGTTGCTGTTAATCTTCGAACCTTGTTGACCCTCGTATCTCTCTTCTTATCTTATCCTACCTTTCCTTACCACCACCACATATATGGATCAGCCCACCATTCTTTCACATTCAGCCACAAAGGGCATGTTCTGTGAGCCACCGCCTTCGGCAGAACCCATATGTTTTGCTAGATATGAACTTTGCCCTGGCTTTATAGCCATGGTTCGGGAACAATCCTTCTTAGGAACGGATTGTGAAAACCCTTACCACCATCTAAGAGAGTTCGAACAATTGTGTTCATTCCTCCTAATCAAGGGTATGACGTAAGAAACTCTCAAATGAAGTTGTCTCCTTTTTCCCTTAAATAAAAAGCCAAACAATGGTACGACCGCAACGTTGGGAAGAAAAATGGAATTGGAGTGAACTAAAAGACAGATTTTCTCTTGCTTTCGTTCCAATTGCCCGAATTATTTCCTTACGGAAGGAAGTACTATGATTCCAGCAGATGGAAAAGGAGTTTTTAGGTGCAGCTTGGGATATATTTTCTCTTTTGAGAAATTCCGGCCCAGATTTGTCCATCCCTGATCCATTGCTTTTGCATCACTTCTACATGGGATTGAACAAAGATTCTGCCCTATATCTCGACATTACGGCTGGAGGATCCTTTCTCCATAAGACGCCAGAAGAAGGAAAGGATCTTATAGACCGAATTCTAGAAAATTCTTCCTTCATTATGGGTCTTAATGACCCCCCTCGAGATGAAGTGGTGTCAAGATTTGAGGATAAATCCATGGACAAGGAAGAACTAATCTCTTGCTTATATCAAACCTTGACAGAGGAATCCTCTCCCGAACCCAAAACTATGAAGGAAGAAAAAATTTCAACCTTCAACGTTTCCCTTCTACTCCAAGGACGAGATATGTAACACCCTCATTTTCATGCATCATGCCCTGCATACATTATTATATGTGTCTAACATTAATCCACACAAAAAGGAACAAGTTAAAATAAATTAGAAACAAAATCACACTTAAGAATTCTGGGAATTGCGGACTAGTGTGATTTTGTTGTGGACTTGTACGATTTCTCTCTGACCTCGATCGAACTTGTCCATTTTTCTATGGACTAGCCTGTTTTTGCCTCTGGACACTTTCGGGCTTGTCCAGTCCTGTGTGGACTAGTCCGGTATTTCAAAACCCTTGGAAAATTCGCTAAGTCCCTGGATTTGTCTGGACTAGTCCGGTACTCCAGCGGACTTGTCCGTTTTCCTCTCTGACTAAAGTCGAACTTGTCCAATTTTAGGCCAAACTTGTCTGTTTTTCCCCTCTGGATAAGTTCGGACTTGTCCGATGTCCAGTCCGGACTTGTTCGATTTCTCTATGGACAACTTCGGACTACTCCGACCCTTTTCAGACATATCAGATAAATCGTGACTCAGAGTTGATCTCTTGTCTCACGATTTGTTTCTTGATTTTTACGTTAAGTGGGCCTAGGGACATCATGCCTAACCCTTTTAGAGCCCATGAGGGACTCTAAACTGACCTCTACTCACCCCCAAACTCGAAATCCATCTAACCCTAGCCTTCACCTCTATATAAAAAACCCCACCCCTTGGCTTGACATCTATTTGACACTTTTCTACCTCACCCAAACCCTAGCTCATGGATAGCCGCCACCAAGGAGGGAGAAGGAGATCTAGAGCAATAAGAAGAAGAGAAGGAAACGAAAAAGGATCAATATCTCCATCAACTTCGCGTTCTTCGTCAACAATCCACCATCAAGTTCTTCACCAACCCTAGATCATTCAAGATCCAAGTGTTGCCTCCAAGATCCTTGGTTCATTGTAGTTCTAAACACCTGGTATACCTTCTATTCTCTTTTCCTTACTTGAATTCAACCCCAAATCTCCAAATTCATGTCAATCTAGAAAAACCCTAATCTACTGATCTCGCGCAGTGCGGAGTTGTCCGGTCCCTAGCAGACTAGTCCGACTTTCCTGGTAAATTTATTTTGAATTGATTCTAAAATTAGATCTAATCAACTTCAAACCTGTATAAACTTGTTAAAACAATTTAGAACTAGCTAGTGATCATTAAAAACAACTCATTAACAAGTTCCACCTTGCATTTGCATTAATCATGCATGTCATGTCATATTGAGTAATATTTGTGCACTCTTTGATTGTGTTTCTTGTCTTGCATATTTGTTATGCGGATTAGACGGATTTGCGCTAGAGAGTGCCGCGAAGGATCTACAGCACCAAGAGTTTGAATTCTTTGATCGTAATCAATCCCAAGAGCAAGGCAAGTGTCCTTGGAGCATATTGATGCTATTTTTAAAATAATTTTTGTGTTTACAAACTGCATGCTTGTGTCAATTTTGGTGGGAATCCTATGATAGGAAGTTTACTAGATTTGTTTAACCACCATTGTCACCTGGAATTCATGGTAGAGAGTCGGTATGGGCTTTTTATCTTTTTGCTTCACTTAATTTATTGGGATGGGAAAACACACTACACATTTAGTTATGCATTAATGATAATATGGTTAATATGAACTGGTTAATATGATATGGTAATGGGTCATCTAAGCAAGCTTGGTATGTGGATGGGTTGGATGTTATGGTGGTTTGCTTGCTTTAGATCTAAGGACCGGTTCGTGCGAGAATAAGCCTGGACTACAGTGCCACCATGAGGCCAAGTATGGGTGCGGCATAGCTGATTAATTAGGTCTTTGCCAGTGCTATTTGGACCATTAGGGATGCTCGGGGAAGAGGTAGTCGGATTGGGTTTGTTGATGATTGGTAGGACTACCGTGGGATCTGAATGGCTCAAGAGGGGGTCCTTGGTTGAAGATGTGCTCAGTTGGAGGCATTACCATCGGCCACCAGAATGGCTCAAGAGGGGGCCCTTTCTAAAGGCTATTTTGTGAATTCTTGGTCATAAACCAAATGAAGTGTAATTGGCATAAGGGAGGTTCTTTAGTCGCTGATGGGTGATGAAATCACAAACACACAGGTAAAGTGGTACAAACTCTGCAGAGTCTAATAAACATGGTCGTGCTCCTGGTTATGAGCACCTGGATGACCTACATGATTAGAGGGAACATGGTATTAGGATGGCTTTTGGTTAAGGTTTGGCAATATATTTATGGTATTGGTTGGTTAGAGTTATCTTCTGATATTGATTATGGTTATTGGTGATGAGAAATCTAGAATATGGATGATGGTAATGAATTATAGACTGGTATTATGATGAGTACATGGTTTATGATGGGTTTATTTCACATACATATAATATATTGCTTTTCAAATGTTTTAATGAACTTTTCAGCACTTAGCCTTTATTATATTCGTCATTTGAATTAGCTATATATCATACTTTCCACACTTGCTGAGTACGACATGTACTCACCCTTTCAAATCCCCCCCCCGCAGCAGTTGTAGGTCAGGATTGGGAGTATAATGATGATAATGTGGAGTTCTAGGCTATGTCTACTGTCAGCTTTGCCTATGGAGTGTTGGAGTTGCGCTATACCCTATTGCTTATGCTGCCTAGCTTTTTAGTTTGCTTAATTAGTTTATTTCCGCTGCATTAGTTGAGCTTGTCATTAATATTCATTAGAGTTTGTATTCAAGGATAGTATGAATTGTGTACTAAAAGTACTTACTTAATAATTTGAGTCGTGGTAATTGACTGTATATCGTTTGAGATGCACTTGTGTATGTGTGTTCAACATCCTGGGCACGCATATACTGCACTTGGTTCATTTTCAGAACCGGATGTCAAAAATTGGTATCAGAGCCATAGGTTGACCGTAGGACGCAACCTAGATAGAATAGACACTTTAGAATACATAGGAGCACTCAGGAACCGATGTGTTTTTGTTTAGTGTGTTGTTTGCTATATATTGTTTACTTGTGTGCTTAATAGAGGATTTTGAGATGCTTTAGCTTTGCCATGTCCATGTAGGATAGTATAGGTAGTTGCTTAGATTCATGTCCCTTGATGCATATTGTTAGTTGGGGACGTCTTCTAAATTCTTATTTCTTGCTTTTCTTCAGATGGTGAGGACTCGCAACAAGAAGGATGACAACGATCACTACAGGAAACACGAAAATAAACGATGGCCAAATTAATTGACGACGACTAGATTCCACCGTCGTCAATTAAGCCATAATTGATGATGGTAACCCAGTACGACGACAAACCGTCGTCAATTAGGCTACCCAAGCGGTAATAAATGGACGGTTTCTAATTAGGTGCGTTGTATCATCTCCTCCATTTTCCTTCCCACCCCGCCGCCTGGGTTTCTCCCCAAACCCAACCCAACCCTAGAGTGAGAGAGAGTGGAGAGAGATTGGAAGGCGAAGGTGGCGGAAGGAAGAGGAATGAGGGATAGTCGGCCATCATCCATCCAGATTTAGTAGCTGAGGAGGAGGAGGATGCTGGGCGGGACAGTGCAGATCAACTTGCACGACCTGCAGCCGGTGCCCAGCCTCGACTTCCACCCTGCCCCCGCCCGCCTGGCAACCGCCGGCGCCGACCACGACGTCAAGATCCGTCTTCCTCCTCTTGGGCATCCGCCGCCATTGGGATCGTTGCCTCGAAATCGCTTTCCCATCTCGAGCATTTCATCACCCGTTTCGGCTCCCAGATCTGGGTGGTATCGTCCGACGTATCGGATGACAAGCTCCCCACCGCCACCTTCCAGTGCGGCCTCACGCCCAACGGCACCGCCCACTGCTCCGCTGTCAATCTCATCCGCTTCTCTCCTTCGGGTATGAAATTTGAATGCTGATGAACTACTCTGTTTGAGTCTTCCCGTATGCCTAACCAATGTTTTTCTCTGCATCGACTATGCAGGGCAGTATCTCGCTTCCGGTGCTGACGGTACGTTTGTTTTGATGTTAGGATGTTACGTCAAGTCATAATTACTTGAAAATCTCATTTTACTGTCTATCGAATAGTTCCATTTCCTGATTTTGAAAAGCGCCATGTTACTTAATCCGCAAATGGTGGTATTATTCTGTGGAAATTCCATTTTGTTTGTTTTTGCATTCCAGGTCCATGAAGAGGCGAAGAAATTCTCGTACCAGACTGGTGTTAGGGTGGTTGTTGCATATGGAGGTGCGCCAATTACTCAGCAGGTTTGGTTCCTTCGTCATCTGCAGCTTCAATGAGATTCTGCTTCTGGATTGCAAATGATTGATTCTGGTTATAGGGTGTAACATTTGCTAATAGGATATCTAATTCGTTCTTAATAGGGCATGCATGGGGAGTTGGAGGCTCATGTGTTTTTTGATGAATACAATCTATAACATAAGTTATAGCAGATAAATTTGTTCTTTAGCTAGAGGACATCATAATAAAATGTGTAGCTTAATATTACATCAGTCTGCTATTTATATTGTCCAGTGTGATATGATGCTTGTAACATTAAAAAAACAATATGATTGTGAAGCGTGCTTATACTGACACATTTACCTTACCATTGTTAAATCTGGTTCATTAATACCCTCCGACTCACTATCTTGTTTTGTATGAAATGAAATTACTATTGTGGTTGTGTAATGGAATAATCCTCTTTTCTTATCCATCAAGCTCCTCATCGTTGATTATCTTTGTAATGCACTATTATGGTAATCACTAGTTTGAAATATATGCAATTTGTGTTTGAGCTTGGTCTGATGTTTTCTAATTATTTCTTAGCACTTCTGATTTGCTTTCTTCCTGATTCAATGTTACTGCAATGAAAACAGAGAATGGCATCAGACTTCCTGGACAACTATATCTTCCTAGCTGTTGGAAGAGTTGAATCTAGCACTGAGTTGATTGCCCAAAGAATTGAGTTCGTGCAAGAGGCAGATAAAAGAAGCCACCTGAGGGATCTCCTACATGCTCAAAGAGATACTGGAAAGGTAATTTTTTGATCTGATCTATAAGCCAGTCAATAACCTTTCATAATTTTTTTATTAGAAATGTACTCATATTTTGTTTCTCCTGCAGCAAGCTCTCAAGCTTGTCTTCGTGGAAACCAAAAGGGGTGCTGATTCATTAGAATGCTGGCTGTCTATGATTGGGTTTCCAGCTACCTCTATTCACAGAGATAGAAACCAGCAGGTTTGTTGCTTTGTCAATCCCGGCAGAACATTTTGTTAGAACATGTCATTGTACGCATAGTCATTGTGTTATAGTTACACTGCTCCGTAGTTGGTGTCATGTATTGAGTATTACCACACCATTGTTTCAGTCTGTCTCAACATTACTGTTATTTTCTGTTCTGTAACATACATCGCAAACGCCTTGTTGGTTTACTCATATATCTAGTTCCAAATTCTGCATTCTTAAACGCATTTGACTTGAGCTTCCACCTTGCACCTAGTTAACTTGCTCAATTCTAGCTTTTAATAGGCAAATTTAGTCAAATGTGTATTTTTATACTTATAACTTGTCTAACCACACTTGCACATCACAGGGACCGGCGACGGAGGCTTTTAGTGTGGTGTGTGTCGTGTGTGTAGTGTTTCTGAATTAGTGTTTTGCAATGCTTGTTATGATATATATGCCTATATGATCTCTGTTTTCATATGCTTGTGTGAGCCAAGGCTGGTCTCTAAGCTAGGACACTATTTTCTATTTTTTTTAAATACATACCTTATAGACGACGGTTTTTTGGTGGCCATCGTCTATAAGGAACCTTATAGACGACTGCTTTATTGTCACCGTCGTCTATAAGTAGTCTTATAGACGATGGTTTCCCTATATCATCGTGTATAAGTGTCCCTAGCTGCTACGTGGCGTGGTTAGCTAATTGACGACGGCTGGACGAGGCCGCCGTCAATTATGTTATAGACAACGGTTACCGTCGTCTATAAGATTATAGACGACAAATAATCGTAGAGGGCTGGAAACCATCGTTTATAAGCATTTACCATCGTCTATAGCTTATAGACGACGGTAATGTTTTTATAGACGACGGTTTTTTGTTGTCGTCTATTGTCGGTATTCCTGTAGTGGATGAGGAGGAGAATAATGGAGCACCTCAGTATAACCATGGATAAGGACCTGCTCATGGAGCTATCAACATTGAGCAGCTATTGGCTATGCAAAACCAGCTCATGCAGACCATGATACAAACTATGGGACAGCTGCAGGCTGGTAACATCAACAATCAGCCCCACATGCCTCCACCAGCACCCCCACCTCCTCATAACCGGTTGGGAGAGTTTATGAGGAATAGGCCACCGACCTTTGCTCAAACTGCTGACCCTGTGGATGCAGATGATTGGTTGAAGTCCATGGAGAAGAAACTTGCAATAGTCCAATGCAGTGACCGGGAGAAGGTCTTATTTGCTTCTCATCAATTAGTTGGAGTAGCTGCGGATTGGTGGGATTCTTTATGCAATGCTCATGAGAACCAAGAGAGAGTTACTTGGGCCAAATTCAAGGAGAGTTTCCATTCTCATTATGGGTCAAAAAGAGTTATGATCTTGAAGAGGCAAGAGATTGAAAACTTGAGGCAAGGAAGATCGAGCATCGGTGAATATCTCAACAAGTTCACTCAACTCTCAAGGTATGCGCCTGAGGATGTGACCCGGGACAGCCGGAAGCAATATCTGTTCATGAGGGGCCTTAACAACGAGATCGAAGTCCAATTGCTCAATTGTGATGATGCCAACTTCCAGAAGCTTGTGGACAAAGCAATTGTGGTGGAGAACAAGGTCCGGAAGATGGAGCAAGACAACAAGAGGAAGGAGCCATATCAAGGATAGCAACAAGGAAGTAATGTGTGCCGTCGCTTTGCACCGCCAAGCATTCCTTACGTTAGCTCTTCTGTGCCTGTTTATTGCTATGAAATTGCACCGCGCTCAACTCAGTTTGTGCAGCATTACCCTATTATGCAAGCATCTAGGCCTCCAATGCCTTATGCACCTCGTGCTAATTTTCCTGGTGCAAATGTTCAGAACCAAGCTCGCCCCAATAATTCTGGTGGAGTAAAGAGGTGCTATACTTGTGAAAAAGCTGGACACTTTGTGCATAAATATCCTAAGTCAGGCCTTGGCCAAGGAAGCAATGCGCTGAGGCAAAACCCAAGACCTAATGGAGGACAACTGCAACAGAACTGTGGACAGCAGAATTTTGCTTGTGGCAATGTGAACCATGTCTCTACGGAGGATGCCCAACAAGCGAATGATGTGATGATTGGTATGTTTCTCGCAAACTCCAACCTGATAACTATGTTAATTTTGGAGCTTTGCATTCATTCATTGCATCAAAATATGTTGCCAAGTATAGTTTGTCTATCTCTCAAATGAAGTTTACTCTATTGGTTAAGTCAACTGGAGGAGAGATGAGGACAAATATAGTATGTCCAAAAGTAAGCCTTAGAATAAGGGGGGGTAGACTTCTTCGCCAATCTCATTGTTTTGGATTCTCAAGGATTGGACATTATACTTGGTATGGACTGGTTGAGGAAGCACAATGGAGTTATAGAGTGTGCCACATAGACGGTGAAGTTGACCAACGAGGAAGGGATCACCATAGAGTTTAAAGCAGCTCAAACCACACCGAAGCAATTGGAGCTGAATCATATGGACGGTGCCACAATTTAGGAGATTCCTATGGTGTGCCTCTGATTCCGTGTGAGCCGCAGATCATCCTCCACTGAGGAAATCAGAGGCAACATGCGAATTGGAGGATGATCTCAAGAAGGAATTTTCCTATCTCTTCTCTTCCCCATCAAATCTTGAGGGCGAGATTCATTTTAAGGGGGGTATGTTTGTAACACCCTCCTTTTCATGCATCATGCCCTGCATACATTCATATATGTGTCTAAAATTAATCCACACAAAAAGGAACAAGTTTAAAATGAATTAGAAACAAAACCACACTTATGAATTATGGGAAGCGCGGACCAGTCCGATTTTGGAGCGGACAAGTCCGATTTCTCTCTGACCTCGATCGGACTTGTCCGTTTTTCTGTGGACTAGTATGTTTTTGCCTTTGGTCACTTTCAGACTTTTCCGATCCTGTGGGGACTAGTCCGGTATTCCAAAACCCTTGGAAAATTTGCTAAGTCCCTAAACTTGTCCGGACAAGTCCGGTACTCCAGCGGACTTGTCCGTTTTCCTCTCTGACTAAAATCGGACTTGTCCGATTTTAGGCCAGACTTGTCTATGTTACCCCTCTGGATAAGTTCGGATTTGTCCGATGTCCAGTACAGACATGTCAGATTTCTCTCTGGACAACTTTGGACTAGTTCGGCCCTTTTCGGACTTATACGATAAATCGTGACTGTGAGTTGATCTTTTGTCTCATGACTTGTTTCTTGGGTTTTACGTTAAGTGCGCCTAGTCGTGCCTAACTCTTTTAGAGCCCATGCGGGTCTCTAAACTGACCTCTACTGACCCCAAACTCGAAATCCATCTGACCCTAGCCTCCACCTCTATATAAACAACCCCACCCCTTGGCTTGACATATATTTGCCACTTTTCCACCTTACCAAAACCCTAGCTCGTGGATAGCCACCACCAAGGAGGGAGAAGGATATCTAGAGCAAGAAGAAGACGAGGAGGAAACGAAATAGGATCAATATCTCCAGCAACTTCGTGCTCTTCATCAACAATCCATCATCAAGTTCTTCACCAACCCTAAATCGTTCAAGATCCAAGTGTTGCCTCCAAGATATTTGGTTCATTGGGGTTCTAACACCTGGTATACCTTCTATTTTCTTTTCCTTATGTGAATTCAACCCCAAATCTCCAAATTCACGTCGATCTAGAAAACCCTAATCTGCTAATCTCGCGCAGTGTGGACTTGTCCGGTCCCAAGCGGACTAGTTTGATTTTCCTAGTTAATTTCTTTTGAATTGATTCTAAAATTAGATCTAGTCAACTCCAAACCTGTATAAACTTGTTAAAAGCTATTAGAACTAGCTAGTGATCATTAAAAACAACTCATTAACAAGTTCTACGTTGCATTTGCATTAATCATGCATGTCATGCCATGTTGAGTAATATTTGTGCACTCTCTAATTATGTTTCTTGTCTTGTATATTTGTTGTGTGGATTAGACGGATTTGCGCTAGAGAGTGCCGCGGATAATCTACAACACCAAGAGTTTGAAGTTTTTGATCCTAATCAATTCCAAGAGCAAGGCAAGTGTCTTTGGAGCATATTGATCATCTTTTTAAAATAATGTTTTGTTTGCAAACTGCATGCTTGTGTCAATTTTGGTGGGAATCCTATGATTGGAAGTTTACTAGATTTTTTTAATCACCCTTGTCACCTAGAATTCATGGTTGAGAGTCAGGATGGGCTTTTTACCTTTTTGCTTCGGTTAATTAATTGGGATGGGAAAACACACTACACATTTAATTACGCATTAATGATATTATGGTTAATATGATATGGTAATGGGTGATCTGAGCAAGCCTAGTATGTGGATGGGTTGGATGTCATGGTGGTTTGCTTGCATTAGATCTAAGGACCGGTTCATGTGAGAATAAGCCAGGACTACAATGCCACCACGAGGCCAAGTATGGGTGCGGCATAGCTGTTAAGTAGGGTTTTGCCAGTGCTATTTGGACCATTAGGGATGCTCGGGGAAGTGGTAGTCAGATTGGGTTTGTTGATGATTGGTGGGACTACCCTGGGATCCGAATGGCTCAAGAGGGGGCCCTTAGTTGAAGATGTGCTCAGTTGGAGGCATCGCCACCGGTGAAACCTCAACGAGGTCTAAATAGGCTAGTAATCCCTTTGTAAAGGCTATATTGGGATCTCTTGGCCATACACCAAAGGAAGTATAATTGGCATAAGGGAGGTTGTTTAGTTGCTGACGAGTGATGAAATCACAAACACGTGGGTAAAGTGGTACAAACACTGCAGAGTCTAATAAACTATCATGATAGTCGTGCTCCCGGTTATGAGTATCTTGATGACCTACATGATTAGAGGGAACATGGTATTGTGATGTCTTTTGGTTCTGGCAATATGGTTATGGTATTGGTTGGTTATTACTTAACTTCTGATATTGATTATGGTTATTGGTAATGAAAAATCTGGAATATGGATGATGGTAATGAATTATGGACTGGTATTATGATGATTACATGGTTTATGATGGGTTTATTTCACATACATATAATATATTGCTTTTCAAATGTTTTAATGTACTTTCCAACACATAACCTTTATTATATTCGTCATTTGAATCAGCTACATGTCATAATTTCCACACTTGCTGAGTACGACATGTACTCACCTTTGCAAATCCCCCCCCCCAACAGTTGCAGGTCAGGATTGGGAGTATAACGATGATAATGCAGAGTTCTAGGTCGTGTATACCGTCAACTTTGTTTGTGGAGTGTTGAAGTTGTGCTATACCCTATTGCTTATGCTGCCTAGCTATTTAGTTTGCTTAATTAGTTTATTCGCGCTACATTAGTTTAGCTTATCATAAATATTCATTAGAGTTTGTATTCGAGGATAGTATGATTTTTTTAATAAAAATAC
This sequence comes from Tuctoria greenei, assembly GCA_036927565.1. Classification (NCBI taxonomy): domain Eukaryota; kingdom Viridiplantae; phylum Streptophyta; class Magnoliopsida; order Poales; family Poaceae; genus Tuctoria; species Tuctoria greenei. Next base: position 79,028,497 of record JAYESD010000001.1, on the reverse strand, counting down.
TTATTTAATAATTTGAGCCGTGGTAATCGTCTGTATATCGTTTGTGATGCACTTGTGTATGTGTGTTGAACATCCTGGGCACATATATTGCAATTGGTTCATTTTCGGAACCAGGTGTCACAAGATATTTGGGGATTTTTGAAATACCTCGAAGTACTGTTGCTATTGGAAATCATCATTGATATTAACTCCACCTGACTCACCTAATGGAGTGTTTGTCCAACAGTCAATCAAGGAATTAACCTCTATTCTAAGCAGGGAATGGACCACGAAAGTTGAACAGTCACCCTAAATTCTTTGAGGGACACCAATGAAGGTCTTATACAACCCCACTGTTGGAGCAAATCTCATTTCCGATTCTTCGCTCTCGCGCATTCTGTGTGATGTGCCATTGGCACCAACATGTAAACCCTTACGGGATTCCTTCGGAAACATCCTTAAAGGATGCGGGGTTTTGCAATAGGTGTCTGTAAGACATAAATAAATTGAGGCAATCCTAGACTTCCATGTGTTCAAAATCCAAGATTTTGACATTATGATTGGGATTTCAATTAAGAAATTTCTCATGGAAATTCCCTTGGAAGGAAACTTCAATGTCAAACTTGGAGGGAGAAAGTTCTCTATTCCAATCCTGTGTTCCAAGAACACATAAACAGAATCTCCCATCCAGGATGATATATTATAGGAGGTTAGAACTCTTCAATTCCTACACCCCCTAAAATTGAAGGAGAAAAGATTTCATCCAAGAGGAGGATGAATTTGAGGAGGCAATTGAATTGCCAAAAGAAGAGTTCTTCCCAAAACCTCATGTTGAGATAAAAATTCTACCTCCAGGCCTACATTATGCATTTCTAAATGGCGATTTGGAAGCCCCTGCTTTCAGATGATGAGACACTCAAACTAATAGCCATGTTAGAAAAGCATGGAGCTATTTTTGTCTATTCACTAGAGGATCTCAAGGGGATTAGTCCAACATTATGGACCCATCGCATTCCTGTTGACCTCGAGAGTGTCCCCTCAACGGGACGCTAATTCGAATTAGTGAATGGGTCAGCCCAGTTCAAGTAGTGCCTAAGAAGTGAGGTATGACGGTCATTAAAAATGAGAAGAATGATTTAATTCCACAACGAACCGTCATGGGTTGGAGGATCTATAGATTACCGAAAACTTAAGAAGGCTACAAGGAAGGATCATTTTTCGCTGCCCTTCATTGATGAGATGTTAGAGCGGTTGGCAAAACACTCCTACTTTTGTTTCCTTGATGGGTATTCGGGTTATCATCAAATCCCAATCCATCCTGACGATCAAAGTAGGACGACATTCACATGTCCCAATTGAATTATGCATACCGGTGTAGGTCCATTGGATTGTGTGATGCTCTGGCTTCTTTTCAAAGATGCATGATGTCTATCTTTTTCGACATGATTGAGGAGATCATGGAAGTTTTCATGGATGATTTTTCTATCTATGGGAAAACTTTTGATCATTGTCTAGAAAATTTAGACAAAGTCTTACAAAGATGCCAAGAGAAGGACCTTGTACTTAATAGGGAAAAGTGCTATTTCATGGTCCGTGAAGGCATCGTTCTTAGACACTTAGTGTCCGAGAGAGGTATAGAGGTGGACAAATTTGAGATCATTGAAAAACTTCCACCTCCTATCATTGTTAAGGGAATCCGCAGCTTTATAGGTCATGCGGAGTTCTATTGGCGATGCATGAAAGACATCTCAAAAGTCGCTAGACCCCTCACCAACCTATTAGCTAAAGAAGCTCCCTTTGATTTCGATGATGAATGCCTTAAATCATTTCATACACTCAAATAGGCACTCATCTCAACTCCAATCATTCAACATCTCGATTGGACGCTAATTCGAAATCATGAGTGATGCTAGTGATTTTGCTGTTGGTGCGGTCCTAGACCAAATCAAAGATAAAAAGCATCATTCAATAGCCTATTCTAGAAAAATTCTAGCAAGAGCTCAACTCAATTATGCCACAACTGAAAAAGAGCTCTTGGCTATAGTTTTTTTTATCGAGAAGTTTAGGTCCTATTCGGTATGTGCCAAGGTCATTGTCTATACAAACCATGATGCCTTGAAGTATTTGCTGACCGAAAAGGATGCTAAACCAAGGCTAATCAGTTGGATTCTTCTAGTCCAAGAGTTTGATTCAGAATTCAATGATAAGAAAGGAGTAGAGAATTCCATAGCAGATCATCTCTCACGTATGGAAGTCACCCAAACAATGGACATTCCTATCAATGACTTCCCACAAGATAATATGCTTGTCAAAGTGATTGACTCTCACCCTTGGTATGCGGATATCATGAACTTCATGGTCACGGGGTAGTACCACCGGGTGAAAACAAAAAGAAACTTATCTATGAGAGTCTTGACACCTTTGGGATGACCCATACCCCTGTCGAGTTTGTGTTGATGGCCTTCTTAGAAGGTGCGACCCATCAATTGAAGGCACCAAAATTATTGAGAAATGCCATGCTAGCCCCTATGGTGGCCATTACGGTGTTTACTGTACCCAGGCAAAGATCTGACAAAGTGGATTCTATTGGTCTTCTATGTATGAAGATACAAAAGAATTCATTCACATATGTTGGAAATGCTAAAAGCATGGAGGAATCTTAACTTGTAATGGATGCCCCTAACTTATAATCTCCAGGTGGAATTATTTGATGTGTGGGGTATTGATTTCTTGGGACCTTTCCCTAGGTCCTATGATTGCGAGTACATTCTGGTGGCTGTAGATTATGTGTAAAAATGGGTAGATGCTTTGCCATGCAAAAATGCTGATTTCAAGCAACCTAGGAAAATGTTTCATGTGATCATTTTCCCACACTTTGGTACTCCTCGTATGGTCATAAGTGATGGAGGGTTTCATTTCATTGATAAGACCTTCCGGAACTTTTTGAGAGAGGAAAAATGTTCCATGAGATCATTTTCCCACACTTTGGCACTCCTCGTATGGTCATAAGTGATGGAGGGTTTCATTTCATAGATAAGACCTTCCGGAACTTTTTGAGAGAGCTTGGTGTCTAGCATAACATTGCTACCCCATACCACCCAGAAACAAGTGGTCAAACAGAAACATCTAACAAACAAATTAAGAATATTCTACAAAAGACTGTCTTGGAAATGGGAATGGGATGGAAGCATAAGCTACTCGACGCATTGTGGGCATACCGTACTTCCTACAAAACTCCCATCGGCATGTCTCCTTTCAAACTTGCCCATGGGAAGACTTGTCATCTTCCTGTAGATTTGGAACATAGAGCCTATTGGGCCATCAAGCGGTGGAACATGGACCTTAACAAAGCAGGAAAACATCGATTGAAGCAACTTTCTATGTTGGAAGCGTAGAGAGATAAGGTGTACCATAGTGCCAAAATCTACAAGAAAAGAACCATAAGATTGCACGATAAAAGAGTTACGCCTAAAGAGTTCAAACCTGGAGATAAAGTTCTACTCTTCAACTCTAGGGTTCAACTCTTTAGACATGGAAAACTTAGAAGTAAATGGGAAGGACCTTTCACTGTAGTAGAAACCTCATCCCATAGAGCAATCACACTCCAAGAGATGATGATTATCTATTTAAGGTGAATCGGCATCGACTCAAATTATTTCTTCAATCCCAGGAGGAGGAGGCGAAAAATGAAATTGACGTGATGAATCTTATTGATTTTCACGCCGTTTGTTCAAATTCTTTCTAAATTCTCGCCATCCAATTAATGGGCCTATCCAATTATTCATCCATGAGGCCCATTTAGCCAACCCATGAAAACATAGCCCGAATGGAGCCAAGAAAGGGTTCAGCCAAACCTTAAGGTCAACCGACCTCCCCCTTGCGCTGTCGGCTTTCTGTTTTTTCATGCGGACTCTCCCGATGGATCACAACAAGACTTTTGGTGCTATCGTACTTTCCCCGCTTAGATATTACCGGGAACAGCGAGGAGAAACTTGCACCATCCAGAAAAGCCCATCTCCTATTCCCCCCATCCAAGTCATGGCCCACAAGAAAATTGTACCTCATGCCTCCTCTAGCTCAACCTTCAACCTGAGTGGAGACATTGCACCGGCCAATGAAATGTACACCCTCGGTTTGGAGACCGTCATGGCATTGGATGTCGTACTTCTCGCTATGATCCCACCGCCAACGACGACTCCGCGTGGGTGTATCACCAAATCTCATGGAACTGCACGGTCGCTCTCTCCTCGTAGGACGCCCATGAAGTCAATGACACCTGCACATCGTTCGACTACAGCTGGCCTTAAGTGTGTCAAGACCTGTCTTTTTCCTAAAAAGATGAGTCTCTCCCAAAGTTGCAGCCTGGCGAGGAGTTCATGTACACTCTGAAGACCAAGGACGCTGACATAGTGAGCCACCACTACAAGTCACCTACGTGTACCTCGCCTGAGCGTGAGGGAGACCGCCTCATTATCCATGGGGTGCGCCAGCCTGTAGGAGGCTATGCAAAAGGCTTTTTCAAGCAAATGGATAATGTGGCGATGGAGGAATCGACAGGCTCTTCACCCTCCAATATTAGTCATCACCTCTCGCCACTTGCCATCAGAGGGCCACCTGGCCAATTTGAGGACAGGGACGGGAAATCTCCCCGTGCCCCTAATGTGGCACAGTTTCTAAGGAGTTAGCTTCTCTCCATTTGGAGAACAAGAAGCTATTAGACTTGGTGGCTGAAGGGCACATTCAGAGGGCGGAACTGAAGTATGAACTCATATCCCTCAAGGAGGAGATTGATCGTGTTCGCCGTGGCATGGGCGCCAAGCTGTGGCGCGTATGCAATGCCGTCGGGAAGCCAAACATCTACAACGCTGCATAGTTTAGATGTCCCAACCGCATAGGATACTCACTAGCTTAATTTAGTTTTATTCCAAATTTTTATTTCATTAAATTTAGATTGAATAATGTAAGCATCCCATCATTTTGAGTTCAACAAGGTGGACTTACCAGTTTATCTAACCCGCTAAAGTTCTCCTTTAGTTTATTTGTGTTTAATAAAGAATTTAGAGAACAAGTGTGGGGGAGGCACCCCAAATTCATGAAATCCCGACGTGCAAAGATAGTGTTGCATCTCGACACACGTCGCAAACGAACAGAAGACTCGACACGTCGAAACAGAGCAAATGCCAGAAGGCGGTCGGCCGAACCTCCTGGTTGGTCGACCTGGTGTGGGCCCCACACGGCTCCGTTTCGCTCCACAAATTCAGTTTGGATCTTCTACCCCTGAATATGCATGTAACGTTACTGTCCGAGTTCATTTAATATTTAATACTTAATATTTGAAGGCTATTCAACTCATCAAATTTAAATGTAAAACTTGGTATTCAAAATTTGCTTTAGTTGAAAATTAGAATACTTTATATTTCAATTTATTGCCTTGTTTATGGTTCCCACAAGCAAAGTAGGAAAAACACTGCATCTTTGTATTTGAAGTGTGATACGGTAAATGAGTTATTCGAGGAGACATCTCTTTGCTTGAAATTGATTTTGATGTTTTCACAATTTGGAGTCTTAAACTTTGCCTGATTCTCTCATTGGAAATTTAAATTCCCACCATGGCCATATGATACAAATTCTTGAACAACCACATGCATATGCCACTTTGCTTTTCATTGAACTTTGTCAAACTCGTGACCCAATTCAGTGATATGCATGAACTTTTTGACTTAGAAATTATTGTGCACCTTATTTATGCAAAATACCTCACATTGAGAATGTGCATCCACCATTCATCCATCCAATAAAAAAATCCATACATTTTGGTCATCGAGTTCTCTTTAGAAAAATAAAAAGGAATAGAAGACATGGCTACAAAAAAAGCATCTACTCTTCAAAAGAGGAAGTATGCCAAAAAAAAGAAACAAAAAAGGAAGTAGCCATGTTTCATCCTTAAAGAGCGAAAACCATGGAGTCCACAAATATCCATTCCATTTATGTGCACAAGAATTTTTTTTCAATTTGTTTGTTGCAAAAGTCTCTCATGGGATCAAGTTTTTGACTTAGTAATATATTAATTGCAATGTGCGCCACAATTATCCCTACCAAGCTATAGCCATATTTAGTATAGGGATAAAATTGGCACAACATTCCAAGGTGAGGATGAAAAAACTTTGAGAGTCTTGAGAGATTAAAAATGAGAGATAAGGGCAATTGTTTCTTTGGCTTTCTGAATATATCAAATCGTCAGATCATTTCGGGAGGGGAAGATCCAAGAGAACTACATTGCAACCATTCCACTCTTCAACCACCCAAGATTGATGTGGTAGCCACATTCCACAGTGGGAATTCATGAATTGGGGTATGAGTTGAAATATCTAGTATTCTTTTTTTCTAACATATAGCAAATTTATGAAATCACCATAGTTCTTTTTCTTGCATTCACTCGAGGACGAGCAAAGGACTAAGTGTGGGGGAGTTTGTTGACGATCCTTAAGTGCCATATTTAGACCGTCAACTCACCTCATAATATGCACAAAAAAGAAACACAACGTAGTGGTAGGGTTAAAAACTAACCAATTCCACAAGTGTTGGTGTTTATTTGTATGCAGATGAATTAAGACTCAAAATACCAAGACATGCATGGAGTAATCCATAAAATTGGATTTCACGAACCATGCAACGACATGGGTCATCGTATGGATGAACTGGCCTACAGATAGAAGTATCTAAAGCCATCCAATGGTGTAGCACCTACAGAAGGGGATGGGATCCACCTGGCAGAGACCTGGAGGAAGCACAGACCCAATGGGGATGAGACCAGGTCGGCCGACCTCCCTAGTCGGCCGACTAGGGAGTGGTGCCAAACCCGGTCAAATGCTACATGTTGGGTCCTCCCGGCTTGAAGAAGTCATGGGTGACTGATTCGCGTGCATTTGGTGGTGGGAACGGACCCTTCTCCCCCCTATAAATAGAATCCCACACCTCGCTTCACACAAACACCAAAAGTTGAGAATAGAATACCACTCCTCAGGTTTAGAGTACTCTTAGAGGTTGCCAAGTAGAAGGAGTGTGTGGTGAGAGTTTAGAAGAAGGAGCCTTGGGCTTGTCAAGTCCCTCTTCTACACTTGTATCCCTACAAAGGTGTACTCGAAACAAGTAAGCCATTTTGTGAATTCAATTCAAGTTTGATTCTCAATTCACAATAGTTTTGTGTACTTGTGGGTTCATTGCTTTAATTTATTAGAGGCTCTAGTTGTAGCTTGCTGTTCAAAGCAACAAGAGTTGTGATTTAGAACATAACCATGGTGCTTAGGTTAGAAATGACCAGTGAATATCTTATAGACCCACGGATTGAAGAGGTAGGCAATAGGTGGTGATAGCCCTATCTGTCCTTAGTAATCCTCCACGTTCGGCTATGTCATAGGCTCTTGGCGGGAGTCGTCCTAGTGTTTCTAGGGATAAACCAACGCCCGAAGCAAGCAGCTACTGCAATTTCCTTTAAATTAGAATGAATACTTTGGATTCCTCTCTCTTCCTTGCCTACAAAATAACTTTGTGCCCTTGGGTGAATTAGTTCGTATGATTACACACACGTTCCTCGGATTCGATACCCTTGGAAATACTCTATTAAGAGGAAGTGCTACACGATAGTTTCCTTGCGCTTGTAGATTTTTATCTGTGACGTAAAAAATGTCAATAGAGACATAACAAGTGGTTGCATTGCTTTAGCCCAAAATTTCCAAGGAGTTTGATGTTCATTAAGCAGCGTCCTAGCCATCTCAACTAAGGTTTTGTTCTTTTTCTCTACAACACCATTTTTTTAGGTACATATGGGGAAGAAAACTGATGATCTATTCCTCTTTCAACACAAAAGTGATCAGACGATTGATTTTTAAATTTGGTTCCGTTATCACTTCTAATTTCTTTTAAAGATCCTGAGTGAGCAATTGATAATCTAAGAAATAAAGTTCTATAGCAACTACAAGCTTCATTCATACATGACATAATGTAAACCCAAGAGTATCAACAATAATCATCAACAATTACAAGAACAGACCATTTACTTCCAAAAGATTGAACATATGAAGGACCTACGGTGTCAAGGTGCAAAAGTTGTCCCGGATCAGTTGCCAGGGTCATTGTAAGAGGAGCATGTGAACCCGCAACCACCTTAGCATGTCTACAAGAATAGGACACAATTATTTGTCCACACTAAGCTTAGGCATCCCACGTATGCGATCAAGACCACTAACACGTGTAAGTGGATCAAAGCCTATGTGATCAAGTCTACGACGCCAAAAATATAAGTCTTTTGAATCAATAGCAAGTAGACACCTATGCTTAAAATTTGAAGTATCAAAATCATCTTTAAAAACTCTTCCAAACCAAGACATGTTAAACATAAGCTCACCTTTTGAATCTACAGCCTTGCAGCAATTTTTATTGAAATTAACTTCTAGATTTTCATCAGCAATTGTGAAACAGAAAGAAAGTTGTATTTCAAATTTTTTTACAAGTGCCACATCCTTCAAAGTGTAGTATTGAAGAGCACGTGAAAAGCAACTAGAGGGGGGGGGGTAAATGGTACTTTAAAACTCTTTCACCGGAAGTAATAAAAACCCCTTGGTAGAAAATGAATGTGTTAAGAAATTGTGTGTTCGACTAATCTAGACGTTATCAATTGTGACAACCAGTATTGATGGTGGATAATCATGTCACAAAGACGTCACAACAAGAATCACGAAAATCCATCAAGAAAAACTCAAGTTATGATTGAAAGATTGAACGAAGGTCAATCGGTTCTACTCGAGAAAAACCGGATCTGTAACACTCCAAAGAAACTCTTATATATCCAACACCACAAATCCAATGAACGTGAAATTTTCATAGATGTTAGATAATCAAGTTTTGAAGACAACTCAAAAATAATCAAATCAATTGGATCTATAAAACTAGAGTTATGATAAAACCACCGAAGAAAGGTAGTGTTGTGCAAAAACTCGACGAGAAAGACTTGACAAAAATAAGTCAGACGAACGGGCCACAAAAGCTTCTTTAGACTACAAATTTTATTGATCAAAACAAAAAAGGAACAACCCCAAATTTGTTCACCACGAGCTATGGCCTCCCTTGCTTATATAACCATCCATGAGGCCAACCCAAACCAACCTAGGACTCGTATCCTACTCAGTTTCAACCAAAACATTCCATAATTGCTCAAGACTCTTCCATGCGCAAATAGAAGCAATCTTAATACTTCCAAACACCTTAAGAATGTATCCCACATTCCTATAACAACCCAACTTCGTGACCCACACGAAATCCCATCATAACCAACTTAAATCTTTCCATATTTGAGTCAAACCCAACTCGGCCGCAGCCTGAGTCCATAACCTAGTCGGTTGGACCTTTCCGACCAATTTTTTATGTCCACAACTCTTCATCACACCTCGGAACCATGTAGCCACGTCCATGCACTCTTTGCACACGTGCAAACATATTCCAACTACGTTCACGATACCTTCAAATGCAATATTCTTGATTCAAAAATGTTGCATGACCTCCCGATCAACTCAACCACAATTCATCATGAACTTGGTTGTTGAACCTCATCTTCTCTCTAAGACTAGTTCAATGGATCCCGTCACCAGCCATGTCTTGAACTCAAGCAACACCTGCACATGAATAAACAACTAATACTTCTGAGCACATGTCCTCGACTTGATTCTCATTAGTTTTGTGTAGGATCGAAGAGCACGTGAAAAGCTACCAGAGGGGGGGGGGGTGAATGGTAGATTTAAAAATCTTACGCAGCGGAAACAATAAAACCCTAATCCCTTCGGTTGAAAAACGATCTGTTTAAGAAATCGTGTATAAGACTAATCTAAACGTGTTTCACCGTGACAAAAGTGATATATATCAGAGAGAATCAAGTCACGAAGGCAACACAAAAATAATTACTCAAATCCGTCGAGAAAAACTCAAGTTATGATCGAAAGATCAGACTATGGTCAATCTGACCTACCCGAGAAAAACAGTTTCTGTAATGCTGCAAAGAAACTCGTGTAGCTCAGAAACTACAAATCCAATGACCGTGAAATTTTGACAGATGATAGACAATCAAGTTGTGAAGACAACCCAAAAAGAATCACGTCAATTGAATCTGTAAAACTCGAGTTATGATAAAAACACCGACGAAAGGTAGTGCTGTCCAGAAACTCGACGAGTAAAACTTGTCTGGAACAAGTCGGACGAACAAGGCACAAAAGTTCCTTCAAAGTACGAATTTTATTCAATAGAACACAAGAGGAACAGCCCCAAAGTCGTCTACCCGAACTTTGGCCTTCCCTTGCTTATATAATCAGCCCTTAGGCCATCCCAATCTCAACTAGGACTCCAATCCTAATCCGATCACAATCGGAACTTTCCATAACTGCTTAGGACTCTTCTATACGCAGATAGAAGCAATCTTAAGACTTCCAAACACCTTAGGAATGTATCCCACATTTATAAACAACTCAAATTCGTGACACACACGAAATCCTAACATAACCAACTCGATATTTCCATACCGAGCCATAACCGACTCAGCTAGCAGCCTAAGTCTTCAACCGATACGATCTGATCCTTCCGATCAGATCTTCCTTCCATAATCCGTCTCTAGAAGCATATTGCCACGTCATGCACCGCATGCATACGTGCGAACACCTTCCTTCGACCTTCATATGCACTGCCCTTGATTCAATCATCCTGCGCGACCTCCTGACCCGCTCAACCACAGTTCCTCCCGAACTTGGTTGTTGGAACCTCATCTCCTCCTGAGACTAGTCCAATGGATCCCGTCACCAGCTATTACTTGAACTCAAGCAACACCTGCATATGAATAAACAACCAATCTATACGAGCCCAAGTCCTCGACTTGACTCACGTTAGTTCCGAACACAACACCTTACGTGAGAACCTCACATAAGCATGTTGCAAAACCACAGTAGAAACGATATCAACCGTATCATCCAAAACGCACCAAAAACTTAGCAAATGAAAACTAAGCAATCTTTCCAATCAAGTAAAGCAAGTACGAGACATTGCAAATGCAAAGCAGAAGCACTGCGGTCAAGTTCCGGACCTTGCCAGAGCAACCCGGAGCTTGAGCCGGAGCTAACAAGAGCTAGTAGAACCTAGCGCCGGAGCTTACCAAAACTAGTAGATCCTGGATCCGGAGCTTATCAAAACTAGTAGATCCTGGATCCGGAGCTTATCAAAACTAGTCGGAACTAGTCAACCTAAAACCCGGAGCTAGACAAAGTACGTCGAAGCTTAGCATCCCGGAGCTAACGAAAATATGCCGGAGCTAAAGATAAAGCTCACCGGAGCTAACCAAAGCTGGTCGGACCTTACCAAAAAGTCGGACCTAGCATCAAACGTAACCGGAGCTACCCAAAGCAAGCCGAACCTATCGTCGGACCTTGCTGTAGCTCGGAGCTAGAGTCAAACCTTGATAAAAAGGTGTTTTGGTGATATCAAAAACTTTTATCATCAAAGCCAAGTGTATTCACTACAAGCCAATGTATTCAGCACACATAGGTCTTACAATCTCCCCCTTGATGAATGCGTTGGCAACACCATTTAAAATTCCGAACATTGGCTTATTCAAATAAAAGTTTGGAAAACAATTTCTCCCCTTTTTGTTTAAATAAAAAATAAAATGAGAAGGAAAAAAAATAAATATCCCATATTATCTCTCCCCCTTTATTAACTTTCCTTATGCACATATTCTCTTCATGCTTATCTGCTCCTTTTTGAATGTGTGATTAATCTCTCCCCCTTTGACAATGTATTCAGCAAGGTAAAAGAGAAATTTTAATTGTTATGAGATATAAACAAATTATCTCTCCTTCTTTAGTTGTTATGAGCATATTATAACATATACATATAAACAAAGCTCACCCAAGTCATACTATCAAGTAACTTACACTATCACATCAATGAGATACATAATGTAGTGTAAGCCATGCTAGAAAGCAAGTGTGATTTTCAATTTTAGCAGGTCATGATCTCACAAACTCAACTATTTCAAAACCTGAAAGCATGACATTTGTTGCTGCATTTTATTATTTTTCAAAGCATAAATTTAGATAATATGATATTTGCAAGAGATTATATGCTCATCTGCCTTATTCTAACCAACCAAGCCAAGCCTATGTCATTTGACAATCAGAAGCTTAAGGACATGGTTTTAGTCATACACAACTTCTTCCAAGTTCATATCTAAGTGCAATGACAAGCCATCTCGAAAGAAGAAGTGCGATGCATGCATATTCTCTTGATCTTTTCTCAATTTATATTTGTTCATAAAAACTCAACATGTGAGTTGATTACTTGATAAATTCTTAATGATTAAAGGCATGCAACAAGTTCAAAACAGCAAGAAAGTTCGACCATGACCAGATTTAGTGTAAGTAATTATTCCAATTACTAGACATGGCAAAAACTACAAAAAGTATAACACGAGTAATGTAGTAAGAACTTTCAGCATGTAAAAGGAATCACAAAGTCATATATGTATGAAATAATATGCTCATATTATTTTAATTTCAGATTCACACATAGACTTCCTAAATTTCAAAAACTCCCTCTCAATTTAAGCCATGAGGATGCATAACCCCTATTTCACTACGAATGTAACAAAAACGAGTGAAATCCAAAGGTTTTGTAAAAATGTCAGCCAATTGTTGTTCGATATCTACATGGTGAAGCACAATGTTTCCTTTTTCAACATTATCATGGAGAAAGTGATACCTAATGTCAATGTGCTTAGTTCTATAATGTTGCACGGGGTTTTTAGCAATGCAAATAGCACTAGTGTTATCACAGAACAGTGGAACACTATCTAGATCAACCCCATAGTCCTTAAGTGTTTGAACAATCCAAAGAATTTGTGAACAAGCACTAGCAGCAGCTACATACTCAGATTCGGCTGTGGATTGTGCAACTGAACTTTGTTTTCTAGAGGACCAAGCAACAAGAGAATTACCAAGAAAATGACAAGCACCGGAAGTACTTTTCCTATCAATCCTACAACCCCCAAAATCAGCATCCGAAAAAGCTTTCAAAGAAACGATTGAGGAAGAAGGAAGAAAAATGCCAAATTCTTGAGTTCCATGTAAGTACCTGAGAATCCTTTTGACGGCTTGACGATGTGAAACACGTGGGGAAGCTTGAAACCGTGCACAAAGACATACGCTGAATTGTATGTCCGGTCTTGATGTTGTAAGGTACAAAAGTGATCCGATCATACTTCTATATTCTTTTTGATCCACGGATTCACCATCTTCATCAAGTTCAAGTGTTGTTGCTGTTCCCATTGGTGTCCGAAGAGGCTTGCTTTTGTCCATGTTGAAGCGCCTTAGGAGATCTTTGGTATACTTTGTTTGATGCATAAGGGTACCCTCCTTGGTTTGCTTGATTTGCAGCCCCAAAAAGTAAGTGAGTTCACCCATCATACTCATTTCAAATTCGGAACTCATCATTGCTGAAAACTTGGACACAAGATCATGAGAAGCACAACCAAAGATAATATCATCCACATACACTTGAACGAATAATGAGTCATTGCCATGCTTAAGCACAAAAAGAGTTTTATCAGCCTTTCCCATTGTAAACCCCTTTTCAAGTAAGAATGTTTTTAACCTATCATACCATGCTCTAGGGGCTTGTTTGAGACCATATAAGGCTTTGGACAGTTTGTAAACATGATTAGGAAAATCTGGATTTTCAAAACCTGGTGGTTGTTTGACATAAACCTCCTCATCTATGTAGCCATTAAGAAAAGCACTTTTAACATCCATTTGATATAGCTTAAAACCTTTAGATGCTGCGAAAGCTAACAAAATTCTTATGGCTTCTAATCTAGCGACAGGAGCAAAAGTTTCATCAAAATCTAGACCTTCAACTTGAGTGAAACCTTGAGCAACCAACCTAGCCTTATTCCTAATCACAACCCCATCCTCACTTTGTTTATTTTTATATACCCATTTAGTTCCAATTAAAGTGTGGCCTTGAGGTGGAGGTACAAGTTTCCAAACATTATTTCTTTCAAAATTTTCTAACTCTTCTTGCATGGCAATAATCCAAGATTCATTAGTGAGTGCGTGTGATATATCTTTGGGTTCAAAAGAAGCAACAAAAGCAGAATGAGCATGAGAGTTTGGATCGCAAAACCTGGACCGTGTGACTCGTTCATGCAAGCTTCCAATCATCTGTTGTGGGGGATGATCTTTGTAAAAACGTAGGGGAACAGATGTCTCACAAGCTTCTTTTTCATTAGGTTCATTGTAGATTGATGAGCTTGTGATTTGTGGACGATCAGGACCAGCAGAGGTGACAAACGGAGCTTGTTCAATGTCCGGAGCTGGACACGTGTCAACTTCGGAACTACCAGGCAGTATCACCGGCTCTTCTTCATCTTCGAAAATACCCTCCCCCTGAGAATATGAATCTGGTCCTGCAACACCGGAGCTAGTACCTGGGCTAGCTTCATCAAAAGACACTTCACAAGTCTCCACAATTTTGTTAGTGTCAAGTAAAAGCACACGGTAGCCTCTAGTATGAGATGGATAACCAAGAAACATGCCATCATTAGATCTAGGTTCAAATTTATCAAGATTACCATGTTTCTTAACAAAGCATTTGCAACAAAAGACCCGAAAGTGTGTAACACTAGGCCTATGTCCAAACCGGAGCTCATATGGTGTTTTACCTAGCTTAGCACGCAAGAAAACACGATTTGAGACATAACAAGCGGTTGCTAATGCATCAGCCCAAAATTTCCTAGGGGTTTGATATTCATCAAGCATAGTCCTAGCCATCTCAACTAGGGTTCTGTTCTTTCTTTCTACAACACCGTTTTGTTGAGGTACATATGGTGAAGAAAATTGATGATCTATTCTATTTTCAGCACAAAAGTGATCAAAGAATTGATTTTTAAATTCAGTTCCATTATCACTTCTAATTGCTTTTAATGATTCTGGGCGATCAATTGATAATCTAAGAAATAAAGTTCTAAAGTGACTAAAGACTTCATTCTTAGACGCCATAAAATACACCCAAGAATATCTAGAATAATCATCAATAATAACAAGAGCATACCATTTACCTCCGAAGGATTGAACACGTGAAGGTCCTACGGTGTCAAGATGCAAAAGTTGACATGGTTCAGTTGTCATGATCATTGTGAGAGGAGTATGTGAACCTGCAACCATCTTAGCATGTCTACAAGAAGAGCACACAATTTCTTTGTCCCCTTTAAGCTTAGGCAACCCTCGTATGCGATCAAGAGCACTAACACGCGTTAGGTGATCAAAGCCTACGTGACCAAGTCTACGATGCCAAAAATATAAGTCCTTTGAATCATTAGCAACTAGACACCTATGCTTAGAAGAAGACATATCAAAATCAGCTTTAAAAACTCTTCCAAACCGAGACATGTTAAAAATAAGCTCACTATTTGAATCTACAACTTTGCAGCAGTTTTTATTGAAAGTAATTTCTAGATTTTCATCTAGCAATTGTGAAACAGAAAGCAAGTTATATTTCAAATTTTTGACAAGTGCCACATCCTTCAAAGTGTAGTGATCATTTACTCTAACCGAACCCTTAGCAATTATAGGAGTTGAAGAATTATCGGCAAAAGTAACATTCTCTACACGTGACACAAAGGTGAGGGAGGAGAACCAATCTTTGTTACCGGTCATGTGGCGTGAGCAACCTGAATCCACAATCCAAATATTCTCCTTCCTCAAGCGTGTAACCTACATAGAAGCACAATACGCCGATGACTCAATACTTGGGTTAGTCAAAAGGCATTTAGGAATCCAGTACTGAGTCACGCGACGTGCACCAGGAAAAACACGCGAATGCTGAGATAAAACAGCAGGTTTATGAGTCAAAGATTGAGGTTTTCTTTTCTTAACAGTTGATTTAGAAGTTGTTACTTGTTTAGAGTGAAAACCGGTAGCTCCGGAGGTAAAAGCAGAAGGTCCGGAGGCAAAAACTGAAGCTCCAGAGGGAACAACAGAAGATCCGGTAGCTCTTGGAGCTATCGGAACTATCGGAGCTGCTTTTGCGGATTTCTTACCAGAAGGTCTGGAAGCTACCTTCTCAAATTTCTGACTCACTAAAGCAGGTTGTGTTTTTCTAATTGCATGAAAGTTATAAGATCTAGCAATTTTTCTTTCCTTTTTCTGTTGTTTAGCTAGTCTATAACAAAAATCTATGACATGACCATCTCTACCACAGAAGGTACAATGAAATTTAACTTTGTGTTCATGTCTAGATGAGCAAGCAATATTTTTATTTGAAACCGAATGAGGCAACACTCCTGCAGATTTGAAAACCACTTCTTTTTGTTTAGGAACTGTTTGAATCAAACCACTTCCTAATGACCTTACAATTTTAGGTGGATGTGCCTTAGCATGAACATGAGAATCAAAACCTAAACCAGTTTTATCTTTGCTAGACTTGGAAGAATTCAGCAGCAAGTTTAGATTCTTATCCCCATTACAAAACCGACCTAGTGTCCTATTCATGTCATCAAGTTTCTTGGACAAGTCTAGGCAGTTTTCACATGAAGTTTTTCCTTTTAGTTTGCAATTGGAACAAAATTTAACTTCATGAGAACGTAAAGCATTGTTCAACATAGAAATTTCATTCATAGCATCTTGCAGTTTCTTATCAAGATTTTCACATGCAGAACAATGCAAGTCAATTGTAGAACAGCTAGCATCTTTCAAGTTTTTATCATTAAGTGCAGCAAGCTCTTTGTTCTTTTTAATTTCTTCATCAAGTTTATCTAGAGTGGAGGAGTGTGCACTTCTTAATGTGGACAATTGTTCATAGATTAAGTCACATGAGGGACATGCATCATCACTAGGAATCAAAGTTTTTAAACGGTTAATTTCAGATTCTAGTGATTCAATTTTAGCAGCACTATCCCTAAGCTTTTTGTCCTTTTTCTTAACAATAATAGTTGCACGAGAAATAGCATCACACATTTCATTGCAGGTAGAACATACCTCATCATCGTCACTGTTGTGTTCTGCTTCCTCCTGACTTGATCTTGATCTTGCTTTGCCCGCCATGAAGCATAAGTTGGCCAGATCATCATTATCTTCATCACTTTCAAAGTCTACATCACTTGAACTGAGCTCTTGAAGCGCGGTGATGAAGCTGTTGATCATCTTGCGTCCTATGGTACCTTTCTTCTTCTTGTTGGAATTTCCAGAGGAGGTCCGGATCTTGCTTTGTTTTTCTTCCCGGGTGGTCGGACCTGAAAGGTTAGGGCATTCTGTACGAAAGTGTCCTGTTTTACCACATTCAAAACAGCGTTGAGGTCCGGAGCTTCCTCTCCTTCTAGTTCTCACATTTTGCAATGCTTTTGAGAATCTAGTAGAGATGAGTGCCAACTCCTCTTCTGGAATTTATTCGATCTGCTCCAGGGTTAGTGAGGACAACAAAGCAAGAGTATTGCAGGATGATGATTGGCCGGAGCTAGACATATCACGTTGTGAGACAAATGCAATAGACTTGTTTGGGTTCTTACGTGCTAGGATGTCAATTTCATGAGTTTTTAGTTTAGAATAAAGTACATCTAATGTAAGAGAACTCATGAAAGTTGATTCACGAATAGATGTTACTTTCATCTCCCAAATTGTCATGTCTAATGCACTAAGAAGTTGTCTAGCATTTTCAGCATCAGAAAAATTTACATTGACACTACGTAAGTTGCTGAGAATTTTATTGAAACGAGCAAAGAGGTCATCGATCGACTCACCTGGTTGCATCTCAAAACGCATATATTCTTTCTTGAACATATCTTGTTTTACCTACTTGATTGTGTTGGAGCCTTCATGATAATCACAGAGAGCTCTCCAAACGTCGTATGCTGATCGGAGGTGCGCGACACGATCAAAGTCGCTTTGAGTGAGTCCTTGGATGATCAAGTTTCGGGCTTTGTTGTTGTTGTCGATGTCCCGGAGGTTCGTGGCCGTGACTTGATCATTGGGTGGCACTTCATAAGGCTTATACACCTTCTCCCATATTGCAAAGCCTTGTGCCTGGATAAAAGCCTCCATGCGTGCCTTCCAAACCTGAAAATCAATACCAGCAAACACACAAGGTTTGACGGAGTACTTCTCCATGATGATTAGTCAAAAACACGTGCAAATCACAAAGATTAGAGCACCGTGGCTCTGATACCAATTGTAGGATCGAAGAGCATGTGAAAAGCTACCAGAGGGGGGGTGAATGGTAGATTTAAAAATCTTACGCAGCGGAAACAATAAAATCCTAATCCCTTCGGTAGAAAAACGATCTGTTAAAGAAATCGTGTATAAGACTAATCTAAACGTGTTTCACCGTGACAAAAGTGATATATATCAGAGAGAATCAAGTCACGAAGACAACACAAAAATAATTACTCAAATCCGTCGAGAAAAACTCAAGTTATGATCGAAAGATCAGACTATGGTCAATCTGACCTACCCGAGAAAAACAGTTTCTGTAATGCTGCAAAGAAACTCGTGTAGCTCAGAAACTACAAATCCAATGACCGTGAAATTTTGACAGATGATAGACAATCAAGTTGTGAAGACAACCCAAAAAGAATCACGTCAATTGAATCTGTAAAACCCGAGTTATGATAAAAACACCGACGAAAGGTAGTGCTGTCCAGAAACTCAACGAGTAAAACTTGTCTGGAACAAGTCGGACGAACAAGGCACAAAAGTTCCTTCAAAGTACGAATTTTATTCAATAGAACACAAGAGGAACAGCCCCAAAGTCTTCTACCCGAACTTTGGCCTTCCCTTGCTTATATAACCAGCCCTTAGGCCATCCCAATCTCAACTAGGACTCCAATCCTAATCCGATCACAATCGGAACTTTCTATAACTGCTTAGGACTCTTCTATACGCAGATAGAAGCAATCTTAAGACATCCAAACACCTTAGGAACGTATCCCACATTCCTAAACAACTCAAATTCGTGACACACACGAAATCCTAACATAACCAACTCGATATTTCCATACCGAGCCATAACCGACTCAGCTAGCAGCCTAAGTCTTCAACCGATACGATCTGATCCTTCCGATCAGATCTTCCTTCCATAATCCGTCTCTAGAAGCATATTGCCACGTCATGCACCGCGTGCATACGTGCGAACACCTTCCTTCGACCTTCATATGCACTGCCCTTGATTCAATCATCCTGCGCGACCTCCTGACCCGCTCAACCACAGTTCCTCCCGAACTTGGTTGTTGGAACCTCATCTCCTCCTGAGACTAGTCCAATGGATCCCGTCACCAGCCATGACTTGAACTCAAGCAACACCTGCACATGAATAAACAACCAATCTATACGAGCCCAAGTCCTCGACTTGACTCACGTTAGTTCCGAACACAACACCTTACGTGAGAACCTCACATAAGCATGTTGCAAAACCACAGTAGAAACGATATCAACCGTATCATCCAAAACGCACCAAAAACTTAGCAAATGAAAACTAAGCAATCTTTCCAATCAAGTAAAGCAAGTACGAGACATTGCAAATGCAAAGCAGAAGCACTGCGGTCAAGTTCCGGACCTTGCCAGAGCAACCCGGAGCTTGAGCTGGAGCTAACAAGAGCTAGTAGAACCTAGCGCCGGAGCTTACCAAAACTAGTAGATCCTGGATCCAGAGCTTATCAAAACTAGTAGATCCTGGATCCGGAGCTTATCAAAACTAGTCGGAACTAGTCAACCCAAAACCCGGAGCTAGACAAAGTACGTCGAAGCTTAGCATCCCGGAGCTAACGAAAATATGCCGGAGCTAAAGATAAAGCTCACCGGAGCTAACCAAAGCTGGTCGGACCTTACCAAAAAGTCGGACCTAGCATCAAATGTAACCAGAGCTACCCAAAGCAAGCCGGACCTATCGTCGGACCTTGCTGTAGCTCGGAGCTAGAGTCGGACCTTGATAAAAAGGTGTTTTGGTGATATCAAAAACTTTTATCATCAAAGCCAAGTGTATTCACTACAAGCCAATGTATTCAGCACACATAGGTCTTACATTTTGAAAACACAACACCTTACGTGAGCACCTCACATAAGCATGTTGCAAACCATATCAAAGAGATATCAACCATAACCCTCAAAATACATCAAAAAACTTAGTAAAAGAATACTATACAAACTTTCCATAGACGTAAAGCAAGTTTAAATCAATTCAAAGTAAAAGCAGAACCATTGCAATCTAGCTCCGAACCTTACCAAAACTAACCGGACCTTGAGCTGGAGCTTATCAAAGCTAGCAGGACCTAGCACCGAAGCTTACCAAAGCTAGTCGGACCTAGCGCTGGAGCTTACTAAAGCTTAGTCGGACATTGGCAAAGCAAGTAAGACCTAGATAAAGAAGTCAGACCTAGCCAAAGTAAGTCGGACCTAGACAAAGCAAGTCGGACCTTACGTCGGACCTTGTCGGAGATACCCACAAGTCAGACCTTGCTGGAGCTCGAACTTAGAGTCGGACCATGTTGAAAAGGGTGCTTTGGTGATATTCAAAACTTTTATCGCCATATCCAATGTATTCAGCACACATAGGTCTGACACAAAGTGTAGTGATTATTTACTCTAACAAAACCCTTAGCAATTATAGGAGTTGAAGAATTATCGGCATAAGTAACATTCTCTGCATGTTACACATAAGAGGGGGAGGAGAACGATTCTTTGTTACCAGTCATATGGCGTGAAACCTGAATCAACAAGCCAAATGTTTTCCTTCCTCAAGTGTGTAACCTACATAGCAGCACAATACGTCGATGAATCAATACTGGAGTTAGTCAAAAAGCATTTAGGAGTCCAATACTGAGTCACACGAGGTCTAGAAGGAATAACATGCAAAAGCTGAGAAAATACAACAGGTTTATGAGTGGAATTTTGAGAATTCTTCTTCCCAACTACTAATTTATGAAGTGGGTTGTGTGTAGCACGAAAAACAGTAGATTTGGGAGCAAACTTTGCATGTTTTTGACTCATCAAAGCTGGTTACAAGTTCCTAACACTCGGTTTAGCATGTGCATCAAGTTTTGCTCGGTCGTTATGTGATCTAGCAATCATTCTTCCCTTTTTCTGTTGTTTACCTAGTCTATAACAAAAATTTATGACATGACTATCCCTACCACAGTAGGTACAATTAAAAGTAAACTTATGTTCATGTCTACATGAGCAAGCAACATGTTTATTAGAAACCGAATGAGACAACATTCCTACAATTTTAAAAACCACTTCTTTTTGTTTAGGAACAGTTTGAATCAAAGCACTTGCTAGTACCTTAACAACCTTAGGTGGATGTGCCTTAGAATGAGCATGATAATCAAAACCTCAACCAGCTTTATTGTTGCAAGACTTGGAAGAATTCAACAACTAGTTTAGGTTCATATTTGCATTACAAAACTGATCTAGTGTCCTATGCAGGTCATCAAGTTTATTGGAGAAATCAAGGTAATTTTCATATAAAGTTTTTCCTTTTAATTTGAAATTAGAAAAACAATTAACTTCATGAGAACGTAAAACATTGTTCAAAATAGAAATTCCATTCATCGCAACATGCAATTTCTTATTATGATCATCACAGTTAGAACAATGCAAATCAAATGTAGAACAACTAGCATCTTTCATGTTTTTTTTGTTAAGTGCAACAAGTTTTTTGTTCTTTTGAATTTCAAGTTCAAGTTTATCAAGTGTGAAGGTGTGTGCACTTCTTAAAGAGGACATTTGTTCATATATAAGCTCACATGAGGAAAAAGAATCATCACTAGGAATCAAAGGTTTTAAATGATTAATTTTAGATTCTTGTGATTCAACTTTACCAGCATTGTCCCTATGTTTTCTATCCTTTTTTCCGAAGTATAATAGTTGCACAAGAAATAGCATCACACATTTCTTCACAAGTGGGACATACTTCTTCATTGTCGTTGTTGTGTTCTGCATCTTCCATATTTGCTCTTGAGTTGCTGGCCATGAAGCACATATTTGCCAAATTCTCTTCATATGTGTCACTTCAGATATCCACATCACTTGAGGCAAGTTCTTGAAGTGCGGAGACAAAACTGTTTACCAATTGGCGACCTGTAAAACCCTTCTGCTTCTTCTTGTATTTTGCAGGGGAGGACTTGAACTTTATTTGCTTATCATCATGAGGAGTATAACCTGAAAGGTTAGGGAAATTTGTACAAAAATGTCCAAACTCACTGCATTCAATGCACCGTTGAGGTCCACCACTTCCTTTCTTTCGAGTTCTCACATTTTGCAATGCTTTTGAGAATCAAGTAGAAAGAAGTGCTAGCTCCTCCTCTGGAAACACTTCATTCTGATTAAAGGTTAGAGAGGACTACAAAGCAAGTGTACCACACGGTGAAGAATGGCTAGAACTAGGCATTTCACATTGAGAAACAAATGCAATAGACTTGTTGGGGTTTTTGCTTGAGATTATTTCAATTTAATGAGTTTTCAATTTAGAATATAGCACATCTAAAGTAAGTGTACTAATGACAGTAGATTCACGAATAGATGTAACTTTCATCTCCCAAATTGACATGTCTAACGGACTTAACAATTGCCTAGCATTTTCAGCATCAAAAAAATTAATATTGACACTATGCAAGTTGCTGAGAATTTTATTAAAGCGAGCAAATAGATCGTCGATGGACTCACCTGATGGCATCTCAAAGTGCATATATTCTTTCTTGTACATATCTTGTTGGATCCTTCGTGGTAGTAGCAAAGTGCTTTCCACACATGATACGCAGATCGGAGGCGTGCAACACGTTGATGTCGCTTTGAGTCAATCCTTGTATGATCAAGTTACAAGCCTTGTTATGTCGACATATCCACAGTTGTAACTTAATCGTTTGATGGCGCGTCGAAGAAAATGTAGACCTTTTCCCATACGTTGAAGCCTTGCGCTTGTACGTGAGCCTCCACACTCGCCTTCCAAACTTGAAAATCAATGTCATCGATAATACAAGACTTTGCAGAGTATTTCTCCATGTTGATTAGTCAAAATACGTGCAAATCAATGAGACTAGAGCATCGTGGCTCTGATTCCAATTGTAGGATCAAAGAGCATGTGAAAAGCTAACAGGGGGAGGAATGGTAGATTAAAACTTCTTCAGCGGAAGCAACAAAAATCTCGAGAAAGAAAACTAATTTGATAAAGAAATTGTGTGTGCAACTGATCTAGATGAGTTCAACCATGACAAAACTAGTATATATTGTAGATAATCAAGTCACAGAGATACCACAACAGGAATCACAGGAAATCGTCAAGTAAAACTCAAGTTATGACCAAAACTGTGAGCAAATGTCAATTTGTTCTAACAGAGAGCAAACAGATCTACTATGATGCAAAGAAACTCCTGTAAATAACACCACAAATCCAATGACCGTGCAATTTTTACAAATGATAGAGTACTGAGTTGTGGAGAAAAAACAAAAATAATCACATCAATTAGATCTTTAAAATTATAGTTGCGACCAAAACAATGAAGAAAGGTCAACAAGCGCAAAAACCTAACGAGAAAGACTTGATGAAAATAAGTAAGACGAACAAGGCACAAAAGCTTCTCTAAACTTTGAATTTTATTGATAAAAACACAAGAGGAACAGATCCAAAGTCGTGCACCACGAGCTCTTGCCTCCCTTACTTATATAACCAGCACTAAGACCAACCCAATCCAAACTAGGACTCTAATAATCCTACTCAATTTCAACCAAAACTTTCCATAACTACTCAAGTCTCTTCTATACTCAGATAGAAGCAATCTTAAGACTTCCAAAAATCTTAGGAATGTCCTAAACATTCCTAAAAAACCTCAACTTCATGCTCACCACTAAATGTAACCATAACAAACTCAAAACCTTCCATAGACGAACCATAACCACCTCAGCCGCAGCTTGAGGCATAAACCAACCGGTTGGACCTTTCCGGCCACATCTTCATGTCCATATATCTTCCCCACGACTTGGAACAATGTAGCCACGTCCATGCACCCCTTGGATACATGCAAACACTTTTCAACAACGTTCACGATATATTCACATGCATTTTTCTTAACCCAAACATGTTGCATGACCTCCCTATCAACTTAACCACAATTCCTCCCAAACATGGTTGTTGAACCTCATCTTCTCTCTCAGACTAGTTCAATGGATCCTATCACCAGCCATGTATTGACATCAAGCAACACCTGCATATGAACAAACAACCATTCTTTCTGAGTACAAGTTCGTGACTTGACTCAGGTTAGTCCAAAAACAACAACACCTTATGTGAACACCTATCATAAGATTGTTGCAAAGCATAGCAAAATGTTAACTACCATATTCATTGATAACACATCAAAAACTTTGTAAGAGAATTCTAAGGAAACTTTTCGTAAGCTAAAAAGCAAGTTCAAAACATTGTGAGTTAAATAGAGCAAAATAGAGCAATCAAAGTCAATATGAAAACTCTGCGCAGTAATTGTTACTCCCGATATACTTTGAGAATGTTCGGACAGTCCTAAAGCATCGAGGGTAACGTTACTCCTAAAAACAAATTGAAAAGTTCGGATAGTGTGTATCGAAGTGTATTGTGGTGTATCGGCGTAAGCTCAATACTTGAAATGCCAACCTTCACTTTTATTCTAATTGCCAATGTATTCGGGACATATAGGTGTCACACATTGCAAAATACAGTTTGATACATAGCAATTCATAATTTCTCTCAGCTCGCTTCTATAATTAATAGTTTATACATTGCAATTCATAGCTCGCTCTCCCTAACATTGCAATGTGTAGGGAACGACTATGTTCCTATAATAACAAAAGGGTTGTGTCTTCTTTAATCTAGATCGAACGACAATACAGAAGACATGATTGTTGAAGTTCCACCTCCCATGTTGTAGCATCGATGTCTTCCCCTTTTCCAGCTTGGTGCCTAATAAAGACAAAGAGGGAAGGCACTAGTTCCACACTATCGTAGCCATTAAGGAGGACTACTAAATCTCCATAGTCTTCCAAGATTCTTCGCAATTGTGTCCTCCAATCTGATACATACAATATATACATATTAAAACCCATAATAGATAAAGAACACTGCTAAAGGGGACTACATGACTATCGAATGCATTGACCATCACATTGATTTTAAGGGCAACATTTTAAAAATACTGGTTGTCTATATTGGAATTGGGATTGATGCATTGAGAAACTGGTTGTCCATACTGGTTGTCTATACCAAGTTCACGCACAATCAATTAATTGTTCTTGCAAAATGGATTGTGCAACATATCTTACTGCAAGACTAGGAAGGCCAATTGTGACAGTGACAAAACATAGAAAAGTAACATTCTTTTGTCACATAAGATAAGTACCTAACAGTATCTTACTGCACTATAATATTATACTACAAAAGATAAGTATCTGACAGTAACAACAAAGTAACAATACAAAGAATAGCAACATATCTAATAGTATCTAACTGCACTATATAAGTATGAAGGCGGATACGCGATGGATGAAGAGAGCACTATATAAGTATGAAGGCGGATACGCGATGGATGAAGAGGTGCAGACCTGGCAGCGAAGGCGAGGGTGAGGATAGCACTCCGCGGTGACACTGAGGGTGAGGACGATGCTCGACGTGGATGGCAACAGCGAGGGTGATGACGACGCTCATTGGCGATAGCAAGGGTGAGTATGTCGCTCGTAAGCGACACTGAGAATGATGACTGCACTCGACATGGATGGCAACGGCAAAGGTGAGGATGAAGCTCAGCGGCGATGCCGAGGGGTGAGGACGGTGCTCGGTGGCGACACCGAGAGTGAGGACAGCGCTCGACATGGACGGCGACAGCGAGGGTTAGGATGACGCTCGCCGGCGATGCTAAGGGTGAGTACTGTGCTGAGAGGCGACAACCCTCAGCATCGCCGCCGAGGGTGAGGACAGTGCTCAGTGTGGATAGCGACGGCGAGGGCGAGGACGACGCTCAGAGGCAACGTTGAGAGTGAGGACGGTGCTCAGGATGAACAGCAAGGGCGAGGACGACGCTCGGCAGCGACGCTCAATGTTGACTGCCACAGCGACGGCGAGGATGGTGTGGGAGAGGGTTTGGGGGTGACAGGGGGAGGGTTTGGCGACGAAATGAAGATGTTAGGATTGCGAGGCATGACCGGCGCTTCATTTGTGGAAAAAATATTTTCCATAGGCAGTGATTTCTTAATCACCGTCTGGGAAAATATTTTAACTAAATTATAAAACTAATTCTCCGAGGCAGTAGTTGTTCTTAAGAATATTATTTTCACATACCTCTTTAGTCTTAATACATGCCCGTGAAAAGTAAGACACTTTTTGATCAACTTAAGCGATACCTATATATAATGATTTTCTACATCAACAATATGTAACACATCTATGAAAGAGATAAATAGTCCACTAGTTTTTGTTCTAATAATACATATCAAGAAAGATTTTATTTATCGTTAGTACAACATGTTATTGATTCATTTTTAGTTGTTTATCGCTAGGACAACAACATTAAAGCTATTTTTCCACATGATTGAATAGCAAAATAAAGTTCATTAACTTAAAACAATATATTACAAACAAGAAAAAATAAAAACACAAACTAAAAACAAGAAAAGAAAACAACACAACTAAAGGCAAGAAAATAAAACTACTTCTCCTACTCCTCCTCCTCTTCGAGTTCCTCGTCAAGCGGGGGCACATAGGGAAGCCCATTCTCCATGACATCGCCGCCATCGGGTTGCCACAGCCGCGGACACCGAGCTCCACCACTATCCTATTGCAGAGGGCATCAAGGCGACCGGACAAGTGCATTATGTCAAAGATGTAGTGGCCCATGGTTCCCATTCCAATATACTCTAGAAGTGGACTGAGCACAAGGCGGCACATGGAGCACGGTGTATTGTTAAATACATCGCGTGCCATCTTCCGGAGAGCCCACCCCATGTCTGGGGAGAGTCCGGTCGGGGATGCTTCCCCTTGGGGTCCATCAGCGGGCTTGGCGGCAGAGGTTTCTTGTCAGCGATGGTGTTCTTTGCGTGGTTTCGGCAAGAGAGGAAGAGTAATTGTGCAAAGAAGACGTGGCGCGCGCAGGTGATCTTATAGCGTAGCAACCTCGTGGTTCGTCTCTTGATGCATGCTGTGGCGATGGGATGCGGAGCGGTTCGAATTGAATTCAAATGATGTGCACACGTTGCACACGTTTAAGGCACCTTGGTAACTTGCGTGCATGCTCGGTCGCATCAGCTGTCTGTATTAATTGCTACTATGCAAGCGGCTCGTCTTCCAAGGCCGCCTGTAGAAATAGGTCTATTTACATAGGCGGCTCATATGCGTTAGCCGCCTGTGAAGTTACGTTATCATAGACGGCTATTAACGCATTCAACAACACAAGCAGACTTTTTAATGGTCCGCCTGTTTAAAAAAATTGAGGTGTCTTGTAACACCCTCATTTTCATGCATCATGCAGACATCCTCATAAATTTTTAACATAAAGAAACCTTAAAAGGAACAAGATTAAAATGAATTTAGGTCTAATTAGTAAATTTAAGTTTATCAGAGTATGAACTTGTCTGACTTCCAACCCAGACTAGTCCGGTATTCCCCTTTTGTTTAGAAAATTCAGTCTTCCTCAGATCCCAGACTTGTCCGGCACATTGCATGGACTAGTCCGATTGAGCTTCTGATGTTTCCCCGGACTTGTCCGATTCCAAGCGGACTAGTGCGATCTGGTCTAGTTTTCAGTCCGGAAGCTTTTTATTTTGCAGCCACGGACTAGTCTGGCCACATATACCTGACTTGTCCAAAAACCTCTCTGTTGCCAAACGGACTTCTCTGGTCCTTGTCGCGGTCTAGTCCAGCTTGCTGAATTCCACTCGGATTCTATTTTTCTTCAATGATGGTTATTGGGTAATTGCCTTAATTGGGCCCAAGAACTTCGTGTCGAACCCCAGAGGAGCCCAAGTGAACCCCACCCTGGCCCCTACACTCCCCCCACCGAATTCTACCTGGAATTCACCCCAAAAACCCTACCTGTCCACCCCTATATAAACAACCCAATACCCTCACCTCTCCAACCTTTGAGAAAATACCCTTGCTGCCATTTGTTGATCGTGTGCCGCCGTCAAGAAGGAGCCCAGAAGCAAGGAGAAGGAGGAGAAGATGGAGAAGGATCAGTCAAACTTGACCTTCGTCAACTTTTTGACATCGACATTATTCATCACCCAATTTGTTATCAATACCTCTCATCAAGCCCTAAACGTAAAGATTCAAGTGTTGCATCCAATCTTCGACCCTTGGATCTCTAGACACGTGGTACACCCTCTACATCTAAGTTTCCACGTGAAATTAACCACAAATCCTCGCTGATCAGAAAACCCTAATTCTCAGTTCTAATCAGGGAAGACTAGCCCGGCCCTGATACCGGACTTGTCCGACTTCTAAATCTGTATTGTGCTGAATTGAATCCAATTTGACTCAAATCAATTCCGAACTTGTTCAAAGTTATTAGAAACCACTGTAACTAGTTAGTAAACATTAATATTAACTCATTAACATGTTTTACTTCACAATTGCATTAATCATGCATATCATGGCATATTGAGTAATATATGAGCATTCATTGATTGTAATGTTTGTTTTGCATGTTTGTTGCGCGGAATAGAAGGTCTCGCTGTAGAGAGTGCTTTCGAGGAGCTGTAGAACCAGAACATCAAAGCCTTCGATCCAAACCAAGCTTAACAGCAAGGCAAGTGTCCTTGATCATTTTTATCAAGGTTTTTAAATGTTTTGTTTGCAAAATTGCATGCTTTGTCAAATAGATTAGAAAACCCGATTATATGACCATCCTTGTCGCTTGAACACAATGTAAAGTGTTAGGAAGGGTATTTTACACTTTTGCTTCGCTATACTCAATTGGGTTTGGGAATAAAATATAATTTCTTAATCATGAACCATTGAACACATGAATGATGAGAACTAATAATAATGACCCATGGCAACATGGTACCTAGAAATCTGAGCAAGCCGGTTATGTGGAACGGATTGGACTATTTTGGTGGTTTTGCTTGATTTAGGTCTTAGGACCGGTTTGTGGAGTGACCATCCAGGATGTACAGTGCCACCATAGGGCCAAGTGTTGGTGCGGCTTAGCTTACTAATCAGTGTGTTGCCAGCACTATTTGGACAATTAAGAATGTTTGGGAAAGGGGTAGTCGGATGGGTTTGTAGGGATTGGTGGGACTACCCTAGGATCCGAATGGCTCAAGAGGGGGCCCTTGGTTGGATGTGCTCAGTTGGAGACATCACCACCATTGAAACCTCAGTGGGGTCTAAATATGCTAGTAATCACTTTGTAAAGGGTATTTTGTGATCTCTAGGCCACACACCTAAGGAAGTGTGAGACGGCATATTTGAGATTCCATAGTCATCGAAAGGTGATGAAATCACGAACTTGTGAGTAAAGTGGAACAACCTCTGCAAAGTGTGTTTAAAACTATCATGATAGTCGTGCTCAAGATTATGAGCAACCTGGACCCTCACATGATTAGAGTTATGGAATTTTAACATGGTTTAATGGCTGGAATGGAACTGGTAGTCGGTATTGGTTAATTAATTGGCTTTGGTATATGGAACTGATGAAATTGAGACATATGAGCAGTTATGAGTTGATTATGGATTATTAATGCTGATATTGGTTACTAAAGATGAAATTAATGTTATTTGGGTTATTTTGGGAAGGACCATACTTAATGATGATTTAATTGCATTTTCAACTATTTTGCAAGTACTTTTATTTAATTATCCATTTTATTATCATGCCTTGTTTAAGCTACATGTCATACTTTCCCACACTTGCTGAGTAAGATATGTGCTCACCCTTGCTATCCCCCCAACGTAGAGTACCAGGAGGTTTTTAAGGAGTTCTAGGCGTGTGTGCTACCGTCAAGCTTGTCTGTGGAGTTGGAGTCTTAGTGTTTAGTTTTTTCCATTGCAGTCTTATTAGAGCTTGTATTCAAGACTATTTGGTTTGTAATAAGGTACTATTATTAGTGTTATCATTTGAATCACTTGTGTATGTGTGTTAAACATCCTAGGCATAAGGCTTGGTTCATTTTCAGAATCGAGTGTCACAAATCGGTACTAGGGTCGTGTTTGGCCGTAGGATGCAAGTAGAATGGACACCACAAATAACTTAGGACTTCTTTCCTATTAAAAATTAGCCTGTTTTGCTTTGTTTTGCCTTTCACTAGCTATATAATATTGAAAAATATGTGCTTTTTGTTGCTGCTGTAATTTTTGCCTCTTTTCCTACTTTTTGATCAAATGCACATCCTCTCATCTTAAATTTATGGCTGCTGCAATTTCAGAACCGATATTTGTGTTTTCCTCAAATATTCTTATATTTTCTTATAGATGGCTCACACCAAATTGGCAGCCTGCAAGAGAGCTCGTTTGCCATCCCTTGGGAGCAAGCTTACGCCTCGCGAGGAGCAGCAAATGCAAGCAACCCAAGAGGAGGAAGAAGTGAGTTCTCCCACAAAGGAAGTTGAGCATGAACAGTTCAACACGGCGGCGGAAGATCCTAAAGAGGTGGAAATCTATGATGATGAGGAGGAGGAAGACCCTGAGATGGTGGAATTCTATGATAGTGAGGAAGAGGAAGGTGAAGCACATGAAGATGGAGCCCAAGATAAGAAGGAACCGCAGGAAGCGGAAGAGCCCGCTGCACAAGAGGAAGCACGTGAAGACCAAAGAAATGCATTGCAGCCTAGAAAGCCAGAAAGGAGGACAAATGTCTAGTTTACCGTGATGCTCAAGAATTCTATTCCGATGTCACTGATGGAAGATTTGCAGTCAAGCAATTGAATGAGTTCCTTGATTATGCAAAATGCACTCAGGATACTATGTCGAGAGGATTCCTCGCAATGGACGTCAACAATGGAGGGCTCAAGTTACTCTTCTTTCCAAAGATGAGGTGGTCACCCGACACTTTGCATCCACATTGGAGAAGCACCAGGGAGCAAGCTATTGATGATGTGGCTTGGGACGCACTCACCAGATCGTGCCATATCAATCGGGAGCAGGTTGGAGGTACTAGTTTTGCACTACATCCGCAATGCAAGAAGGGAACAAGGGAAGTCTTGAGACATCAAAATGCAGCTCAAATCAGTTCTCGTGCCATTGTCAGATCTCTGGAAGTATTGGTGAACTTGAGAAATCGCTATGTTGATGCCATGGAAGAGATCTGTTACCTCCGTAAGAAGTTGCTCATCATGGAGAAGCAAGAGGAAGTTCGTTCCACCATGGAGGTCAATGGTGTAACTACCTCTCTAGTGCCTACGTGGATGGCCAACTTACCTTGGTGTGCGCCCATGTATGCCTCGCTGTTGCTGTCGCCTTCGCCACCTCACGGCCAGGACAGCCGCACTTCACACAATTAAGTCTATCGTCTCCTGTCTAGAAGTTACAAGAATATTTAGATCGTTTGTGTTGTGTTTAGTGTGGTGTGCTGAATTTTCGTGGTGTGTGCTTGGTGTGAGTTGTGGGACGTCTAGCATTTTGTCCACACCGGCACGTAGTAGAGAGTCGTGGGATCCTTGTCTACATCCTCTAGTAAGGTTTATAGTATTAATAAGAGAGTTGTTTAGTTACATACACCTTGATGCATATAGTTAGGGCATTTCTATTCAAATTATAAATTCTTTCGTCTCTACTATTCTTTCACCAACAGATGTCGAGGACTCGTAATCAAAGGAATGCCAATGGTGAGGAGGAGAACAACGGAGCACCTCAGAACAACCAGCGACCTACACATGGAGCTATCAACCTTGAGCAACTGTTGGCTATGTAGAACCAGCTCATGCAGATCATGATACAGACCATAGGACAGTTGCAAGCTGGCACAACAATTAGCCCCACATGCCGCCACCACAACCACCCTCGCCACCCGACAACCATTTGGGAGAGTTCATGAGGACCAAACCGCCTACCTTTGCTCAAGGCACTGATCCTATGGAAGCTGATGATTGACTGAAATCTATTGAGAAGAAACTTGCTATAGTCTAGTGTAGTGACAGAGAAAAGGTTTGCTTTTCATCACACAAGTTGGTTGGAGTTGCTGCAGACTGGTGGGAATCCCTTTGGAATGCCCATGGAAATCAAGAGAGAATCACCTAGGCTGAATTCAAGGAGAAGTTCCGCTTTCACTATGTACCTGAGGGAGATATCATTTATAGGCCATTTTATATCTGGAGGAGGAGTATCAGTTTACCCAAGAAAGATTAGATATGTGATAAAGTGGGAACCGCCGCAGAATGTGAAGGAAATAAGAAGTTTTCTTGGAATGGTAGGATATGACCGTCCGTTCATCAAGGACTTCTCCAAGATAGCATAGCTTGTGACTGAACTATTAATGAAGGAAAAGTGTTTCAAATGGACAAAAACTTGTCAGGACATTTTTGAGGAGCTAAAGAAGAGATTGACAAAAACACCTTTGTTGGTATTGCCAGATATCAGCATGAGCTTTGATATCTATTGTGAAGCTTCAAGGCAAGGACATAGTTTTTTGTTGATGCAAGAAGGCTGAGTAGTAGCTTATGCATCCGAGCAATTGAAGAAACATGAGCATAATTATCCTACACATGATCTCGAACATGCAGCCATAGTGCATGCATTGAAGATTTGGAGACATTACGTCCTTGGCCATAGATGCAAGATTTACATAGATCACAAGAGTCTCAAGTACATAGTCACTGAAACGGACCTGAATTTTAGGCAACGAAGATGGTTGGAGCTCATCAAGGACTATGATGTGGGAATCAACTATCATCCAAGAAAAGCAACCGTAGTGGCCGATGCTTTGAGTCGAAAGGGAGCAAGCCACCAGCTCATCGTTCGAGAATTGCCATCTGAGCTATGCAAGGAGTTTGAACGGTTGAATCTTGGATTTTTGAATGAGATGGGTGTAATGAAAGTAAATCAAACCCTGGAGCAAAAAATAAGAGAAGGCCAAACAAAGGATAAGGAAATCCAATAAATCAAAGAAAGGACCCAAGAAGAGAGATCTCGATACCCGGCATACCGGGTAGCCTCGCGCACAAGCTAGAGTCGCTTAGGTACTCCGCCTCCCAGTAGAGGCAGGGTCCAAGGGCGACACATGTTCAGGAGACCAGGACCCGTCTGCCTCTGCTGGGTGGTCCAGGTACCCACAAAATACCCCGAAGTAGGAGCATAGCTCCCCCTCGGGGACGAGCTCCCAAGCAGCCACATATCCAACAGGTAAGGATCCCACCTCCCCGTGAGACAGGGCTCTGGAGCTGCCACGTGGTCTGAGACATCAGACGGGCCACCTCCCGTATAGCAGGCTCTAGCGCTGCCACGTGTCCCGTAAGCACGTCCAGGTTTGGCATCTCCTTCATAATCTTTGTCCGATGGTCCCAGTCCATGCAAAGCGGTGGGCAAGACTGCGAGAAGTTGAAGATGCCGTGCGACATCATGTCGTCGCATGCCTTGGACATTGCATCGAGCAACTCTTGCGGGGTCGTCTCTTTATCGTGACCCCGCACTAGCTGGGTGCTTTCCTGTGGCCCGAAGTAAAGCCAAGAGGACGGCAATAGTGCCAAATGTGAGCCAGGCGTCGACGAACAAAGTCCCCCATCACCGCCTGCTCTGACAGGCCATGATCTGCCAGGAACTGTATCCTCTACATCACTGGGGTGTAGGCCTGCTCCAACTCTGGTCACTCCTCCAAGGTCTCCCTCTTGAGTATCACCCATCAGGAAGGCATGACCATGCGATCGTGGGTGTCAACCTGTATGATCACCTAGTCCCTCCTGCAATCGGCCCATTTTGGTGGGGAGAGCGCATTGATGTACTTGAAGGGGCTGTTGGCCCGATGCTGGAAGCAGTAGCCGCTGTGGAAGCTGGCTTTGTTCTTCTTCCTAGACCGCCTTAGCATGAAGAACTGTCGGAACACCAACACGGATGGGAACATCCCAACAAACATCTCGCAGAAGTGCGAGAACACCGCCATTGCCATCAGGGAGTTTGGCAACAAGTGGTGAAGCTGGAGCCCGAGGACCTCCAGGAATGTCACCAGGAAGTAGGAAACGGGAGGAACGAACCCGGAGTATGCATACGCCTGGAAGAAGACAATCTCCTTCTCCCCCAACTTCAGAGGAAGGGTGCCCGGGCAGATCAGATCCCACTACTACTTGTCCTCCCAGCTGAACAAGCACCTCATGTGCGCTACGTCAAGAATGTGAGAAGGATGCAAGGCTGAGTCCATTGGGGCAGGAGTCAAGAATAATGAAGATGGCAAGAGAGTCGGTGCGCAAGGAGTAAGATGAAGGCTCGAACGTTGGGGAGTGCATAAGGAAGAACCACATTTGCTCCTAAAGTTATCCATTTAACTCTCTGTTAGTCGTTCGAGCGCACCGAGCCGATTGCTTGGGATCAAAACCCGCTGCTCAACCCATTGCGTCCCTGACGACAGTTCCTAGGCCCCCTGTCAGAGAGATCGGCTTGAAGGGGCATCAACTAGAGAAGGAAACCATGCGGTTCCCATATAGGCAGGAGAAGAAGGAGCAGAAGGGTAGCAGTTGCATTGGGAACGGTCACAATAAAGAAACTGCATCATGAAAAGATCCCGT
The DNA here is from genome assembly GCA_036927565.1 of Tuctoria greenei. Lineage (NCBI taxonomy): Eukaryota > Viridiplantae > Streptophyta > Magnoliopsida > Poales > Poaceae > Tuctoria > Tuctoria greenei. The sequence continues at coordinate 78,993,770 of JAYESD010000001.1, read as the reverse complement.
CACCATGAGTCCTCAACCAGAGAGGGACGCGTGGCCACAACGGCAGAAGCGCACATCACTTCAGTTGATCAAGACAGAAATTAAACACCGCGCAGGAAAGCAGGATAGGGCCCCACCCTTGGGCTCATTGCCTCCCCCCAAGGTGGACCCAGGGGCCACTGTCGGTACCGACATACCAGGTACCCACGCGCACAAGCTAGAGTCGCCTAGGTACCTCGCCTCCCAATAGAGGTAGGGTCCATGGGCTCCACATTTTGCGGAGACCCGGACCCGTGTGCCCCTGCTGGCTGGTCCAGGGTACCCACAAGAGACCCCAAAGGAGAAGGACAGCTCCGGTGGGGGACGAGCTCCCAAGCAGCCACATATCCAGCAGGTAAGGATCCCACGTCCCCATGAGACAGGGCTCCGTAGCTGCCACATGGTTTGAGACAACATACGGGCCACCTCTCGTATAGGCGTGCTCCAGCTCTACCACGTGTTCCATAAGATGGGACCTGACCTCCTCTGCGGAGGTGAGCTCTTGAGCTGACACGTGGTTCGTAAGACGGGACCTGGCCTCCTCCACAGAAATGAGCTCCCGAGCTGTCACGTAGTCCAACCACTTGCTACTGACGGATAGTTGTGGGAGTTAAGAAGGCGGTGCAACTTGCCCCTATTAAGGATTGAAGATACGCGACTTCCCCAGACGCATGGTGCGGCGCACGCCTAATGTCAGGTACCGCTATGACCAATCGTATTGCAGTGAAGACGCCGCAGGCCTATCCCACTCCACCAAGTGGGTAGCTTACAGCGATAGAGACAGCAGGACGGGAGATCCCCTACCATTATTAGCAACGACGCATGGGATACTGATGACACAGGTGGCAAGACGGCGAGTCTTCAAAGCCACAGTCAGACCAAACTTATGCGAGAAGCCTTCGATCTTTAAGATAAATCCCCCCGGGACCACCGGTCGGGCCCCAGACCCCACTTGTAAGGCATCTGACCCTGGCTATAGAAGGATCGGACCGCCATCGTTACAAAGGACCCAACATCGAATCACCGATACGAACACAAACATACACACTCACTAGCAATACAATCCACCATGGAGTAGGGTGTTATGCTCCTTGCGGCCCATAAAAACCACCGTTTCATACTCTCTCACACACTCGTACACTTGATTGAGGCCTAAGCCCTGCCGAACAAGAACCATCGCGGGCTGCTCCTTAGCAGATCTGGGGGAAGTGTCGCATTAACACTTCAATGGGAGAGAATTCAGATTTGATGAGGATGACCATGACACTGTATGGCTTGAAAAACGGATTGTTGTGCCTAATGAGAAGCGTCTCCGATATATGATATTAAAGGAGGCACATGACTCACTTTACGCTATCCACCCCAATTGTGTGAATATGTATAAGGATTTGAAGACACGCTACTAGTGGGATGGCATCAAAAGGGACATAGCTGAATATGTAGCATTATGTGATGTATGTCAACGAGTCAAATCTAAACATCAAAGGCCAACTAGACTATTGCAGCCGTTGAAGATTCCGGAATGGAAGTGGGAAAAGGTTGGTATGGATTTCATAGTTGGCTTACCTCGCACTTCAGCAGGATATGACTCAATGTGGGTTGTTGTGGATTGGTTGACGAAATCGGCGCATTTCGTTCCTGTCAAGACTACCTATAGTGAAGCAAAGTTGCCGGAATTGTACATGGGAAGAATATTGTGCTTACACGGAGTACCAAAGAAAATAGTATCCGATAGAGGTTCTTAGTTTACCTCAAGGTTCTAGCAAAAGCTGCACGAGTCTATGGGAACTCAATTGAATTTCAGTTCTGCATATCGCCCTCAAACGGATGGACTAACCAAGAGAACAAATAAGATAATGGAGGATATGCTAAGAGCTTGTGCGTTAAAGTATGGAGGAAGTTGGGACAAGAGCTTGCCATATGCTGAATTTTTCTAGAACAACAGTTACCAAGCAAGCTTAAAGATATCACCATATGAAGCACTGTATGGGAGAAGGTGTATGACACCCTTGTTTTGGAAAGAAACTGGGGAACCCCAAGTGTTTGGACCTGATGTAATCTAGGAAGCCGAAAGGCAAGTTCAGATGATTCGCGAGAATTTGAGAGCTGCTCAGTCGAGACAAAAGGGTTACGCGGATAATAGACGAAGAAGCCTATCTTTTGTAGTGGGATACTTCGTATATCTCAAAGTGTCACCCATGTGAGGTCACAAGAGATCAAATATCAAAGGCAAGTTGGCACCTCGCTATATTGGACCATTAATGATTTTGGACAGACCAGGGAATGTAGCTTATAAGTTGGGGATGCCAGCGCATCTTTCCGATGTCCATGATGTGTTTCATGTTTCTCAGCTCAAGAAGTGGTTGAGGGTTCCGGAAGAGCAAGTGCCAATGGAAGAATTGGAGCTTGAGGAAGATTTGACATATGTTGAGCAACATATCAAAATTTTTGAAACCAAGGAATGGGTCACAAGGAACAAGGTGATTAGATGGTGCAAAGTGCAATAGAAGCATCATATAGAATCGGAAGCGACTTGGAAGATGGAAGAAGACCTGAAGAAGGAATTTCCCTATCTCTTTCCTTTCACATCGAATCTCGATGGCGACATTCATTTTAAGGGGGGTAGGATTGTAACACCCTCATTTTCATGCATCATGCACTGCATACATCCTCATACTTGTTTAACATAAAGCAACCTTAAAAGGAACAATATTAAAATTAATCTAGGTCTAATAAGCAAATTTAAGTCTGTCAGGGTACGAACTTGTCTGCCCTCCAACCTGGACTAGTCCGGTATTCCCCTTCTGTTCAAAAAATTCAGTGTTCTTCAAAGCCAGCACTTGTCTAACACATTGCACAGACTAGTCCGATTGAGCTTCTGATGTTTCCCCGAACTTGTCCGATTCCAAGCAGACTAGTCCGATCTGGTCCAGTTTTTAGTCCGGAAGCTTTTTATTTTGCAATCACGGACTTGTCCAGCCAAACATACCGGACTTGTCTGAAAACATCTCTATTGCCAAACAGACTTGTTTGGTCCCCGAGGCGGACTAGTTTGGCCTGCTGAATTCCACTCGGATTCCTTTTTTCTTCCACGATTGGTTATTTGGTAATTGACTTAATTGGGCCCAAGAACTTCGTGCCCAACCTCAGAGGAGCCCAAGTGGACCCCACCCCAGCAGCTACACGTCCCCAACCGAATTGTACTTGGAATTCACCCAAAAACCCTACCCCTCCACCACTATATAAACAACCCAATACCTTCACCTCTCCAACCTTTGAGAAAAACCCTCGTTGTCATTCCTTGATCGTGTGCCAGCGTCAAGAAAGAGCAGAGGAGCAAGGATAAGGAGGAGAAGAGTGAGAAGGATCAGTCAAGCTCGACCTTCGTCAACTTTTCGACATCGACGTTCTTCTTCACCTAATTTGTCATCAACACCTCTCATCAAGCCCTAGACGTCACGATTCAAGTGTTGCATCCAATCTTTGATCCTTTAATGTCTAGACACGTCGTACACCCTCTACATCTGTGTTTCCACATGAAATTAACCCCAAATCCTCGCTGATCAGAAAACCCTAATTCTCAAATCTGATCAGGGCAGACTAGTCCGGCCCTGATACCGTACTTGTCCGGCCTTTGAATTTGTATTGTGTTGAATTGAATCCAAATTGACTCAAATCAATTCCAAACTTGTTAGAAACCACTGTAACTAGTTAGTAAACATTAATAGTAACTCATTAACGAGTTTTAATTCACAATTGTTTTATTCATGCATATCATGGCATATTGAATAATATATGAGCATTTATTGATTGTAATGTTTGTTTTGCATGTTTGTCACACGAAATTGAAGGTCTCACTGTAGAGAGTGCTTTCGAGGACCTGCAGAACCACCATCGAAGCCTTCGATCCAAACAAAACTCAAGAGCAAGGCAAGTGTCTTTGATCATTTTAAACAAGGTTTTTAAATGTTCTGCTTGTAAAATTGCATGCTTGTGTCAAATTAATAGGGAAAACCCAATTATAGGAGTTTACTAGTCTTGTATGACCACCCTCGTCGCTCGAACACAATGTAGAGAGTCGAGAAGGGTATTTTACACTTTTGCTTCACAATACTCAATTGGGTTTGGGAATCAACTATAATTTCTTAATCATGAACCATTGAACACATGAATGATGAGAATTTATAAAAATGACCCTTAACAACATGGTGCCTAGGGATCTGAGCAAGCCGGTTATGTTTTGGTGGTTTTAATTTCTTTAGATCTAAGGACCGATTCGTGGAGCGACCATCTAGGATGTATAGTGCCACCACAGACTAAGTATGGGTGTGGTTTAGCTTACTAATTAGTGTGTTGCCAGTACTATTTGGACCATTAAGAATGCTCAGGAAAGGAGTAGTCGGATGGGTTTGTAGAGATTGGTGGGACTACCCAGGGATCCGAATGGTTCAAGAGGGGGCCCTTGGTTAGATGTGCTTAGTTAGAGACATCACCAGCGGTGGAACCTCAGTGGGGTCTAAATATGCTAGTAATCACTTTGTAAAGGCTATTTTGTGATCTCTTGGCCACACACTTAAAGAAGTGTGAGAAGGCATAATTGAGATTCCATATTCATCGAAAGGTGATGAAATCTTGAACTTGTGGGTAAAGTGGTACGACCTATGCAGAGTGTGTTTAAACTATCATGATAGCCGTGCTCCCTGTTATGAGCAACTTGGACCCTCACATGAGTTATGGACTTTTCACATGGTTTAATGGCTGGAATTGAATTGGGAGTCAGTATTGGTTAATTAATTGGCTTTTGTATATGGAATTGATTAAATTGAGACAAATGAGCAGTTATGAGTTGATTATGGATTATTAATGCTGGTTTTGGTTACTTAAGTTGAAATTAATGTTATTTGAGTTATTTTGGGAAAGGCCACACTTAATGATGATAAAATTGCATTTTCAACTATTTTGCAAGTACTTTTATGCAATTAGCCATTTTATTATCACGCCTTGTTTAAGCTACATGTCATACTTTCCCACACTTGCTGAGTATGACATGTGCTCACCCCTACTATTCCTCCAACAAATTCAGTCGCAGGTGACAACGCAGAGTACCAGGAGGTTTTTGAGGAGCTCTAGGCGTGTGTATTACCGTGAAGCTTGCCTGTGGAGTTGGAGTCTTAGTGTTTAGTTTTTTCGCTGCAGTCTTATTAGAGATTGTATTCAAGACTATTTGGTTTATAATAAGGTACTATTATTAGTGTTATTATTCGAGACATAGTTTCATCTGTTTATCGTTTGTGAATCACTTGTGTATGTGTGTTAAAAATCCTGGGCACACATGCATTATGCTTGGTTTATTTTTGGAACCGGGTGTCACACGCCTGTGAAAATGCTTTTTGTAGTAGTGGTGGGGCATTTCAACGGAACTAGTATACATCCCTTATTCTAGCTACTAGGCTGCCTCGAGGCAGAATGCGCGGTACATACGATACTCATAGGCAATCCAAATACTGGTAGGATGGTATTGCGAGAGGGGCCTTATATAGGCTTGATTTTGTGGGAATGTTCGAAATACCAGACGTCATTCGAAATACCAGACACGTGGTTCGTATCATACAACCGCCTGTGATATTATAAACTGAAATAGGCGATTTGTACTATAGACCGCTTGTGATAATCCATCTTTCTCAAGTGGTTTTCTTTTACGGAACGCATGTGATATTTTCAATTATCACATGCGTTGTGTCAAAACAATTGCCTATCATTATTCATATTCGACCACATATGGTTTTAGTTACGAAATGTTTGTAATGTTGTCTATTATCACAGTCGGTTTGTACAATAGACCACATATGATAATTTATATTCTGTCACAGACGATTTTTAGTTATGAACCATCTATTATATACGTGTATCACATACAGGTTTTCAAACGTTTCACAACACAAACGATATTTTTAATAGATCATCTTTAAAAAAAAAATTGGACGACACCTACGAAAATGCTCTTTGTAGTAGTGTTGGGGAATGCAGTTAATCAGCTAAGGAGCAAGTCGATCCATCGGAGTGCATAATTAGATTTAATAAAGACCATATAATATGGATTTAGTGCTAAACTTTTGCAGAGAAAGTGAACTCCTCGAGGACATCAACTACAAGCTGAACACTGAATAATAATAATGACTCTGTAGCTAACAGAACACACAGATCGATCGCCATGGCTGACCTTCCACTCTAGTATCTGCTTTCTCTTCCTTCCTCTACTCATCACATTGTCATTCCTCTACTTGCACCAAAAGACGGCCAAAAATTTCAGCCGCGGCAGAGGAATTCACACCGGAAAGCAGTGTTGACTTCAAAGGGATGGACTCTGAGTTTGCCATTTGCGGTGCTCCGATCTCTCGTGAGGTAGATCATCCTGGCGGTCCGCGTGTCGCTGCAAGGGGGAAATGATTAATAGCACTGCTACAAAAAGCATTTTCACAGGCGCCTCGATTTTTCAAATAGAGACGGTCCGTAAAAAAATACGACTATGATGACGAATGATACAATAACCGCCTGTGATGACAGAACATCACAGACGGACTTTAAAAAACAAACGCTTGGGTAAATACATGATTTTCTCATGCGTTTATCACAGACGGTTCTTAATTAACCATCGCCTGGGTAAATACATGATTTTCACACGCAGACATTGTTTAAGAACCGTATATACTAGTTCAATCATCACAAGCGGTTTTTATTGAAGAAATGCCTGGGGAAAGTCATTGTTTTCACAAGATGCTTGTTAACTAAGAACTGCATATGATGCTGATAAGCTCCTGTGAAGCTAATCCCCGCACATCAAACTCTTGTAGACGCAAGTAACACTCGTGGCTCATCATTTGGATTGTTGAAAGCCTCAATTGTAGCCTAACGATCATTTGGAATGATTTTCCCATTTATTTGAAGGATTTCCTTCTCTTCTGTCCGTTTATAAACCTATGAAGATGCTCCTTTCTTAGTTTTAATGCCTAAATATATTGACTAAAAATTAGTACCTACTCTCTTAGTGCTTCACACAAGCGAAGAAGCGAACAACTTCAATCACAAATCTTGTTTTTACCCTTTCATAGGGATTTGATCTTAATCTTTCAGGCGTAGATTTATAAATAAGTGGAGCTTCCTTGTAACACATGTTAATGGCAGTTATAAGCAAAGGGTGTGCCGAAGCTAACGAAATCTGAATTGGACTGAAGATAAAGAGATCATGCATATGAGTGGCAATGTCCAGGTTAGACAGCGTGAAGCTATGACGGTAACCTTCAGCATCATAGCTTCACGCTGTCTAACCTGGACATTGCCACTCATATGCAGGATCTCTTTGTCTTCAGTCCTGTTGAGATTTCGTTAGCTTCGACACACTCTTCCCTTGTAACTACCATTAACATGTCTGATGAGGAAGATTCACTTATTGATAAATCCATGCTTGAAAGATTATGGTCAAATTCCTATGAAAAGGTTCAAAACATGATTTCTGATTGAAGTTGTTCATTTCTTCACTTGTGTGAAGCACTAAGAGAGATGGTACTGATTTTTAGTTAATATATTCAGCCATTAAAACTGTTAGAGTAAAATCTTCGTAAGTTTTTGAAATGGAGAGAAGAGAAAGAAATCATTCAGGGCTTTTTTGGGTGTACTCAATCTAATTGGATTGAAGTGGATTGGAGTGGAGAATGAACTAATTTTCTCCTCAATCCACTTATATTGAAGTGGATTCACTCCTATCCAAACATGCCCTCAAATGGATGTGAAGTATTGTCAGACTTCAATTGAAGCTTTTAACAATCCAAATGATGAGTCTCAGGTGTTACTTGCATCTACAAGAGCCTGCTGTGAAGGGATTAGCTTGACAGGAGCTTCAAGAGGTGTGCTTCAAGATCTTGTTTGGAACCAAGCTATTGGAAGGCAAGCCTGATCATCACAGGTCAGTAGAAATTTATATACACATACAGTTTGATAACTTATGGAATAGGTGAAGGCGATAAATATGATAGTCAACAAGCCGAAAAGGATCACTTGTCCAAATTAGTCTTCTCTACAGAAGCTAAATTTAATAATGTTTAAAACATGCTATCTAAAGCTGAAATGGAGTATTGTTCTAAGTTGATTTCAGAGGATACGAATATATACAATATATATCATATATTTTTTCCAGCACTGACATCTTCTCGCATATAGGGTTTCAAATCCTTTTTAATGCTTCTCTCTACGCGCTTGATGTTTTCTTGTTTGGTGAAAAGCTACATCTCTTCATACTGATTATATTTCTCTTCATTATCTCTCACATTCTCAACCCCAACAATATTTTGCTTTCCAGAAACAACTACGTGCATCTTCTTAGTTTTTGGATCTTGTACATAAAAAAGTTGTGCAACACGATCTACGAGAACCCACGGATCATCTTTATAACCCGCTTTATTCAAGTCTACCAGTGTCGGCCCGTAATTGTCCACTTTCACACCATGATGATGTTTGATCCAATGGGACTTAAATACGGGCATTACCATTCTTTCACCATAATCGATTCTCATATTTCCTATATGAACCTGAAGCATGTGGTATTCTGCCCTTGTGAATCATAAGCCTCTATACGAACACCACTATTTTGTGCAACACTCTTACCCTCTTTTTCTTTAGTGTAAAATGTGTAACCATTGATGTCATATGCTTGCCATGATGTCACAAAAGAAGATGGGCCAGAAGCTAACTTCTTCATTGTTGCCTCTTCTATAGAGTTTCCGTATGGTATATTTTGTCCATTAACCATTCAGTGAAACATCTTTTGTGCTCTTTTATGATTCAGTCCTCTTTGTGGTCTTGGTTTTTTTTGCGAAGCTCAATTTGGTGTTCCTCGATGTACGACTCAGCTATTACGAGCTGTTGTAGTACACCAAAATGTGCATGGTGTACATTCTTGTAATCTTGAACGATAAAAGTTTTCTTAGCCACTTTGCCTCTCCCACGTAGTCTACCCTCATGTACTGGTATAGGCACACCTATCGGTTTTCCATCCTTGATGTAATCAGTGCAACCCTTAATCATTTCTTCAGTGGTGTATCCTTCCATAATTGAACCCTCTGGGTGAGCACGGTTCCACAAATAACATCTTAATACTCCTAAATATCTCTCCAACGAAAACATATGATGTTCCAACGAAAACATATCATGTAAATATAGTGGCCCTAATGCTTTTATCTGATCAACAATATGTATGATTAGGTGTACTTGCATATCAAAAAAGGATGGTGGGAAACACATCTCAAGCTTGCACATAGTCTTGACGATGTATGTTTTCAGATAGTCTAAATCTTCACATACTATCACCTTTTGCGATACTGCATTGAAGAAGTAACACAAACGTGTGATGAAAACTTTTATATGTTCAGGTTTGATGACTCTTATTGTAATGACAGAGAACACTGTGATCATCATGTGACTGTCGTGAGAATTATTGCTGAATAAAGACAAGTCTTTCATCAAGACTAGTTTGCGGATATTGGACGAGAAACTCGTAGGCCCTTTGATCCCACGCAAGCATTCACAAATTGCTTTTTTCTCTTCTAGTGTCAATTTGTAGCAGGCAGGGGGAAGGTAATGCTTCCTGTTCGCCTTTTCTACAAGATGAAGCGCTGGTCTCATATCAAGATTTACAAGGTCCATACGTGAATTTAATCCATCCTCTATTTTCCTCCACATGTCCAGTAAGGTCCCAATGATGCTGTCAAATACATTCTTCGTAACGTGCATCAAATCAATACTATGGCAAAATTCCAGATTCTTCCAATACGGAAGATACTTGAAAAAAATTGATTGTTTCATCAAAGCCATGTCAATTGTATCACCCGAAGATGTACTTTTCGTTCTCTTTGTTCCTTCACATTTTTTGCCCTTACCGAAAGCAATGTGAATGTTCTTAATCATTTCGAACACGAGTTTTCCACTGTAAGGTTTTGGTGCAGTATCTTTTTCGATTTTGTTATCGAATTGTTGTTTCATCTTCATATACTAGTGTGTATCTGTCAAGAACCGCCGGTGTCTCATGTACACCGTCTTTATGGATGAAGTGAGGTATAGAAATCTAGTTCTATCCACGCACCTTACACAACCTTGCTTCCCTTTCATTTGTCCCGATAATGTAAATAGTATGGGATATCATGCATGATAACAAATATCATTGCTCTTAACGTGAAATACTCCCGCTTGTACTCATCCCATGTACGTCTTTTTTCCTTGCCCCTACTTCGTCTCTACCACTTGCCTCTCTATTCTAGGCATTTCCAGTAAGTTCAGTGAAGTGAGCCCCATCATTCCATGATTTCGCCATATCTTCCATTAATGGTTCCAAGAACACATCAATTTCGATGTCGGGATATTTCGAACCTTGGTTAAGAACAGATAACAAGATATATTTCCTTTTGTGACACAACCACGTCGGTAGGTTGTACATCGTTAAGACCACGGGCCATGTGTTGTGTATGCTCCTTTTTTCACCAAACAAATTCATTCCGTCTGTACCCAAGGCAAACCTTAAATTTCTGATTTCCTTTGCAAATTCTGGACACTGAACATCAAATTTTTCCACTGTATTGCATCACTAGGGTATCGAATACGTTTTTCATTCTTCTTGCTCTGCTCGTAATGCCAAGGCATAAGTTCAGCCTTCCTAGGGTTTGAGAACAAATGCTTTAAGCGATCAATTACCGGAAGGTACCACATCAACAAGGCAGGATTTTTTCTCTTATTCTTCTGTCTGCATCTCCAGAAGTATCGTCATCGTTACCTTAAGGGACAATAATAAACTTCTTATTCTTCTGACACTTTTTTATGTTGGTAACATACTGGTGATTGGAGTCCTTATATCTACTGACACCACAGATAAGGAATCTAGTTGCGAGCTCATGCTCTTTGTGATATAGAATACAATAGATCACCAAAGCGTGTATTTTTGTCACACCTAGTGCCATCGGGCAAAGAAGTTTCTTCGCTTTATAAGTGCTTCTGGTTTGTATATTTGGATTTGGAAGAATTTCTACAAAAGGATTCAAAAGATCAAAGAAACTACAATCGGGCCATTCGTGTGTAGCTTTCAACTTTAGTAGTTCTAGGACTGCATGCAATGTAGTAAACTCTTTATCAAACCCGTTTGATTCATCATATAAAAGCTTCGTCGCCGCATTCTGCAATGTCTCAATTTTACTTCATCTTTTAATTGCCCCCATAGAAGTCAATACATATGGTTCAATGTGATGCAACATCTCCTCACAATCGAACTCATCATCATCATCACTGTTGGTACCGTACAAACCGGGTACCCTCACACAAAGGATGACACCGAGGCATGTCCAGCAGCGCCACATGTCTAGAAGTTGTTGAGGCCTCACCCTCCCGCAAGATCCAGCCCTAGTGCCGCCACGTGGGGCACGAAGGATGGGATAAAGACCCTCAGAGGAGACGACCTCCCAAGGCGCCACGTGTTGAGGGGAGACCCCACACAACCTCGGCGGAGAAGCTCCAAAGCTGTCACGTAGCCTGGAGCGTCGGACCAAGCGTCCTCCCTCTGAGGAGAGAGTGGAGCTGCCACGTGCCCTGGGGAGCCCCGGAGCTACCATGTGCCATGAAGGACCGGGGCTAGCCTCCCCGGCGAGGACCTGCCCCGGTGCTGCCACATGTCTCTCAGCACCCCCCAGACAGTAAGGTGTGGGAGTTAAAAGCTTGAGCACTCCACTCAGGACATGCATTGAAGGTCCGCACCCACCTCTGACACACGACGCGGAGCACGCCAACGGTCAGAGACCGCCATGACCAATCACATCACAGTGAAGGCGCTGCAGGCCTATCCCACTTGGCCAAGTGGGAAGCTTGCGGCAGCAAGACAGGCTGACGGGACACCATCTGCCACCATCATCAACCGCGCATGGGCTACTGACACGGAAGGCGGCAAGACAGCGAGTCTCCACTACCACGCTCAGAGAAGCTTATGCAGGAAGCCATAGATCTTTTAGGATAACATCGCCCCGAGGCCACCTGTCGAGCCCTAGGACCCCACTTGTAAGGCGTCCAGTCTTGGTTATAAAAGTCTCGGACTGCCTCCGATACAAAGGACCAGACTCAGAATCCCCGATACACACACATACGCATACACACTCACCAAGCAATACAATCCACCGTGGAGTAGGGAGTTGCGGCCCGAACCACGTAAAAACAACTGTCTCATACTCTTTCGCTAGAACACTAGTTTGAGGCCTAAGCCCCGACGAACAAGAACCTTCGCGAACTGCTCCTTAGCAGATCCGAGGGAAGTGTCGCATTGACCCTTCGACATTTGGCGTGCTAGGTAGGCGCTTTTTCCCTCAAAAAAGTGGTAGCGCTTTCACCAACTATGGTGTTCATCAAGCCTGAGAGCTACGGCGAAATCAAGCTGCAAAAGGTTGACTATTGTGTCGATGAAGACGTGGGAAGGAGTTCCAAAGGCCGGAACATGTCGTGGCAACGGTACACCCGGTTGTGAACCTCGACCTAAACAGTGACCACGAGCGTCGCAAAGCACTCCACGTCATATGTGGAGGATCTTGGGAACCCGCTTCCAGGAATGTGGTCAAGACACTGCACCGGGCAATGACTTCATCAGCCTCTACGCATGCCCCGACGCTGCATCACAAATGGATGGAGATGATGATCAGCTTCGACGCCTCCGACTGCCCCGAGAACATTGCGGGAGCCGGGCAGCTGCCGCTCCTCGTCGCCCCCACCATTGCCAATGTAAAGTTTTACCACGTCCTAGTAGATGGTTGAGTCGGCCTCAACCTCATCAGTTGTGCGCCCTTCGACAAGCTGAAGATCTCCGTGTCTTAGCTCGCAACAACAAGATCGTTCTGTAGGATCAAAGAGCACATGAAAAGCTACCAGAGAGGGGGTGAATGGTAGATTTAAAAATCTTACGCAGCGGAAACAATTAAATCCCATCCCCTTCGGCAGAAAAACGATCTCTTAAAAAAGTCGTGTGTGATACTAATCTAAATGTCTTTCACTGTGAAAAAAGTGATAGATATCAGAGAGAATCAAGTTACTAAGACAACACAACAAGAATCACTCAGATCCGTCGAGAGAAACTCAAGTTACGATTGAAAGATCGAACAAAGGTCAATCTGTCCTACACGAGAAAAACAGTTCTGGAACACTGCAAAGAAACTCGTGTAGATCAGAAACCACAAATCCAAGACCGTGAAATTTTTACAGATGATAGATAATTAAGTTTTCAAGACAACCCAAAAAGAATCACGTCAATTGGATCTATAAAACTCGAGTTATGATAAAACCACCGATGAAAGGTAGTGCTGTCCAGAAACTCGACGAGTAAAACTTGTCTGGAACAAGTCGGACCAACAAGGCACAAAAGTTCCTTCAAACTACGTATTTTATTCAATATAACACAAGAGGAACAGCCCCAAAGTCGTGAACCACGAGCTCCGGCCTCCCTTCCTTATATAACCAGCCCTTAGGCCAACCCAACTCAAATCAGGATCCTAATCCTACTCCGTTCACGAATCGAAACTTTCCATCACTGCTTAGGACTCTTCTATACGCAGATAGAAGCAATCTTAAGACTTCCAAACACATTAGGAACATATCCCACATTCCTAAAATAACCCAAATTCGTGACCCACACAAAATCCTATCATAACCAACTCAAATCTTTCCATATTTGAGTCAAACCCGACTCAAAGCAGCCTGAGTCCATAACCTAGTTGGTTGGACCTTTCCGACTAGTTAATTACGTCCACATCTCTTCATCACACCTCGGAACCATGTAGCCACGTCGATGCACTCCTTGCACACGTGCAAACATCTTCCAATGACATCCACAATACCTTCATATGCATTGTTCTTGATTCAAACATGTTGCGCAACCTCCCGATCAACTCAACCACAATTCCTCCCGAACATGGTTGTTGAACCTCATCTTCTACCTAAGACTAGTTCAATGGATCCCGTCACCAACCATGTCTTGAACTCAAGAAACACCTGCACATGAATAAACAACCAATCCGTACGAGCCTAAGTCCACGACTTGACTCAAGTCAGTTCCGAACACAGCACCTTACGTGAGCACCTCACATAAGCATGTTGCAAAGCATATCAAAACGATATCAGCCATATCAACCAAAATGCACCAAAAACTTAGCAAATGAATACTAAGCAATCTTTCCAACAATATAAAGCAATTTCAAAATATCTCACAGTAAAAGCAGGAACATTGCGATCAAGCTCCGAACCTTGCCAAAGCTAACCGGAGCTTGAGCTGGAGCTTACCAAAGCTAGTACAACCTAGCGCCGGAGCATACCAAAGCTAGTACAACCTTGCGCTGGAGCTTACCAAAGCTAGTCGGACCTAGTGCTAGAGATAACCAAAACTAATCGAAACTAGTCATCCCAAAAGTTAGAGCTAGAAAACATGTCCAGCAGATGCTGGCCGAGGGAGACTCCCAGCTGATCATCAAGCAAGTCCGCGGTGAGTGATGCTGTAATGACACGCAGCTCGCGGCATATCTGATACATGTCTAGAAGCTAGAAGTTGGGTTCGAGGCCTTGGATCTCTGCCATGTGCCGCACGCCGACAACTCCGTCGCCGATGCCTATCAACCATGGCATCCACGGGAGCCCCTGTTCCAGAAGGGGTCTTCAGCAAGAGGTTGGTGCGGCCGACCGCTAGGCCAGCAGGGCCCAATAAACAAGGTGATCCCAACCCCACATAGCTAGCAACCACGGCAGCCCTGCGACCATGGGGGCCACCAAGGTTCTTGAGTGTCACCAGGGATCCCCAATCACCTGGTGCCCAAGATCTAGAAGTCCAGGACAATCCCGATGCAAGGATCACGGAGGTCCGGGACTACATGAAGGACAACCTCCTCCCAGAGGACCCAACATCCACTGAGAGGATCGTGAGGATGTCGAAATGCTACATGCTGGTAGAAGGTGATCTCTAGCGATGTGGTGCAAATGGTGTACTGTTACGGTTCATAACTCGGCAGGAGGGTTGCGACTTGCTCGAGGAAATCCACGAAGGAGACAGTGGGAATCACGCGGCCTCCCGCACGCTGGTTGGCAAAGCCTTCCGGCATGGTTTGTACTGGCCAACAACACTACAAGACGCAGTCAAACTGGTCAAGAGGTGCAAGGCGTGCCAGTTCCATGCCAAGCAAATCAACACCCCAATGCAATCACTTCAGAAGATCTCGCCCTCCTGGCCTTTTGCGGTCTGGGGGCTCGATATCCTGGGACGCTTTCCCAGGGCAATCGGAGGGTACTGGTTCCTCTATGTTGCCATGGATAAGTGCACCAAGTGGCCAGAAGCAGCCCCAGAGATCAGCATCAACAAGGAGTCCGCAGTCAAGTTCATCAAATCAATTGTTTGTAGGTTCGGGGTCCCGAACAGGATCATCACCGACAACAAGACCCAGTTCACCAGTGCAACTTTCCAGGACTACTGTGAATACCTCATCATCCAAGTTTGTTATGCATTTGTGGCTCATCCAAAGAACAACCGACAAGTCGAAAGGGCCAATGTTGAGATCCTCAGGAGCCTCAGGACATGCACATATCACAGCTTGGATAAGCATGGTGCCTAATGGGTCGGCGAAGTACCCTTTGCACTATGGGCAAGCAGGACGTCACCCAACTGTGCCACACGAGAAACACCTTTCTTTCTGGTGTATGGGGTCGAGGCTGTCCTCCCCCTTTGAATTTGTTGTGGGCTCATTCATAGTCCGAGCATTCAACGAAGCCTCACAGGAACAGTTCCGACGACAAGATGTTGACCTTATCGACGAAGCAAGGTGGCATGCCACCATCCGAAACGCACGTTATCGACAAACGTTGAGGCGCTACCAAGAGCATTTCGTGCAGAGTAGAGAGCTCAAGACAGGTGACCTGGTGCTGCGGCACATACTCTCTCGAGAAGGGTCGCACAAACTTTCCCCCAGCTGGGAGGGCCCCTTCCGAGTGATACAAGTATCCCGCCATGGGTGTGTCTACCTCGCCAAAAAAGAAGGAGATCCCCTCCCCAACCCATGGAACATCCAGCTCTAGCAACTCCCATGGGGCTCGATGCCGACGTACCTACGAAGATGGTGGGCGACGCCGGAGCATCCAGCTCCGAAACCTCCCAAGGGGCCTGTCATCAACGTCCCAGAACATCGGCGACAACACCAAGCATGAATAAGTGAGTAAAACTCTCCTGCCCCCCCCCCCCCCCTTCGCGTCAACTTCCGCTTCTTCGATGCAAGGATAGCAGAATCCATGGCCAGGCGACGGAAACGTCTTCCTGGTGACAGAATTGGTGCTGGTTGACTGCCCTCCGGCCCAACGGAGGATGATGGCGACCCAACCTCTATATTCTCCAATGAGTGGGAGGAATCCGACCTTAGTTGTAGCATGACGCGGCACCGCACCAGAACCGCTGAAACTCCAGACGTCTCCTCAGGGTGCAAGCGGGTGACACCGAACACGTTGACTGCCAGCATCGAGTTCAGAAGTTTGTCACTCTCGACGAGGGTCATGAAGAGTGGCTCGCAGTCGAATAGATGGAGACATGCTCATTGTCAATCGTACCACAGGTCACCAAATTCAGTAAACCTTCCAACACCTTCGGTGGAAGATCGTCCGAAGCCAGCCGACACTGATCATCAGTACCGGTATAGTACTAGGCCTCGTAGCAATGGTTCTGCAAAGGGGCTATACGACGACGCAAGAAGTCAGCCAACACCGTCAGGGAGGTCAAGCCTTTTCTCGCCAAGAACCGGATCCTTCTCAATATCAGCATATACTCCTTTGGCAGCCCCTCGAATGCTTCGCAGGTGGTGGGATTAGTAGCAGGACCAGCAGTGGGCATCTTCAGCGCACGATGGGCATCAACCCGCATGATCGCCCAGTCTTCCCTCCAGGTTTTCCACTTCCCCCTTTGAGCGAAGGGATGTAGTGTTGGGTGGACTTTGTCCCAGTGCCGAAAGTAGTAGGCACCCACCTGGGTAGTCTCGCTTTTCCCGGTGGTCTTCATCAAGTAGAAGAGCCGGAACAACTCCACCGTTGTCTTGTATCCCAAGAACGACTCATGGAAGTGGACGAGCACCGCCATCACCGCAATAGAGTTCGGCGACAAATAGTGAAGCTGCAACCCGTACTCCTCCAGCACGACCAAGAAGAACCTCGACAGCAGAAGCCCAAGCCTTGCAGACACGTAGACAGAAAAGAGCATGGTCCCGTCCTCGCATAAATCTTCAAGAGCGGGAGATCCACAACGGATCATCCCCGCACGCTCTAATGTCGACCAGCCAAACAGTTGTCGTGTCGACAATAGGTCGTCTACTGACTGAAGGCGAGACAGGGGCAGTGGGGAGGCCATTGGAGCAAGCGAAGGGGAGAATCTTTGTATAAAGTAAGGAAGCTTGAGCACTCAAGGAGAAAGGCGAAAGATTAGGACGCAGGGTGTGACTAGGGAAGGAAACGATTCCCCTAAAGGTTTCCTTTTTAAATCACCCCCGCAGCGCCTAAGTGCAGTGAGGCCAGGACCGACTCGCACCATCCCAAAACCCTGCGTCCATGACGATAGGCCCTATGCCCCTGGGTAGAAGCGCTGGCCCAAGCAGTCGGTCACCTAGAAAAGTAATAGGTACAACTGCTATAGGGGCGGGCGACGAAAGGTCTATAACCGCATCGGGAACCGTAGCGGTTAAAAGCACTACAGAAGACAGAGAGATGACAGCAAGCATAGATCTCGTCACCATAACCTCTCAACCTGAGGAAGACGCGTGGCGACGTTGGCAGGAGCGCCCACTGCTTCAACTACCCAAGACAGAATTCAGAACCCAATGCGGGAAAACAAGGAAAGGGCTCCACCTTTAGGCTCCCCATCTTGCCCCAAGGTGGACCCAGGGGCCACTATCAGTACCCTGCAAACCGGTTACCCTCGCACACGGGATGAAGACACCGGAGCATGTCTGGCAGCGCCATGTGTCTAGAAGTTGTCGAGGCCCCAGCCTCCCGCAAGATGTAGCCCCAGTGCTGCCACGTGAGGCGCGAAGGATGGGATAAAGACCCTCAGGGGAGACAACCTCCCAAGGCGCCACGTGTTGAGGGGAGACTTCGTACAACCTCGGCGGAGAATATCCAGAGCTGCCACGTAGCCTGGAGCGCCGGACCAAGCGCCCTCCCTCTGAGGAGAGAGCAGAGCTGCCACGTGCCTTGGGGAGCCCCAGAGCTGCCACGTTCCATGAAGGACCGGGGCTAGCCTCCCCGGTGAGGACCTGCCCCGGCGCAGCCACGTGTCTGGTAGCACCCCCAAGACAGTAAGATGCGGGAGTTAAAAGCTGGAGCGCTCCACTCAAGACAGGCATTGAAGGTCCGCACCCACCTCCGACATACGACGCGGAGCATGCCAACGGTCAGAGACCGCTATGACCAATCACATCAGAGTGAAGGCGCTGCAGGCCTATCCCACTTGGCCAAGTGGGTAGCTTGCGGCAGCAAGACGGGCTAACGGGACACCATCTGCCACCGTCAGCAATGGCGCATGGGCTACTGACAAGGAAGGCGGCAAGACGGCGAGTCTCCACTACCACCATCAGAGAAGCTTATGCGGGAAGCCATAGATCTTTTTGGATAAGATCGACCCAGGGCCACCTGTCGGGACCTGGGACCCCACTTGTAAGGCGTCTAGTCTTGGTTATAAAAAGCTTGGACCGCCTCCGATACAAATGACCAAACTCAGAATCCCCGATACATGCACATACGCATACACACTCACCAAGCAATACAATACACCATGGAGTAGGGTGTTACGCTCCTTGCGGCCCGAACCACGTAAAAAAAACTGTCTCATACTCTTCCGCTAGAACACTAGTTTGAGGTCTAAGCCCGCCAAACAAGAACCTCCGCGGGCTACTCCTTAGCAGATCCGGGGGATGTGTCTCATTGAACCTTCGACAATCACCATCTTGATTGTCACTACCATCATTGATATGAACATTACCGCTATCTAAACCTCTCTCATCATCTTTATCCACTTCATGTGTATCTAACTCACCATGCTCTGTCCATATTGTGTAGTTTTTTTAAACCTCTTTTCACCAAATGAGATTGGATTACTATAGTATCTATTCAAGCAATCCTATTTTCGCAGTCGATACATGGACATAATTTGTCATCTATCTTTTACAACTTTGCATGTCTCTTAGATGCTTAAATAAAATTTGCAACATTATGAATGTGCATAGGATCGGGTCTTGGCATGTTATACAACCACACTCGACGGTCCATGCTTCAATAACAGAATTTTAAATGATTTACAAAATTTGGCCATAAATATTTCCTAATGGTCTTCTATAAAATGAATTTACACAGATATAACAAGCCTGTATCATATGAGTGAAGACTGGTATCATGTAGGTCCGTTCATAAGGAGTCCAAGAATTTTTTTTTTCAAAATGTTCTCAGCATCCTAGTGGCCATAATGGATTTTTGAAGTGAGGCTTATTCATTTAAACATTTCATTGAACACGTGATGTGCTTGTATTCATGTTCATCCATTAATCCTTCAAATCTACTTCTTGTTCTATAAAATTCATGGGTGAGCTGAAGGGGAGACTCAACTACATCTTTCAACCTTTAACCCTTCAAATCTACTACAAATCTCAAGTGGTGGGAGGGGGGGTGGAGGCATATGCAAACTCAACAAAATGAAACTGAAAACAGGACAGAAAATTTAAAACATGATAGTGAAGAAGAAGTCTCTTGTAACTTTTTCTCTGTTCGAAGCTTGATCAACTTATGAATGCAGTACCGGCCCGCGCACGGTGGAAAATTTTGGCAGCCTGGTGGCGTCTATGGAAAATCACCCGGGTTAGGTTTTCTATGGTGCCCGAGGGGTCTTTATATAGGCGTCGGTTTCCACAGGCGGGTTTTCACAAAATAACTGCTTGTGATAAAAATTAATAAAGTTTAGGCGGTTTTTAACTGTTGCGGTTCTTCACTAAACAACCGCATGTGATAATGGCCCGAGCCTGTTCTTCAATTTTCTTTTCCCTTGCTTCTTTTTTATTTAGATTCCAATATAAATACTCAAACACGTATAGATTATGCAAATTGAGTCCAAATTCGATGATTCTTTCTTCTATATTTTTTCAAAAATTAACATTTACCACCCGGACCAAATATTTCAAAACTTGTATAGCTAACATTATAATGTTTTGTTAAATATCAAATTAATTTATACTCACATGTTATTCACATTTCTGTATCTTCCAAAAATAAGGGATCCTTCATTGACATCTGTTTGTATGAACATATTTGTCTTATTTATACATATATGAATTTTGTTAATTTTTTTAAAGCATTCCAACATGTCAAAATTCAAATTATCCATCATTCTAACCAAATGCTCATAGGCATTCATCAATTTTTGAACACACATTGATTAAAAAATTTTAAAAAGTTCGAAAAAATTCATAGACGTTGGTATGATGACTAAAAAGTTTTATTGAAAAACTAAATGAAAAATAATTATATTCGTCAAGATAGAAAAATGACAAATAGCTAGTGTTATTTGTTTTTTATGTTCTCACCAATTTCAAATGCTTTGTGAAGTGAAATTTAATGGTAACCTTTAATACTCAAGCATATTCTAAGAAAGTGGAATTTGGACTTTTAAAAGGTTCCTCATTTTAAAAAAGAATATTAGTAAACTTAGACTCTGTAATTAGTTTTTTCAAGCGGTTTTTAACTACTTCATCGGTGATTGTTACTAAACAATCGCCTGCGATAATGGCTCGAGTCTGTTCTTCAGTTTTCTTTTCATTTATTTATTTTTTATTTAGATTCTAATATAAATACACAAACTTGTATAGATCCTGCAAATTGAGTCCAAATTTAATGATTCTTTCTTCTATATTTTTTAAAAATTAATATCTACAAACTGGACCAAATATTTTAAAACTTGTATAGATAACATTATTATGTTTTGGTAAATATCAAATTAATTTATACTCACATATTATTCAAATTTCTATATCTTCCAAAAAAAGGGATCCTTCACTTAAATCTATTTGTATGAACACATTTGTCTTATTTATACATGCATATATTTTGTTATATTTTTTAAAGCATTCCAACATGTCAAAATTATAATTATCCATCATTCTAACCAAATGTTCATATACATATGAGGCATTCATCAAATTTTTAACACACATTGATTCAAAAAAAAATTAAAAAAAAACCTGAAAAAATTCATTGAGGTTGGTATGATGACTAAAAAGTTCCATTGATAAAATAAATGAAAAAATCATGATATTCGTCAAGATAGAAAAATGATAAATAACAATTTTTTTTTATGTTTTGACCAATTTCAAAGGCTTTTATGGAGTGAAATTTAATGGTAACCTTTAATACTCAGGCATATTCCAAGAAAGTGGAATTTGGGCTTTTAAAAAGCCTTACATTTAATCAAGAATATTAATTAGTACTGAATAACCGCCTGAGAAAAGTCGTTATCTCAGGCGGATATTGCTTACCAACCACCTGAGATAAATAAATATTCGCAGGCTGGTGGTAATTAATAACAGCCTGAGATAATCCTCTTCTCAGGCAGTTGGTACATAATAAGCGCCTAAGAAAAATAGGCGTCTATATATAGCCGTCAGCTGTGTTGGAAAAACCTAACCCGGGTGAAATCACTTAGACGCCGTCAGGCTACAAAAATTTCGTTTGCCACCAAGTCTTTGCCGCCCCCGCCGCCGAGCTTTGTTGCCCTCGCATCCGAGCTTCGCTGTCATCGCCGAGCTTCGATCTCGTTGCCAAGCTTCACCCTCATCACTTCTTTCCTTTCCGTCCAGGTATGCCGAGCTTTGCCCTCGTCTGCCATCGCGCTCGCACTCGCTGCTGCCGTCTCTCCCTCCTCCACGCAAAGTAAGCTCATTTCCCTATCACTCTCCCCCACAGCGGCCTCCACCCGACCACACACGACCCCCCCCTCTTACCCGGCCTCACCCGAGCCCCATCCATGGACGCCAGCCGAGTTCCCATTGAGCACCCCCTACCCCCCACCCCCCCACCCAGACCCCCCCCGCCACCGAGTCCCCCACCCACCCGGCCTCCTCAGCCCCCTCCCTCCCCACCCGTTCCCCTCCCCCACCAACATTTCCCTCCTCATCGGTGATTCGATTATGCTATGCAATGTTGTTTAATTGTTGATTGAATTGTGCATTGTGAATTGTTATTGAATATGTTAGAATTTACTGTTGTTTTTTTAATTTGTTACAAACTTAGAATATTTTGGGCTCCAGAATAATTTAGAACAGTTGCGGGCTAGAAGAATCTGAACTCTGATGTTATCTGAAACCGAAACAGTGAAATCTAAAGTTATCTAAATTATAAGGCTCTGTTCTAAAACAGTAAACTGTTGCTAGTTTTGAATTAATTTGCTTTTGAATTTTGTTTGCTAATTGCTACACTAAAGGTATGTGTGCTATACTCGTAATATATAATTATATATGTTCATATATATAGGGTCGACTAGATATTGCCATAAAAAATAGCCTGGATGATTAGAGGAAGGACTAGAGTCGACTAGGATTGATTAGTCGCCCTAGTTGACGATTAGTCGTCGTAGTCGACCTAGTCGATTGGTAGGCGACTAAGGTCAGACTAGTTGACTTGAAAACATTGGTTATTGTTTAATTGTTGATTTAATCAATGTGAATTGTGAATTGTGCATTGTTATTGTTTAATTGTTGATATAATTGTTCTTGTCGGCTTTTAATACAAGCAATACACATGCCTAGCTAATGCCTTGGTCAGTCGTCTCAAACCCTAGAATGGAACTTGGTCAGTCACCTTGGTCAGTCGCCTTAAACCATAGAATGCCTTATCAAACCCTAGAATGATTCGATCTTTTTCTTCATGCAACACTTCATGTAGAGTTAATATGCCGTTCATTATATTTTTTGTCTTACTAGTTCTAGCATAGAAAGCCCTAAGAAGACTGTTGATGGTAGTAACAATAAACAAGGCAATATGGAGTTTAGTGACTCCAGCAGTTCAGGCTCCTTTAACAGTCCATCGGATCCTTTTCCGAATATAAAAATAAAAAGACTTCAGAGGATCTCGACTGGGGATATGATCCTGACACGAGGTATGGATCATGAATCTTAACTTCAACAGCTCAAATTAATGCTGGTTGTCAAGTATACGAATTCTTATAATTCTTTTCTGCCTAGATTAATCCCGAGGACAGCAAGGTGACTTCGGCTCCTAAAACTGCAGAAGGTTATTCAATGGATGAATCCTCAGGTTCACTCAAGAGGAAACGAGGGCAACGAGGTCCCAATAAGTGTCCATTGAATCGCATCATGTACATAACAAGGGTCGGTCAAGGTGGGCTTCCCCAAGAACAACTGAATTCAGTTAAAATTTACAGAAAAGCATGCGGTTTTCTTGTTAGAGAGCTCATGCCGATCACAACTAAGAATCGGAGAAAATTACCTGAGGAGACCAAGAATGAGTTGTCGGAAAGGATAAAGAAACAATTTAAGTTCCCGAAAGGCACGAAAGAAGCTGTAAAGAAAGCAACATTGGTCTCTTACGACAAGAAGTTTCGTGGCTGGATGAGTGAAATGAATGCTTATGTTAAGGCCGATAAGGTCCCTAGCCCGAGGAAGATGGGAAAAATCACAGAAGCTCAGTGGCAAGAATTTGCTCGTCAAAATACCACACCTGATGCTAAAGCCCTAAGTGCAACTAGGTTAGAGCTTGCCAAAAGGAACAAATACCATCATTGCTCGGGGTCTGTCGGATATTCCCCCAAAGTCCAAAAATGGAATAAGATATTAGTTGATATTACCAGTAAGGGCAATCCTCACCCGTTAGAAGGGCGTGATGAGAGAACTCAGTGGTGGGTCTTTGCTCGGTCAGGTTTGACCAGCGAGGACAAACTTGAAAAGCCCGACTCTGTGAATGAAGTTGAGCAAAAAATGAAAGAAGTAATTGAAAAGCAACAGAAGGGTTTCTCCAAGCCGAAGAGGGAGAATTACAAACTTACCGCTATCCAAGGAAACCCTGAACACAGTGGACAAGTTCGAGCAATCTCTTCTGCTACACGTCTGGTGCTTGTATGTGTCTCTAATATTTTGTATTTTCTTTTCTTACTACATGCATAAACATTTCATGAGATTATAACAATTCTTGACTTCTAGAATAGGATGCAATACATGCATAATAAAAAGATGAAACACAAGACATATATCCTTGACCCTACACGGATTACAAAGACGCTATTCGATGTTAAGTCGGATCGAGACTTTGAACATTACAAGCACATAAAAAAAGATTTTGAAAAATCAATCGTAAAACAAAAGAAGGATAAAAGGACAGAACTTGCAGCTTATATAGGACATGCCATGTTTATCTTTGTCAGAATGGCAAGGACCTCGTAAAGGCTCCGTACCACTTCGAGTAAGTTCAACACATGTCATTGAAATAGCAATTATTGGTAATTGTTACCTTAACACGTGTGTTTGTACGTGTGCAGTAAACACTACATAATGATCTTCGTCAAGCTAATGCAGGGTTTGGCAACAGTCTTGGACTCAGCTGATTATCCACCAGATCATTATAAAGATTTCCTTTTCATTTTGAAACTCTACGTTTATTCAATACTTTTAATTTAAACATATTTAGAATGTGTTGAAAAGTTTTAATTAGACATTTCTTGTATTACAGCGCTTGGCGGTTTTACGTGGAAAAGCTTGGCGGTCAGAGACCTTCTAATACGGATGCATTAGACATTAAAACATATTATTCTTGTCCCAAGCAGCCTGTTTGGAGCGTCTTATGCGGGTATTATGTATGCGAGCATCTTCAGACCGCCAATGAGTATAGAGTGAATCGTGAGGATATAAGTTATCCTTGATGTCGATATCTTATTTTCTTACTTTTGAGATTCATTTTCATTGTAACTAGCGTATTTTAATACTTATATTCTCCGCTATTCAATATTACCAGAAATATTATTTTCAAATTTTGATTCCAACTTCAAAATTCAATTGCTCATAGTACAACTGCTCCAAAAATACCAAATAAATTGCTGTATACTCAATTTGATCTATACTTTGAGATTGTTCAAACCAACACATTCTAAATTTTGTTATGTGTTCCATTGCAGCACACGAAGGATGTGAACGAAGAATGGCCGGCTTCTAGAAGTGTGTCTGGTGGAGGAGCCAACAATATTGCCGATGAACTGTGTCAATTCGTATGTCGCGAGATTTTGCACAAAAGATGGGTGTTCTTTGATGAGGATGGTATAATAGCTTACGTGCCAGAACTTTAAGACTATGACAATACAAACATTTTTTAAGGAAACTTGTAAACTATGAGATGACTTGTATGTGTGACTTGAACATATGTATATTGTTTTAGTGAAATTGACTTATGTGATTATATTGTTTACTTCTGTGATTATATTGTTGACTTCTATGATTATATTGAATTGACCTGGAAATTAAAATAACAGCAAATAGTACTGCATAAGGTATACCTTATCACATGCGGTTATTTAGACCTGCCTGTGAAATATCATTATCACATGCGGCTAGATATAGGTGAAGAAAACCTCATTATCACAGACGATTATTGTTATGGTACAAACCGGTTGCGATAAATTGTCTCCACAAGCGGCTTGTCATAGGTAAAGATCTGTCTGTGATAACACCATTATCACAGACGGTTATATATATTGTAGGATGTCAGTGATAATACTATTATCATAGGCGATTTCTATGAAATTGCAGATTATTACAGGTTCTTCATTTCAGGTTTTGAAGGCGTCTGAGATAAGAGTTATTGTAGCAGTGTAATTACTTGAGATCAGGAGCAGTGCCTTGACCAATGTAAGCACGTACACCAATGGAAATTCTTTTGATTTTGTCGAAGCTGTTAACTGAAAGCAGAGCGGAGCTACAATTTTTACAAATTGATAAATAAGGAACACATCGGGGATGAAAAGGGTGCAGTGGCCAGGACGTTTGTCACGTTTCTAATCTTCCTCGCGTTTGTTCATTGTTGATTGTTGTCCGAACACGCACATGACATACATAAATAACGTATCAGATAAAATATGGAGCAAACAACTTTACCACTTTCTAAGGTATCACATCAAACTAAACAAACATGGCAAGCATAAATAACATACAACGGAAATGAAATACAAACAAAAAATCATTACAGATATAATATTATACGTCCATTGGTGATGCATGCGACCTGCACACGCGCCACCCTGTACGTGGTGGCTACACATCAACGATATGTGGATAGACGCACACGTGTAACTAAAGTAATTTTTGTTTATTCCGTCCACCAGTAGTTTATCTGTATATCACAGTCCGACGAGATCACTAAATTAGATATCGGTTCGTGTACAAATACTAATTTTAGATATTCATAACATAGTGAATTTTCCGTTGTACAAGTAGTATTGTAAGTCCTTTTATGCCTATTATTTTTAACTATCACCGCTACATTAGAGCTTTATATATTATATATTGTTAAAATAAAAAATATAATATAATTTACTGCATGTATATAAAATTATTTTACAAATTTTATAATTATTTATCAAATTGGTGAATAATAATTATCAAATTATATATAATTATATATGCAGCATACCATTTTATATAAAATCCTAGCTACCACTACTACAATGAGCCTTATCGCAGGCGGCTCCAAACCTATTATCACACGCGATTTTTAAAACCGCCTGAAACGAAGAGCCTGTGATAATCCGCAATTTCACAGGCGGAGAAGTGATACTGCCTGTGAAGAAACATTATCACAGGCGGTTTTTACTTATGCTACCCGCTTGTGAAGATAAGTTATCACAGGAGGGTCGTACAGCATATATATCCGCCTGTGATAATTGTCTTATCACAGGCGGGTCTTGCAGCATATCTAACCGCCTGTGATAATGGTGTTATCACAGGCGGATGTTGACCTACATCAAGCAGCTTGTGAAGACCTTTTACCGCAGCCAGTTTCTACCATAACAGTAACCACATGTGATAATTAGGTTATCACAGATGGTTCTTTACCTGTATCTAGCAGCCTGTAATAATTGTTTTTCACAGGCATGCCTAGCCGTTGGTTAATAACCGCCTGTGATAAGGTACAACCTATGCAGTACTACTGCTGTTATTTCTAATTTCCAGGTCAATTCTATATAATCACAGAACAAAAATCAACAATATCATCACTGAACAAAAGTCAACAATATTATCATCACAGAAGTCAATTTCACTAAAACAATATACATATGTACAAGTTACACATACAATTCATCTCATAGTTTACAAGTTTTCACTAAAAACTGTTTCTATTGGCATAGTCGCAAACTTCTGGCACATCAGCTACTACACCATCTTCATCAAAGAAGTCCCCTCTTTTGTGCAAAATTTCTCGACGAATGAATTGACAGAGTTCACCAGCAATCCTGTCGGCTCCTCCACTAGGAATAATTCTACAAACCGGCCATTCTTCATTCAGATTCTTCGTGTGCTGCAATATAACACATAAGAAGGTTTAGAATGTGTTGGTTTGAACAATCTCAAAGTATAGATCAAATTGAGAGTATATAGGAATTTATTTGGTATTTTTGGAGCAGTTATACTATGAGCAATTGAATTTTAAAGTTGGAATCAAAATATGAAAATAATGTTTCTAGTAATATTGAACAGCAGAGAATATAAATATTAAATTATGCTAGTTACAATGAAAATGAAACACAAAAGTAAGAAAATATGGTATCGACATTAAGGATAACTTACATCCTCACGATTCACTCTATATACCCCGGTGGTCCGAAGATGCTCACATACATAATACCCGCATAAGACACTCCCAGCAGGCTGCTTCGTACAAGCATAATATGTTTTAATGTCCAATGCATTCGTATTGGAAGGTCTCTCACCGCCAAGCTGTTCCGCATAAAATCGCCAAGCGCTATAATATAAGAAATGTCATATAAAACTTGTCAACACGTTCTAAATGTGTGTAAATAAAAATTATTGAATAAACGTACAATTTCAAAATAGAAAGGAAATCTTTGTAACGATCTGGTGGGAAATCGACCGAGTCCAAGACTGTTGCCATTCCCTGCGTTGGCTTGATGAAGATCATTATGTAGTGATCAATGCAAACATACAAACACACGTGTTAACAATTACCAATAATTGCTATTTCAATGTCATGTGTCGACCTTACTCGAAGTGGTACAGAGCCTTTACGAGGTGTTTACCGTCTCTGACAAAGTTAAACATCGCATATCCTATGTAAGCTGCAACTTCTGTCCTTTTATCCTTCTTAAGTTTTGTGATTGTTTTTTCAAAATCTTTTTTTTTTCATGTGCTTGAATATTGTTGAGTTTCGATCCGCCTGGACGTCGAATAACGCCTTTGCAATCTTAGTAGGGTCAAGGATACCTGTCTTGCGCTCCAACTTTTCATTATCCATGTATTGCATCCTATTGAAGAAGTCCAGAATTGTTATAATCTCATGAAATGTGTTTGCCTGTAGTAAGAAAAGCAAATACAAAATATTAGAGGCACTTACAAGCAACAGACGAGTAGCAGGTTGATTCCGAGGTTGCCCCGATGGAAAAGGGCATTGTAAGGATCGAAACGCCCAAGAGGGGGGGGTGAATTGGGCTTTCTTTCAATTTTAAGACAATTAAAAAAAAAACAAACTACTTAAGCCCAATTCCCAATGCGGTTCTAGCTATGCAATCAACGTAGATATAACTTGAAGTGAAGATTGCAAAAAGTAAAGAGAGGGAGAGGAATGCAAACGCTAGGGGACACGGAGATTTATCCCGTGGTTCGGCAAGATCGCAAGGATCTTCCTACATCCACGTTGTGGCACCCACCGAAGGGTTTTGCCACTTCCAATGTCACCGAGACAATGGAGTCTTCACTAATCTTCTCCGTTCTCCATCTCCGGCAAGGTGGAGCTCAAGCCTTGTACAACCGTTGATGTTCCGGGCTTCCACACACACCTTGGCAAGCTCCGGAACGATCTTCTTCAACCTCTCACTAGCCTAGAGAGTTCAATCACAGAGAAAGAACGCACACAAGCTTCTCTCTAGCCTATTACAAATGATCTAAGAGTGTGGAAATGTATGCTCTAGGGTCTTGACTGCTCTTGGATGTGTAGTGGGCTTCAGACGATCAAGACTTGTCGAAATGACCGGGTTAGAGGGGTTTATAGCCAGCTTAACCGAAATAGCCGTTGAGAAAGTAGGCTGACAGAACTTTTCTGTGCACACCGGATGATCCGATGTCTCCCCTCTAGTTATCATCGGTGTAATTACTTTGGTTGACGTCATTATGTCAGATATTACCGTTATTAGACCGATGTTGCCCCAGTCTTCTCATCGGATGATCCGGTGGCTCTTTGTCCAGAATTTGCTTGATCTTGATGCTTACTGGAGTGATCGACCGATGTGTGTAATTCTGCACATCGAATGATCCGGTGCTTCACTTGCTCCAATTGTTCTGCAAACTGGATGGTTGCACCGATGTTGTTGAGCCCTTCACATCAGATAATCCGGTGAGTTCATTTGTCTGAGGTCTTTTTCTTCAGTTGAGTCAACTCGACCGATGTGTTCATTTTGTAAATCATCGGTTGATCCAGTGAATTGATTTTGCTTGCTTCGAGTTGTTTTGAGTGAATCTTCTGTGTCTTTCTCGAATGACCTCTTAGACATTTGTTCCACACGGCTCTCTTATGATCCTTAAGCATTGTATGATGTCAATTTTTGATTGAGTGACCTAGACATAGAGCCTTCACATATTGTCTTTTTCTCATGAGTTTGATCTCAAAAGTTGAGTATCTATGGATCTTCAATGGTATAATCATTTCATCTAATTTAGTGTTCATGGGGACCTTGCATTCACAAATTCATTAGTAAAGTTCAATGGTTGTCATTAATCACCAAAACCATATTACATGAGGGGGCCTAGATGCTTTCAATCTCCCCCTTTTTGGTGATTGATGACAACACAATAATCAAAGCGTGATAGTAATGAATTTGAGAGAATGAACCATAAGTAAATATGCAATAAATATGGATAATATACTTAAAGTTTAAACATCAATAAATGACACAAGTGAATTCAAAGAAATCATGATCATAGATAAACATCAAATGAGTTCAAATGATTAACAACTTAGGAAAGATAGAGATAGGTTCATTACACACCAAATGAGCAAATAGCAAATACAATTAAGATAAGACACTCGACTCACTCCCCCTAACACTAGGACTCCCCCTGACTCTCTAACTCTTCTCCCCCTTTGGCATCAAGACACCAAAAAGGGATCCGAGCACCTACAGACCCTGAGAGCTGGGCGCGATGACGAACTGGTCACCGCCACTGTCGTCGGAGCTGCTGGCCGGAGTAGCGGAGGAGGGTGCTGCCGGAGCCGAAGGTGCCACCGTCGGTGCCTGCTGAGAAGGAGGTGCTGGAGCAGGGACACTGGTGACGGAGGCCGGCGTCTGAAGGAACAGTGAAGTGGCCGGCAGTGGGGAGTGAAGAGGAGCACCTGGAGCCAACAGCGGGGACATGCTGAACGAAGGGATCGGAGTGGAGGGAACTGGAGCCACTGGTGTAGCAGCTGGAGTCAAGACAGGAGGCGGAGGAGCTACTCCAGGCAGCTGCGATGGAAGGGCGATCCCGGTCTGAGTGTAGAGGTTGGTGATCAACCCCAGGATCCCCATCATCGCCTGCTGCGTCTGCTGCTACTGGTCCAGAGTGCGCTGGTGCATCTGGTCGATAAGCCCCGTCAGCCGATCAGTGTCTTCACGCCTCTCACGGGCGATCTGACGCTGCATCTCCTGCTGCTGCTGCTGGAGCTCAAGAAGACGCGCAGCCTGCTCCGCGCGGGCCTGCTCGGCGGCCAGCCTGTCCAGCCGCTGCTGCTCGACCATCTGCTGGAGGAGCGAGGTCAGCTCAGACGGCTGCGTCACCTGCGCCTCAGTGACGGGGGGTGGAGTGGGAGGTCGCACTGTAGAACCTCCAGCCTCCGCGTCGTGCTGCCGGGGAGAGGGGGGAGGAGGGAAGTACTCCTCGACACTGTCGTCGGTGTCGCTCTCAGACCAGATATGCTGCAGGTCCTCCCCCTGAGCCTCAGCATCAGCAAGCCTCTCGTCCTCCCGCTCTAGGTCGGACCAGTCTTCCTCTGACAGATGGGCCCGGACCTGGCGCTCAACTGGACGACCAAGGCGACGGTCTCCAGGGGCAGAGGCACGATAGTGACCATAGCGAGTCACACTCTCGTCAGCAAGCCGGGCCTGTGCTGCATGTCCCTCAGGCACCATCATAGAGCAAATGTAACTGATCCAGTGCCCGTAGACCATCTGCCTCATCATGCCAATCCCATCCATGATGACGTCTTCCATCTCGCATAGGAGTATGTCCACGATATCAAAATCCATCCCGTTCATTATGTAGAACAGGAGGGTCTGCTGCAGACTCGTGAACCCCTCCAAGTAACCTGACCTCGGTAGGAGCGTGCGGCGCAAGGCGAGGTGCACAATGCGCGCAGCTGGGGTCAGGAGAGCTGGAACTCTCGGCTGGTCCGGAGAGAACGAGGGGCCAAACAGAGAGTGGATCTCGTCAAGCTGTGGTGCTACCCCTCCAGTAAGTGGCCTCCTTGGTGGATCTGCCTGCCCATAGACCTTCTCGTGCACGCAGGTGTCGTGCAGGTCCAAACCAAGAAGCTGCCCCAAAGTCTGCCTCGAGAGGTGGTAGCGCTGACCATTGAACATGAAGTCAATCGACCTCCTGCCCTCTGAGATGTACAGGGTCGCGTAGAAGACACGGACCCACTCTTCCACATAAGCACTTCTCTCATAAGCCAGCAGCTGCACCAAACCTCTGTATCTCTCAAAGAAAGGACGGACCTCAGTCTCCGCTGCCACTGCAAGCTGCCCCCAGTCCAGGTAGTTGTGCTGAAAAAGCTTGTGCCCCCGACGCCTGTAGGTCTCATAGAGAGACGCCTGGGTGACAGTCCAGAAGCGACTGTCCACAAAAGTCTCTCGGGGCTGTGGGAACCACTCCTCAAGCAGCACGTTCCAACGAATCTTGCGTAGCTGCTTGGCCTTCATCTTCCTGTAGTCCGTCAACCGGACTCCCTCGGCCACATGGACAGTGGTGTCCATCTCGTGAATGGCCCTCTGAGCTTCCCTGTCCTCGCGACGGTCGGCGGCCGTCGGTCTTGGACGAGGAACGGCCGGGGACTGACCTCCCCGTGTCCGGGCTGAGCGCCGGCGGACAAGCGGCTCGACCGGCTCCTCCTCGATGTCGGAGTTGTCGATCACAGGAGGCTGCCGAGCCTCGCGGATCATCAGGGATCCCCCACGGCCGCGCTCACGCTCCTCGGCGGCGCGAGCGGCCATTAGAGCCTGCTTCTCATCCTTCGAAAGTTTACGCTTCTTCGCGGCGGGCTCCGCGATCGCTTTTCCCTTTCCTTTGCGATCACGACCCATCTAGGTGCAAAGGAGAGCTAGGGTTAGCGACGAACAAAGAAAGAATAGCGGAAACATCGATGGACGTCGCACGGCACGAGACAAACCTAGGCGACGGAAATCAAATGGAGACCGGGTGCGAAGTGGAGACGGCCGCGAGGTTGATGGTGGTGGAGACGGCGCGTGGAGCGGCGAGGAGAGGCGGCGGTGCGCAGGCACGGGCGGCGGCGGCGCCGAGGGAGGAGGCGCGGTGCGCGGGCCCGGGCAGCGGTGGCGCGGAGGTCGGGATCGGGAGAGGAGGGAACCGAAGGGGTACGGCCAGGTTTAAATAGTGGGTCCCAAACCCTAGCCTAAAATTTAACACCGGATGGTCCGATGATAAGGTGAGTGAACATCGGTCGAATTCCACAGTAAGGTTTTCCAGAAAAGTGCAATTGACACCGGATGGACCGACATCTAGGGTTTTGAGCATCGGTCGAATGGCACAGTAAGGATATTCAAGGAGTCACTGAGGACATCGGATGAACCGACGTTAGATGAAGAGGCATCGGTGGAATTCATCAAGGTTGCTGATTTGTGAACATCAGATGGACCGATGTTTTCCAGAATGAACTCGTCGGATCATCTTGAGATTCTGACTGAATTGGCACTGGAAGATTGAACATCTATTGATCCGATGGGTGAAGGACTTAGGCATAGGATAATCCGATGAAAACTAAACCCCAACATCCCATATATGTCCTTTGACCAAAAAATCAAACAAAGGGAAACACATGTCTTAGGACTTTTTTGGGCAACCCCTTACCCCTCAAAGAGCTAATATGCCAATAGCTTGGCTAGACCTTAAAGCAAATGGAACACCGAAAAATAGAGGGAAAAATATCCAAATGAAATGTAAGGCCCATGCTTTGTGAGGTAGAGTATGAAGACTACTATCTCAATGAAGCATGTTCCTCTAGGCATTAACGCACCTATCATATTGTTCTTTCCACCTTATATGAGTTGAGATATTGCATTTCAAACAAGTCTCCTTCTCATGAGGTGGGTTCCCCTTTGTGACAATCTACCGTATGCAATGCCAAACAAATTAGTGCAAGAAATGGAAAGAGTGCAAGTCTTATATGGCAGAGATAATGCAAGGCATAAATCTATCTTGCCAAGTTTAAACCTTCCAAAGGCTTCCTCAGGGAAAACTATTTCTAGCTCACCCCTATCCTTTGGGAGTTAGACAAGACCTACATGATATGCATCCTTTCATGAACATGGCAACTTACATGACGTTAGATGCATCTAGCACATTTAATTCATTTCTAAGTCTAGAAAAGGTTTTCTCATCAAGTGGTTTAGTGAAGATATCCGCCAATTGTTCTTCGGATCTAACACCTTGCAAAGAGATGTCTCCTTTAGCCTCATGATCACGCAAGAAGTGATGGCGAATATCAATGTGCTTAGTGCGGGAGTGTTGAACGGGGTTTCTAGCTATCTTAACCGCACTTTCATTGTCACAAAGGAGAGGCACACAACCAATTTTAATTCCAAAGTCCAAAAGGGTTTGCTTCATATATAGAATTTGGGCACAACATGCACCGGCCGCTATATACTCCACTTCCGCGGTGGACAAAGCCACGGAATTTTGCTTTTTGCTAGACCAAGACACTAGGGAACGCCCAAGCAAGTGGCACCCACCGGAGGTACTCTTGCGATCTACGCGGCATCCGGCAAAGTCCGAATCCGAGTATCCCAAGAGTTGGAAGGTTGTACCTTTAGGGTACCACAAGCCCATACTAGGGGTATGCTTAAGATACCTAAGTATCCTAAAGACCGCCTTCTTATGCGATTCTTTAGGAGCCGCTTGAAAGCGAGCACATAAGCATACACTAAACATTATATCGGGCCTAGATGCGGTAAGATAAAGCAATGAACCAATCATAGAGCGGTAGTGAGATTGGTCAATAGGTTTACCGTCCTTATCCGCGTCGAGATGGCAATTTGTTGCCATTGGAGTGCTTCTTGAGCTACAATCTCCCATCTCAAATTTCTTCAAGAGGTCCTTGGTGTATTTCTCTTGGTAGACAAAAGTTCCCTCTTGAAGTTGCTTGATTTGGAATCCAAGGAAGAAGTTGAGCTCTCCAATCATTGACATCTCAAATTCCCTAGACATCATTTTGCCAAACTCATGGCTAAAGGCTTTGTTAGTTGAACCAAAAATGATATCATCAACATAAATTTGACAAATGAACAAATCTCCGTTGATGTCTTTGGTGAAAAGTGTGGTGTCCACCCTCCCGATCTTAAATCCTTGCATGATGAGGAAGTCCCTTAGTCGTTCATACCACGCCCTAGGTGCTTGCTTGAGCCCGTAGAGCGCCTTGTGCAACCTATACACATGGTTAGGATTCCTCGGATCTTCAAACCCGGGAGGTTGTTCAACATAAACAAGCTCATTAATGTAGCCATTAAGAAAGGAACTTTTCACATCCATTTGATAAAGGGTAATATTATGATGTGAAGCAAAAGCGAGGAGAATATGAATTGCCTCTAACCGGGCGACCGGAGCAAATGTTTCGCCAAAATCTAGTCCTTCAACTTGGGAGAACCCTTTGGCCACAAGTCTTGCCTTGTTGCGGACCACAACGCCATTCTCGTCTTGTTTGTTGCGGTACACCCACTTTGTTCCGATGACGTTCTTGTCCTTGGGTCGCTCCTCCAACACCCAAACTTCATTGCGGATGAAGTTGTTGAGTTCTTCTTGCATAGCCATTACCCAATTTGGGTCTTGGAGCGCTTCCTCGATGTGAGTGGGTTCTACACAAGAAACAAACGAGTGGTGCTCACAAAATGAAGCAACATGGCGGGAACGAGTACTTACGCCCCTTGAAGGACTTCCAATGATTTGGTCCATTGGATGCGCCTTGGAGATGCGTCCATGCCTCATAAGTGGTTGTGAAGCATTTGGCAGTGGTGAAGCGTGTTGTTCCTCTTGTGGTTGGACTTGATCATGGACTTCTTCTTCATCTTGATGTTGTGTTGCTTGTGAGTCTTGAGTTGGCAATGGATCATCTTTCTCCTCTTCGTCTACTTGAGGCGCCATGGAGGTGTTGTTGTTGGAACTTGAAGCTCCCCCTTGATCATGGCCCTCTTCAACTTCTGGCTTGATGTCTCCAATGGTCATGTTTTTCATGGCTTCTCGTAGAGGCTCATCATCTATTTCATCATGACCAAAACTCTCCTCTTGGGAGCCATTAGTCTCATCAAACTCAACATCACAACTTTCTTCAACTAGACCGGAGGTTTGGTTGAATACTCGATATGCTTTTGAGTTTGATGCATAACCAAGAAAAATACCAACATCACATCTTCTTTCAAACTTACCGAGCCTTTTCTTGCGGTAGATGTAGCATTTGCACCCAAAGACTCTAAAGTAGGAGATGTTGGGCTTTCTCCCAATGAGGAGCTCATATGGGGTCTTTTGGAGTAGTCGGTGAAGATAGACCCTATTTGCGGCATGGCACGCCGTGTTGATTGCTTCGGCCCAAAACTTCTCCGACGTGCCGTAGTCATCAAGCATTGCTCTTGCAAGAGTGATGAGGGTTTTGTTCTTCCTCTCAACAACACCGTTTTGTTGAGGAGTGTACGTGGCGGAGAATTCATGCTTCACACCTTCACGTTCACACCACTCCCCAATGTTCTAGTTCTTGAATTCGGTGCCGTTGTCACTCCGGACCTTGATAATGGGAAGTTGGAATTCCCTTTGAGCACGGTTGGCGAAGGTCTTGAACACTTCCGGAGTTTCACTCTTGTCACCTAAAAATAGAGTCCAAGCATAGCGAGAGTAGTCATTAACTATAACAAGACAATAGAGGTTACCGCCAAGACTTTGGTATGTGGACGGTCCGAAGAGGTCCATGTGGAGTAGTTCAAGTGGTTTGGAGGTTGACACCATTGTCTTCATTGGGTGGTGTGAAGCAACTTGCTTCCCGGCTTGACATGCGCTACAAAGCTTGTTCTTCTCAAACGTCACATTCTTTACGCCGGTCACCATCCCAAGCTTGAATGACTTCTTAAGTTTGCTCATTCCAATGTGTGCTATGCGTCGGTGCCATAGCCAACCCAAGCTTGTCTTAGTGAAAAGACAAGTGGTTAGTCTAGCATTCTTGTTGGAGAAATCTACTAAGTAGAGATGTCCATGCCGAAATCCTTTGAAGATAAGCTCTTTGCTTGCCTCACTACTCACAACAACATCATCCTTGCTAAATGTGCATGTTAGTCCAAGATCACAAAGTTGTGCAATGAAAAGTAGATTAAAGCTAAGCGACTTAACATACAACACATTAGAAATGGATAAATCATTCGAGATAGCAATTGTACCTAATCCTATTACCTTACCCTTAGAATTGTCACCAAAAGTAACTTGTTCATGATTACCGGGGTTTTCTATGGTGGTGAACATACTGTAGGGATCGAATGCCCAAGAGGGGGGGGGTGAATTGGGCTACTTCAAATTTTAAGTCAATTTAAAGCTTAAGTGAAATCTAATTCTCTAAGCAAGCCAACAGTGCAATTAAGAGAATTAAGTGCGGAATTGAGAATTGCGTAATCGTAAAGGAGTAGGGAGGAGGAATGCAAACGCTCGAAGACACGGGGACACGTCGATTTTTCCCGTGGTTCGGTGAGATCACTAGGATCCACCTACGTCCACGTTGTGGCACCCACCTAAGGGTATCGCCACTCCCAAGTCACCGAGACGAGGGAATCCACTAACTTCCTCCGTTCGCCATCCTTGGCAAGGTGGAGCTCAAGCCTTGTACAACTTCGATCCTCCGGGCTTCCACAATGGTCTCGGCAAGCTCCGGAGCGATCTCTTCACTCTCCTCTTTGATACAAGGTGAGTGCAATCACCAAGAATGCACTTTCTCACGGCTCTCCCTATTCTAGAGTCTCCACTCACCCAGAGAGGACGCACACAAGCTTAACTCTAAGAGGAACTAGCCTATATCTTGAGGTGTGAAAGAATTACAAGAGTGTGAAAATGAGTATTCTAAGTCTTGGACACTTGGGGAATGTGTAGTGGTGCTCTTGTTGTTCAGCCTTCTCGAAATGACTGGTGGGAGGGGGTTAAATACTCAGCCCAACCGAATTAGCCGTTGGAAAAGTGGGCTGATTACTTTTTCTGTGTACATCGGATGATCCGATGACCCCCTTTTAAGAGCATCGGTCTAATTTGATTAGCTGATGTCATTCTGTCAGAAATGACCGTTATTAGACCGATGCTTCACCTTCTTCATCATCGGAGGATCCGATGAATAGATCTTCAGTCTGGTTGAGTTGATAATTTGCTTCTGTTGTAATCGACCGATGTGTATCTGCCTTACCATCGGATGATCCGGTGTTCAGTCCTTCAGAACACTTCAGAAAATTTGCTTACTGTTGTATTCATCCGATGTTCACTTGATACACATCGGATGATCCGGTGTGTACTTCATTCTGAGGTCTTCTTCTTCTGTTGAGTCCAAATCGACCGATGCAGTCATTCTTCAGATCACCGGATGATCCAGTGTGTACAATTTGTTTCCTTCGAGTTGAGTTGGACTGATCTTTCGGATTTTGGACTTGTGACCTCTTGAACACTTGTTTGTATGGCTCTTCTGATGGATATGAAGCTTCTTGTGTTGCCAATTTTGATAAGGTTGCGTCGTTGTACGAGTTCTTCATTTGTTTCCGATTAACCCCTTAGGTTAGTTCGTTGAGGGGTCTCCTTTTGCATCCAATGAGCAGTAGATGACATTTATGATTGATTGATCGACGTTTGATTCATTGTACATGAAACCTCGCATCCACAAACTCATTAGTAGTAAATAACGGTTGTCATTAATCACCGAAACCGTACCTCGTGGGGGCCTAGATGCTTTCAATCTCCCCCTTTTTGGTGATTGATGACAACACAACGAGTAGAGCACAAAAGTAATGGAATTTGAAACGCAAACACAATGCTCATAAAGAAATGTAATCGGAACAACATGCAACACAAGGAGCTCGAAGGCTCAAACAGTGATCAAATATAAATCATAAGAGTGAAGTAGCATACTGAATTACAAATAGTAGCAAATGATAACAAACAAGTCTCAAATAGAAGCAAATAACAAGACTGAAAGCAAATAGATAACTAGCACTCCCCCTAAGCCCAAGACACTCCCCCTAACTCTAACTCTTCTCCCCCTTTGGCATCAAGACACCAAAAAGGGAAGAGGAGTACCTAGGACTCCGGAGCGCTCGGGGCGACGGTGAAGCGGTCGACGTCGGCGGTGCTGTCGTCGGAGCTGCTCGAGGTGGAGGTCGCAGGTGCTGGCGCTGGAGCGGGAGGAGCTGGAGCTGCTGACGCTGCTGGGGCTGCTGGCGCCGCTGGGGGATCTGCTGGGGCTGCTGGCGCCGGTGGAGAAGGTACTGCCGGTAGAGGTGAGAACTGGAACGGCACTGACGAGGCTAGAAGAGGGGACATGCTGAAGCTCGGTACAGGCGACGCCGGTGCTGGAGCTGCAGTGGGTGCCAGTGGAGAAGCTGCTGGAGCCTGACCAAGACCCGGCTGCTGGGGCGGAAGGGCTATCCCGGTCTGCTGGTAGAGGTTGGTGATCAACCCCAGGATGCCCATCATAGCCTGCTGAGTCTGCTGCTGCTGGTCCAGGGTCCTCTGGTGCATCTGATCCACCAAGCTCGTGAACCGGTCCGTGTCCTCGCGCCTCTGGCGAGCCATCTCTAGCTGCATCTCTGTCTGCTGCCTCTGAAGCTCTGCGAGCCGCGCAGCCTGCTCTGCCCTGGCCTGCTCGGCTGCAAGCCGGTCCTGCCGCTGCTGCTCGACCATCTGCTGGAGCAGTGTGGTGAGCTCGGACGGCTGGGACACCTGAGCCTCTGACACTGGTGGAGGCGTCGATGGTGCAGCAGTGGAAACTCCCGCCTCCGCGTCGTGCTGCCTCGGAGAAGGAGGCGGAGGAGGGAAGTACTCCTCAACACTGTCGCTAGTGTCACTGTCTGACCACACGTGCTCAAGTCCACCTCCCTGAGCCTCAGCCTGAGCGAGCGCCTCATCCTCCTGAGCTAACTCGGTCCAGTCCTCCTCAGAGAGACGAGCTCTGACCTGACGCTCGACTGGACGGCCAAGGCGGCGATCTCCAGGAGTAGGCACTCGGTAGTGGCCGAACCGAGTGGCGTGGAGCTCTGTCAGGGGAGCAGTGGCTGGCGAGTCCTCAGGTGCTAGCAGGAACAGCAGACGACAAATCCAATGCCCATAGACCAACTGCCTCAACATCCCGACTCCGTCAGTGATCACGTCCTCCATCTCGCAGATCAAGATGTCCACGATATCAAATTCCATCCCGTTCATCACATAGAACAGGATGGTCTGCTGGAGGCTCGTAAAGCCCTCTAGGTAGCCGGACCTCGGTAGAAGGGTACGCCTGAGGATGTGGTGAACTGTCCGAGCGGCTGGAGTGAGGAGAGCTGGCACCCTCGGCTGGTCTGGCGTGAACGGAGCGGTGAACAGACCTCTGATCTCCTCAAACGGTGGTGACACTCCCCCTGTCAGCGGCCTCCTCGGCGGGTCGGCTCCACCGTAGACCACCTCGTGTAGGCAAGTGAGGTGCGTGTCCACTCCAAGTAGCTGTGCCAGTCGCTCTCGAGACACGGTGTGCTGCTGCCCCAGAAACATGAAGTGAATCGAGCGCCGACCCTCTGAGATATAGAGAGTGGCGTAGAAGACTCGAACCCACTCCTCCACGTAAGCGCTCCTCTGGCGTGAGAGCAGGTCCACAAGGCCTCTGTACCTCTCGAAGAACGGCCTGATCCCGTGGCCAACTGCTGTGGCAAGCTGAGTCCAGTCGATGTAGGTGTGCTGGAACAGCTTATGGCCCCGACGCCTGTACGTCTCGTACAGGGACGCCTGTGTCAGGGTCCAAAAGCGAGGATCAACCCTAGTGTCCCTGGGCTGCGGGAACCACTCCTCTGGCAATACTGTCCATCTGAGCTTCTTCAGTTGTTTTGCCTTGAGCTTGCGATAATCTGTAAGCCTGACATCCTCAGCAACTCTGGCAGCGGTATCCATCTCGTAGATGGCCCTCTGGGCCTCTCTATCCTCTGCGCGGTCGGCAGCAGTGGGACGCTGACTCGCAGTGGGGGTCTGACCTCCCCCTCGGGTCCTGACGGTGCGCCGGCGAACCAGTGGCGTCACCTCAGTCTCCTCCTCGTCCTCAGAGTCGTCGGGCGGCACGAGCTGCACTGTGGGCCGCTGCTGCCTCTGCCGAGACTCGCGGATCCGCAAGGAGCCGCGACGGCCGCGCTCACGCTCCACTGCGGCGCGAGCGGCCAACTCTGCCCGGCGAGCTTCCTTCGAGAGCTTCTGTTTCTTCGCTGCGGGCTCCTCGATGGCCTTGCCTTTGTCCTTGCGATCACGGCCCATCTTGATGCACGAAGAGGGCTAGGGTTAGCGGAAAGATGATCAATGAGAAACAAGGACGGATGTCGCATGGCACGGTACAAACCTTAGCGACGAAAAGGATGAACGACGAACGGCGACGCAGCGATTTTGACGATGTCGCGTGGTTCGTGGGAACCCTAGCGACGAGGCGGCTGCGGTGGCGACAGCCGGCAGGGGCGACGGCGGCGGCGGTGGCGACAGCCGGCGAGGGCGATGGCGGCAGCGATGCCCGAGGTGGCGGCGCGGGAGGCGCGGCGGCGGTGGAGGCGCGGCGGCGGCTGGAGGCACGGCGGCGGCTGGAGGCACGGCGGCGGCTGGAGGCGCGTCGGCGGTGCGGGAGACGAGGCGGCCGAGGAGGCGCGGCGATGAAGGAGTGGCGGCGCGGAGTGAGGAAGTCGAAGCGGCGGCCGTACGATTTTTAATAGGAACCCGATGACCTAGCCGTTACGCGAACACCGGATCGACCGATGCGCAAGGGAGGTGGTCATCGGTCGAGTTCAACAGAGAGTTGGTCCAAAAACTCTCTTTGCACACCGGATGATCCGACGTTGCTACGTCGATCATCGGTCGAATTCATCAGGGTAACAGAGGATTGAACATCGGATGCTCCGATGGTTCCTGAAATGAACTCATCGGTCGATTTCTGGTTCTGACTGATCTGCTCGATGAACTGAAGCACCAATTGATCCGATGTAGCTGCTGACCCTAGCATCGGATAATCCGATGACTACAGAAAAACTAAGAATGCCCATATATGTCCTTTGACCAAACACGCAATCAAAGAGAAACACATGTCTTAGGACTTTTTGGGCAACCCCTTACCCCTCAAGAAGCTAATATGCCAATAGCTTGGCTAGACCTTAATGCAAATGGAACACCGAGAAAAAATATCCAAATAAAATGTAAGGCCCATGCTTTGAGAGGTAGAGTATGAAAACTTCTATCTCATTGAAGCATGTTCCTTTAGAATTTTGCTCTTTCCACATCATATGAGTTGAGATATTGCATTTCAAACAAGTCTCCTTCTCATGATGTGGGTTCCCCTTTGTGACAATTCTACCGTATGCAATGCCAAACAAATTATTGTGCAAGAGATTAAATGAGTGCAAGTTTATATGGCAGGGATCATGCAAGGCATAAAATAAATCTATCTTGCCAAGTTTAAACCTTCCAAAGGCTTCCTTAGGGAAAAAACTATTTCTAGCTCACCCCTATCCTTTGGGAGTTAGGCAAGACCTATATGACATGCAACCTTACATGAACATGGCAATTTACATGACGTTAGATGCATCTAGCACATTTAACTCACTTCTAAGCCTAGAAAAAGTTTTCTCATCAAGTGGTTTGGTGAAGATATCCGCCAATTGTTCTTCGGACCTAACACCTTGCAAAGAGATTTCTCCCTTAGCCTCATGGTCCCGCAAGAAGTGATGGCGAATATCAATGTGCTTAGTGCGGGAGTGTTGAACGGGGTTTCTAGCTATCTTAACCGCACTTTCATTGTCACAAAGGAGAGGCACACAACCAAACTTAATTCCAAAGTCCAAGAGGGTTTGCTTCATATATAGGATTTGGGCACAACATGCACCGGCCGCTATATACTCCGCCTCCGCGGTGGACAAAGCCACGGAATTTTGCTTCTTGCTCGACCAAGAAACTAGGGAACGCCCAAGTAGGTGGCAACCCCCGGAGGTACTCTTGCGGTCTACACGGCATCCGGCAAAGTCCGAATCCGAGTAACCTAAGAGATGAAAACTAGCGTTCTTGGGGTACCACAAACCTACACTTGGGGTATGCTTGAGATACCGAAGTATCCTAAAGACCGCCTTCTTGTGCGATTCTTTAGGTGCCGCTTGAAAGCGAGCACACAAGCACACACTAAACATAATATCGGGCCTAGATGCGGTAAGATATAGCAATGAACCAATCATGGAACGGTAATGAGATTGATCAATAGATTTACCGTCCATGTCCGCGTCGAGATGACAATTTGTCGCCATTGGAGTGCTTCTTGAGCTACAATCTCCCATCTCAAATTTCTTCAAGAGGTCCTTAGTGTACTTCTCTTGATGGATGAAGGTCCCCTCTTGAAGTTGCTTGATTTGAAATCCTAGGAAGAAGTTGAGCTCTCCAATCATTGACATCTCGAATTCCCTAGACATCATTTTGCCAAACTCATGGCTAAGAGCTTTGTTAGTTGAGCCAAAAATAATATCATCGACATAAATTTGACAAAGAAATAAGTCTCCGTCGATGTCCTTGGTGAAGAGTGTAGTGTCCACCCTCCCAATCTTGAAACCTTGCATGACGAGAAAGTCCCTTAAGCGCTCGTACCATGCCCTTGGAGCTTGCTTGAGTCCATAGAGTGCTTTGTTTAGCCTATAGACATGGTTAGGGTTTCTTGGGTCCTCAAACCCGGGAGGTTGCTCAACAAACACAAGTTCATTAATATAGCCATTGAGAAATGCACTCTTAACATCCATTTGATAAAGCATGATATTATGATGAGAAGCAAAAGCAAGGAGTATGCGGATAGCTTCTAACCGTGCTACCGGGGCGAATGTCTCCCCAAAATCCAAACCTTCAACTTGAGCGAATCCCTTCGCCACAAGCCTAGCTTTGTTGCGGACCACCACGCCATTCTCATCTTGCTTGTTGCGGTAGACCCACTTCGTTCCAATCACATTCTTGTCCTTGGGTCGCTCCTCCAACACCCAAACTTCATTGCGGGTGAAGTTGTTGAGTTCCTCTTGCATAGCCATCACCCAATTTGAGTCTTGGAGAGCTTCCTCAATGCTTTTGGGTTCTACACACGACACAAAAGAGTAGTGCTCACAAAAAGATGCAACATGACGTGAACGAGTACTTACTCCCCGTGAAGGACTTCCAATGATTTGATCCATTGGATGTGCCTTGGAGATGCGCCCATGTCTCATCAACGGTTGTGAGTCACTTGGTGGTGGTGAAGCATCTTGCTCGTCTTGTGGTTGGACTTCATCTTGGACTTCATCTTCTTCTTGGTGTTGTGTGGCCTGTTGGTCTTGCATAGGCAATGGATCATCTTTGTCTTCTTCTTCATCCACTTGAGGCGCCATGGAGGTGTTGATGTTCGGACTTGAAGCTCCCCCTTGATCATGGCTCTCCTCAACTTCGGGCTTGATGTCTCCTATGGTCATGTTCTTCATAGCTTCTCGCAGAGGCTCATCATCTATATCATCATGACCAAAACTCTCCTCTTGGGAGTCATTAGTCTCATCAAACTCAACGTCACAACTTTCTTCAACTAACCCGGAGGTTTGGTTGAATACTCGATATGCCTTTGAGTTCGACGCATAACCAAGGAAAATACCAACATCGCACCTTCTTTCAAACTTACCAAGTCTTTTCTTGCGGTAGATGTAGCACTTGCATCCGAAGACCCGGAAGTAGGAGATGTTGGGCTTTCTCCCAATGAGGAGCTCATAGGGAGTCTTTTGGAGAAGTCGATGAAGGTAGACTCTATTTGCGGCATGGCATGCCGTGTTGATCGCTTCCGCCCAAAACTTCTCCGACGTCCCATAATCATCAAGCATGGCTCTCGCGAGGGTGATTAGTGTCTTGTTCTTTCTCTCAACAACACCGTTTTGTTGAGGGGTGTATGTAGCCGAAAATTCGTGCTTGACTCCTTCACG
Organism: Tuctoria greenei; assembly: GCA_036927565.1. Lineage (NCBI taxonomy): Eukaryota > Viridiplantae > Streptophyta > Magnoliopsida > Poales > Poaceae > Tuctoria > Tuctoria greenei. The sequence goes on along the minus strand of JAYESD010000001.1, from coordinate 78,949,009 downwards.
GTCACACCACTCCCCAATATTGTAGTTCTTGAACTCGGTGCCGTTGTCACTCCGGACCTTGATGATGGGAAGTTGGAATTCCCGTTGAGCTCTTTTTGCAAAGGTCTTGAAGACTTCCGGGGTTTCACCCTTGTCACCTAAAAACAAGGTCCAAGCATAGCGAGAGTAGTCATCAACAATAACGAGACAATAGAGATTACCGCCAAGGCTTTGGTAGGTGGACGGTCCGAAGAGGTCCATGTGAAGTAGTTCGAGCGGCTTGGAGGTAGACACCATTGTCTTCATCGGATGGTGCGAAGCCACTTGCTTCCCGGCTTGACATGCGCTACATAGCTTGTTCTTTTCAAACGACACGTCCTTTACGCCGGTCACCATCCCTAGCTTGAAGGACTTCTTGAGCTTGCTCATTCCTATGTGAGCAATCCTCCGATGCCATAGCCACCCCAAACTTGTCTTGGTGAAAAGACAAGTAGTTAGGCTTGCGCTCTTGTTGGAGAAGTCCACCAAATATAGATGACCATGCCTAAAACCCTTGAATATTAGCTCTTTGCTAGCTACACTAGACACCACAACACCATCTTTGTCAAATGTGCACGTTAGTCCAAGATCACAAAGTTGAGCAATAGAGAGCAAATTAAAGCTAAGAGACTTAACGTAAAGCACATTCGAAATGGACAAGTCATTAGAAATTGCAATTTTACCTAAACCAATTACCTTCCCCTTTGAGTTATCACCAAATGTGACTTGTTCATGATTGCCGGGGTCTTCTATGGAGGTGAACATACCATCATTGCCGGTCATGTGTTGAGTGCACCCACTATCGAGTACCCAATGTTTTCCTCCGGCTTTGTAGTTCACCTACACACATGAAGTTAGTTTTTGAGTTTAGGAACCCAAGCCAACTTAGGTCCTTGTATGTGTGATACAAGTGATTTTGGGACCCAAAGTTGCTTGGGGAGCTTCCCCTTCATGCCCTTGATGTTTTTGCCAATGAACTTCGCCTTCACCTTTCCACCTACTTTGCTCAATAGATAGTGACAATCATTGAAAGTAGATGAATAGTTAGGAGGTAATTTTGGAGAAGGACGAGTGGGAAGAGGGCACTCCCTAGTGTGATGTCCGGTGACCTCACAATGTTGGCAATAGGATCCCACTTCCTTGATGAAGCTTGTCCTAAGCTCCGGTGAGGGCACCTTCCATTTGTTTGGTGTAGGGAAGGTCCCAAGTCCCCTCTTGTTGAAGCCCTTAGCTTGTTGGAAGAGGATCTCCTTGTGCTTGTCCTCTCCCTTGGAAAGTCTAGCCACACTAGTGCGGAGACTTTCGATCTCGTCCATTAGCTCCTTCTCCCTATTAGCTTTCAATGGCAAAGACTCATGCAAATTGTTAGTGGCATGTGAACTAGCGGGTGTTTTGCCATCAAGAGTTTCTTTCTTCAAGTTATTCAATTTTAATTCCATTGCTTCATAGGAAAGACTAAGTGTCTCATGCTCTTGAACTAACAAGTTATGCTTAGCCAATAGTGCCGAGTTAGCTAAGTCAAGCTCATGGAACTCAAGCTTGATTTGAGCCTTCTCCTCCTCGATTTGCTTGACATGTGACTTGAGCGTTTCATGCTCATTAAGTATGGTGACATACTTGTCTTGCAAATCGAGGTTGGCACCCTCTAGCTTAGCGCGAGTTAGCTCAAGTGCCTTAACCTTAGCCTTTTCCCTTTTGATAATGGCATGATATTCATTAATCATAGATGCTAGTTCATCGGGAGAAAGTTCATCATCACTTGAGTCATCACATACCTTTGTGTTACCTTTCGCCATGAGGCACATAGGCGGTGGAGGAAGGTGTGAGTCATCCTTGTTGACGATAGCGAGGCTTGCCAAGTTTTCTTCCTCATCTTCACTATCATCACTTGTTTCTTCATCGGTGACCCACTCATTTGCTTCGCACATGAAGACCTTTTGAGGTCCTCTTCTCTTCTTTGGAAAGAGCTTGGTCTTCTTGCCTTTGTCAAGTTTCTTCTTTCCAAAGGTGCGCTTGGGCTTTGCATCTTCATCATCATCACTCTCTTCTTGCTTGCGATGCTTGCCCTTGTCCTTCCTCTTGTCCGGTCTTGGACAATCATATGATATGTGGCCTTGATCGCCACAATTGTAGCACGTCTTGTTTTCATCTCTCCTTGGCAAGAAGGCTTTCTTCTTGGGATCAAACGAGTATCCCTTCTTGGCAATCTTTGAGTTGAGACGTGAAAACTTCCTCATCATCAATGCAAGCTCATCATCATCATCTTCACTTGTAGCTTGTTCTTCCTCACTTGAGCTAGGCTCAACCACTTTCTTCTTCTTGGTATGTGTCTTCTTGGTTGAGGCCTTGAGAGCAATGGTCTTTGATGATGATGACTCCTCCATCATTCCAAGCACACTCATCTCATGAGCATGTATCTCTCCAATGAGCTCCGAAACCTCAATGTTGTCAAGTGACTCCTTTTGGAGCATGGAGTTGATTATGTTGTACTTGGGCTTGGGAAGTAGCATGAGGATCTTGCGGTTGATGAGTCCCTTGCCAAGAGAAGCAATGTCAAGAGCATTAATTTCCTCAATGAGTACATTTAAGCGAGAAAACATTTGATTAACATTCTCATGAGGAAGCATTTTAAAATCATCATACTTGGATTTAAGCAAGTGATATTTGAGCTCTTTGACACGAGAGGAACCCTCATGGATCTCAATCAAGCAAGCCCAAATTTCACAAGCTTTCTCCTTACTAGCAATTCTAGCAAATACATCTTGACTAATGCACTCATAAATAGCATTCCTAGCCTTAGCATCCCATTTTAGTTGATCACCAATATATTCATGGTTGCAAAACCCCGCATGGGTCGCTTCCCACACTTCGGGAGAAATTGCCTCAAGGTAAGCGCGCATGCGTGCTTTCCAATAAGCAAAATTCTTGCCCTCGAAGGTAGGAACCGAACCCCCATTCTTGGCCATTTTTGCTCTCTAGCGGTGAAGCTAGAATGATCCAATGAGCAACCTTTCTCTGATACCAATTGTAGGGATCGAATGCCCAAGAGGGGGGGGGTGAATTGGGCTACTTCAAATTTTAAGTCAATTTAAAGCTTAAGTGAAATCTAATTCTCTAAGCAAGCCAACAGTGCAATTAAGAGAATTAAGTGCGGAATTGAGAATTGCGTAATCGTAAAGGAGTAGGGAGGAGGAATGCAAACGCTCGAAGACACGGGGACACGTCGATTTTTCCCGTGGTTCGGTGAGATCACTAGGATCCACCTACGTCCACGTTGTGGCACCCACCTAAGGGTATCGCCACTCCCAAGTCACCGAGACGAGGGAATCCACTAACTTCCTCCGTTCGCCATCCTTGGCAAGGTGGAGCTCAAGCCTTGTACAACTTCGATCCTCCGGGCTTCCACAATGGTCTCGGCAAGCTCCGGAGCGATCTCTTCACTCTCCTCTTTGATACAAGGTGAGTGCAATCACCAAGAATGCACTTTCTCACGGCTCTCCCTATTCTAGAGTCTCCACTCACCCAGAGAGGACGCACACAAGCTTAACTCTAAGAGGAACTAGCCTATATCTTGAGGTGTGAAAGAATTACAAGAGTGTGAAAATGAGTATTCTAAGTCTTGGACACTTGGGGAATGTGTAGTGGTGCTCTTGTTGTTCAGCCTTCTCGAAATGACTGGTGGGAGGGGGTTAAATACTCAGCCCAACCGAATTAGCCGTTGGAAAAGTGGGCTGATTACTTTTTCTGTGTACATCGGATGATCCGATGACCCCCTTTTAAGAGCATCGGTCTAATTTGATTAGCTGACGTCATTCTGTCAGAAATGACCGTTATTAGACCGATGCTTCACCTTCTTCATCATCGGAGGATCCGATGAATAGATCTTCAGTCTGGTTGAGTTGATAATTTGCTTCTGTTGTAATCGACCGATGTGTATCTGCCTTACCATCGGATGATCCGGTGTTCAGTCCTTCAGAACACTTCAGAAAATTTGCTTACTGTTGTATTCATCCGATGTTCACTTGATACACATCGGATGATCCGGTGTGTACTTCATTCTGAGGTCTTCTTCTTCTGTTGAGTCCAAATCGACCGATGCAGTCATTCTTCAGATCACCGGATGATCCGGTGTGTACAATTTGTTTCCTTCGAGTTGAGTTGGACTGATCTTTCGGATTTTGGACTTGTGACCTCTTGAACACTTGTTTGTATGGCTCTTCTGATGGATATGAAGCTTCTTGTGTTGCCAATTTTGATAAGGTTGCGTCGTTGTACGAGTTCTTCATTTGTTTCCGATTAACCCCTTAGGTTAGTTCGTTGAGGGGTCTCCTTTTGCATCCAATGAGCAGTAGATGACATTTATGATTGATTGATCGACGTTTGATTCATTGTACATGAAACCTCGCATCCACAAACTCATTAGTAGTAAATAACGGTTGTCATTAATCACCGAAACCGTACCTCGTGGGGGCCTAGATGCTTTCACATACCATCATTGCCGGTCATGTGTTGAGTGCACCCGCTATCGAGTACCCAATGCTTTCCTCCGGCTTTGTAGTTCACCTACACACATGAAGTTAATTTTTGACTTTAGGCACCCAAGCCAACTTAGGTCCTTGTATGTGAGATACAAGTGTCTTTGGGACCCAAAGTTGCTTGGGGAGCTTCCCCTTCATGCTCTTCATGTCTTTGCCAATGAACCTAGCTTTCACCTTGCCATTCACTTTGCTTAGAAGATAATAGCGATCATTGAAAATAGATTTGTAGTTAGTAGGCAATTTAGGTGAAGGTCGGTTAGGAAGAGGACACTCCCTTGTGTGGTGACCGGTGACCTCACAATGTTGGCAATAAGAACCAACTTCCTTGATGAAGCTTGTTCTAAGCTCCGGTGAGGGCACCTTTCCTTTGTTGGGTACTGGGAAGGATCCAAGTCCTCTTTTGTTGAAGACTTTCGCTTGTTGGAAGAGGATTTCCTTGTGCTTGACTTCACCTTTTGAAAGTCTAGCCACACTAGTGCGGAGACTCTCAATTTCCTCCAACAAGTCCTTCTCCCTAGCATTAGCTTTTAAAGACAAAGACTTGTCCAAGACATTAGAGACATGCGAAGTAGTGGATATCTTATCATTAAGAGTTTGTTTCTTTGCATCTTTTAACTCTTGATCAAGCATGTCATGAGCAATGTTAAGTGTTTGGTATTCATGAATTAGCTTGTTGTGCTCCTCCAAGAGAGTTTGGTGTGCTATGTTGAGCTCATCATTGTCTAGCTTGATTTTAGCATTTTCTTCCTCAATTTGCTTGACATGAGATTTGAGCGTGTCATGCTCTTTGAGTATGCTTTCATACTTGTCAAGCAAATCAAGGTTAGCACTCTCAAGTTTAGCACGAATCTCTTCAAGAGTTTTAACCTTACTCTTCTCTCTCTTCATGATAGCATGATATTCATTTATCAAAGAGGTTAAATCATCGGGGGAAAGCTCATCATCACTAGAGTCGTCACATACCTTGGTGTTACCTTTAGCCATGAGGCACATGGGTGGTGGAGGAAGAGGTGAGTCATCATGGTTGGCAATGGCAAGGCCGGCCAAGCTTTCTTCTTCTCCTTCACTCTCTTCATCACTTGTTTCTTCGTCGGTGACCCATTCATTTGCCTCACACATAAACACCTTTTGTGGACCACTTCTCCTTTTTGGGAAGAGTCTTGCCTTCTTGCCCTTGTCTTGCTTCTTCTTCCCAAAGGTTCTTGGTTTGGGCTTGGTTTCTTCTTCATTATCATCACTTTCGTCAAGTTTGCGTTGCTTGCCTTTGTGGTTCTCTCTCCTTTTGTCCGGTTTTGGACAATCATAGGAGATGTGGCCTTGATCTCCGCAATTGTAGCATATCTTGCGATCGTCTCTTCTTGGTAAAAATGCCTTCTTCTTGGGATCAAAGGTGTATCCCTTTTTGGTGATCTTGGAGTTCAAGCGTGAGAACTTTCTCATCATCAAGGCAAGTTCATCATCGTCATCTTCGCTTGACGCTTGCTCTTCTTCACTTGAGCTAGGTTCAACCACCTTCTTCTTCTTGAAGCTTGTCTTCTTGGTGGAGGCCTTTAGAGCAATTGTTTTTAATGATTGCTCCATCATCCCAAGCACACTCATCTCATGCGCGTGTATTTCTCCAATGAGCTCCGAAACTTCAATGTTGTCAAGTGATTACTTTTGGAGCATGGAGTTGATGATGTTGTACTTCGGCTTGGGAAGGAGCATGAGGATCTTGCGGTTAAAAAGTCCCTTGCCAAGTGACGCAATGTCAAGAGCATTAATTTCCTCAATAAGAACATTTAAGCGTGAAAACATTTCATTAACATTTTCATGAGGAAGCATCTTAAACTCATCATATTTAGCTTTGAGCATGTGATATTTAAGTTCCTTTACACGAGATGAGCCCTCATGGATTTCTATCAAGCAAGCCCAAATTTCACAAGCTTTTTCCTTACTAGCAATTCTAGAGAAGACATCTTGACTTATGCATTCATAAATAGCATTCCTAGCCTTAGCATCCCACTTAAGTTGATCACCAACATAATTGAGATCTCCAAATCCCGCATGGGTTGCTTCCCAAACTTCGGGAGCAATAGCCTCTAGGTAGGCACGCATGCGTGCTTTCCAATAGGCAAAGTTCTTGCCCTCGAAGGTGGGAACCGAACCCCCATTCTTGGCCATTTAAGCTCTCTAGCGATGAATCTAGAATGATCCTATGAGCGACCTTGCTCTGATACCAATTGTAAGGATCGAAACGCCCAAGAGGGGGGGTGAATTGGGCTTTCTTTCAATTTTAAGACAATTAAAAAAAAACAAACTACTTAAGCCCAATTCCCAATGCGGTTCTAGCTATGCAATCAACGTAGATATAACTTGAAGTGAAGATTGCAAAAGGTAAAGAGAGGGAGAGGAATGCAAACGCTAGGGGACACGGAGATTTATCCCGTGGTTTGGCAAGATCGCAAGGATCTTCCTACATCCACGTTGTGGCACCCACCGAAGGGTTTTGCCACTTCCAATGTCACCGAGACAATGGAGTCTTCACTAATCTTCTCCGTTCGCCATCTCCGGCAAGGTGGAGCTCAAGCCTTGTACAACCGTCGATGTTTCGGGCTTCCACACACACCTTGGCAAGCTCCGGAACGATCTTCTTCAACCTCTCACTAGCCTAGAGAGTTCAATCACAGAGAAAGAACGCACACAAGCTTCTCTCTAGCCTATTACAAATGATCTAAGAGTGTGGAAATGTATGCTCTAGGGTATTGACTGCTCTTGGATGTGTAGTGGGCTTCAGACGATCAAGACTTGTCGAAATGACCGGGTTAGAGGGGTTTTATAGCCAGCTTAACCGAAATAGCCGTTGAAAAAGTAGGCTGACAGAACTTTTCTGTGCACACCGGATGATCCGATGTCTCCCCTCTAGTTATCATCGGTGTAATTACTTTGGCTGATGTCATTATGTCAGATATTACCGTTATTAGACCGATGTTGCCCCAGTCTTCTCATCGGATGATCCGGTGGCTCTTCCTCCAGAATTTGCTTGATCTTGATGCTTACTGGAGTGATCGACCGATGTGTGTAATTCTGCACATCGGATGATCCGGTGCTTCACTTGCTCCAATTGTTCTGCAAACTGGATGGTTGCACCGATGTTGTTGAGCCCTTCACATCGGATAATCCGGTGAGTTCATTTGTCTGAGGTCTTTTTCTTCAGTTGAGTCAACTCGACCGATGTGTTCATTTTGTAAATCATCGGTTGATCCGGTGAATTGATTTTGCTTGCTTCGAGTTGTTTTGAGTGAATCTTCTGTGTCTTTCTCGAATGACCTCTTAGACATTTGTTCCACACGGCTCTCTTATGATCCTTAAGCATTGTATGATGTCAATTTTTGATTGAGTGACCTAGACATAGAGCCTTCACATATTGTCTTTTTCTCATGAGTTTGATCTCGAAAGTTGAGTATCTATGGATCTTCAATGGTATAATCATTTCATCTAATTTAGTGTTCATGGGGACCTTGCATTCACAAATTCATTAGTAAAGTTCAATGGTTGTCATTAATCACCAAAACCATATTACATGAGGGGGCCTAGATGCTTTCAGGCATGCAGCTCTTCAAATAAAATGACTCGTTTATCTTCTCCAGTGCTCCAGAATGCTTCTTTTTGAATATGAAATGTGACGCAAGAAAGACCATATTTTGTGCTTTCAAGGATGTACCACTCATGCATTCTTATAAGCTGGACGGGTTGTTTGCTAAGTTGTACGGTTATCATGAACGGCTTCACATTGTCAAATTTAGGAGGAACATCCTCAAGCTTGTATATTGGAACTCCTGGTTTAACTAAGCCTGTCCGCCGATTATACATGACACCGTCTTCTTCACACTTCTCGATATCTCCTAATGATTGTTCGTGAAAAGAACGAGATGCACTCGATTTTATAATATTTTCCTTCATAGTTTCCAAATATTTTGACACTTCTGATGAAGGTTTCTTATTTTCGTATAAGGTAACTTTGATAGGCACTGGTGATCGAGGAGTAGTCATCGGAAGTTGGACACTGGCTTGTTGTTGAATCTGTTGTTCAACTGATTGCTCTTTACTCCCAGCAGCTGGCTCTAGTACTACTTGTAGTGAATACACTTGGCTTTGATGATAAAAGTTTTGAATATCACCAAAACACCTTTTTATCAAGGTTCGACTCTAGCTCCGGCATGTCTTTGATAGCTCCAACATGTTTTTGTTAGCTTCGGCTCAAGGTCCGGGTTGCTCTGGCAAGGTCCGGAACTTGACCGCAGTGCTTCTGCTTTTCATTTGCAATGTTTCGTACTTGCTTTACATCTCTGGAAAGATTGCTTAGTATTCACTTGCTAAGTCTTTGGTGCGTTTTTGGTTGATATGGATGATATTGTGTTACCGTGGTTTTGCAACATGCTTATGTGAGGTTCTCACGTAAGGTGTTGTGTTCGGAACTAACTTGAGTCAAGTCGAGGACTTGGGCTCGTATGGATTGGTTGTTTATTCATGTGCAGGTGTATCTTGAGTTCAAGACATGGCTGGTGATGAGATCCATTGGACTAGTCTCAGGGAGGAGATGAGGTTTCAACAACCAAATTCAGGAGGAATTGTGGTTGAGCTGATCAGGAGGTTGCAGAACATGATTGAATCAACAACAATGCATGTGAAAGTATCGTGGATGTCATTGGAAAATGTTTGCACGTGTGCAAGGAGTGCGACGTGGCTACATGGTTCCGAGACGTGATGAAGAGATGTGGACATAAAGAGTTGGTCGGAAAGGTCAAACCGACTAGGTTATGGACTTAGGCTACGGCTGAGACGGGTTTGACTCAAATATGGAAATATTTGAGTTGGTTATGATAGGATTTCGTGTGGGTCACGAATTTGAGTGGTTTAGGAATGTGGGATACGTTCCTAAGGTGTTTGGAAGTCTTAAGATTGCTTCTATCTGCGTATAGAAGAATCCTAAGCAATTATGGAAAGTTACGATTCGTGAACAGAGTAGGATTAGGTTCCTGATTTGAGTTGAGTTGGCTTTCGAGCTGGTTATATAAGCAAGGGAGCCCAGAGCTCGTGGTGGACGACTTTGGAGCTGTTACTCTTGTGTTCTATTGAATAAAATTTGTAGTTTGAAGGAACTTTTGTGCCTTGTTCATCCGACTTGTTCCAGACAAGTTTTACTCGTCGAGTTTCTGGACAGCACTACCTTTCGTCGGTGGTTTTATAATAACTCGAGTTTTACAGATCCAATTGATGTGATTCTTTTTGGGTTGTCTTCACAACTTGATTATCTATCATCTACAAAAATTTCATAGTCATTGGATCTGTGGTCTATGATCTACACGAGTTTCTTTGCAACGTTTCAGAACTATTTTTTCTTGGGTAGGGCAGATTGACCTTTGTTTGATCTTTCGATTATAGCTTGAGTTTTTCTCGACGGATTTGAGTGATTCTTTTTGTGTTGTCTTCGTGACTTGATTCTCTCTGATATATATCACTTTTTTCACGATGAAACACGTTGAGATTAGTCTCACACACGATTTATTTAATAGATCATTTTTCTGCCGAAGCGGTTGGGGTTTAATTGTTTCCACTGCGTAAGATTTTTAAATCTACCATTCACCCCCCCTAGGGTAGATTTTCACGTGCTCTTCGATCCTACAATTGGTATAAGAGCCACAATGCTCTAATCTCTGTGATTTGCGCGTGTTTTTGACTAATCATCTTGGAGAAGTACTCTGCCAAACCTTGTGTGTTCGCTGGTATTGATTTTTAGGTTTGGAAGGCACGCATGGAGGCTTTCATTCAGGCACAAGGCTTTGCAATATGGGAGAAGGTATACAAGCCTTACGAAGTGCCATCAAACGATTAAGTTACAGCTATAAATCTGAGAGATGTCGACAACAACAACAAGGCTCGGAACTTGATCATGCAAGGATTAACACAAAGCGACTTCGACCGTGTTGCACACCTCCGATCTGCATACGATGTGTGGAAAGAACTTTGTGACTACCACGAAGGATCCAACACGATCAAAGAGGTAAGGCAAGACATGTTCAAGAAATAATACATGCGCTTCGAGATGCAACCCAGTGAGTCTATTGATGACCTTTTTGCTCGCTTTAATAAGATTCTCAACAACGTGCGTAGTGTCAATGTTAATTTTTCAGATGCTGAAAATGCTAGGCAATTGCTAAGTGCATTAGATATGTCAATTTGGGAGATGAAAGTCACATCTATTCGTGAATTGACTGTCATGAGTTCACTTACTTTAGATGTGCTATATTCCAAGTTAAAAACTCATGAAATTGACATAATCTCATGTAAGAACCCCAACAAGTCTATTGCTTTTGTTTCTCAACATGACATGCCTAGTTCCGGTCAAACATCATCTTGTGGTACACTTGCTTTGCTATCCTCTCTAACCCTTGAACAGATTGAGGAGTTTCCAGAGGAGGAGCTAGCGCTCATCTCTACCCGGTTCTCAAAAGCATTGCAAAATATGAGAACTAGAAGGAGAGGAAGCTCTGGACCTCAACGATGCTTTGAATGTGGTAAGACATGACATTTTCGTTCAGATTGCCCTAACCTTTCAGCTCCTACTTCCCGGGATGAAAACAAAACAAGAACAAAGCACTCCTCTACAAAAGATACGAAGAAAAAGAAGGGTTTTACAGGACGTCAATTGGTGAGCAGTTTTATCTCAGCACTCCAGTAACTTGGCTCAAGCGACGTGGAAATTGGAAGTGATGAAGATGAAGATGATTTGACAAACTTGTGCTTTATGGCTGGCAAGTCAAGATCAAGTATGGAGGAGGCAGAACACAACTGCGACAATGAAGAGGTATGTCCTACTTGCGAAGAAATGTGTGATGCTATTTCTCGTGCTACTGTTATTGTTAAGAAAAAGGACAAAAAGCTTAGGGACAATGCTGTTAAAATTGAGTCACTGGAATCTGAAATTAATCATTTGAAATCCATGATTCCTAGTGATGATTCTTGTTCCTCATGTGACTTAAAATGAACAATTATCCTCCCTAAGAAGTGCACATACCTCCACACTTGATAAACTTGAACTTGAAACTGAAAAGAACAAAAAGCTTGCTGCACTTAATATTGGAAATTTAAAAGATGCTTCTTGTTCTACAATTGATTTGCATTGTTCTAGTTGTGATGATCTTGATAAGAAATTGCAAGATTCTATGAATGAAATCACTATATTGAACAATGCTTTACGTTGTCATGAAGTTAAATATTGTTCCAATTGCAAATTAAAAGGAAAAACTTCATGTGAAAATTGCCTTGATCTGTCCAATAAACATGATAACATGCATAAGACATCTGATTAGTTTTGTAATGGGAATAAGAACCTAAACTTGCTGCTGAATTCATCCAAGTCTTGCAATGATAAAACTGGTTTAGGTTTTGATTCTCATGCTCTTGCTAAGGCACATCCACCTAAAATTGTAAATTCATTAGGAAGTGGTTTGATTCAAACAGTTCCTAAACAAAAAGAAGTGGTTTTCAAATCTGCAGGAGTATTGTCTCATTCGGTATCAAATAAAAATGTTGTTTGCTCATCTAGACATGGACACAAAGTTAAATTTCATTGTACCTACTATGGTAGAGATCGTCATGTCATATATTTTTGTTATAGACTAGCTAAACAACAGAAAAGGGAAAGAATGGTTGCTAGATCTCATAACTTTGATGCAAAATTTGCTGCACATATTGAACCGAATGTACAACCTGCTGTTTTGAGTCAAAAACATTCAAAGTTTACCTCTGGACTTTTTGTTTTTGCCTCCGGAGCTACTGATTTTTGTGCTACACAAGTAACACCTTATAGGTCAGTAGTTAAGAATAAAAAATTTCAAACTTTGACTCATAAACCTGCTGTTTTGTCTCAGCTTTCGCGTGTTTTTCCTGCTGCACGTCGCGTGACTCAGTACTGGATTCCTAAATGCCTTTTGACTAACTCCAGTATTGAGTTATCGACATATTGTGCTTCTTTGTAGGTTACACGTTTGAGGAAGGAGAACATTTGGATTGTAGATTCAGGTTGCTCACGCCACATGACCGGTAACAAAGATTGGTTCTCCTCCCTCTCTTTTGTGTCATGTGTAGAGAATGTTACTTTTGCTGATAATTCTTCAACTCCTATAATTGCTAAGTGTTCAGTTAGAGTAAATGATCACTACACTTTGAAGGATGTGGCACTTCTCAAAAATTTGAAATACAACTTGCTTTCTGTTTCACAATTGCTAGATGAAAATCTGGAAATTATTTTCAATAAAAACTGTTGCAAAGTTGTAAGTTCAAATAGTGAGCTTATTTTTAACATGTCTCGGTTTGGAAGAGTTTTTAAAGCTGATTTTGATATGTCTTCCTCTAAGCATAGGTGTCTAGTTGCTAATGATTCAAAGGACCTATATTTTTGGCATCGTAGACTTGGTCACGTAGGCTTTGATCACCTAACGCGTGTTAGTGCTCTTAATAGCATACGTGGGCTGCCTAAGATTAAAGGGGACAAAGAAATTGTGTGCTCTTCTTGTAGACAAGCTAAGATGGTTGCAGGTTCACATACCCCTGTCACAATTATCATGACATCTTAACCATGTCAACTTTTGCATCTTGACACCGTAGGACCTTCACGCGTTCAATCCTTCGGAGGTAAATGGTATGTACTTGTGATTGTTGATGATTACTCTAGATACTCTTGGGTTTACTTTATGGAGTATAAGAATGAAGCTTTTAGTCACTTTAGAACTTTACTTCTTAGATTATCAATTGATCACACAGGATCTTTAAAAGCAATTAGAAGTGATAACGGAACTGAATTTAAAAATCAAACTTTTGATCACTTTTGTGCTGAAAATAGAATAGATCATCAATTTTCTTCACCTTATGTACCTCAACAAAATGGTGTTGTAGAAAGAAAGAACAGAACCTTAGTTGAGATGGCTAGGACTATGCTTGATGAATATCAAACTCCTAGGAAATTTTGGGCTGATGCGTTAGCAACCACTTGTTATGTCTCAAATCCTGTTTTCTTGCGTGCTAAGCTAGGTAAAACACCATATGAGCTCCGGTTTGGACATAGACCTAGTGTTACACACTTTCGGGTCTTTGGTTGCAAATGCTGTGTTAAGAAACATGGTAATCTTGATAAATTTGAACCTAGATCCATTGATGGCATGTTTCTTGGTTATCCATCTCATACTAGAGGCTACTGTGTGCTTTTACTTGACACTAACAAAATTGTGGAGACTTGTGAAGTGTCTTTAGATGAAGCTAGCCCAGGTACTAGCTCAAACATTGCAGGTCCAGATCCATATCCGCAGGGGGGAGAATTTTCGTTGAAGATGAGGAAGAATTGGAGCTGCTGCCCGAAAATTCAGCAGCTAAAGACTTTGGTTCAGCTCCGGATGTTAATTCTCAACCAGCACCGACAACCATCAATGCTGATTCAAATCATCCTCAAGTCACAAGCTCATCGATTTTTGATGAACATGAAGAAGAAGAAGCTTGTGAGACATCTGTTCCCCTACAGTTTTACAAAGATCATCCCCCACAACAGATGATTGGAAGCTTGCACGAACGAGTCACACGGTCCAGGTTTTGCGATCCAAACTCTTATGATCATTCTACTTTTGTTGCTTCTTTTGAACCCAAAGATATATCACACACACTCACTAATGAATCTTGGATTATTGCCATGCAAGAATAGTTAGAAAATTTTGAAAGAAATAATGTTTGGAAGCTTGTACCTCCTCCTCAAGGTCACACTTTAATTGGAACTAAATGGGTATTTAAAAATAAAAAAAGTGAGGATGGGGTTGTGGTTAGGAATAAGGCTAGGTTGGTTGCTCAAGGTTTCACTCAAGTTGAAGTTCTAGAATTTGATGAAACTTTTGCTCCTGTTGCTAGATTAGAAGCCATAAGAATTTTGTTAGCTTTTGCTGCATCTAAAGGCTTTAAGCTATACCAAATGGATGTTAAAAGTGCTTTTCTTAATGGCTACATAGATGAGGAGGTTTATGTCAAACAACCACCAGGTTTTGAAAATCCAGATTTTCCTAATCATGTTTACAAACTGTCCAAAGACTCGTACGGTCTCAAACAAGCCCCTAGAGCATGGTATGATAGGTTAAAAACGTTCTTACTTGAAAAAGGGTTTACCATGGGCAAGGTTGATAAAACTCTTTTTCTGCTTAAGCATGGCAATGACTCATTATTCGTTCAAGTGTATGTGGATGATATTATCTTCTGTTGTGCTTATCATGATCTTGTGTCCATGTTTTCAGCAATGATGAGTTCCGAATTTGAAATGAGTATGATGGGTGAACTCACTTACTTTTTGGGGCTGCAAATCATGCAAACAAAGGAGGGTACCTTTGTGCATCAAACGAAGTATACAAAAGACCTCCTAAGGTGCTTCAACATGGACAAAAGCAAGCCTCTTCGGACACCAATGGGAACAGCAACAACGCTTGAACTTGATGAAGATGGTGAACCCGTGAATCAAAAAGAATATAGAAGCATGATCGGATCACTTTTGTACATCACGACATCAAGACTGGACATACAATTCAGCGTATGTCTTTGTGCACGGTTTCAAGCTTCTCCACGTGGTTCACATCGTCAAGCCGTCAAAAGGATTCTCAGTTACTTACATGGAACTCAAGAATTTGGAATTTTTCTTCCTTCTTCCTCACCCGTAATTTTGAAAGTTTCGGATGCTGATTTTGGGGGTTGTAGGATTGATAGGAAAAGTACTCCCGGTGCTTGTCATTTTCTTGGTAATTCACTTGTTGCTTGGTCCTCTAGAAAACAAAATTCAGTTACACAATCCACAGCCGAATCTGAATATGTAGCAGCTGCTTGTGCTTGCTCACAAATTCTTTGGATTGTTCAAACACTTAAGAACTATGGGGTTGATCTAGATAGTGTTCCACTGTTCTTTGATAACACTAGTGCCATTTGCATTGCTAAAAACCCCGTGCAACATTCTAGAACTAAGCACATTGACATTAGGTATCACTTTCTCCGAGATAATGTTGAAAAAGGAAACATTGTGCTTCACCATGTAGATACCGAACAACAATTGGCTGACATTTTTACAAAACATTTGGATTTCACTCGTTTTTGTTACATTCGTAGTGAAATAGGGGTTATGCATCCTCATGGCTTAAATTGAGAAGGAGTTTTGAAACTTGGGAAGTCTATGTGTGAATCTGAAATTAAAATAATATGAGCATAGTATTTCATACATATATGACTTTGTGATTCCTTTTACATGCTGAAAGTTCTTACTACATTACTCGTGTTATACATTTTGTAGTTTTTGCCATGTATTGTAATTGGAATAATTACATACACTAAAACTGGTCATGGTCGAACTTTCTTGTTGTTTTGAACTTGTTACATGTTCACAAGTGCTTTTAATCATTAAGAATTAATCAAGTAATCAACTCACATGTTGAGTTTTTATGAACAAATATAAATTGAGAAAAGATCAAGAGAATATGCATACATCACACTTCTTCTTTTGAGATGGCTGCACTTAGATATGAACTTGGAAGAAGTTGTGTATGACTAAAACCATGTCCTTAAGCTTCTGATTGTCAAATGACATAGGCTTGGCTTGGTTGGTTAGAATAAGGCAGATGCGCATATAATCTCTTGCAAATATCATATGATCTAAATTCATGCTTTGAAAAATAATAAAATGCAGCAACTAGTGTCATGCTTTCAGGTTTTGAAATAGTTAAGTTTGTGAGATCATGACTTGCTTAAATTGAAAATTACATTTGATCTCTAGCATGGCTTACACTACTTTATGTATCTCATTGATGTGATAATGTAAGGTACTTGATAGTATGACTTGGATGAGCTTTGTTTATATGTATACGTTATAATGTGCTCATAACAACTAAAGGGGGAGAGATAATTTGTTTATATGCTCATGACTTGCTGAATACATTGTCAAAGGGGGAGAGATAAGCATGAAGAGAAAGAGAATATGTGCATAAGGAGAGATAATAAAGGGGGAGAGCTAATATGGGATAATTTTGTGAGTTTCTTCTCATTTTACTTTTGATTTACAAAGGGGGAGAAATTTTCTTAAAAACTTTTAATGAGAATAAGCCAATGTTCGGATTTTAAATGGTGTTGCCAATGCATTCATAAAGGGGGAGATTGTAAGACCTTTGTGTGCTGAATACATTGGCTTGTAGTGAATACACTTGGCTTTGATGATAAAAGTTTTGAATATCACCAAAACACCTTTTTATCGAGGTCTGACTCTAGCTCCGACATGTCTTTGATAGCTCCGACATGTTTTTGTTAGCTCCGGCTCAGGGTCCGGGATGCTCTGGCAAGGTCCGGAACATGACCGCAGTGCTTCTACTTTTGATTTGCAATGTTTCGTACTTTCTTTACAATTCTAGAAAGATTGCTTAGTATTCATTTGCTAAGTCTTTGGTGCGTTTTTGGTTTATATGGATGATATCGTGTTACTGTGGTTTTGCAACATGCTCACGTAAGGTGTTGTGTTCAGAATTAACTTGAGTCAAGTCGAGGACTTGGGCTCGTATGGATTGGTTGTTTATTCATGTGCAGGTGTTTCTTGATTTCAAGACATGGCTGGTGATGAGATCCATTGGACTATTCTCAGGGAGGAGATGAGGTTCCAACAACCAAATTCAGGAGGAATTGTGGTTGAGCTGATCAGGAGGTTGCGCAGCATGATTGAATCAAGAACAATGCATGTGAAAGTATCATGGACGTCATTGGAAGATGTTTGCATGTGTACAAGGAGTTCATAGACGTGGCTACGTGGTTCCGAGACGTGATGAAGAGATGTGGACGTAAAGATTTGGCCGGAAAGGTCTAACCGACTAGGTTATGGACTTAGGCTACGGCTGAGTCGGGTTTGACTCAAATATGGAAAGATTTGAGTAGGTTATGATAGGATTTCTTGTGGGTCACGAATTTGAGTTGTTTAGGAATGTTGGATACGTTCCTAAGGTATTTGGAAGTCTTAAGATTGCTTCTATCTGTGTATAGAAGAATCCTAAGCAGTTATGGAAAGTTACCATTCGTGAACAGAGTAGGATTAGGTTCCTGATTTGAGTTGAGTTGGCTTTCGAGCTGGTTATATAAGCAAGGGAGCCCAGAGCTCGTGGTGGACGAATTTGGAGCTGTTCCTCTTGTGTTCTATTGAATAAAATTCGTAGTTTGAAGGAACTTTTGTGCCTTGTTCGTCCGACTTGTTCCAGACAAGTTTTACTCGTTGAGTTTCTGGACAGCACTACCTTTCATCGGTGGTTTTATCATAACTCGAGTTTTACAGATCCAATTGACGTGATTATTTTTGGGTTGTATTCACAACTTGATTATCTATCATCTATCAAAATTTCATGGTCATTGGATTTGTGGTCTATGATCTACACGAGTTTCTTTGCAGCATTCCAGAACTGTTTTTTCTCGGGTAGGGCAGATTGACCTTTGTTTGATCTTTCGATCATAGCTTGAGTTTTTCTCGACGGATTTGAGTGGTTCTTTTTGTGTTGTCTTCGTGACTTGATTCTCACTGATATCTATCACTTTTGTCATGGTGAAACACGTTTAGATTAGTCTCACACACGATTTCTTTAACATATCGTTTTTCTGCCGAAGGGGTTGGGGTTTAATTGTTTCCGCTGCATAAGATTTTTAAATATACCATTCACCCCCCCTATGGTAGCTTTTCACGTGCTCTTCGATCCTACAACTTCAAGCTGTTACTCAACTAGTTCCTCTTTACTAGCAATAGCTTGCTCTGGTACTGCTTAAAGTTGTTGTCCAACTTGTTGCTCTTGGATATCATCCTTGCTGAGACATAGGGGGAGTGTATCTTCATGGACTGGGAGTGGATCTTCATCCACTTTCTCCTTAGAAGATGGGGTTGTAGTATTTGGAGATGCAAAGGGGCTAGAATTTGGCTCATCGTCCAACACGATATCGCGTCGGTGCCAAAGGATTAATTGGTTGATAGCCTGCCCCAGAGTCGTGATCCCCTCAGGTGTGACGTGGTCTATTTCATAATCTTCATAATCATTATCAATGATCTGAAGAACTTGCACCATAGCATAATACAACGGAAGTGGATTCCCGTTGAAGTCACGATCAGGATTTGCCATAGCAGTGGCAACCTGTTTGGTTTTGTTCCCTGCTCTGCCTATCGGGACAAGAAGACGACAAGATTTGTCGTTAGCAATATCATCGACAGGGAACTTACAGGTTGACCCTGAACCTGGCACAGAACCAACGCCGCTAGGGTAGGCAGTTGGAGATACTAATTGCTCCTTCTACACCGGAACCATCACTGTACTCTGTGCCACTAATTGTCCCGATTGTCTATGTTGTTCAATTATTTCTTGCATATTTTCTTTGACCTTTTGAGCAATCGTTTCATCAAGTGTTTTCTTAAACTTCTCACGTCTTCTATATGTGTCTTTATCTTTAGGCAAACCATATAGCCAAGACATTTGAGAAGAGACCGCTCGAACCCGTCCGCTGTGTTCACAGTTTTCTAAGATAGCGGTAAGTTGGTCATTCTCCCGCTTCGGCTTGATGAGACCCTTCTATTGCTTTTCAATTACTTCTTTCATTTTATCCTCTACTTCATTCACAGAGTCGGGCTTTTCAAGTTTGCCCTCGTTGGTCAAACCTGACCGAGCAAAGACCCATCATTGAGTTCGCTCATCGCACCCTTCTACTGGGTGAGGATTGCCCTTACTGGTAATTTCGTCTAATATCTTATTCCATTTCTGGACTTTGGGGGCATATCTGGCAGACCACAAGCGATGATGGTATTTGTTCATTTTTGCAAGCTCTGACCTAGTTGCACTTAGAGCTTTAGCATCAGGTGTGCTCTTTTGACGAACAAACTCTTGCCACTGAGCTTGTGTGATTTTTCCCATCTTCCTCGGGCTAGAGACCTTATCGGCCTTAACATAAGCATTCATTTCACTCTTCCAGCTAGAAACTTCTTGCCGCAAGAGACCAATGTTGCTTTCTTTACAGCTTCTTCTGTGCCTTTCGGGAACTTGAATTGTTTCTTTATCCTTTCCCACAACTCATTCTTGGTCTGCTCAGGTAATTTCCTCCAATTCTCGGTTGTGATCGGCACAACCTCCCTAACAAGAAAACTGCATGCATTACGATACTTGGTAACTGAATCCAGTGTTTCTTTGGGAAGCCCACCTGGACCGACCCTTGTTATGTACATGATGCGGTCCAATGGACCCTTATTGGGACCTCGTTGCCCTCGTTTCCGCTTTAGTGAAGCTGAGGATTCATCCATTGGAGAACCTTCTGCGGTTTTAGGAGCCGATGTCACCTCATTGTCTTTGCGATTAATCTAGGTAGAAAAGAATTATAAGACTTCATATACTTGACAACCAACATTAACTTGAACTGCTGAAGTTAAGATTCGTGATTCATACCTCGTAGGCAGGATCATATTCTGGGTCTAGATCATCTGATGTCATTTTAATTTTTATATTCGGAAAAGGATCCGATGGACTGTGATAGGAGCCTGAACTGCTGGAGTCAGTAAACTCCATATTGTCTTCTTTATTGTTACTACCACGACCAGTCTTCTTAGGGCTTTCCATGCTACAACTAATAAGACAAAAAAGCTATTAAATGGCATATTAACTCTACATGAAGTGTTGCATGAAGAAAAAGATGGAAGCATTCTAGGATTTGATAAGGCATTATAGGGTTTAAGGCGACTCACCAAAAGGTTCCTATACATTGCAAGGGTGACAAGCATGTTAAAGTTGCTCACCAGCAATTTCAATTTTATCTTCTTATTCTAAATAGGCTAGCTTTGTTCAGAGTGGCGACCACGTTCTTGAGGTTTACTGGGCAGCGCCTAGCTCCGCACCTATAACTGATCAAGCAAGGGACAAAAAGCAAATC
Organism: Tuctoria greenei; assembly: GCA_036927565.1. NCBI lineage: Eukaryota > Viridiplantae > Streptophyta > Magnoliopsida > Poales > Poaceae > Tuctoria > Tuctoria greenei. The sequence continues at coordinate 78,928,475 of JAYESD010000001.1, read as the reverse complement.
CTCCAGCCTTTTTCTAGTATCAAGAATCGCAAAGTGTGGCACTTGGATTTGGATGGTGAGGTGAGGCGAGGCGAGGTAGCTGCAGGCAAGAAGAGACACTCTTTTTCAGCGATCATCTCTACAACCGTGGGATTTGCACGGTTAAAAGAGATAAAAGACCCACATTCTCAAAAGAATCAGGAATCCAAAAACATTCACCAAAATCTAATCCCGGTGTGCCCGGCCGCACCAAATGGGCTCATCATGGCAGCAGGTTCAGCCATCATGAAAGGCATTACGTACCCCACATATGATGGCACCGACAACCCAAGGCATAACTTTGTCAAAATTAGTCAAGTATAGCTATATCTAATGTAACTTAGCCAAAATTAGCCAAATTTGCTCAACTTAACCAAATATAGCTAAATCTTGCCCCGGATAGTCAAACTTGCTTGATTATGCTTCAGTTAGCTAAATTTGGTCATATTTAAAACAAACTTCTCAATTTTGACTCAATCAAGTAAATTTAGCCAAAACACATTTTTGAAGTTATGTAGGTTTAACTAAATTCTTGTATCATAGAGATCAGCAGCATATGCTCCTGGCATCACAAATGAGTTGGCCAGCAAATTGCCTACCCACCGAACCCTAACCAAATATGCCACCGAACATGAAAGTTTATCGAATTTCACTACACCCTAACCAAGGATGCCTACCATTTTCCAATTCCTGAACCCTAACTAAGGATATGCAAGGTGGCGGTGAGGGCGGGGAGGGAGGCGGCACGGCGGAGGAGGATGGAAGGTCGAAGGGTTTAGGGTTTACCTTGAAGCTCGGCGGCGACGGCAATGGCTTCGCTCGGCGTACCTGGAAGTGACGAGGGTGAAGCTCGGCGGCGACGGCGAAGCTCGGCGGCGACGGCGGCGAACACTTGGCGGCAAATGAAATTTTGGCAGTGTCGGTACCCTGGGTACCATATACCCCTTGGGATTGCAAAGATCTCAAGGGAAAGTCATCCACTTGATTTGAAGACCTTCAGAGGCCCACATGTCAGACATGTCCGGACCCGCTTCTCCAACATGGTTAGTCCCAGGGTCGCCACGTGTACTATCAAACCGGAGCTACCGCCCGCAAGGGGGGAAGCTCCGGGCTATGTACCGAAATGGTACCCCCAGACCTAACCCCAGTCCGAGGGAAGCTCCAGTGCTGACACGTGTCGGGTAACACCGGAGCCATATGTTCTCCACAGTGTGCTCCGGTGCTGCCACGTGTCCAACCGTCAGATCTTCAGCCTCTAACCTCCGGAAGACTCTACAACGGCTCCGGATCTTCAAAGGGGAATCAAGGACTTCAAGACCCGATCAAGTGTCATTAATACTGTATTAATGACACACGATCGGACGACCTTAATTACCAGTAACAATGCTGTCAAAGCCATAACTCGGTCATTAAGGGTAATTAAATGTGTTGAATGTATATCAATATCAGTAACCGCCGGGGCCACATGTCGGGCCAGGCTAACTTGTAACGGGCTGCCCTTGTACTATAAAGGACAGACTGACGATACATAGTACACGTCTACACATGTGCTCTACAGACTCTCTACGCTCTAGACATACATCCAATACAACGTCAACACACCCCGTGGAGTAGGGTATTACGCTCAGGCGGCCCGAACCACGTAAATTCCTGTGTCTACTGTGTCATTCACAATTCACCTTCTTGAATCTCCGCGCGCCCACACCGAACCTCAAACTCCTTTAACACTTTAGTAGTGTCAGGAGATCTGCCGGATCAAAACCACCGACAGGCAGCCTAATGGCGTCTAAGTGTTTCGCCCGGGTTAGGTTTTTCCAACACTGCCGAGGGGTATATATAGACTCCCATTTTCTCATGCGGATTTTAAGTACTGACTGCCTAAGAAGATGGTTACCTCAGGCGGGTTTTACTTACCAACCGCCTGAGAAGATACAATTATCTCAGGCGGTTGGTAAGTAATACCCGCCTGAGATAAACATCTTCTCAAGCGGTTATTAAGTACCAACATCCTGTGAAGATATTTACTTCTTCTTAATTAATATTCTTGATTAAATGTGGGTCCTTTAAAAAGGCGAAATTTCACTTTCTTGTAATATTAATGATAAGTAAAGGTTACCATTAAATTTCACTTCATAAATCTTTAAAATTGTTTAGAACATAAAAAACATACAATAAATGCTATTTTTCATTATTATATCTTGATGAATATAATGCTTGTTTCATTTATTTTTTCAGTGGACATTTTTACTCGTCATACCAACCTCTATGAATTTATTCAGATTTTTTTAAATTTTTTTGAATCAATGTATGTTCATAATTTGATGAATGCCTCATATGTATATGAGCATTTAGTTAGAATGATGGATATTTTGAAGTTTGACATGTTAAAATGCTTTTAAAAAAATTTAACAAAATTCATACATGTATAAATGATACAATTATGGTCATACAAACAAAATTAAGTGAAGGATATTTTTTTATGAGATACACAAATGTGAATAATATGTGAGTAGAAATTAATTTGATATTTACCAAAACATTACAATGTCAGCTATACAAGTTTTAAAATATTTTGTTCAGGTGGCAGATGTTAATTTTATACAAATTTAAGAGAAAGAATCATCGAATTTGGACACAATTTGCAGAATCTAAACATGTTTGAGTATTTATATTGGAATCTAAATAAAAAGAAGGAAGGGATAAGGAAACTGAAGAACAGTATCGGGCATTATCTCAGGCGGTTGTAAGTAATACCCGCCTGAGGTAAACATATTCTCACGCGGTTATTAAGTATCAACCGCCTATGAAGATATTTACTCTGTTGTAAATTAATATTCTTGATTAAATGTGGGTCCTTTAAAAAGGCAAAATTTCACTTTCTTGTAATATTATTGATAAGTAAATGTTACCACTAAATTTCACTTCATAAATCCTTTGAAATTGGTCAGAACATAAAAAACATACAACAAATGCTATTTTTCATTTTTCTATCTTGATGAATATAATGTTTTTTTCATTTATTTTTTCAGTGGACATTTTTACTCATCATACCAACCTCTATGAATTTTTTCAGATTTATTTAAATTTTTTTGAATCAATGTGTGTTCATAATTTGATGAATGCCTCATATGTATATGAGCATTTAGTTAGAATGATGGATAATTTGAAGTTTGACATGTTGGAATGATTTTAAAAAAATTAACAAAATTCGTACATGCATAAATGATACAATTATGTTCATACAAACAAAATTAAGTGAAGGATTTTTTTATTATTAGATACACAGATGTGAATAATATGTGAGTAGAAATTAATTTTATATTTACCAAAACATTACAATGTCAGCTATACAAGTTTTAAAATATTTTGTTCAGGTGTTAGATGTTAACTTTATACAAATGTAGAAGAAAGAATCATCGAATTTGGACACAATTTGCAGAATCTAAAGATGTTTGAGTATTTATATTGGAATCTAAATAAAAAAGAAGCAAGGGATAAGGAAACTGAAGAACAGTATCGGGCATTATCTCAGGCGATTGGTAAGTAATACCCGCCTGAGATAAATATCTTCTCAGGCGGTTATTAAGTATCAACCGCCTGTGAAGATATTTACTTTGTTGTAAATTAATATTCTTGATTGGAATCTAAATAACCGCCTCGGGCATTATCACAGGCGGTTTGTTAGGAATAACCACTTGAGATAATGTTTTTCTCAGGCAGTTATTGATTACCAACCGCCTGTGAAAAATTTAAAAACCGCTTGTGAAAAACTGACGCCTATATAAAGACCCCTCGCCACAGTTGAAACATAACCCTGAAGAATTTTCCACCGCCGTAAGGCTGCCGAAATTTCCCACTGCCGCGCCTCCTCTACCGCGCCACCACCCAGCCTGCACTACCGCGCCACCGCTCAGCCCGCACAACCGCGTCGACACGCCGCCGCCCAGAGCCCACACTGCCGCGCCGCCGCCCCGACCCGCGGAGGAATGCTTGATCTGCCCAGTCCCACATCGTGCCACAAGGTATAAATTCTCATAGTTTCCTTTTGCATGTTGTGTTGGTATATGGATTGTGTCCTTTTGTATGTTGGTATATTCTCATAGTGTGTTGGTATATGGATTGTGTCATAGTGTGTTGGTATATGGATTGTGAACTTTTGCATGTTGTATATTCTCATAGTGTGTTAGTCTATGTGTCATAGTGCGTTAGTATATGGATTGTGTCCTTTTGCATGTTGGTATATATGGATTGTACCCGAATCCGAACCTGCGGGTAAAATATAGCACCCGTACCCGTACCCGACGGGTTTCGGGTACCCATCGGGAAATGGCACCGGGGGTTGAAGGCGGCACCGGGGACAATTGCAGGTGGCGACAAGGACGGAGACAATGTTGGAGGCACCGGGGCTAGCTGTCGGTGCCGGCGAGACCGAAAGACGGAGGTGATGGTCGGAGCCGCGGGCGACGGTGCATGGTGGTCGGTGGAAAGTCGGCGGCAGTCATCGAAGTGGCGAAGTGGAGCCGTGCCATGCTCCAGCAGCGCGCCTCTCCATAGCGTCAGGTCGGGGGCGGCGGCAAAAGTCGGGCACTCTGGCCGCAAGCGGCCAGCAACGTCTAGTTTTTTTTTTGTCTACGCCCCTGCTCGCTGCTTGATCCAGACTCCCGCCTCCAGGGATCGGGATTGGTCTGATTGCAATGGATGGTGGACGTCTGAATACCGTGAATAGATAGTTACCTGGCCTTGTGGGCTGTGAATTTTTAACTATTCTGGGCTAAGTTTTTTTTATCGGCCACATCTAAATCATAACAGTATTTTGGGTACCCGACGGGTACCCGCGGGTAGGAATTAATACCCGCACCCATTCCCGCAACACATCGGATCGGGTACGGGTTGTACCCACGGGTAAAAAAATCCACCCGGACCCGCACCCGTCGGGTGCAATACCCGTCAGGTACCCGTACCCGCGGGTATAATTGCCATCCCTAGATCCCACCCAGACCTAGCCCATGCCACTGGGCCTGTTTGCCCCACGACTTCAATCCTTCACCCCCGCTTGCTGCTCCCGACACCTTCGACTCCGTCCGCCTCAAGACGTCGCCCGTCTCTTACATTAGTCGCCCTAATCATACTTGTTATGTCTCTGTAAATTCATTTTATAGAAGACCTTTAGAGAATATTTGTTGCCAAATTCTGTAAATCTGACAAAAATTCTATTATTGAAGCATGGACCGTCGAGCGTGGATGTATAACATGCCAAGAGCCGATCGTATGTACATTCATAATGTTGCAAATTTTATTGATGCATCCAAGAGACATGCGAAATTGCAAAATATAGATGACATATTATGTCCTTGTATCGACTGCGAAAATAAGATTGCTTGGACGGATACTATAGTAATCCAATCTTATTTGGTGAAAAGAGGTTTCAGAAAACACTACACAATATGGACAGAGCATGGTGAGTTAAATACACATGATGTGGATAAAGATGATGAGAGAGGTTCAGATGATGATAATATTCATATCGATGATGGTAGTGACAATCAAGCTGGTGATGATGATGATGAGTTTGATTGTGAGGAGATGTTGCATCACATTGAACCATATGTATTGACTTCTATGGGAGCAAGCAAAGGTTTAAGTAAAATGAGACATTGTAGAATGCGGCGACAGAGCTTTTATATGATGAATCAAACGGTTGTGATAAAGAGTTTACTATATTGCGTGCAGTCTTAGAACTACTAAAGTTGAAAGCTACGCACGAATGATCCGATTGTAGTTTCTCTGATCTTTTGAATCTTATGGCAGAAATTCTTCCAAATCCAAATAAACTACCCAGAAGCACTTATAAAGCGAAGAAACTTCTTTGCCCGATGGCACTAGGTGTGACAAAAATACACGCTTGTGTGAACTATTGTATTCTGTATTCCAAAGAGCATGAGCTCGATACTAGATGCCCCATTTGTGGTGTCAGTAGATATAAGAAGGACTACAATCACCAGTATGTGACCAACATGAAAAAGACTCAGAAGAATAAGAAGTTTATTATTGGTCCTGAAGGTCACGATGATGATACTTCTGGCGATGCAGACGGGAAGAATAAGAGAAAAATTCCTGCCTTGGTGATGTGGTACCTTCTGGTAATTGATCACTTAAAGCGTTTGTTCTCAAACCCTAGGGAGGCTGAACTTATGCGTTGGCATTCCGAGCAACGCAAGAAGAATGAAAACATATACGACACCCCGGTGATGCAACGCAGTGGAAAAATTTTGATATTCAGTATCCAAAATTTGCGAAGGAAATCAGAAATGTGAGGTTTGCCTTGGGTATAGATGGAATGAATCCATTTGGTGAAAAAAGGAGCATACACAGCACATGGCCCGTGGTCTTAACAATGTACAACCTACCAACGTGGTTGTGTCACAAAAGGAAATATATCTTGTTATCTATTCTTATCCAAGGTCCGAAACAACCCGGCATCGAAATTGATGTGTTCTTGCAACCTTTAATGGAGGCAAAATTGTGGAATGAAGGGGTACATACATGGGATTAGTACAAGCGGGAGTATTTCACGCTAAGAGCAATTATATTCGTTACCGTGCATGATTATCCCAGACTGTTTACATTATCAGGACAAATGAAAGGGAAGAAAGGTTGTGTTAGGTGCGTGGATAGAACTGGATTTCTATACCTCACTTCATCTAGAAAGACGGTGTACATGAGACACCGACGGTTCTTGACAGATACACACAAGTATAGGAAGATGAAAGAACAATTTGATAACAAAATCGAAAAAGATAATGCACCAAAACCTTACAGTGGAAAACTTGTGTTTAAAATGGTCAAGAACATTCATATTGCTTTCGGTAAGGGCGAAAATAGTAAAGGAATTAAGAGAAAGAAAAGTACATCTTTGAATGCTACAACTGACATGGATCAACCATTTTTTTTCAAGTATCTTCCGTATTGGAAGAATATGAAATTTTGCCATATTAATTATTTGATGCACGTTACAAAGAATGTATTTGACAGCATCATTAGGATTTTGCTGGACATGCCGAGGAAAACAATGGACGGATTAAATTCACGTATGCACCTAGTAAATCTTGATTTGAGACCAGAGCTTCATCCAATAGAAAAGGCGAACGAGAAGCATTACCTTCCTCCATCCAGCTACAACTTGATGCTAGAAGAGAAAAAAGCAATTTGCGAATGCTTGCGTGGGATCAATGTGCCCACGAGTTTCTCATCCAATATTCGCAAACTAGTCTCGATGAAAGACTTGTCTTAATTCGGTTATAATTCTCATGACTCTCACATGATGATGATAGTTTTCCTTGCCATTGCAATAAGAGTCATCAAACCTGAGCATATAAAGGTTGTGATCACACGTTTGTGTTACTTCTTCAATGCAGTATCGCAAAAGGTGATAGCACGTGAAGATTTAGACTATCTGAAAACATACATCGTCGAGACAATGTGCATGCTTGAGATGTGTTTCCCACCATCCTTTTTTCGATATGCAAGTACACCTAATCATACATCTTGTTGATCAGATAAAAGCATTGGGGCCACTATATTTACATCATATGTTTTCGTTGGAGAGATATTTAGGAGTATTAAAAGGTTATGTGCGGAACTGTGCTCACCCAGAGGGTTCAATTATGGAAGGATACACCACTGAAGAAGTGATTGAGGGTTGCGCTGATTACATCAAAGATGGAAAATCGATAGGTGTGCCTATACCGGTACATGAGGGTAGACTACGTGCGAGAGGCAAAGTGGGTAAAAAAACTTTAATCGTTCAAGATTACAAGAATGTACACTGTGCACATTTTGGTGTACTACAACAGCTCGCAATAGCTGAGTCGTACATCGAGGAACACCAAATTGAGCTTCATGATAAAAACCAAGACCGCACAGAGGAATGGATCATGAAAGAGCACATAAGTTGTTTCACTGAATGGTTAATGGACGAAAATATACCATACGGAAACACTACAGAAGAGGCAACAATGAAGAAGTTAGCTTCTGACCCATCTGCTTTGGTGACATCATGGCAAGCATATGACATCAATGGCTACACATTTTACACTAAAGAAAAAGACGGTAAGAGTGTTGCACAAAATAGTGGTGTTCGTATTGAGGCTTATGATTCACGAGGGCAGAAGACCACATACTTCGTGTTTATAGAGGAAATATGGGAACTTGATTACGGCGAAAGATTGGTAATGCCCGTATTTAAGTGCCAATGGGTCAAACATCCTGATGGTGTGAAAGTGGACAATTACGGGCTGACACTGGTAGACTTGAATAAAGTGGGTTATAAAGATGACCTGTGGGTTCTCGCCGATAATGTTGAACAAGTTTTTTATGTTCAAGATCCTGAAACTGAGAAGATGCACGTAGTTGTTTCTGGAAAGAAAAATATTGTTGGGGTTGAGAATTTGGGAGATAATGAAGAGGAATATACTCAGCATGAAGAGATGTACCTTTTCACCAAACCAGAAAACATCAAGCGCGTAGAGAGAAGCATTAAAAAGAATTTGAAACCCTATATGCGAGGAGTTGTCAATGCTGGAAAAAATATATATAGCAATGCGAGATGATATATATTCTATATATTTGTATCTTCTGAAATCAACTTAGAACAATGTTCTATTTCAGTTTTAGATAGCATGTTTCGAACATTATTAAATTCAGCTTCTGTTTCGAGCTCCTGTCAAGCTAATCCCTTTGCAGCAAGATCTTGTAGATGCAAGTAACACACGAGACTCGTCATTTGGATTGTTAAAAACATCAATTGAAGTCTGACGATACTTCTTGTCCATTTGAGGGCTTGTTTGGATAGGAGTACACCGAAACAAGCCCTGCAAGATTTCTTTCTCTTCTCTCCATTTTGATAACTTACGAAGATGCTACTTTATCAATTCTAATGGCTGAATATATCGACTACAAATATGTACCATCTCTCTTAGTGCTTTAGACAAGCGATGAAACGTACAACTTCAATCACAAATCTTGTTTTTACAATTTTTCATAGGAATTTGATCTTAATCTTTCAAGCATAGATTCATCAATAATTGAAGCTTCTTCATCAGACATGTTAATGGCAGTTACAAGTGAACGGTGTGTCGAAGCTAACGAGATCTCAATGGGATTGAAGACAAAGAGATGGTGCATATGAGTGACAATGTCCAGGTTAGACAGCATGAAGCTATGATGGCAACCTTCACTCTGTTTAATCTGGACATTGCCACTCATATGCAGGATCTCTTTATCTTCAGTCCGATTCAGATTTCATTAGCTTCGACACATCCTTCACTTATAACTGCCATTAACATGTGTGATAAGGAAGCTTCACTTATTTGATAAATCAATACTTGAATAATTAAGGTTAAAACGGTATGAAAGTGTAAAAAAAATATTTGTGATTGAAGTTGTTCGCTTACTCGCTTGTGTGAAGCACTAAGAAAGTGGGTACTGATTTTAAGTCAATATATTTAGGCATTAAAACTGAGAAAGGAGCATCTTCCTAAGTTTTCAAATGGACAGGAGGGAAAGAAAACGTTCAAATGGATGGGAAAATCCTTCCAAGGATCGTCAGACTTCAAATTGATGTTTTCAACAATTCAAATGATGAGCCACGGGTGTTACCTGCATCTACAATATCTTGCTGTGCAAGGATTAGCTTGACAGGAGCTTAGCAGTATCAGAGGCGGTTGGTAAGTAAAACCCGCCTGAGATAAACATCTTCTCAGGGGGTTATTAAGTACCAACCGCCTGTGAAAAATTTAAAAACCTCCTATGAAAAGTTGACGCTTGTATAAAGACACCGCGGAGGCACGCCTCTGCCCAGTCCCACATCGCGCCACGAGGTACCTAAGTAAATTCTCATAGTTTCCTTACTATGCATTGCATGCTACCTTTTTCTTTGTATATTTTCATAAGTTGCCAGTTTTGTGTGTCGGTATATGGATTGTGTCCTTTTGCATTTGTGTACATATGCATTTGGACTCAATAATTTGGAGTTTGGTCTTTTAGATATTGATGTCTTGGGTGTGTAGCCGATTGAAGGAGGAGCGCTTGGTGTGGCGCAAGAACCATCCCCATGTATGTACATATGGCACACCGGTCGCATGGTTGTATATACATATGTATCTGTAATGGACTGATGAACTTAACTGTAGTTTGTTTTTGGGATTTTCAATTTCTCTGCGTATGGTTTCTCTGCGAAGCCTGAATCGGGAGATTTATTGAAGTGGCAGTGCATCATCCCCGGTAAAGAAGGGGTAAGTCATGAAGAACAAGCACAATATGAGTTTAACCATCTTCCTCCTATTAATAAATTTCTTTTGCAGACTGAATGGGAAGATGGTTACTACCCCCTGATAATCTTCTTCTCTGAGGACTATCCCTTGGTGCCTCCAAGATGCGCCTTTCCAAGTGGGTTCTTCCACCCAAATGTCCATCGTTTGGGATCACTCTGCATCGGGATTCTTGATCAAGGGACTGTAAGATAGACCTATTTTGCTCATGTAATTAATACTTAATTGTTGTCAAACTTATTTGAACTGGTTTCTTATATTGCTTAAATTATATTTCGTAGGGGTGGTGCAGTGGTTTTACAATCAAAACTATACTACTTGAAGTTCAGCCTTTGCTACATTAGCTAAATGTGCCTGATGTTGAAAATGATTGCTATAATCTACTTATCAAGGTTAGATGACACTTTGACTTAGTGACCAATGTAGGTTATTCATTCCTCCTTGGATATTTGTTAATTTAAATAATGTCAATATTTCCAAGATCCAGCGGAATATAAGAGACGTGTTCGGGAGCAAGCAGGACGGTACAATTTAGATTGATCAATGGGAGCTTCATCGAGTTGTGAATTACCTCTGAATTGTCGAGCTTCATACAGTTTAAATTCGAATTTAGTTTAGAGGGCACACAATGTATGATCTATGGAATTCATCGAGTTGTGAATTACCCCTGAATTGCAATTTCATTTGCGTTTGTTTATCCTTGTATTCCAATTAAATAACATAATTGCAATGTTATTGCGTTTGTTTATCCTTGCAACGGACACTCACTATCTAGGACACTCTGGCATTTCTGGGGACACAAAATAAGTGGAAACAATGACTTTACCTAGGCGGTTCTTCAATGAAAACCGCTTGTGATAATTGAACAACTATATACGGTTCTTACACAATGACCGCCGGTGAAAATACATGAGCTTCTCAGGCCGTTGTTAATTAAGAACCGCCTGTGAAGTTCATTACATTACAGGTGGCTCTTAATTTATAACCGCCTGAGAAGATCATGTATTTACCCAGGCGGTTGTTTCTTTAAATCCGCCTGTGATGTTATTTTATTGCAGGCAGTTATTATGTAATAACCGCCTGAGAAGATCGAGTATTTACACAGGCTATTGTTTTTTAAAATCCGCCTGTGTCGTTCTTTCACCACAGGTGGTTATTATATCATTCGTCATCATAGTCGCATATCTTTAAGGACCGCCTGTGTTTGAAAAATTGAGGCGCCTGTAAAAATGCTTTTCGTAGTAGTGTACGCTACTGGCTAAAAGTACTATAAAGTAGATGGGCATACAAGACAGGAGGATTTGCTTGGCTTGTCTAGCGCCACTCCAGATCGTCTCCGTCTAAATATGTTTCAGTCAGAAAACGTTCACATGTTCTTCGAGTACAGAAAAAATCGAATGATTTCACACAAATTGCATCACACGGCACTGAAATGACAGAAGACAACCATACTTAATCCACAAATTTATTCAAGTCGACATAGATAGACATCACCAATGGATAATTAGTTGTTGGTTCATGATGCAAGGATACACACTTTAACTTGAAAGGGAAAAGAAGACAAATATAAGGCCAAAATAATTAAACTCACCGGAACGGTGCATATATATATATATATATATATATATATATATATATATATATATATATATATATATATATATATATATATATATATATATATATATATATATATATATATATATATATATATGACATGGCACGGATGTTGAGGCAGTGACATCCCTCTCACTAGCCACCTCCACCCTGCCGTGGTGCTGATCCATCATGTGCACGCATGGACGCCATGCTCTCCGACACATGTAAAGCTTGCAAGTAAGGTCTCCTTTGGCACAGTTCCATTCGCTGATGAAGTGATTCTGTAACTGAAAGTGATTATCTATGATTCTCTCGAATAAACTCTTCGAATCAGGAAAGAGAATCGCTTCATAGAATCAGAAGAAGCTACAATTTTCAGCTTCCAGCCTCTTAGTTTATTTCATAGAATCACTTCTCAGAATCAGACAAGAATCACTTCTTCTGAAAAATAGTATTTGCACTACGTAAGAAAGGCTCATTCAATACGATCGCCAACAAAAAGGGAGACAAACAAACTGTGTGTCTCTGTTGTCGAGTCTAGCATTACGTTGTCATCAAAGACGTGCAGTTGGCGCGTCGCTGATCATCCTAACTACGAGACATGCTCAAAAGAAGCACGCGTCCTTTCTTTGTGTCATAACAAACATCGTTTATGGGGTCATTGGAGACGTGAGTAGTGCGCGTTGCCCATCAGCATACATGCGAGACAAACACTAACAAAGCCCGTCACAGATTTTTTAGAAATTTTGAGACGTGCTTTATTGTAGCCCGTCGTAGATTTGTTTACTGATCTAAGACGTGCTTTATAGAAGTTTGTATCCTTTATTTTTGAGACGTTCTCTGTTACAACTCATCGCGAATTGTTTACAGGCAGGGTCTCCTATTAGGTGCCCCCACCCCTGATTATTCTGATTGCCGACTGCATCGTGGAGCAAGCCAGGATTTGGCAGCCGCATTGCCAGTGTCAGCAACATATACATACTTGAATATATGTATAGCCAAAAAGATCACACCTTAAATTATATTTATCAATCGAATATTAATAAAGTGTTCATCCTGATTACAATGTAACTAATTACACATATGATAACTGTTATTATCTAATCTTGTATACCATAATGAAAACTCTCTTGATCAATAACTTCATTAATGGTGAGCCTTTATAGCCTCTAATGCTCCAACTGAGATATCCTGAAATTCAATAAAATCACTGAAATCATATAAAACATTATCAAATTACAGTCACATAAGGTAGTAAATATCTGAAGGCTTAGGAATAAATTGGTACACAATTGTAATAAACACATGAGATGTTAGTGAATGAAGAACCGAGCTTACTTGTAGCACAGGCAGTTGGTGAGCATCTGCAAGGCATCAGCAGAGAAATTGTACTCTTGGTAAAGCACATGGTACTGAGTTGGTGTGCTTGTCTCCTGAAAAAAAAAACACTGTACATTCCACTAATGTTCTTATAGTCTGATATCAAAAACTTGTGATAGAAACACCATTTATCGCATAAGTACCTTGACCCTAGCATGGCTGTAGAGGTAGAAATCAAACTCAGTGGGATGGTGAATACTAGTGTCAACAATAATTCCTGAAGTTTCAAGGATTTGCAAATCAGAATTTATTATACGTTGATAGTCCAAACAAAAACATTACTTCTGCATTGGACATAAACAAGAAAGATGAATGTATACCAGGATGAAAATTATCCCTTTGGATTAATGACTTTATTAATGATGAGCCTTCATTGAACATCCTAAAATTCATTAAAATCACTGGAATGCACGCTCTGAGGACAGGGTTGAGGCGGGGGCATGCTCCTGGGATAGGGGACAAGGCGGCGATGTGCTCCAGGATGAGATGGCAGAGGCGACGGAGCGCGGTTCCTCAACTCTCTTATGTTAGTAGGTCGACGTGCTCTAGGGGTAGGGAGAACATTTCCACTAATGTGAAGCCGGCGGCGTGCTGATACCGATTACCGAGGTTGGGGTTGAGGCAGTGGCGTGCTCTGGGGACAGGTGACAAGGTTGCGTGCTCTATCATGCTCAACTCTCTGATGACTAAGGTCGGGGTCGAAGGCGGCAGTGCGACAATAACAAAGAGCAAGTTGAGAAAGAGGGACGGTGGCATCATGCTAAGGAGCTGCGGTTTTCTAGGTCGAGAGAGCACGCGAGAGCTAAAATTTTTTGCCAAGTGTTGGGAGAGTGAGCGCGAGAGATAAAAATAGCAAAACATTGAGACGAGCCTCTATAACACCCGTCTCCCATTCCAGCGTCTGCCTTCGGTCGAGAGAGCGCGAGTAAGTTTTGCGTGAAATTTTTCACCGAAGAGCGCGCGAGAGCTAAAATTACGTCAAAAATCGGAGATGGACATATATAACACGCGTCTCGCCTTATTTTATGGCCGAACGGTCATGTGGTATGTGAGAGATGCACCTTGGTGTAATTGAGCCAGGAACAATGTCTTTGGCATCCAGGCATGTCCAACAGGAAACTGTGCTCCGTGCTTTATATGATCGTTTTCACGCGCTTAGCTTTCCGTGGTGGAACAAAAGATCTTCGACATGAATTGTAGATGAGCCCGGCTAATGCGGGTCTCACATTATTTTGTCTCCGAACGGGCATGCAACATGCGAAAGATGTTGTTCGCAGAGTGCGACGCCATCTTACGCATACTTGCATGTCCAATTGGAAACTGTGTGAAATGACTTATATGATCGTTGCAACGTGCACAGGTTTCCGAGGTGCGACAAAATTCTTCGGCAAGAATTGGAGACGCGCGCAGCATAAGGCGTGTATAGAATTATGTTTTGGCCGTACGGGCAAACCACATGCAACAGTTGTTGTTCCCGCAAACAACAGCTATCGCATGCGGACTTGTCAACCTGGAAATTGTGCGCAACAACTTATATGAGCGTTGCAACGCGCTCATATTTTCGAGGTGGGAGAAAAGATCTTTGGTGTGAATCCAAGACATGCTCGAGTAAGGCGCATCTCCCTTTTGCCACTCGCACAACATCGTGAGCGTCTGTTACCACCCACACGTTATCATGAGCATCCGTTGTAGGGATAAAAAAATGTAATAACATTGCAATTAAGCTTCAGGGATAAACAAACGCAATGACATTGCAATTCAGAGATAATTTGCAACTCAATGAATTTCACAGTTCATATACACATTGCGTGCCCTCTAAACTAATTTTGAATCTAAACTTTTTCCTAAAGATCCCATCGATCAATCTAAATTGTACCATCCAGCTCGCTCCCGAACACGTCTCTTATATTCCCCTAGATCCTAAAAATATTGACATTCTTTAAATTAACAAATGTCGAATGAGGAATGAATACCCTACGTTAGTCACTAACATAAATATTCTAACCTTGATAAGTAGATTATAACAATCATTTTCAACATCGGGCGCATTTGACTCATTAAGCAAACGCTGAACATCAAGTAGTATAGTTTTGATTTTAAAACCAGTCCACCAACCCTACAAAATATTAATTTAAGAAACATAAAAAACCAATTCAAATAAGTTCGGCAACAATTATTTTCAACATGACCAAAATAAGTCTATCTTACAGTCTCTTGATCAAGAATCCGAATGCAGAGTGCTCCTGAGCGATGGACATTTGGGTGGAATAAACCCTGTGGAAAGGCACATCTTGTAGGCACCAACGGATAGTCCTCCAAAAAGGAGATCATCAGGGGGTAATAACCACCTTCCCAGTTAGTCTACAAAGGAAATTCTATAATAAGAGGACGATGGTTAAACGCGTATGATTGTGCTTGTTATTCATGACTTATCCATTCTTTACCGGGGATGATGCACTGCCACTTCAATTAATCTCCCAATTCCGGCTTCGCAGAGAAACCCTATGCAAATAAATTGAAAATACCAGAAACAAACAGTTAAGTTCACCACTCCATTGTAGGGCTACATATATACAACCATGCGACCAGTGCCATACGTACATACATGGGGATGGTTCTTGCACCACGCCAAGCGCTTCTCCTTCAGTCGGCTACGCGCCAAGCCGATATCTAACCCAACCATGAACAATGACGACGACGAGGACGACGATGATAACGACGGCGATGGTGAACGGAGGCGGCGATCGCACTGGAGGTTGTCGATTAGTAATGGAGCTTTGGTCTTAGTAAAGGAGCACCAGAGGCGAAGAGAAGAGCGAGATAAACGTGAGATGCATGGGAGACTAAAGCGAGATGCGCTATATCAAAGTGTGTCTTCCACTTTTGAAAGAGAGACGCACGACACGAGGACTGCGGAGAAATTAATTTTGGCGGCGATGGTGCAGAGACGCGTGCGACTGGCATGCGCAACCTTTAGTTTCCCCAAGCCGGTATCGATGCATCCCATCGTTCCTTCAATGCACGGGAAATCAACCCCCCCCCCCCCCATCGTCGACTCCGCACAGACCTTATTTAAGAGGGGCCATCACCCATCAGTTCTCCACAAGCGCGTCACTCATTTTGAATCAGTTTCTTTTTCTTCTTCGTCTTCTCTGCACTGATGATCCACCACCACCATGGTCGACCTTCCGCCAAAAAGCCCGCTGTGGGAGCCACCGTGCAAGAAACTGATCTGCAGCTCCTCCGAGAGGTTCAACACCGAGCATGACCTCCTTATGGTGCAAGAGGCGTACAACAATACGTCTCGTGCCATGAGTTCTTTGGGTCTGGGTTACCTTCCACAGTTTACTGGAATAGGTACCATTGGCCACTATCTCTTCGCCCTCACAGAGGTGGCTGATCATCTTGATATTCTATTCGAGGCGATGGACCAGGTGCTCAGCGCAGAGGGCCGCAGAAACCTTGTGGAGGTGAAGGAGGGCCACCTCAGTCTCGAGATTGCACCGCCGGTGTAGTCGGCGTAGCCGGCGCAGGCGGCCCAGGCTCCTGTTGCACCGATGCTAGAGTCGCTGTCGAAGGAGGAGGAGGAGGAGGAGGAGGAGGAGTGTTTAGTTTTTCTTTGTTGTTTTTAGTTGCTTGTACTTTTTTCTTGTGTTTTGTAATATATCATGTTAATGAATGAAATCTATCTATGTTCATCTATGTGATTGAATATTGTCTTTTGTGTTCAACAACTGTGTGAATGAATGAATGTGTGGTGTGTTCATTGTGTTCCTCAGGAATCAAAAGGAAGTATTTGATTATTTTTGGACAAGTGAATGATTTTGTTATCAAGTGAATGTGCTCTAAGTTCAGTGATTTGTGATATCAACAGTGAACCAAAGCAAAATGGAGAAAATCATGAAGCTAAAGGAGACGTGGGTAATAGGAGATTCACTTTACGTAAGAGCATGTCTCCCTTTTATCAGAGGAGAGGGAGATGTCGAGCATAGGCGACGTGCTTCAGTGTTAAGTGCATCTCCATTTTGCCTCTCCGCACAGACCTTATATAAGGCACCATCAGTCTCTCCTATTCTCTTCGTTTGTCTTCTCCATGCAGACAACCCACAATGGCCAACATTCCGCGCCTAGCCTGCCGAGGGAGCCACCCTGCAAGAAACATTGTTGCCGCTCCCCCGAGAGGCTCAACAACGAGCTGCTCGAGATGTTGTTTGACAGGCTATACGACTGGTTCCAAAGGTTGCTCGAGACGATGGCAGAGGTGCTCAACTCCAAGGGCCGCAGTATCCTGGTGGCGGTGATGGTGAGGAACCTCGGTCGTGAGGTTCCACCGCTGGATCCGGAGCAGTCGGAGCAACCGAAGGAGGAGGAGGGGAGGAGGAGTATGATTTAGGTTTTCTTTTGTTGTTTTTTAGTTGATGTTGTTTTTATTTTCTTGTGTCTGGTACTTTTTCCTTGTGTTTGTAATATATTTTTTAATAAATGAATGTTTTATCTATGTTCATCTGTGTGATGAATATTTTGTGTGTTCCACTATGTAGTAATGAATTAATTGTTTAGTGACAAGTTCATGTCTGTTTGTAAGCGAAGACAAAGGAGACGTGATTTGTGTAAAGTACATCTCATTTCATTCGCTAATCGGAGACGCCCTTTGCTAGAACTGAAAGTGCATCTAGGTATCCCTCGTGGGTTTTGGTTGATTAATGACAAGCAAATGAGATCCTGACAAAATTGTTGAGATGAGTGCAGGTTTTAAAGAGATTAGAAGGAAATCACAAGAAAGAAAGGAGAATGAGGATCAAAAAGGAAAATATCTCAAGACATGAAAAGAATAGATTTATTTTGTAAGGAGTGTGTTGGAGAAACACACCCCAAGAGCTCAAGTGAAAAAGATTGCATTCACTGCACAAATATCAGGAAGAGCAGACTAGTCCGATATCCACCGGACTAGTCCGAAAACTCCCTGACTAAAATCGTACAAGTCCTCCAAGTGCGGACTTGTCCTCAGTTCCACACTTTTTTTCACCACAATGGACAAGTCTGATATCCACCGGACTAGTCCGATAACTCTCTGACTAAAATCGGACAAGTCCTCCAAGTGCGAACTTATCCTCAGTTCTACATGTTTTCACCACACCAGACAAGTCTGATAATCACCAAACTAGTCCGAAAACATTCTAACTAGGATCGGACTAGTACGCATCTTAACGGACTAGTCCGGTATCCATCAACACTTAGGGTTTTTCACACACGCACATCGGACTAGTCCGTACCTCGCAAACCCTAACGGTAACTTTTAGAAACCCCAATATAAAAAGAGGTGCACGACCACGCAACAATCTCTCTCGACTCCATGTGCCGTCACACCTCCCAAGAGCCCTAAAATACTTCTCTCCGCTCATTCTAAACCAAAAAGGATCAAATCTTTGAGGATTAGGGATTGGACAAAGGAGAGAACTTGTTCTAGACGATATTAACTCTTAGGTTTGATCTCTCGCACACTCTCATTATTTGTTGTACATCTTTTGATTGTGTTTGTTGGTGTTCATTCGCAGTAATCTTTGGGGAGACCTCAATTTGTGAGAAGACCACTTGAACGAGTTATTTGCCCCTTTGTGGTTAGTGATTATGAAACGGCCTCTGTGGCAATCCAACGAGGGAAGGGTTGGTGAAGTTCCGTTCCTCCGTGGACTCCTCAAAGGATCTAGGTTCCTCCGTGGAATAGAACCTCGAGATAAAATCTAGTCTCACGTGTTCTTGATTTACCGTTCATCAAATTCTACAGTTTGTATGGTCTTGTGTAATTCACATTGAAACACTAGATTAAACTTGATAATTGCAATATTTTATTTCATGGTCATACTACCCTTAAATTGTCAATTACTTTCCGCTGCATAGACTACTAGAACAAAAATTAACGATCTACTTTGATTCTCAATTCCATGTATACCAGACTTGTCCGCACTGTAATGGACTAGTCCAGCCTCCCTGTATTTGATCTTGTTGTTAAGTATTTCAGGGATCGTTAAAAGTTCAAAAAGCCTATTTACCCCCCCTCTAGGCTGCATTCAATTGGTATCAGAGCCAAAATCTTCAAAAGAGACTTACCACTTGAAGAGATGATGTCAGACATCAAGGGTAAAGACCAGGGCTTCAACAGCGAAAAGGATGATGATGAAAGGAACCAAAAACTAGAGGAACTCCTCAATGCCATTCAAGACTATGAGGATGATGATGAGGAGATGCCTGAACTCAAGGCTTTTTTGGGGAAGAAGGCACTCCTCTCTCCAAAAGGGAAGAAGAAGATTGAAGATGAGAAGAAAAAGGGGAGTAGTCACACAGACTACTGCCGATATCCTTTTAACTATGAGCGTTGAAACTTTAATAATAGTCATTACATGTCAATTACTTTAGGCAAAGCACCTTTCTTTGATGGAAATGACTATTCAATGAAGAGACAAAACATGAAAATGCTACTTATATCTCTTAACCCAAGTCTTTGGCATATCGTTTGTACAGGGATAGATATTCCAGATGATGATGAAGAACTAAATCCAATTCAAGAGCAAGCTATTCATCGAAATGCTAAAGTTGCAGCTGTAATTACATCATCATTAAGCCGAGACAAGTTCACCAAGGTGGATGAACATGAGATTGCCAAGGAAATCTGGGATACTCTCAAAATCGCACATGAAGGTGATCGTCATGTGCGCGAAGCTAAAATTGAGATGATTGAAGGTGAATTGGGAAGATTTGCTATAGAAGGAGGTGAATCACCCCAAGATATGTACAATCGACTGAAGTCTCTCATCAACAATGTCCAAGCTTACGGTAGCAAGAAGTGGACAGATAATGAAGTTGTGAAACTAATTCTTAGGGCATTCATGCCTCGGAACTTGATGCTTTGCTCTATGATTAGATAAAGTCCAGGGTATCGAAAAATGACCCCGGACGAAATTCTTGGCAAAATCATCAACTTCGAAATGATGTAAAAGGAGGCCAAACATGTCAAGGAATTTGCCGACCTTTCCTCGACAAAGAAGAAAGGAGTTTCTCTAAAGGCAACCTGCAAGCCCGCATCAAAAGAAGCTCGAGAAGCTCCTGAGCAATATGATGGTGATGATGAAAGCAGTGATGTCAATGAAGAAGACATGATCTTGTTGACGAAAAAGATGAAGAAAATGATGAGAAGAAGAAAGGGTGGCAGCTCAAATGAAGGAACACAAAGGGAGAAACAAAGACCCAAGATGAGACGTGCATGCTATAATTGTGGAGAGTATGATTATTTCATAGTAGATGGTCCACATGAAGATAATAAGGGGAATAGCAAAGACAACAAGCCTCAACTAAAGAAAGTATCATGAAAAAGAAGCAATATGGCCAAGCACATCTATGGAAGGAGTTTGTCGGTACCCCATGTACCGGATACCCCACGATACCACAACAAGTGCAAGAAAGTTCCACCCGTCAGAGTTGAAGGTCCTTGCTGGTCCCACATATCACGTTGCACCGGACCCGCTCCCCTCACATGGCTGGCTCTCTGGTTAACACGTGTAAAATAAGCCCAGAACAAAACTCCCAACCAAGGGAAGCACCAGTGACTACACGTGCAGCCCCGGACCTAGCCCCCGTCAGAGTGGAGCTCCGGTACTGAGACGTGTACAGCAACCCCGGACCTACTCTCCCGCAAGGAAAAGCTACGGATCTGCCACGTATGGAGCCTCCAGACCTTCGTCACCAACGGAAATACAAGCCGATCATGACCATAACAGACATTCAAGGATGGTTAAGGCGACAGTTACAAGGTCTGATAATGTGTCATTAATACCATATTAATGACACACGATCACTGTATCGTTAATAGTTATAACGCTGCTATGAAGGCACGTTACCACACTATTAACCGTACTTAATACTCTATAGAAAGTGTATTTGGTCATTAAGCACGCCAGGGCCACATGTCAGGCCAGGCCAGCTTTGTAACGGTCATTCCTTAGAACAATAAAAGGACTGCACCGCACGAGTATAGGGGGAATCCTGATCCAGGCTATTGTGACCTGAACTTAGCGAACTCACTCGCTCAATACAATCACACAAACCCCATGGAGTAGGGTGTTACGCTCAGGCGGCCCGAACCACATAAATCTCTGAGGTCACCATCTCTATTTTGATCTTGTGTCCCCTAACCACAAAAGAACCTTTGCGGGCTGCTTCTAAGCAGGTCCGGGGGAAGTGTCGTATTCCACACTTCGACATTTGGTGCGCCAGGAAGGGGGGCAGCGATTGTTCCAAGATCACAAGATGGTGAATTCAGCTGCTGGATCATCCAACGGCAATCATGCTGAACAACCTGCTGGAGGCAACCCCTCCAACGTTCAGCAACCAGCAGGTGCCAACGCACCGGCAGGCACTGCAGCACCATCTGCCCTGGCAAATAATGCCAATCAACGAGATGGGGCATCTGCGTCGATAATTGCATCGGCAAACAACAACCCCGGGCACGCGCTCATTGCCGCGCGAGCTCTTCTGCAACATCCACCACCTCAAGGTGCACCGCAGGGTGCTATGGAGCAGTGGAGGGCTGATTTTGACCATTTGGTCGCAGCTGCGGCTGCAGGCATTAGCAACCAATGTCCTCCACCTTCGGGGCAAGCACCTTCACAACGACGAACCCTGTCAGGTCGTCTTGGTCCACAAGCCTGTCAACAAAGGAGGCATGCCGCCTCCCAACAGATGACTTCGTTGCCCCCCAGGGCACGACGCACCCATACCATCACCAGGATTCCGACCCATGACCTGCCGTCGGAACTGGATCGCCGTTACCGGCAATAGGACAACCGAGTCCACATCGAGCGTGCTCGCGGAAGGCGAGAGGCTCAGGACAACCCTGCTACTCAAGGAGTAGGAGGGGGTTGTTCTGCCCTGACCATGAACCTACGCAGGGTCAGGTGGCCACAGAAGTTCTGGCCTCACCGGAAAAAATCGACGGGATAGTCAACCCCGCCGAATTTCTACAAATCTACTCTACTGCCATACTAGCAGCAGGGAGTGATGAGGCTGTAATGGCCAATTACATCCCGGTGGTCTTAACCGGGACTGCAAGGTCCTGGTTCATGAGTCTTCCACCCAACTCCATAGATAGTTGGGTGGAATTATGCAAGCAATTCACTACCAACTTTGAGAGCTCCTACACCCGACCTGACACTGAACTGGACCTATTTGTTGTGAAGCAAACGTCAGGGGAATCGCTATGGTCCTTCATCCAGCGATTCTCTCAGGTACGAAATACCATTCCATCTATCTCGAGCTCTTCTTTTATAGTTGTATTTGTACAAGGTGTTCGAGATAAGAAGATGCTAGAGAAGCTGGCTATTAAGGAAGTTACCAGCGTCACGGAACTCTTCAGCCTAGTCGACAAATGCGCTAGAGCTACGAAGGGCCGTGAAATGCACTCCAAGCTAGCTCAAGAGGTCGACTAGAAGTCCTCCAAAATTGAAGCTGCTACCTCCGGTAGTGGCAAGAAGAGGAAGAAGCCCGACGGCAAAAAGAAGACGACGGCCAGCGCTGCAGCTACTGCTACCGCAGCTCCTTGAAGTCGGGGGCCACGCCCCGAGAAGCGAACTCGTCCTTCATCAGAGGACGGCAACAGTTCCAAAGCATGGTGTCCGATTCACAAGACGAATCGACACAGCTTGCAAGAGTGCCGGGAGGTCCAGAACCTTGCTGAGCGCTATAACAAGCGCCGGGAAGAAGCTCCTTTCTGTCAAAGAGAAGGAAAGCAAAAAGTTGGTGAAGCTCCGACTGAAGAGGATCTAGGTTTCCAGGACCCTAAAAAGGTCTTGAAAGCCATCTACAACACTGTCCATGACGATTTCAACGCCTCCGATAACGAATGTCGAAAAACCCTGAACACCATGTATGTTGGTTCTTGGGACATCACCTCTCGTCGCATCCTCAAGACAATGCAGCAGGACATGGCCATGGTAGCTCCTGCTGCTAAGGCATAACCACATCGGAACTGGATGGACACACCCATCATTTTTGATGCTTCAGACTGTCCACGAAACATGATCAGGGCAGGTCAAGTCCCGTTGATGGTGTCACCTACCATTAACATATCCAAATCCACCATATGATGGTAGATGGAGGTTCCGGGCTTAACCTCATAAGCTTCGAAGCTTTCGTTAAGCTTTAACTTCACCCTTTGGACCTCCGTCCATCTCGACCTTTCTCCTAAGTAGGCCCGAGAACCATCACACCTCTTGGTTCTATTACACTCCCAATGACCTTTGGGACCTGAGAGAACTACAGAACCGAGAAACTGGTTTTCGATGTTGCGCAGATCAGTCTGCCTTTCAATGCCATTTTGGGCAGACCAACTTTATACAAGTTTATGGCTGCTGCCCATTATGGTTATTTGGTGTTGAAGATGACAACACCTACGGGCGTTCTCCAGATCCGTGGAGATCGCACCGCAGGAGTCACTGCTCTGGAAGAACTCTATGCGCTTATCACAACGCAAGAGGAAGCATCTGGTTAAGAGCCAACTGCGAATCCTCCAAGCATTCACCACAGAGGCTCTACCTCCACACCTCGTGTGCATCCATGCGGCGACGCCGATGTTCCTGTCAAAGTCGTCCAAATTGGTTCTGATGCTACTCAGACTACCCATATATCGGGGGGTCTGAACAACAAATAGGAACTCGCGCTCAACACTTTCGTCCGGGCTAATGTCAACGTGTTTGCTTGGCAACCGTCACAAATGCCTGGGATCCCTAGGGAGGTGATTGAGCACAATCTGAAGATTTACCGAGATGCCCGACCTGTACACCAGAAGCCCCGTAAGCAATCAATCGAGCGACAAAACTTCATCCGATAGGAAATCAAGAAGTTGCTCGAAGTTGGATTCATCCAGGAAGTCTTCCATCCAAAATGGATGGCAAACCCAGTTGTTGTACCCAAGGCCGGTGGGAAGCTTCAGATATGTATTTACTACACCACCATAAATAAGACATGTCCAAAAGATCCATTTCCACTACCTAGAATAGATCAGATAGTGGATTCCACCTCCGGGTGCGAACTACTGTGTTTCTTAGATGCATCTTCTGGATATAATCAAATACAAATGTCTAAGGAAGATGAAGAGCATACTGCCATTATAACAGTAGATGGATTGTATTTTTATACTGCCATGCCATTCGGTCTTAAAAATGCTGCTTCAACATCTGTTCGAGGCATGTACAAAACATTTGGAAACCTACTTAGAGACTTGGTGGAGGTGTATGTTGATGATATCATTGTGAATATAAAAACCATGGAGTCACTCCTTGACAACTTACAAGCCGTCTTCGACAAGTTGCGTACTATGCGCACCAAGCTGAACCCAAACAAGTGCGTCTTCGGGGTTAGCTCTGGGAAGCTTTTGGGTTTCTTAGTGACTCATCGAGGAATCGAAGAAAATCCGGTGAATATCAAGGCTATAGAAGAAATGCGGCCCCCAACTCAAATAAAAGATGTCCAAAAGTTGACTGGATGTCTAGCTGCGCTCAGTTGGTTTATCTCAAGACTGGCAGAACGGGCATTACACTTCTTCAAACTCTTGAGGAAGTTCGGGCCATTTCATTGGTCCGGAGAAGCAAAAAAGGCGTTTCAAGAGTAGAAGCATCTCCTCACCACACTACCAATTCTGGTAGCTCCGAACCTTGGTGAGCCTTTACTGCTTTATATTTCGGCAACTACAGAGGTTGTCAGTATGATCCTGGTTGCAGAAAAACCGGAGCCATTCGCAATTCAGAAGTCTAGACACCTCCGGGAGGGTCCGGAGCTACCTGAAGGCAAGATGCTGGAAGATCAACCTCCTTCAAATGAAGGAGTAATTGCTACTGAACAAGAAGGACCAGACCCCTCAGGGAAGGTCCGGGTTGATGACGAGGAAGCTCCGAACCCCTCCGGGAGGGTCCGGACAGTCCAGCGCCCAGTGTACTTCATCAGTGAAGTACTCCATGATGCCAAGACAAGATACATTGAGGTGCATAAACTGCTTTACGCAGTTCTTATCGCCTCCAGAAAACTTCGTCATGAATTCCAAGCCCACAAAATATCAGGGGTAATTTCTTTTTCACTACATGCAATTTTACATAACCCCAATTCTACTGGGAACATTGCAAAGTTGGCAACGGAGCTGACACAATAAAATCTAGAATTCGTGTCAAGACAAGCAATTAAAAGTCAAGCCTTGGCTAACTTTGTGGCGGAATGGACTCCCTCTCCATTAAACCCTGGGGGCCACAGTGAGCAGAAACTAGAGCTCAAAGTTCCGATATTCACTGAGCCTCACTAGACCCTCTACTTTGATGGCTCCGTGCAAAAGCAGGGGGCCGGAGCTAGAATCCTTCTCCTAGCCCCGACCGGAGAAAAGGCCAAGTACATGATACACCTTGATTTCAAGGCAACCAACAATATGGCGAAGTACGAAGCCCTCATCTATGGACTCAAGGTGGCACTATCTTACGGTGTAAAACAGCTATTGGTGAAGGGATATTCACAACTAATCATCAAACAAGTGAAAGGTGAATGCTCCTGCAACAATTCTCAATTAGCTGCTTATCTCCTTGAAGTCCAGAAGCTTCAGAAGGACTTTGAAGTCCTGGATCTCCGTCATGTTCAGCGCCTTCATAACTCCGAAGCCGATGAACTCTCGACGAAAGCCTCGACTGAAGCTCCGGCCCCAGATGGAATCTTTGTCCGGAGGTTATCAAAACCAACAGCTCAGCCTGCCGAATTGAGCAAAGGGGGCGAGACCAGCACCTCGAAGATGGCGGTCCCGGTGGACCTGTTACCATGGCGTTCACCATGGGTCGTAGGTGCTGTTGGGAGCTCCGAGCAACCCAGCATGCAAGACTCAGAAGCTCAAGTTAGCTCCGATGCATGGATCTCAGAGATCCGGAGCTACTTGAAAGACAATATACTTCTTGAAGACAGTGTATCCGGTGACTGAATTGTCAGATTGGCTAAAAGATACATGACTGTAGAATGGGATCTCTACCGACGAGGTGACAAAATCATCCTAATGCGGTGCATTGCCAGTAAAGAAGGTCGCGATCTTCTCGTGGAAATCCATGGAGGCGAGTGCGGGAACCATGCATCTTCTCGCACGCTAGTCGGTAAAGCCTTCCGGCATGGCTTTTACTGGCCTACAGCACTTCAGGATGCGGTTGATCTAGTGAAGAAATGTGAAGCATGTCAGTTCCATGCAAAATAGATTCACACACTAGCTCAATCACTACAAATGATACCTCCTACATGGCCATTCGTTGTGTGGGACATCGACATCTTGGGACCTTTCCCAAAAGCCATCGGAGGTTACAGGTTCCTATATGTCGCCATTGACAAGTTCACCAAGTGGCCGGAAGCAACTCCAGTAGTAACAATCAACAAACAATCAGCAATCAAGTTCTTGGAGTCCATTATATGCAGATTTGGAGTTCCAAACAAAGTCATAACTGACAATGGAACACAATTTACAAGTGCTGCATTTCAAGAGTATTGCGAAGACCTCAACATTCATCTTAGCTACGCTTCAGTAGCTCATCCAACAAGCAATGATCAAGCCGAGAGAGCAAATGCAGAAAGCTTAAAAGGACTCAAGACGCGCACATATGAGCGCTTGAAAAAGCACAAGCTAACTGGATTGAAGAGCTTCCGTCCACACTATGGGTGAATAGGACAACACCTAACCGGTCAACGGGGGAGACTCCATTCTTCCTGGTGTACGAAGCTGATGCAGTCCTTCCTCCTATGATCACCTTGGGGTCCCTCCGGGTCCGAACCTTCGACGAAGCCACGCAGGACCAGCTCCGGCGTGAAGACCTTTACCTCGTCGATGAGGGAAGGTGTCGAGCAGCTGTTCGAAATGCATGTTATCCCCATGCACTCCGGCGCTACCATCAAAGGCATGTGCGTGACCGACAGCTCGAAGAAGGCATCCTAGTGCTACGGAAGATATTAACTCGTGAAGTGATGAACAAACTTTCCCAAGCTGGGAGGGTCCTATCCGAGTCATTAATGTATCCCGACCAGGCTGCGTTCGCTTGGCGACTGAAGATGGGATCCCACTTCCCAATCCTTGGAACATCGAGCACCTCCGTAAGTTTTATGCTTAGAATCACGGAGGTGAGTCTGTAATTACACACAATGCATGTTGTAGAGTCGTTATACAGAGTCGAGCAAGTCCTCTGGGAGAACATCCGGACCCCTCCGGGAGGGTCCGGGAAGTTCAAGTAACACTTGACACATGCACAATTCTAAAAGTGTAACTACTTGCTCCGGGCTAGCACAAGATGTGTAGCACATTTAGTTTGGTCCAGCACTCTAAGTGTGTCCTTGTCGCCCCTGTAATCCGAACCTATAATGAAAACCATTATTGCTTGAAAACAGACTCCACGTGCATTTACTTTTTGTACAAGGCTCAATACATCAAATTATTTTTACCCCGCTTGTATATAATGGAGTTGTGCAAATCTTTTTGAGTTTTGTTCCAAGTAATTCACATGCATCACAAGCCTTATTAATAATCTTTTTGGATCTTAACACCGCCACATAGTCTACTTGCCTAAACGCCAAGCCAACATAGGTCCGGAGTGTGCTATTGACTTAGCCTGGTCCTGCACCCTAAGTACGCCGCTCTACCTACACCACGGCAGGCCTTAGTAGGGTGAGTACTAAAAAGGCATGTAGATCCAAAACGATTATATCAAAATGCTCCTTATCATGCTGAGTTTCTTCGGACCTAAAGTTCAAATAAGAACAATAAATCACAACCAATTTATAGACAAGAGGACGAATTTCACTTTCTCTCTTGCCTTTAATGTGCAGGAAAAGCAAAAACTCATAGCGATGGTGAACAACGCCGAAGCTACTAAGCTCCAACATATACCAAGATAGGTCCGCCGACAAAATATAATATGTTGACGCAGGAGCTACCAAGCTCTGACCATTCCAGGGGGCCTGTCTTCAATGCTTCAAAATTGAAGACTTCAACGTACTGTCGGCAACAGGACATGTACATGTACACACCTCAACTGTACACATGTACTAGGGGGCCAACAGGACACGACATAGTATATTGAAGACTAAGTGAAATTCAAGGCAAAAAGGAGGATTTCATTTATCAGAAGAACTAGATTACAAAATTGAGATTACAAGGGACAAAAGGAGAAAAATCCAAGCTACTGGAAGACCTAAGACATGCGACAGAATGAATCTACTTTTTGGGCAACCTCTTGGACGTTGGCTTTAGCGACGTCTTCCTCTTCAGCAACAGGACCCTCGAGCACCAGGTCCAGTGGGAATTGGGGATCTCGGCTTACATAACACGTTAGAACATATTCTGCGATGTTTGCAGCCAGAGTTTTCCACTTCATCTCCAACTAATCCGCGATGATGTCACCCATTGCATCAAGTTTGCCACCAACACCGTTGAGGGCCACCAGCACTCGGTCCAGATCCAGCTCCGGGTTATCCGGACGTACTGGACTGAAACCCAGCAGTGTCAGTGCGTCATTCGCCCGCCTGAGGAAGTCCCACACTTGAATAGCTTTGGTCTCCTTCAGGCTCCGCATCTCTTCAAGGGACCTCCGGGCAGCCGCAAGATCCGAACCTTCACGGGCAAGTCGCTCAGCCAACTTAGCATGCTGCTGCTTGACTGCAACAACCTGCTTCTCCTGGTTGGCCAGCTCTGTCTCCCGGAGGTGGATGCGGTTCCGCCTCTCAGCAAGGTCTTTCTCCCTTCCCTTGACTCTCTCCTCCCTAGCGGCAATGTCAGACTCCCTTTTTGAGAGCTCATGCCCCACCTTCCAGTTCTTCTTCCTCTCTTCCTCCTTCCATAGATCCAGCTTTTTGCTGCGATCTGCAAAATTTTTCTCACCCAGAGCCAACTTCTGGGTGAACTCAGCCTCTCTCCTCACCACATCCTCCTGCTGCCCCAGGAGTTTTTCCTCCCTCGCATCCAGGTTCGCTCGACGCTTCATGAGAGTTTCATTCAACTCTGCGAGCTTTTCGTAATGCTCGTCAGCAGCATCACATCTCTCGTTAGCTTGCTCCAGAACTTCCCTGGAGTTAGCATCGAGTGCCCGGATGGCGGCCTCCTTCTCTTCCATTAACTTGTCCTAGTACTCTAAGTGAGCCTTCTCCCCTTGTATCCACTCCTTCTGGTCAGCCAGCCTCGTCTGAGCGAGCTTGGTCTCAAAATGGAGTCTGATGCGCCAACGCCTCAAGGTGTTGCGCTCCTCCTCCAAAGCTTTGCTCTCATGATCGAAGGCTAGCTGGACCTGTCGAAGGCTTGAGCAGGCGTTGTCTATGAACAACGCTAGAGGGATAGGTTCCGGTCCTGCCGGGATCATTTTCACAGGCTCGAGAGGGTTCTCAGTCACAAAAAATGGGTCCCACTCTACAATAGTGGTCCTCTGGACTCCTGCAGCGCTAGGGCCACTCTCCTGGAGATCTTCAGTGGCAGCAAAAGAACCCACGGGGTAACTTCTGCCTCCAGAGCGAGTGAAGGCATCGCTTATGGGTCTTTAGTCGATGGCTCCGATGATGAATGACCTGTCGCCAGCTGCTCTGGCTCCGGCCCAGGTACCTCCAGAACTACCACTTCTGGAGCAGCAGCTGGAGCTTCAACTGGGGCTTCGACTTTCGCTGGCTCAGGCCCCGATACGATGACCACCTCCAGCACAGCCGCTAGACTTTCATTCACCTCTGGCACAGCTGCCGGACCACCAACCTCCTTCGGCTCACCAGCCGGACCCTCTACAACTTCCAGCTCTACCGCTGGATCTTCAACCGTTTCCGGCACAATGACCGGAGCCTCGACAATCTTCGTCTCAATGGCTGGAGCTTCAGGTACCTCTGGCTCAACAGCAAGGGTTCAACAACACCCGGCTCCGAAGACAGAACTTCTGGCATCGCTGGTGCTGGAGCATCAACCTCTGCCGCCAGAGACATTTCTTCAACCCCCCCCCCCCCCCCCCCCCCCCCCCCCCGTGATCTGGCGCTACCACATGAGCTTCAGGTGAGGACTCCGAGTCTAGGCTCACGACAGCTGGCGCCTGAAAGTTGCCTAGAGGGGGGGTGAATAGGCTAATCGACCTGCAAATGACTTAATAAAACAAGATTAAATCACAGGGGGCGGACTAGTCCGGTCAGGGGGCGGACTAGTCCGGTCAGCTTGCGTGAATAACCCTAAAAAGATGTTTCTAGCAAGTTTTAGGGTATTTTCTCTTTACTCCAAGTGTGTATATGTTTAAGTCAAGTTAAGCAACAACCTAAACAAGAGCAAGTCAAGTTTCCACAAGTTTATAGCAAAGCGGAGTATGAAACGAGACTACCAACCCTAGAACAAAGTAATCAATAGAATGAATGCAAAGAACACAAGGAGGCAAGGGTTTTATCCCGAGGTTCGATCCCACACAAGGAATCTACGTCCTCGTTGAGGAGTCCACAAAAGGACCGGGTCCAACAACCCTTCCCTCACCAAGTTTACCGCACGGGCCTAACTTGGTTCTCCACTAATCACAACGGTGATTACAAAGTTCGTTGGGGCTTCTCACAAACTGAGGCTCCCACACCACAAAGATGATCAACACAATAAAACAAACTCAACACACAGCCCACAAAGACTCAACGAGTGCAAGAGATCAAACCGGGAGCACAAGCGCGATGTTCTTCCTCTTCTCCACCTCACTAAACCCTAATCCACTCAAGAATTAGTTTTAGAGGGAAAGTAGGCAAGAAGGAGGCTTAGGAGTGCTCCAAGTTGGCTGTGGCGGCGCTAGGGTTTGAGTTTTTCCAAGGGTGTTTGAAATGAGGCCGGGGGTCCCCTTTTTATAGAGGTCCCAACCCCAATCTGCTGACTTCAGCAAAAGGGCGGACTAGTCCGGCCACTGGCCCGGACTAGTCCGGCCTAGGGGACCACTGACTCCTTTGTCAGGTCCCGACAGCTGACACACGATCGTCACGCTACCCGCCAAACTTCAAATTCAAACGGTCACTTCCAGAACGGACTAGTCCGGTCAACACCGGACTAGTCCGATCACACACAGAGCCTTCTGCTCCGGGTGAAAACGGACTAGTCTGAGGACCACGGACTAGTCCGGCCCCTGGGGCGGACTAGTCCGGTCCTCCCAGACTTAGCCATAGAAGCACCTTTTCTTAGCCAACCCGGACTAGTCCGGCCCCACGGGCGGACTAGTCCGTTCTCACTCAGGACCTCTTGGTCCGGTCCAAAACGGACAGGTCCGTGGTTTTGGGACTTCATCCCAAAACCCACTCACAGCTAGCCGGACTAGTCCGGTCACAAACGGACTAGTCCGATCTCAGTCAGACCCTTCTGGTCCGGCCAGAAACGGACTTGGCCGGCCAGGAACGGACTAGTCCGGCCTCCTGCACGGACTAGTCCGGCCCTACGGCCAGACCACTCAACCACTCATTTCTTTTATAGGTTTGACCTCTAAACCACTTTGAGCTCCCAAACTTGATCTCAATGCACTTTACACACACACCCTCCTATTGCTACGGCTAGTCTAACTCAATCACGCTAGAAACCCTAGTTTCTACGCTTCGAGTTGACTCCGTTTCCTTCCTTTTCCTTTTTGAGGGTTTGCGTCTCCAATTGAGTCCATACCTGTGCTATGATCACTTGAGCTCGTTAGCGACTTAATTGTCGTCATCAATCATCCAAAACCCACGGGGAACCTAGATGCACTTTCAATCTCCCCCTTTTTGGTGATTGATGACAACACATTAAGTCCTTCACAAATAAGAGTACAAAGTTTGGTTTTCATAACATGTGTGCGTATGAATGACTCCCCCTCAATGTATGCAACATGTAAAAGAGGTGGAGGAGTTCTTTCATACCCACACACGTTATGGTGGGGTGCCTACGTGATGTGCTCAACAATTGTGACAAGACATAAATGACATCAATACATTCATAAGATTGACAATAAGAGCAATATATTGATAGTAAGCAACATTAACGAGTCTTGCACAAATGTAAAAGCATAAATATGTTACAAGATAAGTCAAACATCACAACACACGCCCACAAAAGATTAACTCCCCCTTAACTCTCCCCCTTTGGCATCAAGGCACCAAAAAGGAAAAGGAAGGGAGGAAGCTAAGACCTAAGAGCTAGTACTCATCTTCGCCACTTCCACTCTCCGTGGCCTCGTAATCTTCGACGTCGTCCTCATCATTGACATCGTCGTCGTCATCGTCGGAGTTCCTTGCCGAGGGAGCAGCCCGAGAGGAGCTTCCATCCTCTTGGAGCTGGGCGAGCTCATCGGCGGTGAAGGTGGGGAAAGGAGTGATCTCCCCATCACTCACCTCCGGAGAGGACATCGGGACCTCCAGCTTGTCGCACACCGCCTTAAGGTACTTCTCTTGGCGCTTGTGTGCCCTCTGAGCGCGAATCTCTTGCTTCCGGCATGAGGTGAAGATGGCCTTGAAGCACTTGAAGAACGCACTCATGGACTGAGGCGGAGGCGGAGAAGGAGGCGCCACTGGGCAAGACGGAGGATCTGCATTCTTGCGACGAGGAGGCACCGGCACATTTGGCGGCTTCTGGGGGCGCAGAGGTCGGTGCGATACATCCTTGACAAAGGACACGCCCGACACCTTCTCAATAAGGCACATAATGTAGGGGGCATACCCGCACGCCCTGTTGGGAGTATGCGAGATGTTGAAGATGTCGTCGAAGATGTAATCGACGAGGTTGAACTTTTCTTCCCCATCAATCAGAAGTAGTAGGTGCCTCAGATTCCCTTGAATCACCCCAGCATCACCATCCTTTGGTGCTATCGTCCGTCTGAGGATTCTGTTCATGATGCTGTAGAAGGGCTTGATGTTTCGAGCGAGTCCGGCATCAAACGGGAGGTGGCTTGGATACATGTAAGCCAGCTCCTCACGATCCACAGCCTTGAGGTTCGAGATAATGATCTCGTGGTCCATGTGAGCCTCAAGACCAAGGATTCTTGCAAACTCAGCATAGGTGACAGAGCATTGTTCACCATGAGTCATCCAAGTTATCCTCCTGTCACCTGAGCTTGAAAAGTAGATTGTGGAGTAGAATTGAAGAATGATTTCCACATTCCAATCATATTTGAAGCCCATGATCTTCTTGAGATCATGGCGCTCGGCAGCTTCAATCACAGCATCAAAGGCAGAGTGCTCCTTCTTTGCCATATAGTCCCAGTCCACCCACTGAGCCTCTATCACTGGCCTCTTCATTTGTTGGTAGACTAGCCTGTAATAATCACAGTGGAAGTCACACCAAAATCTGGGATCTGCCGTGCTCCTCTCGTACTTGTAGACCTTTTCTTCCCTCAGCCTCCTGGCCTTTTCAGACCCCTTGCCATGAAATACATTGGCCGACAGTTCCTTTTGCCGGTTGGGATTCCTTTCCGGTGTGTGGACTTCAAGGGGGCCAATAGAGGTGGCCTTCCCCTTTTCCCTGATCACAACCCCTCCGGGTGCCTTCTTGGCTGGCACCTTGATGGAGGGCTTCTTCTTTCTCGGCTCGACTGGAGCCGGGGCTTTTCCCTTCTTTGGGTCGCGCTCGACCCTAGGGGCAGCCTCTTCTTGGGCTGGCTCCTTGCCTTTCGCTTTCTCGCCAACAGTGACGAGCTTCTTTCGCTTAGGAGCGCTGGCCTCAGCAGCCCTGGAGTTGTGGGCCTCCCTATCCTCTCTTTTCTTCTTCCTCAGCTCATGGAGGGATTCCGCGGTGGCACGAGCAATGGCTTCATCCTCATTGTAAATGCTCGCAGCCACCTTGGATGCTTCGAGTGCCTTGAGCTTTCTTTCCTCCTTGGCCTTCTGCGCCTCAATTAGCGCAGCCTTAGTCCGAGCCTCGGCAATTTGGGCCTTGGTACGCCCCTCGAGGTGGACACGCGGAGGAGAGCGCTCGGAGTTCGACATTCTGCAAAAAGATGGAGGAAGGAAGATATGAGCCTAGGAAGAAGAAGTATTGCCGAAAAGATCTCGAGAACCAACTAGAAGTAGGGTTTGCCCTGTGCAGACCGGACTTGTCCGCCCCAGGGACGGACTAGTCCGCTGGCCGGACTTGTCCGCCTGGTGGCCGGACTAGTCCGGGTTACACAGGAAGAACCCTAACCCTAATCAATTCATCGAAAAATTTGTGAATCAATGCGCAATACTCCTAGGATATGATCACAGGGATGTATGGAACAACATTAATGAAGGTGTTCCTATCAAAAACTTGAAGAATCAAGAATGGGGCTAGTTTTTGAGGAACGGTGAAATACCTTCAAAAATCCGCTAGATTCGTCGAAATAGGCGTGGATCTCGAAGGTGGAGCGCGGGGAAGTGGTCCCTAACTCCCAAAGGCTTCGATGCGCGGATTGGAGTTGAGTTTTGGTGGTTGGAGCGCAAAATCGCCGATTTGGGGGGCGGTTGTGCGCGTGTGGAAGTTTGAGAGACAAATGAGGGAGAGAGAGAGGGGGTTTGGGCCGCCTGGGGGTTTAAGTCCCCAAGGGCCGGACTAGTCCGGTTGATGGGCCGGACTAGTCCGGTCTGCGGACCAGACCCAGACTAGTCCGGGTCCGGACTTGTCCGGTGGAAGGCCGGACTAGTCCGGTGTGCGGACTAGCCGCGGACTAGTCTGACCCGGACTTGTCCGGCCGTAGGGGCGGACTAGTCCGGTTCAGCTGGGCTGAAAAAGAATATATTTGGGTTTTGCCCATAGAGTTAAGTCCTTTTGTACGAGTATAGCAAAGAAAACATGACAAGCATGATTGTGAGCCAATAAGGAACAACTTATGAACATTTTCATGAGGAAAATAGATTTCTCAAACAAATTTGAGGAGAAATCGACATAGAGAGGAGTTTTTCGAAATGTGGCTCAAAAATATGAGGAATGGTGCTTTAAGCCACGTTTCGAGAATCCAACACATTGAGCTCACTTCTTAGCTCACAGAAACGCTTCTCGTCAAGAGGCTTTGTGAAAATGTCCGCAAGTTGATGTTCCGTCCTCACATGCGAGATCTCAATGTCTCCCTTCATTGAGTGATCTCGCAGGAAATGGTGTCGAATGTCTATATGTTTGGTCCTAGAGTGTTCCACCGGATTATGGGCTATCTTGATTGCACTCTCATTGTCACACAAGAGTGGAATTTTACGCAAGTTAATCCCATAGTCCCTAAGAGTTTGTCGCATCCAAAGAAGTTGTGCACAACAACTTCCGGCCGCAACATATTCCGCTTCGGCGGTGGATAGAGCAATAGAGTTTTGCTTCTTAGAGGACCAAGACACAAGAGATCGACCTAAGAATTGGCACGTACCCGATGTGCTCTTCCTATCAACTTTGCACCCCGCATAGTCCGCATCGGAATATCCAATGAGGTTAAACTTGGATCCTTTGGGGTACCAAAGTCCTAGGGTAGGTGTGTGTACAAGGTATCTCAAGATCCTTTTAACGGCGGTCAAATGACAAGCCTTGGGTGCTGCTTGAAAGCGTGCACACATACACACACTTAGCATGATATCGGGCCTAGATGCACAAAGATAGAGGAGTGATCCGATCATAGACCTATATAGCTTTTGATCCACACTTGGACCGTCCTCATTTAGGTCTAGGTGTCCATTTGTCCCCATAGGGGTTTTGATGGGTTTTGCTTTGTCCATGTCAAACTTTCTTAGAATGTCTTGAGTATACTTAGTTTGACTTATGAATGTTCCTTCTTTGAGTTGTTTCACTTGAAATCCTAGAAAGAACTTCAACTCACCCATCATGGACATTTCAAACCTCTCCGTCATTATCTTGGAGAACTCGTCACAAAACACCTTATTTGTGGAACCAAATATGATGTCATCCACATATATTTGGCACACAAAAAGATCCTCATTGAAGTGTTTTGTGAAAAGGGTATAATCCGCTTTTCCTATCCTAAAACCATTTTCAACTAGAAAGTCTCTTAGGCACTCATACCAAGCTCTAGGAGCTTGCTTGAGACCATAAAGAGCCTTTCGTAATTTGTAAACATGGTTAGGATAGTCTTGATCTTCAAACCCTGGAGGTTGCTCTACATAAACTTCTTCCTTGATTGGTCCATTAAGGAATGCACTCTTAACATCCATTTGGTAGAGCTTGAAGTCATGATGAGTAGCAAAGGCTAGTAATATCCGAATTGACTCAAGCCTAGCTACGGGGGCAAATGTCTCATCAAAGTCCAAACCTTCAACTTGTGAGTATCCTTTTGCCACAAGTCGTGCCTTGTTCCTAGTTACCACGCCATGCTCATCTTGTTTGTTGCGAAACACCCACTTGGTTCCAACAACATTAGCTTGAGGCCGCTTGACAAGCTCCCAAACCTTGTTCCTTTCAAAGTTGTTGAGCTCCTCTTGCATGGCAACTACCCAATCCGGATCCCTTAAGGCATCTTCAACCTTATGTGGTTCCAAGGATGAGACAAAAGAGAAATGCTCACAAAAGTTTGCAACACGTGAGCGTGTTGTTACTCCTTTTGTGATATCTCCTAGAATGTTGTCAACGGGATGATCCCGTTGAACACTTTGATGAACACGAGGATGCGGGGGTTGACCTCTTGAATTACTTGGTTCATCTTCTTCACGTTGGTCTCCCCCTTGATCCAAGCCTCCCCCTTGATCCTCATTCTCATTATCACTTTGGGGAGCTTCTAGTGGATCTTCAACTTGTCCAATGGGGATTTGACCTACTTCATAATGATGATAGTCACTTGGGCTTTGAGATGGTTCTTGTGGGCGAACATCTCCAAGTGCCATTCTCCTTAGAGCTTCTAGTGGAGGTTCCTCTTGATCAAGGGCATGTTGATCAACTTGCTCCACTTGAGAGCCATTGGTTTCGTCAAACACCACGTCACGTGCTACTTCAACAATTCCGGAGGATTTGTTGAACACACGGTACGCATGAGTGTTTGAGTCATATCCAAGCAAGAAACCCTCATCGGACTTTGAAGCAAACTTTGAAGTCCTAGGCTTCTTGTTGAGGATATAGCACTTGCTACCAAAGACCCGAAAGTAAGAAACATTGGGTTTCTTACCAATGAGAAGCTCATAAGGGGTCTTCTTGAGGAGGCGATGAAGGTACAATCGGTTCACGGCATGGCACGCGGTGTTAACCGCTTCCGCCCAAAACCGGTCCGATGTTTTGTACTCATCTAGCATCGTCCTTGACATCTCAATAAGCGTCCTATTCTTTCTTTCGGCTATGCCATTTTGTTGTGGAGAATAGGGAGCGGAAAACTCATGCTTGATGCCCTCCTCATCTAGGAACTCTTCTACTTGCATGTTTTTGAATTCGGTGCCATTGTCACTCCTTATAGCCTTTATCCTTAAGGTGAACTCATTTTGAGCTCTCCTTAGGAATTTCTTGAGGACACCGGGAGTTTCACTTTTATCATGCAAGAAGAACACCCAAGTATATCTAGAGAAGTCATCAACGATGACTAGACCATACTTGCTACCACCAATGCTAATGTAAGCAATGGGGCCAAAAAGATCCATATGGAGTAACTCCAAAGGTCTAGTTGTCGTCATGACATTCTTAGAGGGGTGTTGAGCTCCTACTTGCTTTCCCGCTTGGCAAGCACTACATGGCCTATCCTTTTCAAATACTACATCCTTTAGGCCACGAACATGCTCACCTTTAAGGAGCTTTTGAAGGTTCCTCATTCCAACATGGGCTAGCCTTCTATGCCAAAGCCATCCCATGTTGGCTTTTGCCATTAAGCATGTGTCAAGTTGAGCTTTATCCGCGGTGAAATCCACAAGATAGAGCTTTCCCTTGAGCACTCCCTTAAAGGCTATCGAGTCATCACCTTCTCTAATGACATTCACTCCCTCACTAGAAAACACACATTTATATCCTCTATCACATAGTTGTGATATGGATAGGAGATTATAGTCTAGGGAATCAACATGCAAGACATTTGATAAAGTATGTAATGAGGAGATAGAAATTTTACCGGAACCAAGGATTTTCCCTTGGCTATTGTCCCCAAAGAAGATTCCTTCACTTGGGTCCTTATTCTCCTCATACTCTATGAACATGCTTCTCTCTCCGGTCATGTGGTTGGTGCATCCGCTATCCAACACCCATTTCGATCCACCGGAGGAGTATGCCTACAAAACAAGTTTATGCCTTCCTTTTAGGTACCCAAGCTGAGTTGGGTCCTTTCACGTTAGTAGTTAGGCATTTGGGCACCCACACGCAAGGCTTGGGGCTCTTGCGGAGTGGCCCAACATATCTAGCAAACACCTTGCCGTGTTTGTTCTTCTTCAACACATAAGATGCATCAAAATCATGAAATAGAGGATGCAATTCAGATTTAGGCAATTTGTTGCTTGAGGGTGAGTTCTTTTCATTTTTAGTTTGGGATGAACTCCCCTTAACAAAGACAATGATGTCTTTGCCATACTTGGAGCTTTTGGTGTTATTCCTTGCACCTCTAGTATAGCCAAGACCATCCTTGACATGGGGTGGTCTTGTGTTGGTGAATGCACTTCGTGCATATGCCACCTTCTCCTTGTCAAAGATGGCACCCTTAGGTGCTTGTTTGCCTTGTGCTAGGTTGAGTTCATCCTTAAGTTTAAGGATCAAGTTGGAGCACTTGCAAGGTGATGTTGCCTTGGATGAGGCCTTTGAGGAGGTTGAGCTCTTGAAGCAAGAGGTTACATTGTTCTTGAGTGACTCAATTTGAGTCTCAAGGATCTTGTTAGCTTTTGACAAGCTTCCAAGTTCATCCTTGAGCTCAATCGACTTCTCCTCAAGACTTGAACACGTTTTCTTGCAAAGTGAAAGTTCGTGTTCCAATGCCTTGCTCTTCTCTCTTTCGAGCTCAAGGAGCTCATCAAGCTCTTGACATCTCTCCTTCTCAAGGATGAGCATGTCCTCCTGTCTATTGATGAGATCTTCCTTCTCAAAGATCTCATCCATAAGCAACTTCATCCTACGCAAGGTGCTTTTGCTTATGTCCTTAAACATATGCTCATTTTCACTAGCACTATCAAAATCATCATGTGAGGAAGTTGGGGAGGAAGGATGAGATGTTACCTTTCTCTTTCCTTCCCTTGCCATAAGACAAGTAGGCTTGTGGTCGTTGTTGAGGTTGGGGAAGAGCTTGCCTCCCTTGGAGTTCCTCCCGATGGCTATGGTGGCCATCTTCTCCTCTTCTTCTTCGGAGGAGGACTCATCGTTAGAGTCCCACTCCTTCCCCAAATGGGCTTGTCCGGAGGACCTCTTCTTCTTGAAGAATCTCCTTTCTTGAGGCTTCCCTTCCTTCTTCTTCTTCGTTTCTTCGTGTGGGCAATCAGCGATGAAGTGCCCATACTCGCCACAGTTGTAGCAAGACCTTCTTGATTTGGGTCTTGCTCTTTCCTTTCCCTTGCCTTCATGGTTGTGCCCCCCTTTCTTCCTCCTCATCATTCTCTTGAATTTGTTGATGAAGAAGGCCTCCTCCTCATCGGTGTCGAGGCTCTCCTCATCACTTTCTTCTTGCTCCTTTGAAGAGGGCGTTGCCTTGAGTGCAACGTTCTTCATCTTGGAGGCGGTGAACTTTTGGAGGTCGTTGTAGAAGAGCGCCTCCTTCTCCATGATTTCATGGTTAATGATCCTCCCAAGGACCTCCTCCGGGGTCATTTGAGTGAACCCCGGGCTTTCCCGAATCATGGAGCATAAAGAGACGTTCCTAGGCATGAATGCCCGGATCATCCTCTTCACCACCTCGTGGTCGGTCCACTTGGTGCAGCCATAAGATCGGCTCTTGTTGATCAGCACCTTTAGCCGGTTGTACATGTCTTGGGGGGATTCACCATCCAAGATGGCAAATCTCCCAAGCTCTCCTTCGATGAGCTCGATCTTGGCCTCCTTGACCACTCGGTTTCCCTCATGCGCCGTCTTGAGGGTGTTCCATATGTCTTTGGCCACTTCAAGGCCATCGACACGGTTGAACTCATCTCTAGAGAGAGATGAGATGATCACACCCGCAGCTTGAGCGTTGCGGTGGATGAGGATGGCTTGTTCTTGAGTTATGTTGTCCTCATCCTTTGGAATCTCCACCCCGGTCATGACAATTTGCCACAACGCTGGGTTGAGTGACACGAGGTGGATCTTCATGTTATGTTTCCACATACCGTAGTCCGTTCCATCGAATTGGGGAGGTTTCCCCAATGGGATGGACAGGTAGTGGTTGTTGGCGGCAAGGCGTTCATAGTTGAACCCTTGCCGATTGTAGTTGACTCCACCACCACCGCTTGATTGGTTTGATGGATCAATCTTGGAAATGTTCAACTTCTCCCGGAGCTTCGCCTTGAGTTGGCGAGTCTCCTCATCGTCCGTTGGCTTATCTTGATAAGCCAACGTCTCCTCACGGGTCGCCTCGTAGTTGCTGCTCGATGCATCGTCATTCACCACTCCGGCCATCTCTCCGAGTTGTTAGACTCTTTGTGGAGAGTCCTGCTCTGATACCAATTGAAAGTTGCCTAGAGGGGGGGTGAATAGGCTAATCGACCTGCAAATGA
This sequence comes from Tuctoria greenei, assembly GCA_036927565.1. Taxonomy (NCBI): domain Eukaryota; kingdom Viridiplantae; phylum Streptophyta; class Magnoliopsida; order Poales; family Poaceae; genus Tuctoria; species Tuctoria greenei. The sequence goes on along the minus strand of JAYESD010000001.1, from coordinate 78,887,577 downwards.
CTTAATAAAACAAGATTAAATCACAGGGGGCGGACTAGTCCGGTCAGGGGGCGGACTAGTCCGGTCAGCTTGCGTGAATAACCCTAAAAAGATGTTTCTAGCAAGTTTTAGGGTATTTTCTCTTTACTCCAAGTGTGTATATGTTTAAGTCAAGTTAAGCAACAACCTAAACAAGAGCAAGTCAAGTTTCCACAAGTTTATAGCAAAGCGGAGTATGAAACGAGACTACCAACCCTAGAACAAGGTAATCAATAGAATGAATGCAAAGAACACAAGGAGGCAAGGGTTTTATCCCGAGGTTCGATCCCACACAAGGAATCTACGTCCTCGTTGAGGAGTCCACAAAAGGACCGGGTCCAACAACCCTTCCCTCACCAAGTTTACCGCACGGGCCTAACTTGGTTCTCCACTAATCACAACGGTGATTACAAAGTTCGTTGGGGCTTCTCACAAACTGAGGCTCCCACACCACAAAGATGATCAACACAATAAAACAAACTCAACACACAGCCCACAAAGACTCAACGAGTGCAAGAGATCAAACCGGGAGCACAAGCGCGATGTTCTTCCTCTTCTCCACCTCACTAAACCCTAATCCACTCAAGAATTAGTTTTAGAGGGAAAGTAGGCAAGAAGGAGGCTTAGGAGTGCTCCAAGTTGGCTGTGGCGGCGCTAGGGTTTGAGTTTTTCCAAGGGTGTTTGAAATGAGGCCGGGGGTCCCCTTTTTATAGAGGTCCCAACCCCAATCTGCTGACTTCAGCAAAAGGGCGGACTAGTCCGGCCACTGGCCCGGACTAGTCCGGCCTAGGGGACCACTGACTCCTTTGTCAGGTCCCGACAGCTGACACACGATCGTCACGCTACCCGCCAAACTTCAAATTCAAACGGTCACTTCCAGAACGGACTAGTCCGGTCAACACCGGACTAGTCCGATCACACACAGAGCCTTCTGCTCCGGGTGAAAACGGACTAGTCTGAGGACCACGGACTAGTCCGGCCCCTGGGGCGGACTAGTCCGGTCCTCCCAGACTTAGCCATAGAAGCACCTTTTCTTAGCCAACCCGGACTAGTCCGGCCCCACGGGCGGACTAGTCCGTTCTCACTCAGGACCTCTTGGTCCGGTCCAAAACGGACAGGTCCGTGGTTTTGGGACTTCATCCCAAAACCCACTCAAAGCTAGCCGGACTAGTCCGGTCACAAACGGACTAGTCCGATCTTAGTCAGACCCTTCTGGTCCGGCCAGAAACGGACTTGGCCGGCCAGGAACGGACTAGTCCGGCCTCCTGCACGGACTAGTCCGGCCCTACGGCCAGACCACTCAACCACTCATTTCTTTTATAGGTTTGACCTCTAAACCACTTTGAGCTCCCAAACTTGATCTCAATGCACTTTACACACACACCCTCCTATTGCTACGGCTAGTCTAACTCAATCACGCTATAAACCCTAGTTTCTACGCTTCGAGTTGACTCCGTTTCCTTCCTTTTCCTTTTTGAGGGTTTGCGTCTCCAATTGAGTCCATACCTGTGCTATGATCACTTGAGCTCGTTAGCGACTTAATTGTCGTCATCAATCATCCAAAACCCACGGGGAACCTAGATGCACTTTCAGCGCCGGAGCTGCCGTGGCTTCTACCTCCGCTTGATGAAGAGGCTCAACAATCGAAGTCGGAGCTTCGACAGGTGCAGCCCCAGCTGTTGCAATAGGCGTTGAAGCTCCGAGTCCCTTCTTCGATACCCTAAAAATAAAGGGAAGAGAAGATTAAAGACACATCCAAAAGCAATATTAACATTTCAAAGTGAGCAATCAATGCTTACCTTGGGATGCTACCACCCCAGTCGCCTTGGAACATCTTTTTCTGAGGCCCGCAGTCTGGTGAGGCAACTGCTTCAGACCTCGATTGAGGAACACTCGTAGCCGCGGGGGTTCTTTCGGCTGAAGCTTCCCTTCGTCGGGAAGAACCCCCGGACTTGGAGCTTCTAGCCAGCGCTGCAGCCGGAGTCGACTGCCCAGAGCTTACACCTCTCGAAGACGTTTGCACCGGAGCAGGAGTAGTAGCAGAAGACCTCCCCCTCTGGGGGGAAGCAGCCGTCGTGGAAGGAGCAGGCTTGACGGACCTCCCGTTAGAGTGCTTCAACTTCCTCTTCCGGCTGGAAGGCTCAGCTGGCTCTTTGCCCTTGCCTTTGCTGACGTCTTCAGTCCATTGTCTGGGGGCGGGGGTAGGACCACCCTCGGAAGCTCTGAGGATTGCCAATCAGGTGGTCGGAAGCCTTTCCACCTCTCCAAGATTGTCAAGTGCCGGCATACTCCTCCGGAGCTCCCTGCTGAACCGCGCCTCCATGTTTAGAGGGAGGAAAGCCGCCGACGGAGTTAAGTCGTTGCCTTCAACGTCAATTCCATGCTAGAACTTCTTGAGATGAAGCTCCAAAGCTGCGCCATCCAAGTTGGATTTCAGACCGATTTCAATCCTGTCTTCGTCCATCACACTATTGAGGGCCCACGCAAGCTTCTCCCTCTTCTTCAACGTAGCCCACCTGTTGACCAGGAAGTTGCAGAAGACCATCTGGGGGTCACTCCACCTTCCACGCATTCGTGGATCCTGGTCAAGGCAGGGTTGAAGGCCTCTGACAGCACCGAAACCACACTCCATGCGTTAGTGTCAACATTTGAGAGACCTTCGGGCAGCTCCAACTTTTTGTGCACCTCCGCCGTGACGATGATCCAATCTTTTTTCCAGTCATCCCATTTGTCGGAAGGAAACGACCTCAAGTATTTGTAGGAGCATTTCTCGCGCTTCAAGAAATAGTAGAAGCCAATAAATTCGGACCCCTTCGCTGTGGTGTGGATGGTGAAGAAGGTGCGAAAAAGCTCGACGCAGGGGGAAATACCCACCCACATCTTGCAGAAGTGGACAAATGTCGACACGAGAAGAAGAGAATGGGGGCCAAGGTGGTACAGCTGCAGACCACCAACCTCATCCGGCTCAGCAGCCGGAACCTCTACAGCTTCCGACTCTATCGCCGGATCTTCAACCGTTTCCAGCACAATGACCAGAGCCTCGACAATCTCCAGCTCAATGGACGGAGCTTCAGCTACCTCTGGCTCAACAGTCAGGGCTTCAGCAACTTCCGGCTCCAAAGACGGAACTTCTGGCATCGCTGGTGCTGGAGCATCAGCCTCTGCCGCCAGGGACATTTGTTCAACTTCCCTCCTGCAGTCCGGCGCTACCACAGGAGCTTCAAGTGAGGACTTCGAGTCTAGGCTCACGACAGCTGGCGCCGGAGCTGCTGCGGCTTCTACCTCCGCTTGACGAAGAGGCTCAACAATCAAAGCCAGAGCTTCGACAGGTGCAGCCCAAGCCATTGCAATAGGCATTGAAGCTATGAGTCCCTTCTTCGATACCATAAAAATAAAGGGAAGAGAAGATTAAAGACACATCCAAAAGCAAGATTAACATTTCAAAGTGAGCAATCAATGCTTACCTCGGGATGCTACCACCCCAGTCGCCTTGGAACCTCTTTTTCTAAGGCATGGAGCTAGAGCCCACCAAGTCTGGTGAGGCAAGTGCTTCGGACCTCGGTTGAGGAACACTTGCAGCCGCGGGGGTTCTTTCGGCTGGAGCTTCCCTTCACCGGGATGAACCCCCGGACTTGGAGCTTCTAGCCGGTGCTACAGCCGGAGTCGACTGCCCCGAGCTTACGCCTCTCGAAGATGCTTGCACCAGAGCAGGAGTAGTAGCAAAAGACCTCCCCCTCCGAGAGGAAGCAGCCGTCGTGGAAGGAGCAGGCCTGACGGACCTCCCGTCAGCGTGCTTCAACTTCCTCTTCCAACTGGAAGGCTCAGCTGGCTCTTTGCCCTTGCCTTTGCCGACGTCTTCAGTCCTTCGGCTGGGGGCAGGGGTAGGACCACCCTCGGAAACTTCGGGGATTGCCAATCATTTGGTCAGAAGCCTTTCCACCTCACCAAGATCATCAAGCGCCGGCATACTCCTCCAGAGCTCCCTGCTGAACCGCGCCTCCATGTTCAGAGGGAGGAAAGCCACCAGCAGAGTTAAGTCGTCGCCTTTGACATCAATTCCATACTAGAACTTCTTGAGATGAAGCTCCAAAGATGCGCCATCCAAGTTGGATTTCAGACCGATTTCAATCCGGTCTTCATCCATCACGCTGTTGAGGGCCCACGCAAGCTTCTCCCTCTTCTTCAACGGATCCCACCTGTTGACCAGGAAGTTGCAGAAGACCATCTGGGGGGTCACTCCACCTTCCACGCATTCGCGGATCCTGGTCAAAGCAGGGATGGAAGGCCTCTAACAGCACCAGAACCACACTCCATGCATTAGTGTCAACATTTGGGAGACCTTCGGGCAGCTCCAACTTTTTGTGCACCTCTGCCGTGATGACAATCCAATCTTTCTTCCAGTCGTCCCACTTGCCGGAAGGAAACAACCTCAAGTATTTGTTGGAGTATTTCTTGTGCATCACGAAATAGTATAAGCCAAGAAATTCGGACCCCTTCCCCGTGGTGTGGAAGGTGAAGAAGGTGCGGAAAAGCTCAACGCAGTGGGGGATACCCACCCACATCTTGCAGAAGTGGACAAATGTCAACATGAGAAGAAGAGAATGGGGGCCAAGGTGGTACAGCTGCCGACAATAGAAGTCCAGCAGCATCAAAAGGAAAGTTGAGAAAGGTGGGATTAACCCCACCATGGCGTACGCAGAGAACTACACCATGTCGCCGCCACACTCCTTCTTGAACGGGAGCTTGCTGACATGGACCAGATGGTTGAAGGAGTCGCTGGGCCACCCCATATAGGTCCAGACCTTCTCCAGATCATCATCGGTCTTGAGGCGGCTCTTGAGGAGACCCAACTCCATCGCGGGAAAGTGGAGCAAAGGATGGCAAGCGGAGTTTGGGAGGCTCTGAGCGCAAAGATGATCAAAGGCGTAAAGAGTCCTCAAACCGTGCGCACTTTCCTTCTTAAGTAAGACTCCACGATGTTTGGATGGAAACCGCAGAGAGATTGAAGGTACTTTTCAAAAATTTACCCCGTTAATGACGAGTGGGCCTAGGACCACCCTGATGAAGAGATCGAGGTCCTTAACCAAGGCCAACCATTGCCATGATGAGCGGCGAGGAACCCGAATTCGGCGCTCTGACAGGGTGCGCAGAACCAATATGGTTTTTGTATTGGGAACCGACGACCTTAAATTGTGTGAGATCCGCACTCAAAGATCTCATTTGCCGTATTCATAACAATCCACGCGTCGAAGGTTCACCCCCGAACCGCCAATCTATTGACAGACTTTCAAAAATCGAAGTGCGGGTATCGAGAATGGCCCCACCTCCGGCAGAACAACTTAACCCAAGGGGTTTCTCCCAGAGGTGGGCCCGAGGGCCACTATCGGTACACCACGTACCGGGTACCCCACGATACCGCAACAAGTGCAAGAAAGTTCCACCCGTCAGATTCGAAGTCCCTTGCTGGTCCCACATGTCATGTTGCACTGAACCCGCTCCCCTCACATGGCTGGTTCTCTAGTTAACACGTGTAAAATAAGCCCGGAACAAAACTCCCAACCATGGGAAGCTCCGGTGACTACATGTGTACAATAGCCCTGGACCTAGCCCCCGTCAGAGAGGAGCTCCGGTACTGACACATGTACAGCAACCCCGGACCTACTCTCCTGCAAGGAAAAGCTCTGGATCTGCCACGTATGGAGCCTCCGGACCTTCATCACCAATGGATATACAAGCCAATCATGACCATTACAGACATTCAAGGATGGTTAAGGCGGCAGTTACAAGGTCCGATAATGTGTCATTAATACCATATTAATGACACACGATCAGTGTACCATTAATAGTGGTAATGCTGCCATGAAGGCACGTTACCACACTATTAACCATACTTAATACTCTTTATACAGTGTATTAGGTCATTAAGCATGCCAGGGCCACATGTCGGGCAAGGCCAACTTTGTAACGGTCATTCCTTAGCACTATAAAAGGGCTGCATCGCACAAGTATAGGGGGGATCCTGATCCAGGCTATTGCGACCTGAACATAGCGAACTCACTCGCTCAATACAATCACACAAACCCCGTGGAGTAGGGTGTTACGCTCAGGCGGCCCGAACCACGTAAATCTCTAAGGTCACCATCTTGATTTTGATCTTGTGTCCCCTAACCACAAAAGAACCTCCGCAGGCTGCTTCTAAGAGGGTGCGGGGGAAGTGTCGTATTCCACACATCGATAGAGTGGGGCTCCAATGATGAGTACTCATCTTAAGAAGAAGAGGAGATGTCCATTATAGCCATCAAGAAGTCTACCAAGAAGTACACTCTTTTCCCAACCATGGGTGCATGGAAAGACACCGATCACACATGTCTAATGGCCAAGGAAGGAAAAGGAAAGGTTGGACTAAATCTTCCTCCTCGCTTTCTTTTACTAGTGATATAGATAATTCTAGTCATGATGAAGACATGCTTAGTGGTTTAGATAAAAATATTGTTGCTAAAATGAAATTTCTAATGGATACCATTGTTGATAAGGAGGAGCTAGTCAATCGCCAAGAAGATATGATCATTCTCCAAAAGGAGGAATATCTCGATATCGAAAAGCTCCTTGAGCTTCGATCTCGCTGCCAAGCTTCGCCCTCGTCGCTTCCTTCCTTTCCTTCCAGGTACGACGAGCTTTGACCTCACCCGCCGCCGCACCTGCACTCTCCACTACCCTCTCTCCCTCCTGCACGCAAAGTAAGCTCAGCTCCCTCTCACTCTCCTCCACAGCGGCCTCCACCGACCTCACACGAGCCCCCCTCTTACGCGGCCTCCGCCGAGCCTCCTCCATGGACATCGGCCGAGTTCCCCTCCATGTCGGCCTCCAATCGAGCACCCCCTACCCCCCCCCCCACCCTGACACCTCCCCCCCACTGAGTCCCCCTCCCACCTGGCCTCCTCAGCGCCCCTCCCTCCCCAACCATTCTCCTCCCCCACCAACATTTCCCAACTCATCGGCGATCCAGTTATGCTATGCAATGTTGTTTAATTGTTAATTGAATTGTGAATTGTGAATTGTTATTGAATTTGTTAGAATTTGTTGTTGTTTTTTTAATCTGTTACAAACTTAGAAGCTTTTGGGCTTTAGAATAATTTGAGAACAGTTGCAGGCTAGAAGAATCTGAACTCTGATGTTATCTGAAATTGAAACAGAGAAATCTAAAGTTATCTAAATTATAAAGTTCTGTTCTGAAACAATAAACTGTTGCTATTTTGAATTATTTTGCTTCTGAATTTTGTTTGCTAATTGCTACACTAAAGGTATGTGTGCAACACTCCTAATATATAATTATATATGTTCATATATATATGGTCGACTAGATATTTCCATAAAAATAGCCTCGACGATTAGAGGACCAACTAGGGTCGACTAGGATTGATTAGTCACCCTAGTCGACGATTGGTCATCGTAGTTGACCTAGTCGGTGGGTAGGCGACTAGGGTCGACTAGTCGACTTTAAAACATTGGTTATTGTTTAATTGTTGATTTAATCAATGTGAATTGTGCATTGTTATTGTTTAATTGTTGAATAATTGTTCTTGTCCATTTTTGATACAAGCAAAACACATGCCTAGCTAATGCCTTGGTTAGTCGCCTCAAACCCTAGAATGGAACTTGGTCAGTCACCATGGTCAGTCGCCTTAAACCATAGAATGCCTTATCAAACCCTAGAATGCTTCCATATTTTTCTTCATGCAACACTTCATGTAGAGTTAATAGGCCACTCATTATATTTTTTTTGTCTTATGAGTTCTAGCATGGAAATCCCTAAGAAGATTTTTGATGGTAGTAACAATAAAGAAGGAAATATGGAGTTTAGTGACTCCAGCAGTTCAGGCTCCTTTCAAAGTCCATCGGATCCTTTTCCGAATGTAAAAATAAAAAGACTTCAGAGGATCTCGACCCGGAATATGATCCTGCCGACGAGGTATGGATCACGAATCTTAACTTCAGCAGCTCAAGTTAATGTTGGTTGTCAAGTATATGAAGTCTTATAATTCTTTTCTACCTAGATTAATCGCGAAGACAACGAGGTGACTTCGGCTCCTAAAACTGCAGAAGGTTCTTCAATGGATGAATCCTCGGGTTCACTTAAGCGGAAACGAGGGCAACGAGGTCCCAATAAGTGTCCATTGAAGTGCATCATGTACATAACAAGGATCGGTCGAGGTGGCCTTCCCCAAGAACAACTGGATTCAGTTACAAAGTACAGAAAAGCATGTGGTTTTCTTGTTAGAGAGCTCATGCCAATCACAACCAGGAATTTGAGAAAATTACCTGAGGAGACCAAGAATGAGTTGTCAGAAAGGATAAAGAAACAATTCAAATTCCAGAAAGGCACGAAAGAAGATGTAAAGAAAGAAACATTGGTCTCTTGCGCCAAGAACTTTCATGGCTGGAAGAGTGAAATGAATGCTTATGTTAAGGCTAATAAGGTCCCTAGCCCGAGGAAGACGGGAAAACTCAGAGAATCTCAGTGGCAAGAATTTGTTCGTCAAAATACCACAGCTGATGCTAAAGCCCTAAGTGCAGCTAGGTTAGAGCTTGCCAAAAAGAACAAATACCATAATCGCTTGGGGTCTGTAAAATATGCCCCCGAAGTCCAAAAATGGAATAAGATATTAGTTGAAATTACTAGTAAGGGCAATCCTCACCCGTTAGAAGTCTGTGATGAGAGAACTCAGTGGTGGGTCTTTGCTCGGTTAGGTTTGACTGGCGATGGCAAACTTGAAAAGCCCGACTCTATGAATGAAGTCGAGCAAAAAATGAAAGAAGTAATTGAAAAGCAACAAAAGGATCTCTTCAAGCCGAAGAGGGAGAATGAACAACTTACGACTACGTTTGGAAACCTCGAACACAATGGACAGGTTCGAGCAATCTCTTCTCAAATGTCTTGGTTAGATGGTTTCCCGTAAGATAAAGAGACATATAGAAGATGTGAGAAGTTCAAGAAAACACTAGATGAAACGATTGCTCAAAAGGTCAAGAAAAATGTGCAAGAAATAATGGAACAACTTAGACAATCGGGGCAATTAGTGGCATCGAGTACAACGATGGTTCCTGTGCCAAAGGAGCAAGTTCGCTGTCGATGATATTGCTAAGCACAAATATTATCGTCTTCTTGTCCCGATCGGGAGAGCAAGGAACAACACCAAACAGGTTGCCATTGCTATGGCAAAACCTGATCGTGACTTCAACGGCAATCCACTTTTGTTGTATTATGCTGTGGTGCAAGTTCTTCAGATCATTGATAATGATTATGAAAATTATGAAATAGAATACATCACACAAGAGGTGATCACGACTCTGGGGCAGGCTTTCAAGCAATTAATCCTTTGGCACTGACGTGATATCTTGTTGGACGATGAGCCAATTTCTAGCCCCGTCGCATCTCAAAATACTGCAACCTCGTCTTCTAAGGCGAAAGTCCAAGAAGATCGACTCCCGATCCAAGAAGATCCACTCTTGCTATGTCTCAGAAAGGATGATAGTAACCTTGCTAGTAAAGATAGCCAAAAGAAACAAGTTGAACAACAGCTTCAAGCAGTACCAAAGCAAGCTATTGATAGTAAAGAGCAACCAGTTGAGCAATAGCTCGAAGTAGTACTAGAGCAAGCTGTTGGTAGTGAAGAGCAATCAGTTGAACAACGGGTTCAACAACAAGCTAGTGTCCAACTTCCCACGACTACTCCTCGATCACCAGTGCCTACCAAAGTACGCTCATACGAACATAAGAACCCTTCATCAGGAGTGTCAAAGTATTTGGAAAATATGAAGGAAAATATTAGAAAATCAAGTGCATCTAGTTCTTCTCATGAGCCAGCATTAGAAGATACTGAGGAGTGCGAAGAAGACAGTGTCATGTATAATTAGCGGATGACTTTAGTTAAACCAGGAGTTTCAATATACAAGCTTGAGTATGTTCCTGCTAAATATGAGAATGGGAAGTTGTTCATGACATCGGTCCAACATATCAATCATCCTATCCCGCTCAAAACAATGCACGAGTGGTACATCACTGCCAGCACAAAAGATGAACTTTCTTATGTCACATTCTGTGTGCCAAAAGATGCATACTGAAGCACTGGGGTAGATAAACGAGCCCTTTTCTTTGAAGATATACATGTCCTTTTCAATCGGGGCATGCTCGAAATCAACCTGCTACTCGTCTGGTGCTTGTATGTGTCTCTAATATTTTGTATTTGCTTTTCTTACTGCACGCATACACATTTCATGAGATTATAACAATTCTTGACTTCTTCAATAGGATGCAATACATGGATAATAAAAAGATGAAATGCAAGACAGGTATCGTTGACCCTACACGGATTGCAAATACGCTATTCGACGTTAAGTCGGATCGAGACTTTGAATAGTACAAGCATATAAAAAAAAGATTTTGAAAAATCAATCGTAAAACAAAAGAAGGATAAAAGGACAGAAGTTGCAGCTTACATATGACATGCCATGTTTAACTTTGTCAGAGATGGCAAGGACCTCGTAAAGATTCCGTACCACTACGAGTAAGTTCAACACATGCCATTGAAATAGCAATTATTGATAATTGTTAACTTAACACGTGTGTTTGTACGTGTGCAGTAAACACTGCATAATAATCTTTGTCAAGCAAACGCAGAGTTTGGCAACAGTCTTGGACTCAGCCGATTACCCACCAGATCATTACAAAGATTTTCTTACCATTTTGAAACTCTACGTTTATTCAATACTATTAATTAACACACATTTAGAATGTGTTGACAAATTTTATATGACATTCCTTGTATTACACCGCTTGGTGGTTTTACGCGAAAAATCTTGGCGGTCAGAGACCTCCTAATATGAATGCATTGGACATTAAAACATATTATCCTTATCCCAAGCACCCTGTTTGGAGCGTCTTATGCGGGTGTTATGTATGCGAGCATCTTTGGACCGCCAACAAATATAGAGTGAATCGTGAGGATGTAAGTTACCCTTAATGTCAAATATCTTATTTTCTTACTTTTGAGATTCACTTTGATTGGAACTAGCATATTTTAATACTTATATTCTCCGTTGTTCGATATAACCAGAAACATTATTTTCAGATTTTGATTCCAACTTCAAAATTCAATTGCTCATAGTACAACTGCTCCAAAAATACCGAATAAGTTGTTGTATACTCACTTTGATCTATACTTTGAGATTGTTCAAACCAACACATTCTAAACCTTGTTATGTGTTCCATTGCAGCACACGAAAAATGTGAACGAAGAATGACCGGTTTCTAAAAGTATGTCTGATGGAGGAGCCGACAAGATTGCCGGTGAACTATGTCAATTCGTGTGTCGCGAGATTTTGCACAAAAGAGGGGTGTTCTTTGATGAGGATGGTGTAATAGCTGATGTGCCACAACTTTAAGACTATGACAATAGAAACATTTTTTAGTGAAACTCGTAAACTATGAGATGACTTGTATGTGTAACTTGTACATATGTATATTATTTTAGTGAAATTGACTTCTGTGAGATGACTTATGTGATTATATTATTTACTTCTGTGATTATATTGTTGACTTCTGTGATTATATTGAATTGACCTGGAAATTAAAAATAACAGCTGGTAGTACTACATAGGGTATACCTTATTACATGCGGTTATTTAGACCTTCCTGCGAAATATCGTTATCACAAGCGGCTAGATATAGGTGAAGAATCAGCTGTGATAACCTCATTATCACAGAGAGTTATTGTTATGGTACAAACCGGTTGCGATAAATTATCTCCCCACAGGCGTCTTGTCATAGGTAAAGATCTGTCTGTGATAACACCATTATCACAGACGATTATATATACTGTAGGATCCGCCTGTGATAATGTGTCTTCACAGGCGTCTAGTCATATGTAAAGAACTGCCTGTGATAATACTATTATCATAGGCGGTTTTATTCTTCCGCCTGTGAAATTATAGATAATAACAAGCTCTTCATTTCAGGTGGTTTCAAAAACTGCGTGTGATAATACGTTTAGAAACGTCTGAAATAAAGCTTATTGTAGCAGTGTAATTGCCTTGAGATCTCGAGCAGTGCCTTGACCAATGTAAGCACGTACACCAATCGAAATTCTTTTGATTTGGTCGAAGCTGTTAGCTGAAAGCAGAGCGGAGCTACAATTTTTACAAATTGATAAATAAGGAACATATCGGGGATGGAAAGGGTGCAGTGGCGTGGACGTTTGTCACGTTTCTAATCTTCCTCGCGTTTGTTCATTGTTGATTGTTGTCCGCACACGCACATGACATACATAAATAACGTATCAGATAAAATATGCAGCCAACAACTTTACCACTTTCTAAGGTATCACATCAAATTAAACAAACATGGCATGCATAAATAACATACAAAAGAAATGAAATACAAACAAAAAATCATTACAGATATAATATTATACGTCCATTGGTGATGCATGCGACCTGCACACGCGCCACCCTGTACGTGGAGGCTACACACATCAACACTCTGTGGATAGACGCACACGTGTAACTACGTGTAACTAAAGTAATTTTTGTTTATTCCATCCGCCAGTAATTTATCTGTATATCACAGTCCCACGAGATCACTAAATTAGATATCGGTTTGCATATAAATACTAATTTTAGATATTCTCGTAACATAGTGAATTTTCTGTTGTACAAGTAGTATTGTAAGTCCTTTTATGCCTATTATTTTTAACTATCACCGCTACATTAGAGCTTTATATATTATATATTGTTAAAATAAAAAAAATATAATATAACTTACTGCATATATATCAAATTACTTTACAAATTTTATAATTATTTATCAAATTGATAAATAATATTTATCGAATTATATATAATTATATATGCAGCATACCTTTTTATATAAAATCCTAGCTACGCTACTCGCTGAAAGTACTATAAAGTAGATGGGCATACAAAACATGAGGATTTGCTTGGCTTGTCTAGCGCCACTCCAGATCGTCTCCGTCTAAATATGTTTCAGTCAGAAAACGTTCACGTGTTCTTCGAGTACAGAAAAAAATCAAATGATTTCACACAAATTGCATCGCACGGCACTGAAATGACAGAAGAAAAACTGAAATTTTACAAGAACCATACTTAATCCACAAATTTATTCAAGTCATACATAAACATCACCAATGGATAAATAGTTGTTGGTTCATGATGCGAGGATACACACTTTAACTTGAAAGGGAAAAGAAGACAAATATAAGGCAGAAATAATTAAACTCACCGGAACGGTGCATATTTATATATATAAGCATGGCACGGATGTTGAGGCAGTGACGTCCCTCTCACTAGCCACCTCCACCTGCCGTGGTGCTGACCCATCATGTGCACGCATGAACGCCATGCTCTCCGGCACATGTAAAGCTTGCAAGTAAGGTCTCCTTTGGCGCAGCTCCATAGACCTGAGTCACTAGATTCACTTCTGATTCTCTGATGAAATGATTCTTTGACTGAAAGTAATTATATATGATTCTCACAAATAAACTCTTAGAATCAGGACAAATAATCATTTCATAGAATCAAAAGAAGCTACAATTTTCGGCTTCCAGCCTCTTAGTTTAGTTCAGAGAATCACTTCTCAGAATCAAACAAGAATCACTTCTTCTGAAAAATAGTATTTGCACTACGTAAGAAAGGCTCATCCGAGACGATCGCCAACGAAAAAGGGAGACAAACAAACTTTGTGTCTCCGTCATCGCGTCTAGCATTACGTTGTCATCAGGGACGTACAGTTGGCGCGTCGCCGATCATCCTAACTTCGAGACATGCTCAAAGGAAGCGCGCATCCTTTCTTTGTGTCGTAACAGACGTCGTTTATGGGGTCATTGGAGACGTGAGTAGGGCGCGTCGCCCATCAGCATACATGCGAGACAAACACTAACAAAGCTCGTCACAGATTTTTTAGCATTTTCGAGACGTTCTTTATTGTGGCCCGTCGTAGACTTGTTTATTGATCTGAGATGTGCTATATGGAAGCCTTTCTCCTTAATTTAGGTAATCCGAGATGTTCTCTGTTATAGCTCGTCGCGAATTGTTTACAGGCAGGGTCTCTTATTAGGTGCCCCCACCCCTTATTATCCTGATTGCCGACTTCACCCTGGAGCTAGCCAGGATTTGGCAGCCGCATTACCAGTGTCAGCAACATACACATACATGAATATATGTATAGGCAAAAAGATAACACCTTAATGTATATTTATCAATCAAATATTAACAAAGTGTTCATTCTAATTGCAATATAACTAATTACAAATATCATAACTGTTATTATCTAATCCTGTATACCTTAGTGAAAGTTCTCTTGATCAATAACATCATATATGGTGAGCCTTTATAACCCTTAATGCTCCGACTGAGACATCCTGAAATTCAATAAAATCACTGAAATTATATAAAACATTATCAAATTGCAGTCACATAAGGTAGCAAATATCTGAAGGCTTATGAATAAATTGGTATACAATTATAATAAACACATGAGTTGTTAGTGAATGGAGAACCGAACTTACTTGTAGCACAGGTTGTTGGTGAGAATTTGCAAGGCATCAGCAGAGAAATTGTACTCTTGGTAAAGGACATGGTACTGAGCTGGTGTGCTTGTCTCCTAAAAAAAACACTTTACATTCCACTAATGTTCTTATAGTCTGATGTCAAAAACTTGTGAGAGAAACACCAATTATCACATAAGTACCTTGATTCTAGCATGGCTGTAGAGGTAGAAATCAAACTCAGTGGGATGGCAAATACTAGTGTCAACCACAGTTCGTGTAGTTTCAAGGATTTGCAAATCAGAATTCATTATACATTGATAGTCCAAACAAATACATTACATCTGCATTGGACATAAACAAGAAAGATGAATGTATACCGTAATGAAAATTCTCCCTTTGGATCAATGACTTTATTAACGATGAGCCTTCATTGAACATCCTCAAATTTATTAAAATCACTGGAATGCATGCTCTGAGGACAGGGTCGAGGCGGGGGCATGCTCCTGTGATAGGGGACAAGGTGGCGATGTGCTCCAGGATGAGATGGTGGGGGCAACAGAGCACGGTTCCTTAACTCTCTTATGATAGTAGGTCGACGTGCTCTAGGGGCAGGGACAACATTTCCACTAATGTGGACGCGGCAGCGTGCTCATACCGATTACCGAGGTTGGGGTCGAGGCAGTGGCGTGCTCTGGGGACAGGTGACGAGGCTGCGTGCTCCAGCATGCTCAACTCTCTAATGAAAATAGCAAAACTTTGAAACGAGCCTCTATAACACCCGTCTCTCATTTTAGCGTCTCCCTTTGGTCGAGAGAGCGCGAGTAAGTTTTGCGCGAAAATTTTTGCCAAAGAGCGCGCGGGAGCTAAAATTAGGTCAAAATCGGAGACAGACATATATAACGCGCGTCTCGCATTATTTTATGGCTGAATGGTCATGCTGTATGTGAAAGATGAACCACGGTGTAATTGAGCCAGAACAATATCTTCGGCATCCAGGCATGTCCAATAAGAATCTGTGCTCAGTGCATTATATCATTGTTTCCATGCGCTTAGCTTTCCGTGGTGGAACAAAAGATCTTCGGCATGAATCATAGACGAGACTGGCTAACGCGCGTCTCGCATTATTTGTTTTCCGAACCGGCACACAACATGCAAAAGATGTTGTTCGTGGGGTGCGACGCCATCTTTCGCATACTGGCATGTCCAACTGGCAACTGTGTGAAATGCCTTATATGATCGTTGCAACGCGCACAGCTTTTCGAGGTGGGACAAAATTCTACGGCAAGAATCAGAGATGTGCGCATCATAAGGCGCGTCTAGCATTATGTTTTGGCCGTACGGCAAGCCGCATGCAACAGTTGTTGTTCTCGCGAACAACAGCTGTCGCATGCGGACTTGTCCAACTAGAAACTGTGCGCCATAACTTATATGATTATTCCAACACTCTCATATTTCCGAGGTGAGACAAAAGATCTTCAGGACGAATCGAAGACGTGCCCGAGTAAAGCGCATATCCCTTTTGCCACTCGCACGACATCGTGAGCGTCTGTTGCCACTCACACGTTATCATGAGCATCCGTTGCAGGGCTAAACAAATGCAATGACATTGCAATTAAGCTTCAGAGATAAACAAACGCAATGACATTGCAATTCAGAGATAAATTTGGAACTCAATGAATTTCATAGTTCATACACATTGTGTGCCCTCTAAGTTAATTTTGAATTTAAACTTTTTCCTAAAGCTCCCATCGATCAATCTAAACTGTATCGTCCGGCTTGCTCCCGAACATGTCTCTTATATTCCCCTAGATCCTAAAAATATTGACATTCTTTAAATTAACATACGTTGAATAAGGAATGAATAACCTAAATTGGTCACTAACATAAAGTGTCTAACCTCGATAAGTAGATTATAACAAACATTTTCAACATCTGGCGCATTTGGCTCACGAAGCAAACGCTGAAC
Source organism: Tuctoria greenei (assembly GCA_036927565.1). Classification (NCBI taxonomy): domain Eukaryota; kingdom Viridiplantae; phylum Streptophyta; class Magnoliopsida; order Poales; family Poaceae; genus Tuctoria; species Tuctoria greenei. The sequence goes on along the minus strand of JAYESD010000001.1, from coordinate 78,871,029 downwards.
TTCAAGTAGTGTAGTTTTGATTTTAAAACCAGTCCACCAACCCTACAAAATATCAATTTAAGCAACATAACAAACCAATTCAAATAAGTTCGGCAACAATTATTTTCAACATGACCAAAATAAGTCTATCTTACAGTCTCTTGATCAAGAATCCCAATGTAGAGTGCTCCTGGATGATGGACATTTGGGTTGAAGAAACTACGTGGAAAGGCGCATCTTGGAGGCACCAACAGATAGTCCTCCAAGAAGGAGATTGTCAGGGGTAGTGATCACCTTCCTAGTCAGTCTACAAAGGAAATTCATTAATAAGAGGGCGATGGTTAAACTCATATGATTGTGCTTGTTCCTCATATCCATACTTTACCGGGGACGATGCACTGCCACTTCAATAAATCTCCTGATTCAGGCTTCGCAGAGAAACCCTATGCAGATAAATTGAAAATACCAAAAACAAATAGTTAAGTTCATCAATCCATTGCAGAACAACATATATACAACCATGCGACCGGTTCCATATGTACATACATGGGGATGGTTCTTGTGCCACGCCAAGCACTTCTCCTTCGGTCGGCTACGCGCCAAGCCGATATCTAACCCAACCATGAACAGTGACGACGATGACGAGGACACCAATGATGACAACGGCGATGGTGAACAAAGGCGGCGATCACACTGGAGGTTGTTGATTAGTAATGGAGTGTTCATCTTAGTAAAGGAGCACCAGAGGCGAAGAGAAGAGCGAGATAAACGTGAGATGCGTGGGAGACTAAAGCGAGACGCGCTATATCAAAGTGTCTCTTCCATTTTTGAAAGAGAGACGCGCGACACGAGGACTACGTAGAAATTAATTTTGGCGGCGATGGTGCAGAGACGCGTGCGATTGTCATGTGCGACCTTTCGTTTCCCCGAGGCGGTATCAATGCATACTATCGTTCCGTCAATGTGCGGGAAACCAACCCCTCCATCGTCGACTCCGCGCAGCCCTTATTTAAGACGTACCATCACCCATCAGTTCTCCACAAACGCTTCGCTCATTTTGAATCCGTTTCTTCTTCTTCGTCTTCTCCGCGCCGACGACCCACCACCACCATGGCCAACCTTCCGCCGCCAAGCCCGCCGAGGGAGCCACCGTGCAAGAAACTGAGCTGCAGCTCCCCTGAGAGGTTCAACACCGAGATGCACATCCTTATGGCGCAAGAGGCGTACAACAATACGTCTAGTTCCATGAGTTCCTTGGGTCCGGGTAACCTTCCACATTTTACTGGAATATGTACCATCGGCCACTATCTCTTCGCCCTCATAGGGGTGGCTGATCATCTTAATATTCTATTTGAGGCAATGGCACAGATGCTCGGCGCCGAGGGCCGCATAAACCTTGGGGAGGCGATGGAGGGCAACCTTGGTCTCGAGATTGCACCGCCGGTGCAGGCGGCCCAGGCTCTTGTTGCACTGGTGCCAGAGTCGCTGCCGAAGGAGGAAAAGTAGGATTTAGTTTTTCTTTGTTGTTTTTAGTTGCCTGTACTTTTTTCTTGTGTTTTGTAATATACCGTGTTAATTATGAAATCTATCTTTGTTCATCTATGTGATTGAATATTATCTTGTGTGTTCAACAACTGTGTGAATGAATGAATGTGTTGTGTCTTTATCGTGTTCCTCAGGAATCATATGGAAGTATATGATTATTTTCTGGACAAGTGAGTGATTTTGTTTTCAAATGAATGTGCTCTAAGTTTAGTAATTTGTGAGATCAACAGTGAACCGAAGCAAAATGGAGAAAACCACGAAGCTAAAGGAGATGTGGGTAATAGGAGATTCACTTTACGTAAGAGCACGTCTCCCTTCTAGCAGAGGAGAGGGAGATGTCGAGCATAGACGACGTGCTTCGGTGTTAATTGCGTCTCCGCACAGATCTTATATATGGACTAGTTCGACAATGTTTTTGATGTTTTCCTAAGACATACCCCAGACTTGTCCGTCCTAGAACCAGACTTGCCCGTTCGATTCTATGGAACTTCGATTTGCCTGCGAGCGGACTTGTCCAGATTGATACCAGACTTATCCATTCAACTTTCGAACATCCAACAGACTAGTCCGCCCCCTAGTAGATTTGTCATGTGTGGTCGACTCGGATTCAATTTTTCCTCCATGATATGTTATTGGGTATTTGCCTTAATTGGGACCAACAACATCGTGTCCAACCCCTGTGGAGCACATGTGGGATCCCACCTGGCCTCCACCACCTTGAACTCGAAATCCATCAAATCCTACCTCCTCCATCTCCATATAAACACCCCACCACCCCAACTTTTCATCTCTTTGTCAAGTTGAGAGAAAACCCCAAACCCTAGTTCGTTTGCCGCCATCAAGAGAAGATCTGGCAGCAAGGAGAAGGAGGAGGACAAGAAGAAGGATCAAGAAAGCGTGATATTCGTCAACTTCTCGACATCGACATTCTTCATCGCCAATTCTCCATCAACTCTTCACCACCAAACCCTAATCGTTAAGATTCAAGTTTCACACCCAATTCTGGACCCTTGGACCTCTAAACTAAAGGTACACTCTCTATATCCATGTTTCTATGTGAATTCAAACCTAAATCTCGCTGTCCAAAAAACCATAATTCTGCAAATTCTGTATAGGGCGCACTAGTCCGGCCCTGGTAGCGGAATAGTCCTGTGTTTAGATCTCCTTCAGGCTGAATTAATCCAAAATTGACTCAAATTAACTCAAAGTTTGTTCAAACTTGTTAAAACCTATTGTAACTAGTTAGTAAACACTAGTAGCAACTCATTAATAAGTTTTACCTCATAATTCCATTAATCATGCATGTCATGGCATATTGAGTAATATATGTGAAAGTGCATCTAGGACTCCCTTGTGGGTTTTGGATGATTTATGACAAGCAATTGGGATCCTAATCCTTTTGTTGAGATGAATGCAGGAAAATGATGAAAAAATGAGCAAAGTGCCAAAAAGAGGAAAATTGAGAAGGAAAATGAATTTGAGCTCAAGGAGAAGAAGTTAGTAGTTTAGTATGTATGGAGTGTGTTAAGGAAACACACCCAAGAGCTCAATCTCATTTAATCACACACACACAATGCACAAAGCTATACAGGACCGGACTAGTCCGATATCAGCCGGACTAGTCCGATATCTTTCTGTTCCACTTCGGACTAGTCCTCCCCAGTGCGGACTTGTCCTCAACACAATGCACAAGTCACACAAAATCGGACAAGTCCGTTGTGACCTGGACTAGTCCGATATTCATTCTGATCCACTTCGGACAAGTCCGGTGTCCACACGGACTAGTCCGATATACACACTGATCTAAATCGGACAAGTCCTCCAAGTGCGGACTTGTCATCCCAAACACTTAGGGTTTCATTTGTCCGGACAAGTCCGATGGAAATCGGACTAGTCCGAAGCTTTCCAGTAGCGAAATCGGACAAGTCCGTTTTCAACCGGACTAGTCCGATATTCCTGGACACTTAGGGTTTGCTTCGCACAGCACACCGGACTAGTCCGGTCACCACCACGGACTAGTCCGATCTTTCTGAACCCTAACGGTCACTTTTAGAAACCCCATATAAATAGAGGTGCACGGCCCACTTTCACCCACTCAGGAACCCTAGCGCCGTCACACCTCCCAAGAGACTCAAAAACCACCTCTCTCTACGAAATTAAGTGCAAAATCAATCAATCCATTGGAGATCACTTGGCACACGATTGAGCTCTTGGTTTGAATCTCTAACACACTCTTGCATCTCAATTTGTATATTTCGAAGTGTGTTATTGGTGGTCTTGAAACTTGTAATCAAGGGAGCTCTCAACTTGTGAGATCGCCCCTCCAACTTGGTGATTTACCCCTGTGTGATTAGTGGAAGAGGATTGGCCTTCGTGGCGATCCGACGAGGGAAGGGTTGGTGAAGACCCGGTCCTTTTGTGGGCTCCTCAACGTGGATGTAGGTTGCCTTCGTGGTAGCCGAACGACGAGATAAATCTTGTGTCTTGTTCGTTTGTGTTCATCATTCTAGTTGATCAACATTATCTAGGGTTTGATTCATTTTGTTGAATTCAAGTTAAATAGTTGAACAAGAATCATACTTGCAGTAGAACTTGACATACAACTATTGAACTGTTATTAAAGTTTATATTTCCGCTGCAAACGTCAACGAAACAATCAAATTGACCTAACTTGATCAACCTAGCCCGTGAAATCCGGACTAGTCCGCACTTTACCGGACTAGTCCGATATATCTGGTTTTGACCTTGTTGTTGAAGTGCTACAGGAACCGAGAAATTTTAAAAAGGCCTATTCACCCCCCCTCTAGGCCTACTTTCAATTGGTATCAGAGCAGGTTCTTTAAGAAAGAGTGCAACCACTCGAAGAGATCATGTCGGACATGAAGGAAGTCCAGAAAATCAACAACCAGGAAGAAATGAACAATGACAAGCACCAAAAGCTTGAAAAGTATCTCGAAGCCATTCAAGACTTCGATGATGATGATGAGGAGACATTGGAGCTGAAAGCACTCCTTAGAAAGAAAGCGCTTTCCAAAGGGAAATCTAAAGTCGAAGAAAAGAAGAAACGGAGTAGTCACACCGACTACTCCCGATATCCTTTTAATTATGACCGTTTAAATTCTAACAGCAGTCATTATCTATCTATTCCTCTCGGAAAAGCCCCACACTTCGATGGGAGTGATTACTCCATGTGGAGGCAAAATATGAAGATGCACTTTATTTCCCTTAACCCAAGTTTATGGCATATTGTGTGCACAGGATTAAACATCCCTGATGACGATGAAGAGCTCACGCCCAGTCAAGAGCAAGCCATCCACAGGAATGCCCAAGCCGCATCCTTTATCACCTCATCTCTAAGTCGAGATGAATTCACAAAGGTGGACGGATTGGAAATTGCCAAATAAATTTGGGACACACTACAAACAGCACATGAAGGTGACCGGCATGTGCGGGAGGCAAAGATTGAAATGATTGAAGGCGAACTAGGAAGGTTCGCGATTGAGGAAGATGAGTCTCCCCAGGACATGTACAACGGACTGAAGACTCTTGTGAACAAGGTTCGATCATATGGGAGCAAAAAGTGGAATGACCACGAGGTTGTAAAGCTCATCCTTATAGCCTTTATGCCTCGCAACGTCACACTTTGCTCTATGATCCGAGAAAGTCCCGGGTACAAGAAAATGACTCTGGATGAACTGCTTGGCAAAATCATCAACTTTGAGATGATGGAGAAGCAAGCCAAGCACGTAAAAGAAATAGCCGACCTCACATCAGCCAAGAAGAAGGGAGTTGCCCTAAAGTCCTCACTCAAGCCTTTATCCAAAGAAGCAAGAGAAGCACAGCTTGAGGAGGACAGCGATGATGAAAGCAGCGAGCTGGACGAAGAAGATATGATTTTGTTCATGAAGAAGTTCAAAAGAATTATGAAGAAAAGACAAGGAACAAAATCGAGTGAAGGAAAATACAAGGAGAAGACAAAGCCGAAGATAAGGCGAGCATGCTATAATTGTGGTGAGTACAATCACTTTATAGTCGATTGCGCGTATGAGGACAACAAGAAGAAGAGTAAAGAGTCCAAGCCTCAACCGAAGAAATTCTTCAAGAAGAAGAAACAAGCTGAACAAGCACACATCGGAAAGGAGTGGGACTCAAACGATGAGTCCTCATCGTCCGATGAAGAAGAAATGGCTAGCATAGCCATTGAAAGCATGTCCAAGAAACCCACACTCTTCCCCACGCTCGGTGCAAAGAAGGCAAATGGAACTTGCCTCATGGCTAAGGAAGGTAAACGCAAGGTAAACATCAAAACTCCTTCCTTGCATTCTTACTCAAGTGATGATGATCTAGATAGTGATGATGAAGATATGCTAATTGGTTTAGATAGAAAAACAGATGCTAAAATGAAATTCTTGCTTAACCAACTTGTTGAGAAGGAAGAGCTAATTGATCGTCAAGAAGACATGATTATCTCCCAAAAGGAGAAGCATGTCGAACTTGACAATCTTCTAGTTCTTGAAAAGGAGAGAAACCACTCACTAGAGCTTGAGCTAGCTTCAAGCAAGAAAACTTGCTTGGAGTTAACCAACTCAAACGTTGCAATCAAGGATCAACTTGATGACCTAATCAAGGTCAACAAGATCCTTGAAGTGCAGGTTGAGTCACTCAAGCTTAGTGAACTTTCCTCCTCTTCAAGCCTACCTTCTCAACCCACTTCAACTAATATCGCTCATATTTGCAAATGTGATAAAATTAACACCAGGTTGAAGGAAAATTCTACCTCCACAAAGGACAAAAATCCTACCCAATGTGTAATATTCGACAAGGAGAGGATCAACTACGCACGTCGTGCATATTTGGTCCAAAGACCTCCAAATGTCAAGTATGGCATTGGTTACTCTTATGATGGAAAGAAAAGAGCTGGAAATCATAAGAATAACAAGGGAAGGATTACCTTTGTGAAGGGAGGACCCTCACAACCTGGTAACTCGAAAACTAAAAACCTGAACTCTCATGAAAACCGGACTAGTCCGGTTGTGGTCCGGACAAGTCCGGTCATCCGGACAAGTCCGGTCACACAGACTAGTCCGACCCATAATCAACAACAACTCTTGTTTAAAACCTTTGATGCTTCTTATGTATTAATGAAAAATAATGTTGGTAAAGTGTATGCTTATTATGCTGGGCCACGCCATGGGAACACAAAATCCCATGTGTGGGTGCCTAAATGTATTGTTACTAACCTCCAAGGACCCAAGCAAGCTTGGGTACCTAAAACCAAGGCGTAATTTGTTTTTGCAGGCTTACTCCTCCGGTGGATCCAAATGGGTGCTAGACAGTGGATGCACCAACCACATGACCGGAGAAAGGAGGATGTTTGTGGAGTATAAAGTGAACAAGGACCCAGATGAAGGCATCTACTTTGGGGATAACAGCCAAGGAAGGGTCCTCGGTACCGGTAAAATAGCAATATCCTCTGAACATACTCTTTCGCATGTTTTACACGTTGAATCTTTAGATTATAACCTGTTGTCCATATCTCAATTATGTGACAAAGGTTATAATTGCCTGTTCACTAACAAGGGTGTGACCGTCTCAAGGAGAAGTGATGGTTCTGTTGCATTCAAGGGTATGTTGAAGGGAAAGCTTTACCTTGTCGACTTCAACAAGGATAAATCCAAACTCGACACATGCTTGATTGCAAAGACCAACATGGGTTGGCTGTGAACCTTCAAAAACTCCTCAAGGGCGATCACATTCGAGGTTTAAAAGATGTTGTGTTTGAGAAAGACAGGCCTTGTAGCGCGTGCCAAGCAGGGAAGCAAGTTGGAGCACAACATCCCGTGAAGAACATCATGACCACGACAAGACCGCTCGAACTACTTCATATGGACTTGTTTGGTCCAATTGCTTACATAAGCATCGGCGGTAATAAATACGGTTTAGTTGTTATTGATGATTTTTCCCGTTTCACTTGGGTGTTCTTTTTGCATGACAAGTCAAAAACACAAGGAACACTCAAGAAATTATTCAAGCGAGCGCAAAACGAGTTCTCACTATCAATCAAGAGTATTCGGAGCGACAACGGCACGGAGTTCAAGAACATACAAGTGGAGGAGTACCTTGATGAGGAAGGAATCAAGCACGAATTCTCAGCACCATACTCTCCACAACAAAACGGAGTTGCCGAAAGGAAGAACCGAACGCTCATAGAGATGGCAAGAACAATGCTCGATGAATACAAGACTTCGGATCGATTTTGGGCGGAAGCAATCAACACCGCTTGTCATGCCACAAATCGACTCTACCTTCATCGACTACTAAAGAAGACCCCCTATGAGCTACTCACCGGTAACAAACCGAACATTTCATATTTTCGAGTTTTCGGTTCTCCTTGCTATATTTTGAACAAGAAGCCCAGGACTTCAAAGTTTGCTTCGAAGTCCGATGAAGGTTTCTTGCTTGGTTATGATTCGAACACTTACGCCTATCGTGTTTTCAACAAGGCCTCCGGACTTGTTGAAGTGGCACGTGATGTAGTGTTCGATGAAACTAATGGCTCCCAAAAGGAGCAAGTTGATCAATGTGAATTAGGTAAAGAGGAAACCCCCTATCAATCATTGAAGAGGATGGCTCTAGGCGAAGTACGACCACAAGAGTCATCGTCACAAATACAAGAGGAAAGTGAACCACAAGAGGAGATCAACAATCAAGGGGGAGCCTCGATACAAGATCAATCACAGGAATATGAACATGATCAACAAATCAACGAGGACAACAACTCAGGGGGAGAAGAAGATGATCACCAACATACGACCCCCCAAGTGCCACACCCAAGAGTACACCAATGCATTCAAAGGGATCATCCAATCGACAACATCATCGGCGACATCCAAAAGGGAGTAACCACTAGATCTCGTATAGCAAATTTCTATGAACATTACTCGTTTGTCTCCTTTTTGGAACCCCGCAGGACTGAGGATGCATTGAAGGATCCGAACTGGGTGGTGGCAATGCAAGAAGAGTTGAACAATTTCAAGAGAAACGATGTTTGGAAACTTGTGGAAAGACCCAATGCAAATATTGTGGGCACCAAGTGGGTCTTCCGCAACAAACAAGACGAACACGGGGTGGTGACAAGAAACAAGGCACGACTTGTGGCCAAAGGTTACTCACAAGTCGAAGGTTTGGATTTCGATGAGACTTTTGCTCCAGTAGCTAGGCTTGAATCAATTAGAATATTACTTGCATATGCTACTCACCATGATTTCAAGCTGTATCAAATGGACGTGAAAAGCGCCTTCCTCAACGGACCGATCAAGGAGGAGGTGTACGTGGAGCAACCACCCGGATTTGAAGACGAAGAGTTCCCCGACCACGTGTATAAACTGCGTAAGGCTCTCTATGGCCTCAAACAAGCTCCTAGAGCTTGGTATGAGTGTCTTAGAGATTTTTTTAATTGATAATGGTTTTCAAATTGGCAAAGTAGACTATACATTATTCACAAAAAATCTGGATAATGATCTTTTTATTTGCCAGATCTATGTTGATGATATAATTTTTGGATCAACTAACCAACCTTTCTGTGAAGAGTTTAGTAAAATTATGACAGAAAGATTTGAAATGTCAATGATGGGAGAATTGAAGTACTTTTTGGGATTCCAAGTGCAGCAACAAAAGGAGGGAACATTCATAAGCCAAACCAAGTACACGCAGGACATACTCAAGAAGTTTGGCATGGACAAGGCAAAGCCCATAAAGACTCCCATGGCTACGAATGGCCACTTGGATCTCAATGAAGATGGACCGAGCGTCGACCAAAAGGTATATCGCTCCATGATTGGATCTTTACTTTACTTATGTGCATCTAGGCCAGATATTATGTTGAGTGTATGTTTGTGTGCAAGATTTCAAGCCAACCCTAAGGAATGTCATTTGACAGCCGTAAAGAGAATCCTAAGATATTTAGTTCATACACCCAAACTTGGTCTTTGGTACCCAAAAGGCTCAAAATTCAATCTCATTGGGTATTCTGATGTAGATTATGCCGGGTGCAAAGTTGATAGAAAAAGCACTTCCGGCACTTGCCAATTCCTAGGAAGATCTTTAGTTTCTTGGTCATCCAAGAAACAGAATTCCATTGCATTATCCACAGCCGAAGCGGAGTATGTTGCAGCCGGGAGTTGTTGTGCACAACTCCTTTGGATGCGACAAACTCTAAGGGATTACGGTTACAATATGAACCGTATTCCTCTCCTTTGTGATAATGAGAGTGCCATTAAAATAGCCCACAATCCAGTTGAGCACTCTAGGACTAAACACATTGACATAAGACACCATTTCTTGAGAGACCATTCCATGAAAGGAGACATATCCATCTCTCAAGTCAACACCCAAAAACAATTGGCTGACATATTCACCAAGCCACTTGATGAAAAACATTTTTGCGAACTCTGAAATGAGCTAAACATTCTTGATTCTCGGAGTGTGGCTTGAAAAGTTGCATACATGTATGATTGCTTCAAAATATTGATTGAATTGTGAAAATCATCCCTCTTCATTTTTCTCTCGAAAAACTATGTCAATTATTAGATCTTGATGAATTTTTGATCATAGTATGATTGTTGTTTGCTTACTGGTCAAATTCATCAAGATTATTTGAATTGTTTTGCCTCTCTACTCTCAATTATTGGACCTTCAAATATATATATGAATGGGCTATGCAATTCTTTCCTGGTGACCACGGACAAGTCCGTGGTTATCCGGACTAGTCCGCCCTTGCAGACTAGTCCGCAGAGTGACGGTTAGGCCGGACTAGTCCGACAGACCACGAACTAGTCCGATATAGGTCTCTGGATGACTTTGGACTAGTCCGGTCGAGTCTAGACTTGTCCGATTTTTCGTGTCCATAACCCTAGCCGCCACCAAACCCTAATCCCTTCACCCCACACTCGCCCCCAAGCTTTCTCTCTCTTGCGCTCGAGCTCCCAAGGCGAATCCTTGATTCCTCCGTCGAAAAGCCTCAATCTTGGGCGGAGATCAAGCTTGAAGACTCGGGGATTGAAGTTAGCGGACAAGTCCGGCCTCCAACCCCCAAAATCTCAAGCTTCCTTTGATTTCTTGGTAAATTTTCTTCAAAACCCTAAGAAATCACAAATTTCTCTATTGCTTATCGTTTGGCCTAGCATTCTTCACTAGTTACATGTCTAGTTGATGTACTATGTGTATGCTAGACTAGTTTTACCTTAGGGATCAATTTTTGTCCAGTCTGTTAGGTTTTTGCAGATGAACACCGGACTAGTCCGGTCCAGGTACGGACAAGTCCGGTCCCCCGGACTAGTCCGTGCCTGTCCACCGGACAAGTCCATTGTTTCTGAACCAAAACCTAATTCTTTAATTCCCTAATGCCTTCCATTGCCATCTTACCTTACCAATACCTTGTATAACTTGTACTTTCTCTTGATCACTCATTCTCAGATCATGTCGAGCTCCGACAACGAAATCTCCGATTTCAAGGCCGAGTTGGACCACGAGGTGGCACCTCGGTCCTCGGCGGGTCTTGGCAAGAAACGCCAAGAAAGACCTTCCGAGCTTGCTCCTTCCCCTCCCCAGGTTCGGGGGAAAGTCCTTGCCAAGAAGCCTGCCTCGAAGGCTGCTCCGTCTACAAGCGGCCTTCGACAAGCTAAAGGGAAGGGCAAGGGGGTTGCCACAGGGCCTGTTGGGCCCCTGAAGCTGCATACTCCCAGAGAGGGGGTCCGGGACCGCAATGAGGAAAGATTCACTGGCAAGGGCAGCGATGTGGCTGCGAAGTTAAGAAGTGTTGAATGCTATGCGAGGCCCAAGCAAGCAGCTGATGGCAGATTTTGGTCAAATTTCCATGCTGATTTCTACAAGCTGGTCTACTTGCCGATGAAGACCCCGGTGGTGCGCAGTCAATGGATTGACTGGGCCTACCTTGAGAAGAAGAAATGTGCAGCCTTTGATGAATTGATAGCAGCTGCAGAGAGACATGGTCTGAAGGATCTCTTTGCCTTCAGACACAACTGGAATGATGAAGTGATAGCACAATTTTATGCAACGTGCCACTTCTCAAGCGAAGACGAAGAAAGTTTGACTTGGATGACTCATGGATCCAAGTATTCTATTACTCAGGAAGAGTTTGCCAGCCTGCTGCACCTTGACTCTGGAGAACATGACCACCTCATTATCCACAACATTGGGGTCATTGAGAGGGACGGAATGAAGTTCATGTATGAGCCCAACTCTAAGTATGTTCCTCCCTCAACAAAGAATATGAAGCCTTTCTTTGTGGTCCTCAACAGAGTCCTCAGGAAGACCATTGCCCCTAAGGATGGGGATGCAGGGAGTGTGCAAGGCTACCTCCGGACCCTGATGAAGGTCATAAGCAAGAGGAGACAGTTTGATGTTGCAGACTATATTTGGAATGATATGGTCAATATCTCAAGTACCCCCAACCGATCCTTTGGCTATGCCCCTTACTTGATGTTTATGATTGAGAAGGTCACAGGGATCGAGTTTGTGAAGGATGTGGAGCACACTCCACTGAGGCCTCAGAAGCCTCAGCCAGTGAGTGTCCAGGCTGCTCCATCGCCGGCCTCAAGCCCCGAGGAATCGGCAAGGCAAGAAGAAGCTGCTAGGGCTCCTCCTCCCTCCAGGTAAGCCCCTAAGAAAGGATCCGCCAGTGGGATCCTCAAGTACTTGGCTGCAATTTTCTCCTCATGCATGAAAACTGAAGTGAAGCTTCACAAGCTAAATCAGAAGAGGAAGGAGAACATGAGGTACATAAAAGCCAATGTGAAGCAGCTGAGTGAGAAGCTGTAGATCAACCCAATTGGATCTCCAGTACTTTCTGAAGATTCTGATCCGAACATCACCGAGCTCAGCCCCTTGACTCCCTCCGAGCTTGCCTATTTTGGCATTGGGGGCTCGAGCAGCTCCGCTCCTCCTCCTCCCTCTCAACCTCGTCAAGCGGAAAGCGATGAAGACGATGAAGACGACGAGATGACTGACAGCGAAGAGTGAAGCCCTAGGACCTTCCTCTCTCTCTTTTTGGTGTCTTGATGCCAAAGGGGGAGAGATTGAGGGGGAGTCTCTAGTCTTAGCTTTAGCTGAATAGGATGCGAGGAGAGAGCTCTCTATGTATTTTTTAATTGTGATTGTATTTGTTTAACACTATTTTCATATCATGTTTGGTCCTGTGTTAAATTGCTCAATTAATTTGCAAGTGTGTGATGAAATCTGAATTTTTGCTCCTGAAATGCCATATTCACTTGATATTAGTTGATCAATGCAAATTCTGTCATTCTTAATGCACTCATGCTCTTAGTATGCATCCCACCATAAAGAATGCACACACGAATAATTATCTTGTTGCTTGATGTATTTTTGATTCATATGTGCATACTTTATGAAAATCTCATTTTATACCTCATTTTGTGAAATCTCAATTAGTTGTCATCAATCACCAAAAAGGTGGAGATTGAAAGTGCATCTAGGACTCCCTTGTGGGTTTTGGATGATTTATGACAAGCAATTGGGATCCTAATCCTTTTGTTGAGATGAATGCAGGAAAATGATGAAAAATGAGCAAAGTGCCAAAAAGAGGGAAATTGAGAAGGAAAATGAATTTGAGCTCAAGGAGAAGAAATTAGTAGTTTAGTATGTATGGAGTGTGTTAAGGAAACACACCCAAGAGCTCAATCTCATTCAATCACACACACACAATGCACAAAGCTATACAGGACCGGACTAGTCCGATATCAGCCGGACTAGTCAGATATCTTTCTGTTCCACTTCGGACTAGTCCTCCCCAGTGTGGACTAGTCCTCAACACAATGCACAAGTCACACAAAATCGTACAAGTCCGTTGTGACCCGGACTAGTCCTATATTCATTCTGATCCACTTCAGACAAGTCCGGTGTCCACACGGACTAGTCCGATATACACACTGATCTAAATCGGACAAGTCCTCCAAGTGCGGACTTGTCATCCCAAACACTTAGGGTTTCATTTGTCCGGACAAGTCCGATGGCAATCGGACTAGTCCGAAGCTTTCCAGTAGCGAAATCGGACAAGTCCGTTTTCAACCGGACTAGTCCGATATTCCTGGACACTTAGGGTTTGCTTCGCACAGCACACCGGACTAGTCCGGTCACCACCACGGACTAGTCCGATCTTTCTGAACCCTAACGGTCACTTTTAGAAACCCCATATAAATAGAGGTGCACGGCCCACTTTCACCCACTCTGGAACCCTAGCGCCGTCACACCTCCCAAGAGACTCAAAAACCATCTCTCTCCATGAAATTAAGTGCAAAATCAATCAATCCATTGGAGATCACTTCTAGATCATTGGAGAGGCAATTGGCACATGATTGAGCTCTTGGTTTGAATCTCTAACACACTCTTGCATCTCAATTTGTATATTTCGAAGTGTGTTATTGGTGGTCTTGAAACTTGTAATCAAGGGAGCTCTCAACTTGTGAGATCGCCCCTCCAACTTGGTGATTTACCCCTGTGTGATTAGTGGATGAGGATTGGCCTTCGTGGCGATCCGACGAGGGAAGGGTTGGTGAAGACCCGGTCCTTTTGTGGGCTCCTCAACGTGGATGTAGGTTGCCTTCGTGGTAGCCGAACCACGGGATAAATCTTGTGTCTTGTTCGTTTGTGTTCATCATTCTAGTTGATCAACATTATCTAGGGTTTGATTCATTTTGTTGAATTCAAGTTAAATAGTTGAACAAGAATCATACTTGCAATAGAACTTGACATACAACTATTGAACTGTTATTAAAGTTTATATTTCCGCTGCAAACGTCAACGAAACAATCAAATTGACCTAACTTGATCAACCTAGCCCGTGAAATCCGGACTAGTCCGCACTTTACCGGACTAGTCCGATATATCTGGTTTTGACCTTGTTGTTGAAGTGCTACAGGAACCGAGAAATTTCAAAAAGGCCTATTCACCCCCCCTCTAGGCCTACATTCAATATGAGCATTTATTGATTGTAATGTTTGTTGCACAAAGTAGAAGGTTTTGCTCTAAAGGTTGCTGTCGAGGACCTCCAAAACCAGAACTTTAATGCTTTTGACCATAATTAATCTCAGGAGCAAGAATAGTGTCCTTGATCATTTTGATCTTGTTTTTAATTGTTTTGTTTGCAAAACTGCATTCTTGTGACAGTTTGATGGGAAACCTACTTATAGCTTTTACTAGACTTGTTTGATCATCCTTGTCGCTTGGAATACATTATAGAGAGTCGGGAAGGGTATTTTACCTTTTTTTCTTCGCTCTAATTAATTGGGATGTGAAAAAAACCAAATGTCTTGACTAAGAATTGATGAATTTATGGATTACATGAATTGATGAACATGATTAATTAGTAATATGGGACTTGGGAGATCTAAGCAAGCATGGTTTGTGGAATGGGTTGGATGATATGATGATTTGCTTTCCTTGGATCTAAGGATCGGTTCATGCGAGAATAAGCCAGGATAACAGTGCCACCACAAGGCCAAGTATGGGTGCAACTTAGCCAAATAATTAGGTGTATTGCCAGAATTGATCGGATCATTTAAGGAGCGGAGAATGGGAGTTGGTTGGGTTTGCAATAGTGGTGGGACTGCCCTGGGATCCGAACAGCACAAGAGGGGGCCCTTGGTTGGATGTGCTCAGTTGGAGGCATCACCACTGGTGAAATCTTAGTGGGTCTGAATATGCTGGTAGTCCCTTTGTAAAGGCTAGTTTGTGATCTCTTGGCCATACACCCAATGAAGTGTAATTGGCATAAGGGAGGTTTCTTTAGTCGCCGACGAGTGATGAAATCACAAACTTATAGGTAAAGTGGTACAACCTCTGCAGAGTGTTAAAAA
Organism: Tuctoria greenei; assembly: GCA_036927565.1. Lineage (NCBI taxonomy): Eukaryota > Viridiplantae > Streptophyta > Magnoliopsida > Poales > Poaceae > Tuctoria > Tuctoria greenei. The sequence continues at coordinate 78,855,613 of JAYESD010000001.1, read as the reverse complement.
TTATCATGATAGCCGTGCTCCCGGTTAAGAGCACCTGGATGACCTACATGATTAGAGGGAACTTGGGATTTGGGATGGTAACAGTTTTGGTTATGGTTTGGTCATGGTTATGGATTGAGTTGTGATAATTGAATATGGTTAATGTTGATGGTAATAATTTGGCTTTGGATAGATAATTATTGATGGATGTGATATAATGGTAATTGATGGTATTGGACTCATAATTGGTAATTACTGGGATATGATGGGATTACTTCACATAGACATTGTAGGATGCTTTTTGCGTGTTTTAAATGTACTTTTTAGAAAATAGCCATTATTTATTATCATTCATTTTTTAAGCTACATGTCATTATTTTCCCACACATGCTGAGTACATGTGCTCACCCTTACAATTCTCCCACCAAAAGATACAGTTGATGTTTGGGAGTACCATGAGGATAATGCGGAGTACTAGGCCGTGTGCTGTCGTCGACTTGCCTATAGTGTTGATTGGAGCCGCGCTATATTCCTATGCTTAGTTTGCTCAGTTTAGATTATTCCCGCTGCATTAGTTTTAGAACTATTAATATTGATTATTAGATTTTGTAATTTGAGGATTATTTGAATATTGTAATAAAAGGTACTTATTAATTAATTTGTGTTGTGGTAATTTTCTTTATATCTATTGTGAAGCACTTGTGTATGTGTTATGAATATCATGGGCCCACATATGCATCGCACTTGGTTCATTTTTGAAACGGAGTGTCACAAATTGGTATCAGAGCAAGGTTGACCGTAGGATACAGGCTAGGTAGAATGGACATTTTAGAGCAGAGAGGAACACTCAGGAAACGTTGTGGTTTGTTTGGTGTGTTGATTGCTATGTAATGTTTGCTTGTGTGTTTAGTAGAGGATTGTGGGATGCTTCAGCGTTTGCCACATCCATATAGGATAGTATAAGTAGTTGCTTAGTATTATATCCCTTGATGCATATAGTTGGGAATTCGTTCTATCTCTCTTTTCTATCTCGTTCAACCTCTACTTCAATTGAAGTTGAACACAACTAGAAGATTGACCATTTCAGATGAAGCTATATGAAAGATGAGAACAAAGATTGTTTGTCCAAGAGTAAGTTCCAGAATTGGGAGGGGGGGGGGGGGTAGAATTCCTTGCCATCCTTATTGCTTTGGATTCACAAGGATCAGACACAACACTTGGAATGGATTGGCTACAGAAGCATAATGGAGTGGTCCAGTATGCCACAAGGACAGTGTAATCAACAGGCGATAAGGGAGTTAGCATTGGAGTTGATGCGTCACAATAGATGTTAGAGCTAACCAGTCAACAAGGACTACTCCAATGTAGTAAAGTGCATAACTGAGTGGCTAACATGGGGAAAGCTTTACAAATGGATTCTATCTTATAGGGACAATGTTGAGGAATTGAAGAAGAGATTTATAACTGCACCGGTGTTTGTATTACTAGACGTGAGCAAGAAGCTTAGATTTATACTATGCATCAAGACAGTGACTTGGATGTGTGTTCATGCAAGCAGATCAAGTGGTAGCCCATACATCGAGGCAATTTAAGAAACATGAGCAGAATTATGCTACGCATGATCTTGAACTTGCAGCTGTAGTGCATGCCTTGAAGATTTGGAGACACTACATTCTTGGTCGCATGTGTGAGATTTGCACGGATCACAAGCCACAAGTACATTTTCACACAAAAGGACTTGGATTTGAGGAAAAAAGATGGTTGGAGCTCATCATGGATTATGATGTGGGAATCAATTATCACCCGGGGAAGGCTAATGTAGTGGCCGATGTTTTGAGTCGGAAAGGAGTCAACCACCAACTCACGGTTCGAGAATTGCCGTCCGAGCTATGCAAGGAGTTTGAACAGTTGAATCTTGGATTTGTGAATGAGATGGGGATAATGGATTTAAATCCGACCTTGGAGCAAGAATTTCGAGAAGGTCAGACCAAGGATTAGGAAACTCAAGAAATCAAAGAAAGGACACAGGAGGGGAGATAATTCAGATTTGATGAGAACGAACATGGTACCCTATGGCCTGGGAAGAGGATTGTTGTGCCTAATGTAAAGCAAATCCGTGAAACGATTATTAAAAGAGGCACATTACTCACCTTACTCCATTCATCTCGGCTGTACAAAGATGTATAAGGATTTAAAAACTTGTTATTGGTGGGCTAGCATGAAAAAGGACATAGCTGAATATGTCGCTTTGTGTGATCTATGCCAACAGGTCAAAGCTGAACATGAAAGGTTAGCTTTATTATTGCAGTCACTGAATATTCCAGAGTGGAAATGGGAAGAAATTGGTATGGGCTTCATAGTTGGATTACTGCAAACCCAGTCTAGCTATGACTCAATATGGGTTATTGTGGATTGGTTGACCAGATTAGCTCATTTTATTCCCATCAGGACAACCTATACAACCGCGAAGCTAGCCGAATTGTATATGGACATATTGTATGCCGACATGGAGTTCCGAAGAAACTAGTGTCTAACCGAGGTTCTCAATTCACTTCTAGCTTCTATCAGAAAATGCATGAAGCTATGGGTACAAGGTTAAATTTCAGCTCATTATATCACCAGCAAACCTATGGACAAACCGAGAGGACAAATCAAATATTGGAAGATAGGTATAGAGTTTGTGCCTTGAAGAATGGACGCAGCTGGGACAAGAGCTTGCCATACGCTGAGTTCACCTACAACAATAGTTACCAAGCCAGCTTGAAGATGTCACCCTATGAAGAAAGTGTAGGACACCCTTGTTTTGGAATGAGACAGGAGCAACTCAAGTACTTGGCCCTGATGTGTTGCAAGAAGCTGAAAAGCAAGTTCAGATAAACTACGCAAATTTGAGGGCTACTCAGTCAAGGCAAAAGGGTTGTGCGGATAATAGTCGGGGAAACTTAATCTTTGAAGTGGGAGACTTCGTATACCTCAAAGAGTCACCTATGTGAGCTCATAAGCATTTAATGTCAGAGGCAAGTTGGCACCTCACAATATTGGACTATTAAAGATTTTGGCCAAATGTGGAGAAGTGGCATATAAGATGGAGATGCCAGTACATCTTGCTTATTTTCATGATGTGTTTCATGTTTCTCAGCTCAAGAAGTGCTTAAGGGTACCAGAAGAACAGGTGCCAATGGAAGAATTGGAATTAGAGGCGGGTTTCACTTATGCGAAGCAACCTATCAAAATTTTGTAAACCAAGGAGAGGGTCAAAATAAACAAGGTGATTCGATGGTTTAAAGTTCAATGGAAGCATCATACAAAATCAGAAGCAACTTGGGAGCTGGAAGATGATCTGAAGAAAGAATTTCCCTATCTCTTTCCTTCTACGTCGAATCTCGAGGGCAAGATTTATTTTAAGGGGGGTATGTTTGTAACACCCTCGTTTTCATCCATAATGCATTTCATACATTCTTATACATGCTTAGCATTAAGCAACACAAAAGGAATAAGTTTAAAGAAAATTATAATCATGCAAGCAAATAAAAACTTGTTGTAGTGCAGACTTGTCTGGATTTAGACCCTAGACTAGTCCGTCTAACTCTCTATTGTCCTCCCTTGGTAGGGCGGCCTTGTCCGGTTTGGACCCCAGACTAGTCCGATTTTTGCTCTCTGTTGTCTTTCCGAACTTTTCTGTTAATGCTACATACTATTCCGAGAATGTTTCTGATGTTTTTACTAAGTCATACCCCGAACTTGTCCAGCCTAGCATCGGACTTGCCTGTTCAACTCTCTAGAACTTTGATTTTCCTGTGATCGGACTTGTTCGGCTTGATACCAGACTTATCCGTTCAACTTTCTGACTTCCAACGGACTAGTTCGGCCCCCTAGCAAACTTGTCTAGTGTGTCTGACTCGGATTTAATTTTTCCTCCACGATATGTTATTGGTTATTTGCCTTAATTAGGCCCAAGAACGTCATGTTTAACCCCTGTGGAGCCCATGTGGGACCCAACCCAACCCCCACCATCTTGAACTCAAAATCCATCAAACCCTACCACCTCCACCTCTATATAAACAACCCACCACCCCAACTTTTCATCTCTTTGTCAAGTTCTGAGAAAACCACAAACCCTAGTTTGTTTGCCGCCATCAAGAGAAGATTCGGCACCAAGGAGAAGGAGGAGAAGAAGGAGGATCAAGCAAGCGCGATCTTCGTCAACATCTCAACATCGACATTCTTCATTGCCAATTCTCCATCAACTCTTCACCATCAAACCCTAATCGTCAAGATTCAAGTTTCACATCCAATTCACGACCCTTGAACCTCTAAACTCAAGGTACAATCTCTATATCCAAGTTTCCACGTGAATTGAACCCTAAATCTCGCTGTCCAAAAAACCCTAATTCTGCATATTCTATATAGGGTGGACTAGTCCGGCCCTGTTAGCGAACCTGTCCGATTTTCTGATTTTTTTGAGGCTGAATTAATCCCAAATTGACTCAAATCAATTCAAAACTTGTTCAATATTGATGAAACCTATTGTAACTAGTTAGTAAAATTAGTAGCAACTCATGAACAAGTTTTACCTCATAATTGCATTAATCATGCATGTCATGGCATATTGAGTAATAGATGAGCGTTTATTGATTGTAATATTTGTTTTGTATGTTTGTTGCACGGAATATAAGGTTTTGCTCTGGAGGGTGCTGTCGAGTACCTCCAGCACCAGAACATTGAAGCTTTTGACCCTAATTAATGTCGGGAGCAAGGCAAGTGTCCTTGATCATTTTAATCCTGTTGTTAAAATATTTTGTTTGCAAAATTGCATGTCTGTGTCAATTTGATGGGAAACATATTTATAGGTGTTTACTAGACTTGTTTGACCATCCCCGTCGCTTGGAATACATTGTAGAGAGTCGGGAAGGATATTTTACATTTTTGCTTCGCTCTAATTAATTGGGATGGGAAAACAACCAAATGGATTAATGAATAATTAATGATTTATGGATGATATGAGATGATGAACATGATTAATTAGTAATATGGGACTTGAGAGATCTAAGAAAGCATGGTTTGTGGAATGGGTTGGATGATATGGTGGTTTGCTTGCCTTGGATCTAAGGACCGGTTCATGCGAGAATAAGCCAGGACAATAGTGCCACTACAAGGCCAAGTTACGGTGTGGGTTAGCCAATTAATTAGGTGTATTGCTAGCATTGTTCAGATCACTTGGAGGAGCGGGTAATGGGAGTAAGTTGGGTTTGCAATAGTGGCGGGACTGCCCTGGGATCCGATCGTTAGAAGAGGGGCCCTTGGTTGGATGTGCTAAGTTGGAGGCATCACCGCCGGTGGAACCTTAGTGGCTCTGAATATGCTGGTAGTACCTTTTGTAATGGCTATTTTGTGATCTCTTAGCCATACACCTAAGGAAGTGTAATTGGCATAAGGGACATTTCTTTAGTCCCTGACAGGTGAAGAAATCACAAACTTATGGATAAAGTGGTACAACCTCTGCAGAGTGTTAAAAACTATCATGATAGCCGTGCTCCTGGTTAAGAGCATATGGATGACCTACATGATTAGAGGGAACTTGGGATTTGGGATGGTAATGGTTTTGGTTATGGTTTGGTCATGGTTATCGATTGAGCTATGATAATTGAATATGATTAATGTTGATGGTAAGAATTTGGCTTTGGATGGATATATATTGATGGATGTGATATAATAGTAATTGATGGTAGTGGACTCATAATTAGTATCTATTGGGATATGATGAGATTACTTCACATAGACAATGTAGGATGCTTTTTACATGCTTTAAATGTACTTTTGAGCAAATATCCATTATTTATTATCAATCCTTGTTTAAGCTAGATGTCATTATTTTCCCACACTTGCTGAGTACGACATGTGCTCACCCTTGCAATTCCCTCACCAACAGCTTTAGGTGATGTTTGGGAGTACCTTGAGGATAATGCGGAGTACTAGGCTGTGTGCTCCCGTCAACTTGTCTGTGGTGTTTTTTGGAGCCGCGTTATATATCCCTATGCTTAGTTTGCTCAGTTTAGATTATTTCTATTGCATGAGTTTTTAGAACTATTAATATTGATCATTGGAGGTTGTAATTTGAGGATTATATTAATATTGTAATAAAAATGTACTTATTAATTAATTTCTGTTGTGGTAATTTTCTGTATATCGTTTGTGAAGCACTCTTGTATGTGTGTTGAACATCTTGGGAACACATATGCATCGCACTTGGTTCATTTTCAAAACTGGGTGTCACAAATTGGTATCAGAATGAGGTTGACCATAGGATGCAGCCTAGGTAGAACGGACACTTTAGAGCACAAAGAAACACTCAGGAAGTGTTGTGGTTTGTTCGGTGTGCTGATTGCTATGTAATATTTTCTTGTGTGTTTAGTATAGGATTGTGGGATGCTTTAGCGTTTGCCACATCCATATAGGCTAGTATAGGTAATTGCTTAGTTTCCTATCCCTTGATGCATATAGTTGGGAATTCATTCTATCTCTCTTTTCTATCTCGTTGAACCTCTACTTCAATGGAAGCTGGACACAACTAGAAGATTGACCATTTCAAATGAATCTATATGGAAGATGAGAACAAAGATAGTATGTCTAAGAGTAAGTTCTAGAATAAGGGGGGGGGGGGGTAGAATTCCTCGCCAAACTTATTGTTTAGGATTCACAAGGATCAGACATAAAACTTGGAATGGATTGGCTACGGAAGCATAATGGAGCGGTCCAGTATGCCACAAGGACAGTGCAATCTATAGGTGATAAGGAAGTCAACATTGGAGTTGATGCGTCACAATAGATGTCGGAGCTAACCAATCATCAAGGACTACTCCAACGTAGTAAAGTGCATGACTGAGTTGCTAACAAGGGGAAAGCTTTTCAAATGGATTCTATCTTATCGAGACGATATTGAGGAATTGAAGAAGAGATTTATAACTGCACTGGTGTTGGTATTACAAGACGTGAGCAAGAATCTTAGATTTATACTATGCATCAAGACATGGATTTGGATGTGTGCTCATCCAAGCAGGTCAAGTGGTACCCTATGCATCGAGGCAATTGAAGAAAATTGAGCAAAATTATCCTACGCATGATCTCGAACTTGCAGCTGTAGTGCATGCTTTGAAGATTTGGAGACACTAAATTCTTGGTCACATGTGTGAGATTTACACAGATCACAAGATTTTGAAGTACATTTTGACACAAACGGATTTGAATTTGAGGCAACGAAGATGGTTGGAGCTCATCAAGGATTATGATGTGGGAATCAATTATCACCTGGGGAAGGCTAATGTAGTGCCAAATGCTTTGAGTCGGAAAGGAATGAGCCACAAACTCATGGTTCGAGAATTGTCATCCGAGCTATCCAAGGAGTTTGAACGGTTAAATCTTGGATTTGTGAATGATATGGGGATAATGGAGTTAAATTCGACCTTGGAGCAAGAAATTCGGGAAGGTCAGACCAAGGATGAGTAAATTTAAGAAATCAAAGAAAGGATCCAAGGGGGGAGAGAATTCAGATTTGATGAGGACGAACATGGTACCCTATGGCTTAGGAAGAAGATTGTTGTGCCTTATGTAAAGCAAATCTGCGAAATGATATTAAAGGAGGCACAGGACTCACCTTACTCAATTCATCCCAGTTGTACAAAGATGTATTAGGATTTAAAGACATGTTATTGGTGTGCTAGCATGAAAAAGGACATAGGTGAATATGTCACTTTGTATGATGTGTGCCAACGGGTCAAAGTTGAACATCAAAGGCCAGCTTGATTATTGTAGCTACTAAAGATTCTGGAGTAGAAGTGGGAAGAAATTGGTACGAACTTCATAGTTGGATTACCGTGAACCTAGTCCGACTATGACTCAATATGGGTTATTGTGGATCGATTGACCAAATCAGCTCACTTCATTCCTGTCAGGACAACCTATACCACCGCGAAGCTAGCCGAATTGTATATGGAGCATATTTTATGTCGACATGGAGTTCGAAGAAAGTAGTGTATGACCGATGTTCTCAATTCACCTCTAGGTTCAGGCAGAAACTGCATGAAGGTATGGTACAAGGATAAATTTTAGCTCAGCATATCACCCGCAAACTGATGGACAAATCGAGAGGACAAATCAAATATTGGAAGATATGTTGAGAGCTTGAGCTTTGAAGCATGGACGCAGGTGGGACAAGAGCTTGGCATACGCTGCGTTTTCCGACAACAATAGTTACCAAGCCAGCTTGAAGATGTGGCCATATGAAGCACTATATGGAAGGAAGTGTAGGACACCCTTGTTTTAAAATGAGACAGGAGAAACTCGAGTATTTGGCCCTGATGTGTTGCAAGAAGATGAAAAGCAAGTTCAGACAATCTGCTAGAATTTGAGGGCTGCTCAGTCAAGACAAACGGTCTGTGCGGATAATAGGCCGATAAACTTAGCCTTTGAAGTGGGAGACTTCGTATAACTCAAAGTGTCGCCTATGCGAGGTCATAAGCGGTTTAATGTCAGAGGCAAGTTGGCACCACGCTATATTGGACCGTTCAAGATTTTGGCCAAATGTGGAGAAGTGGCATATAAGTTGGAGATGCCAGCACATCTTGCTGATGTTCATGATGTGTTTCACGTTTCTCAGCTCAAGAAGTGCTTAAGGGTACAAGAAGAACAAGTGGCAATGGAAGAATTGAAATTGGAGGCAGATTTGACTTATGCGGAGCAATATGTCAAAATTTTGGAAACCAAGGAGAGGGTTGCAAGAAACAAGGTGATTCGACGGTTCAAGGTTCAATGGAAGCATCATACAGAATTGGAAGCAACTTGGGAGCTGGAAGGTGACCTCAAGAAAAAATTTCTCTATCTCATTCCTTCTACATTGAATCTCGAGGGCGAGATTCATTTTAAGGGGGGTAGGTTTGTAACACCCTCAATTTCATCCATCATGCGTTGCATACATTCTTATACATCTTTATCATTAAGCAACACAAAAGGAATAACTTTAAAATAAAGTATAATCATGCAAGCAAAAAAAACCTATTTTAGTGTGGACTTGTCCGGATTTGGACCCCGAACTAGTTCACCTAACTCTCTGTTATTCTCCTGGGTAGGGCGAACTGGTCTCGTTTGGACCTCGGGCTAGTCCAGTTTTGATCTCTATTGTCTTTATGGACTTTTCCGTTAATGCTACGGACTAGTTCGAGAATGTTTATGATGTTTTCCTAAGTAATACCCCGGACTTGTTCGGCCTAGCACCAAACTTGTCCATTCAACTCTCAGGAACTTCGATTTGCCTTGCGAGCGGACTTGTCTGGCTTGATACAGGACTTATACGTTAAACTTTCTGACTTCCAACAAACTAGTGCGGCCCCCTAGCGGACTTGTCCGATATGCCCGACTCGGATTCAATTTTTTTCACACGATATGTTATCGGGTATTTGCCTTAATGGGTCCAAGAACATCGTGTCCAACCCCTATGGAGCCCATGTAGGACCCCACCATAGCCACCACCACCTTGAACTCGAAATCTATCAAGCCTACCACCTCCACCTCTAGATAAACACCCCACCTCCGCAACTTTTCATCTCTTTGTCAAGTTGAGAGAAAACCCCAAACCTAGTTCGTTTGCCGCCATCAAGAGAAGATCCAGCAGCAAGGAGAAGGAGGAGAAGAAGAAGGAGGATCAAGCAAGCATGATTTTTGTCAACTTCTTGACATCGACATTCTTCATCGCCAATTCTCCATCAACTCTTGACCACCAAACCCTAATCATCAAGATTCAAGTTTCACACCCAATTCTCGACCCTTGGACCTCTAAACTCAAGGTACACTCCCTATATCCAATTTTACACATGAATTCAAGCCTAAATCTCGCTATCCACAAAACCCTAATTCTGTAGATTCTGTATAGGGCGGACTAGTTCGACCCTCATAGCGGACTAGTCCAGTTTTTGGATCTGTTTCAGGCTGAATTAATCCCAAATTGACTCAAATCAATTCAAAACTTGTTCAAACTTGTTAAAACCTATCATAACTAGTCAGTAAAAATTAGTAGCAACTCATTAACAAGTTTTACCTCATAATTGCATTAATCATGTATGTCATGGCATATTGAGTAATATATGGGCATTTATTGATTTTAATGTTTGTTTTGTTTGTTTGTTGCACGGAATATAAGGTTTTGCTCCGAGGGTGCTGTCAAGGACCTCCAACACCAGATCTTTGAAGCTTTCGACCCTAATCATTATCAGGAACAAGGCAAGTGTCCTTGATGATTTTGATCATGTTTTTGAATGTTTTATTTGCAAAACAGCATGCTTGTGTCAATTTGATGGGAAACTCATTTATAGGTGTTTAATAGACTTGTTTGACTATCCTTGTCACTTGGAATACATTATAGAGGTTTGGGAAGGGTATTTTACCTTTTTGCATCGCTCTAATAAATTGGGATGGGAAAACAACCAAATGGCTTAACTATGACTTAACGAATTTATGGATGTATGAATTGATGACCATGATTCATTGGAAATATGGGACTTGGGAGATCTAAGCAAGCATGGCTTGCGGAATGGGTTGGATGATATGGTGGTTTGCTTGCCTTGGATCTAAGGACCAATTCATGCGAGATTAAGCCAGAACGACAGTGTCACGAGGCTATGTATGTGTGCAGCTTAGCAGATTAATTAGGTGTATTGCCAACATTGTTCGGATCATTTGGAGGAGCAGGGAATGGAAGTTAGTTGGGTTTGCAATAGTGCCAGGACTGCCCTGGGATCCGAACGGCACAAGAGGGGGCCCTTGGTTGGATGTGCTCAGTTGGAGGCATCACCACCGGTGAAACCATAGTGGGTCTTAATATGCTCGAAGTCCCTTTGTAAAGGCTATTTTGTGATATCTTGGCCATACACCTAAGGAAGTGTAATTGACATAAGGGATATTTCTTTAGTTGCCAACGGGTGACAAAATCACAAACTTGAGGGTAAAGTGGTACAACCTCCGCAGAGTGTTAAAAACTATCATGATAGTCGTGATCTCTGTTAAAAACAGCTAGAGGACATACATGATTAGAGGGAACATGGGATTTTGGATGGTAATTGTTTTGGTTATGGTTCGGTCATGGTTATGGATTGAGCTGTGATAATTGAATATGATTAATGTTGATGGTAAGAATTTGGCTTTAGATGGATAATTATTCATGCATGTGATATAATGGTAATTGATGGTATTGGACTCATAATTATTAATTATTGGGATATGATGGGATAACTTCACATAGACATTATAGGATCCATTTTAAATGTTTTAAATGTACTTTTCAGCAAATATCCATTATTTGTTATCACTCATTTTTTAAGTACATGTCATTATTTTCCCACACTTGCTGAGTACGACATGTGCTCACCCTTGCAATTCCCCCACCAACAGTTTGAGGTGATGTTTGGGAGTACCGTGAGAATAATGCAGAGTACTAGGTTGTGTGCTACCGTCGACTTGCATGTGGTGTTGATTGGAGCCATGCTATATCCCTATGCTTAGTTTCCTCAGTTTAGATTATTTCCGCTGTATTAGTTTTCAGAACTATTAATATTGATCGCTAGAGCTTGTAATTTGAGGATTATTTGAATATTGTAATAAAAGGTACTTATTAATTAATTTGTGTTGTGGTAATCTTCCGTATATCGTTCGTGAAGCATTCGTGTATGTGTGTTGAACATCCTGGTCACCCATATGCGTCGCACTTGGTTCATTTTCAAAACCGGGTGTCACAACCATTCTCAACAATTAAATAACCAACCAACATAAATAACCATAAATTTCCACTGTATCACATTCAATTCACCATAACCGAATATATAACCCATTCCCAATTTCAGCCATCACTACAAGGATTCCACCCTATTGCAACGATTGTACTGCAACGAATACTAAATCATTGCAGTAAGCTTGGTCTTTTGCCACGATTCACTTGTTCATGGCATTAGGATCTATCGCCACGGAACAAAATCATTGCGTTAGGATCTGTTGCCACAATTCACTAGTTTATAGTATTAGGATCTATCGCCATGGAACACGATCGTTGCATTAGGATCTGTTGCCATGATTCACTAGTTCATGGCATTAGGATCTATCGCCACGGCACACAATCATTTCATTAGGATCTGTTGCCACTATCCACTAGTTCATGGTGTTAGGATCTATCGCCACGGTACACAATCATTGCATTGGGATTTGTTGCCACGATTTACCAGTTCGTGACGTTAGCATCTATCACCACGGACGACAGTCGTTGCGTTAGGATTTGTTGCCATGATTCACTAGTTCGTGGCGTTAGGATCTATCACCACGAAACACAATAGTTGCATTAGGATATGTTGCCACGATTCACTAGTTTGTTGTGTTAGGATCTATCACCATGGAACACAATTGTTGCATTAGGATATGTTGACACAATTAGACAGTTCATGGCATTAGGATCTATCACCACAAAACATAATCGTTGCATTAGGATTTGGTGCCACGATTCACTTGTTCGTGGCATTAGGATCTCTCACCACGGAACACAATCATTGAATTAGGATATGTTGCCATGATTCACTAGTTTGTGGTGTTAGGATCTATCACCACGGAACACAACCATTGCATTAGGATCTGTAGCCACGATTCACCAATTCGTGGCGTTAGGATCTATCGCTATGGAACACAGTCGTTGCATTAGGATTTGTTGCCACGATTCACTAGATCATGGCATTAGGATCTATCACCACGGAACACAATTGTTGCATTAGGATTTGTTGCCACGATTCACTAGTTCGTGATGTTAGGATCTATTGTCGCGGAATACAATCATTTCATTAGGATATGTTGTCACAATTCACCAGTTCGTGGTATTAGGATCTATCGCCATAGAACACAATCGTTGCATTAGGAACTTTTGCCACGATTTACCAGTTCATGCCGTTAGGATCTATCACCACGAAACATAATCGTTCCATTATGAACTTTTGCCACGATTCACCAGTTCATGGCATTAGGATCTATCGCAACAGAACACAATCGTTGCTTTAAGGTATGTTGCCACGATTCACCAGCTCGTGGCATTAGGATCTATCGCCACGAAACACGATTGTTACATTAGGATCCATTGCCACGATTTTACTAGTTTGTGGCCTTAGGATGAATCACCACAGAACACAATCGTTACATTAGGATCTGTTGCCAGGAATCACTAGTTCGTTGCATTAGGAATTTCTGCAGGAGCGTCATTTCAAATTCTGAATATCTTCTAAAGAGGTGGGATTATTCAATATCAGCTTGCTTCTAAGCTTGCTTCTAAATAGAAGAGTGGCTTCTATCTCTTAAAAAAATCAAATAGTTCACAGCTAGCTCACACAATTGTTATATAAAAAATCCATCATCTTCGCTTTTGTCGCCCCCCCCCCCCCCCAATGAAGCTACAAGACCATCATTGATATATGTATCATCATCGTCGTCGTCGTCATCATCATCTTCATTTTTTGATGGAACTCCATGTGCCTCAAACTAATCACATTGTTCCCATTTGAAGAGTGGAAGCATCACCAGTTGCTCCCTCAATGTCATTCCTAGCCCATGTGGTCGTATCCTCATTTATGTGTGGAATATTGATATCAATAAGTCGTCGATCATCAAATGTCTCAGCCTCCATCATCTCAGTGACATTATTTTCACTATCTCCAGGGGCATGGCAAAAAGGTTTCGTGGCTTCATTTAAACAACTGAAGCCCATTTAGGTTGCTTCACACTTTGAATGTAAAAAACTTGTTCTGTTTGGGTGGCTAGAATGTAAGGCTCATACTTAAATTGAGAAAGAGTAGTGTAAACATCTATCATTCCGTATTGATTCGTTTTGTAGCCTTGCTTTGGCTCTGATCGTAACAAAGCCGATCGAACCATTCACATTCAAATAACAGAATTTCTTGATTTTTTTTCAAAATCAACAGAAATAAATTTCTTGATTACTCCAAACCAATCATGATCACCACCCCTAACAACAACATCACTTTTTCGCGTCCTTAAATATTTTTCCACCTCTGTAGTTCGAGAGAAGAAGCCATTTATGAACGATCGACTAAAAAAACGTGCCCGATGATCAGATCCTCTAGATAATGCATAAAAATAATCGGTTACTTTGCCTTCTTTGTGTAATGTCGTAATCTGCACACATTAGTATAAAAGGGGTCATCGATAAACCAACTTCAGAACACATATTTGTTCCATATTTCATCATAGTAAAAACTTGCATGTACTTACTCGTTTCTGAAACCAATAAACAAACTCATCTCTATGGCGTTTTTCAACATCATGAGAATGAATCTTTTTCAGCTCTTCAAAATGCTCCCTGAAAAGGGTATAAAGTTAAATTATCCATCTACAATAAACATGATCCAATATAGTATAGAACATCTGAGTTTTACGTACTTGATCCATGGAGCGGCCACTTCAATATTAGAAATAATATAATTCCTGATGTTATGTAGTTCCACTATAGTAAGTTGGCCCCATTTAAACCCTTTTTTAGAATTCAACTTCTGTAAATATATTAGACTCGAGAGAAGGTTCACTCCTAGCTGCAGCTTCATGACGTTCTGGCCTATTAAGCTTGGTGTTGACGTTCTTCCATAATATATCCCTCAGCTATAGAATCATCTGGGTGAGCTCTGTTACGTACATACCTCTTCAATGTACCAAGGTACCTCTCAATTGGATACATCCATCTTTAAGAAACAGGTCCACCAAAGCATGCTTCTTCGGTAAGATGGGTTGGAAGATGTACCATGACATCAAAGAAAGCGGGAGGAAGCAACATCTCAAGCTTACAAATTGATTCAGGAAATTGTTTGATCATCTTATCCAAATCTGGTTTCGCCAATTCTTTAGAATGAATTACAGAAAAGAATCTACTAAACTCAATTAAAGGTACAACAACCTTTTCAGGCAATATGTCGCCTATTGCAATAGGAAGGAGCTTCTGAAATATAATATGACAGTCATGAGTTTTTAGACCTGATACCTTACATGCTTTTATGTCCACACATCTCTTTATGTTTGATGAATAACCATCGGGCATCTTCACATCCCCCAAAAACATGCACAAGGTGGTCTTCTCATCTATATGCAAAGTATATGATGTTGATGGACAATCATACTTTCCATTTATAGCCACCGGATGTTGTTGTGGTCTGTAAGACCTATGTGTGCTGAATACATTGGCTTGTAGTGAATACACTTGGCTGTGATGATAAAAGTTTTTAATATCACCAAAACACCTTTTTATCAAGGTCCGACTCTAGCTCCGAGCTATAGCAAGGTCCGACCATAGGTCCGACTTGTTTTGGGTAGCTCCGGCTACGTTAGATGCTAGGTCCGACTTCTTGGTAAGGTCCGACTAGCTTTGGTTAGCTCCGGTGAGCTTTATCTTTAGCTCCGGCATATATTTGATAGCTCCGGCATGCTTTTGCTAAGCTTCGACGTACTTTGTCTAGCTCTGGTTTTGGGTTGACTAGTTTTGACTAGTTTTTGGTAAGCTCCGGTGCTAGGATCTACTAGTTTTGGTAAGCTCCGGCAGGTGCTTCATTGTACTAGTTTTGGTAAGCTCCGGGTCAAGCTCCGGCTTGCTGTGGGATGGTCCGGAACTTGACCGCAGTGCTTCGGCTTTTCATTTGCAATGTTTCGTACTTGCTTTACATTGTTGGAAAGATTGTTTAGTATTCATTTGCTAAGTTTTTGGTGCGTTTTGGTTGATATGGATGATATCGTGTTACTGTGGTTTTGCAACATGCTTATGTGAGGTTCTCACATAAGGTGTTGTGTTCGGAACTAACTTGAGTCAAGTCGAGGACTTGGGCTCGTATGGATTGGTTGTTTATTCATGTCCAGGTGTTGCTTGAGGTCAAGACATGGCTGGTGACGGGATCCATTGGACTAGTCTCAGGGAGGAGATAAGGTTCCAACAACCAAATTCAGGAGGAATTGTGGTTGAGCTGATCAGGAGGTTGCGCAGCATGATTGAATCAAGAACAATGCATATGAAGGTATCGTGGACGTCATTAGAAGATGTTTGCACGTGTGCAAGGAGTGCATGGACGTGGATACATGGTTCCAAGACGTAATGAAGAGATATGGACGTAAAGAAATAGTCGGAAAGGTCCAACCGACTAGGTTATGGACTCAGGCTGCGGCTGAGTCGGGTTTGACTCAAATATGGAAAGATTTGAGTTGGTTATGATAGGATTTCGTGTGGGTCACGAATTTGAGTTGTTTTGGAATGTGGGATACGTTACTAAGGTGTTTGGAAGTCTTAAGATTGCTTCTATCTGCGTATAGAAGAATCTTGAGCAGTTATGGAAAGTTACGATTCGTGAACAGAGTAGGATTAGGTTCCTGATCTGAGTTGAGTTGGCTTTCGAGCTGGTTATATAAGCAAGGGAGACCAGAGCTCGTGGTGCACGACTTTGGGGTCTGTTCCTCCTGTGTTCTATTGAATAAAATTCGTAGTTTGAAGGAACTTTTGTGCCTTGTTCATCCGACTTGTTCTAGACAAGTTTTACTCGTCGAGTTTCTGGACAGCACTACCTTTCATTGGTGGTTTTATCATAACTCGAGTTTTAAAGATCCAATTGACGTGATTCTTTTTGGTTTGTCTTCACAACTTGATTATCTATCATATGTCAAAATTTCACGGTCATTGGATTTGTGGTTTCTGATCTACACGAGTTTCTTTGCAGCATTCCAGAACTGTTTTTTCTCGAGTAGGGCAGACTGACCATTGTTTGATCTTTCGATCATAACTTGAGTTTTTCTCAACGGATTTGAGTGATTCTTTTTGTGTTGTCTTCGTGACTTGATTCTCTCTGATATCTATCACTTTTGTCACGGTGAAACACGTTTTGATTAGTCTCACACACGATTTCTTTAACAGATCGTTTTTCAGCCAAAAGGGTTTGGGGTTTAATTGTTTCCACTGCGTAAGATTTTTTAAATATACCATTCACCCCCCCCCCTCTGGTAGCTTTTCACGTGCTCTTCGATCCTACAATTGGTATCAGAGCCACGGTGCTCTAATCTTTGTGATTGGCGCGTGTTTCTGACTAATCATCATGGAGAAGAACTGCGCCAAACCTTGTGTGTTTGCTGGTATTGATTTTTAGGTTTGGAAGGCACGCATGGAGGCTTTCATCCAGGAACAAGGCTTTGCAATATGGGAGAAGGTATACAAGCCTTACGAAGTGCCATCAAACGATCAAGTTACAGCTACAAATCTGAGAGATGTCGACAAAAACAACAAGGCTCGGAACTTGATCATACAAGGATTAACACAAAGCGACTTCGACCATGTTGCACACCTCCGATCTACATACGATGTGTGGAAAGCACTTTGTTACGACCACGAAGGATCCAACACGATCAAAGAGGTAAGGCAAGACATGTTCAAGAAAGAATACATGCGCTTCGAGATGCAACCCGGTGAGTCTATTGATGACCTTTTTGCTCGCTTTAATAAGATTCTCAGCAACTTGCGTAGTGTCGATGTTAATTTTTCAGATGCTGAAAATGCTAGGCAATTGCTAAGTGCATTAGATATGTCAACTTGGGAGATGAAAGTCACATCTATTCGTGAATCTACTGTCATGAGTTCACTTACTTTAGATGTGCTATATTCCATGTTAAAAACTCATGAAATTGACATAATCTCACGTAAGAACCCCAATAAGTCTATTGCATTTGTATCACAACGTGATATGTCTAGCTCCGGCCAATCATAGTCTTGCAATACTCTTGCTTTGTTGTCCTCACTAACCGTGGAGCAGATCGAAGAATTTCCAGAAGAGGAGTTGGTACTCATCTCTACTAGATTCTCAAAAGCATTGCAAAATGTTAGAACAAGAAGGAGGGGAAGCTCCGAACCTCAACGCCATTTTGAATGTAGTAAAACAGGACACTTTCGTACAGAATGCCCTAACCTTTTAGGTCCGACCACCCGGGAAGAAAAACAAAGCAAGGTTCGGACCTCCTCTGGAAATTTCAACAAGAAGAAGAAAGGTACCATAGGACGCAAGATGATCAATAGTTTCATCACCGCGCTTCAAGAGTTCAGTTCAAGCGATGTGGACATTGGAAGTGATGAAGATGAAGATGATTTGTCAAACTTGTGCTTCATGGCGGGCAAGTCAAGATCAAGTATGGAGGAGGCAAAACACAACAGCGACAATGAAGAGGTATGTCCTACTTGCGAAGAAATGTGTGATGCTATTTCTCGTGCCACTATTATTGTTAAGAAAAAGGACAAAAAGCTTAGGGATAGTGCTTCTAAAATTGAATCACTAGAATCTGAAATCAACCTTTAAAAACTTTGATTCCTAGTGATGATGCATGTTCCTCATGTGATTAAATATATGAACAGTTGTCCTCATTAAGAAGTGCGCACACCTCCACACTTGATAAACTTGAGTTAGATATTGAAAAGAACAAAGAGCTTGCTGCACTTAATGAATGAAATTTTTATATTGAACAATGCTTTACGTTCTCATGAAGTTAAATTTTGTTCAAATTGCAAACTAAAAGGAAAAAATTCATGTGAAAATTGCCTTGATCTGTCCAATAAACTTGATGACATGCATAGGACATTAGATCGGTTTTGTAATGGGAATAAGTGCCTAAACTTACTGCTGAATTCTTCCAAGTCTTGCAATGATAAAACTGGTTTAGGTTTTGATTCCCATGCTCATGCTAAGGCACATCCACCTAAAATTGTAAAGTCATTAGGAAATGGTTTGATTCAAACAGTTCCTAAACAAAAAGGAGTGGCTTTCAAATCTGCAGGAGTGTTGCCTCATTCGGTTTCAAATAAAAATATTGCTTGCTCATCTAGACATGATCACAAAGTTAAATTTCATTGTACCTTCTGTGGTAGAGATGGTCATGTCATAGATTTTTGTTATAGCCTAGCTAAACAACAGAAAAGGGAAAGAATGGTTGCTAGATATCATAACTTTCATGCAAAATTTGCTGCACACATTGAACCGAATGTACAACCTGCTATTTTGAGTCAAAAACATTCAAAGTTTACCTCCAGACCTTCCGTTTTTGCCTCCGGAGCTACTGAATTTTGTGCTACACAAGTAACACCTTATAGGTCAGTAGTCAAGAATAAAAAATCTCAAACTTTGACTCATAAACCTGCTGTTTTGTCTCAGCTTTCGCGTGTTTTTCCTGCTGCACGTCGCGTGACTCAGTACTGGATTCCTAAATGCCTTTTGACTAACCCCAGTATTGAGTCATCGACGTATTGTGCTTTTATGTAGGTTACCCGTTTGAGGAAGGAGAACATTTGGATTGTGGATTCAGGTTGCTCACGCCACATGACCGGTAACAAAGATTGGTTCTCCTCCCTCTCTTTTGTGTCACGTGTAGAGAATGTTACTTTTGCCGATAATTCTTCAACTCCTATAATTGCTAAGGGTTCGGTTAGAGTAAATGATCACTACACTTTGAAGGATGTGGCACTTGTAAAAAATTTGAAATACAACTTTCTTTCCGTTGCACAATTGCTAGATGAAAATCTAGAAATTATTTTCAATAAAAACTGCTGCAAAGTTGTAAGTTCAAATAGTGAGCTTATTTTTAACATGTCTCGGTTTGGAAGAGTTTTTAAAGCTGATTTTGATATGTCTTTATCTAAGCATAGGTGTCTAGTTGCTAATGATTCAAAGGACTTATATTTTTGGCATCGTAGACTTGGTCACGTAGGCTTTGATCACCTAACGCATGTTAGTGCTCTTGATCGCATACGTGGGCTGCCCAAGCTTAAAGGGGACAAAGAAATTGTGTGCTCTTCTTGTAGACATGCTAAGATGGTTGCAGGTTCACATACTCCTCTCACAATGATCATGACAACTGAACCATGTCAACTTTTGCATCTTGACACTGTAGGACCTTCACGAGTTCAATCCTTCGGAGGTAAATGGTATGTTCTTGTTATCGTTGATGATTATTCTAGATACTCTTGGGTTTACTTTATGGCGTCTAAGAATGAAGTTTTTAGTCACTTTAGAACTTTATTTCTTAGATTATCAATTGATCACCCAGGATCATTAAAAGCAATTAGAAGTGATAATGGAACTGAATTTAAAAATCAATTTTTTGATCACTTTTGTGCTGAAAATAGAATAGATCATCAACTTTCTTCACCATATGTACCTCAACAAAATGGTGTTGTAGAAAGAAAGAACAGAACCTTAGTTGAGATGGCTAGGACTATGCTTGAAGAATATCAAACTCCTAGGAAATTTTGGGCTGATGCGTTAGCAATCGCTTGTTATGTCTCAAATCGTGTTTTCTTGCGTGCTAAGCTAGGTGAAACACCATATGAGCTCCGATTTGGACATAGGCCTAGTGTTACACACTTTCGGTTCTTTGGTTGCAAATGCTTTGTTAAGAAACATGGTAATCTTGATAAATTTGAACCTAGATCCATTGATGGCATGTTTCTTGGTTATCCATCTCATACTAGAGGCTACTGTGTGCTTTTACTTGATACTAACAAAATTGTGGAGACTTGTGAAGTGTCTTTTGATGAAGCTAGCCCAGGTACTAGCTCCGGTGTTGCAGGAACAGATCTCTATCCTCAGGGGGAGGGTATTTTCAAATATGAAGAAGAGCTGGTGATACTGCCTGGTAGTTCTGAAGTTGACACGTGTCTAGCTCCGGACATTGAACAAGCTCCGGCTATCACCTATGCTGGTCCTGATCGTCCACAAGTCACAAGCTCATCAATCCACGATGAACCTAATGAAGAAGAAGCTTGTCAGACATCTGTTCCCCTACGGTTTTACAAAGATCATCCCCACAACAGATGATTGGAAGCTTGCAAGAACAAGTCACACGGTCCAGGTTTTGCGATCCAAACTCTCATGCTCATTCTGCTTTTGTTGCTTCTTTTGAACCCAAAGATATATCACACGCACTCACTAATGAATCTTGGATTATTGCCATGCAAGAAGAGTTAGATAATTTTGAAAGAAATAATGTTTGGAAACTTGTACCTCCACCTCAAGGTCACACTTTAATCGGAACTAAATGGGTATTTAAAAATAAACAAAGTGAGGATGGGGTTGTGGTTAGGAATAAGGCTAGGTTGGTTGCTCAAGGTTTCACTCAAGTTGAAGGTCTAGATTTTGATGAAACTTTTGCTCCTGTTGCTAGATTAGAAGCCATAAGAATTTTGTTAGCTTTTGCGGCATCTAAAGGTTTTAAGCTATATCAAATGGATGTTAAAAGTGCTTTTCTTAATGGCTACATAGATGAGGAGGTTTATGTCAAACAACCACTAGGTTTTGAAAATCCAGATTTTCCTAATCATGTTTACAAACTGTCCAAAGCCTTATACAGTCTCAAACAAGCCCCTAGAGCATGGTATAATAGGTTAAAAACATTCTTACATGAAAAGGGGTTTACCATGGGCAAGGTTGATAAAACTCTTTTTGTGCTTAAGCATGGCAACGACTCATTATTCGTTCAAGTGTATGTGGATGATATTATCTTTGGTTGTGCTTCTCATGATCTTGTGTCCAAGTTTTCAGCAATGATGAGTTCCGAATTTGATATGAGTATGATGGGTGAACTCACTTTCTTTTTGGGGCTGCAAATCAAGCAAACCAAGGAGGGTACCTTTGTGCATCAAACGAAGTATACCAAAGACCTCCTAAGGTGCTTCAACATGGACAAAAGCAAGCCTCTTCAGACACCAATGGGAACAGCAACAACACTTGAACTTGATGAAGATGGTGAACCCGTGAATCAAAAAGAATATAGAAGCATGATCGGATCACTTTTGTACCTCATGACATCAAGACCGGACATACAATTCAGCGTATGTCTTTGTGCACGGTTTCAAGCCTCCCCACGTGTTTCACATCGTCAAGCCATCAAAAGGATTCTCAGGTACTTACATGGAACTCAAGAATTTGGCATTTTTCTTCCTTCTTCCTCAACTGTTACTTTGAAAGCTTTTTTGGATGCTGATTTTGGGGATTGTAGGATTGATAGGAAAAGTACTTCCGGTGCTTGTCATTTTCTTGGTAATTCTCTTGTTGCTTGGTCCTCTAGAAAACAAAATTCAGTTGCACAATCCACAACCGAATCTGAATATGTAGCTGCTGCTAGTGCTTGCTCACAAATTCTTTGGATTGTTCAAACACGTAAGGACTATGGGGTTGATCTAGATAGTGTTCCACTATTCTGTGATAACACTAGTGCCATTTGCATTGCTAAAAACCCCGTGCAACATTTTAGAACTAAGCGCATTGACATTAGGTATCACATTCTTCGAGATAATGTTGAAAAAGGAAACATTGTGCTTCACTATGTAGATACCGAACAACAATTGGCTGACATTTTTACAAAACCTTTGGAATTCACTCGTTTTTGTTACATTCATAGTGAAATAGGGGTTATGCATCCTCATGGCTTAAATTGAGGGGGAGTTTTGAAACTTGGGAAGTCTATGTTTGAATCTGAAACTAAAATAATATGAGCATAGTATTTCATACATATATGACATTGTGATTCCTTTTACATGCTGAAAGTTCTTACTACATTACTCGTGTTATACATTTTATAGTTTTTGCCATGTCTAGTAATTGGAATAATTACTTAGACTAAAACTGGTCATGGTCGAACTTTCTTGCTATTTTGAACTTGTTACATGTTCACAAGTGCTTTTAATCATTAAGAATTACTCAAGTAATAAACTCACATGTTGAGTTTTTATGAACAAATATAAATTGAGAAAAGATCAAGAGAATATGCATGCATCACACTTCTTCTTTGAGATGGCTTATCATTGCACTTAGATATGAACTTGGAAGAAGTTGTGTATGACTAAAACCATGTCCTTAAGCTTCTGATTGTCAAATGACATAGGCTTGGCTTGGTTGGTTAGAATAAGGCAGATGCGCATATAATCTCTTGCAAATATCATATGATCTAATTTTGTGCTTTGAAAAATATTAAAATGCGGCAACAAGTGTCATGCTTTCAGGTTTTGAAATAGTTAAGTTTGTGAGATCATGACTTACTTAAATTGAAAATTACATTTGATCTCTAGCATGGCTTACACTACTTTATGTATCTCATTGATGTGATAATGTAAGGTACCTGATAGTATGAACTGTATGAGCTTTGTTTATATGTATATGTTATAATATGCTCATAACAACTAAAGGAGGAGAGATAAATTGTTTATATGCTCATGACTTGCTGAATACATTGTCAAAGGGGGAGAGATAAGCATGAAGAGAAATAGAATATGTGCATAAGGAGAGATAATAAAGGGGGAGAGTTAATATGGGAATATATGGGAATTTTTGTTCTCATTTTACTTTTGATTTACAAAAGGGGAAAAATTGTCTTCAAAACTTTTATGTGAATAAGCCAATGTTCGGTTTTTAAATGGTGTTGCCAATGCATTCATCAAGGGGGAGATTGTAAGACTTATGTGTGCTGAATACATTGGCTTGTAGTGAATACACTTGGCTGTGATGATAAAAGTTTTTAATATCACCAAAACACCTTTTCATCAAGGTCCAACTCTAGCTCCAAGCTATAGCAAGGTCCGACCATAGGTTCGACTTGTTTTGGGTAGCTCCGGCTACGTTAGATGCTAGGTCTGACTTCTTGGTAAAGTCCGACTAGCTTTGGTTAGCTCCGGTGAGCTTTATCTTTAGCTCCGGCATGTCTTTGATAGCTCCGGCATATATTTGATAGCTCCGGCATATATTTGATAGCTCCGGCATGATTTTGCTAAGCTCCGACGTACTTTGTCTAGCTCCCGTTTTGGGTTGACTAGTTTTGACTAGTTTTTGGTAAGCTCCGGTGCTAGGATCTACTAGTTTTGGTAAGCTCTGGCAGTTGCTTCATTGTACTAGTTTTGGTAAGCTCCGGGTCAAGCTCCGGCTTGCTGTGGGATGGTCCGAACTTGACCGCAGTGCTTCGGCTTTTCATTTGCAATGTTTCATACTTGCTTTACATTGTTGGAAAGATTGCTTAGTATTCATTTGCTAAGTTTTTGGTGCGTTTTGGTTGATATGGATGATATCGTGTTACTGTGGTTTTGCAACATGCTTATGTGAGGTTCTCACGTAAGGTGTTGTGTTCGGAACTAACTTGAGTCAAGTCGAGGACTTGGGCTCGTACGGATTTGTTGTTTATTCATGTGCAGGTGTTTCTTGAGTTCAAGACATGGCTGGTGACGGGATCCATTGGACTAATCTCAGGGAGGAGATGAGGTTCCAACAACCAAATTCAGGAGGAATTGTGGTTGAGCTGATCAGGAGGTTGTGCAGCATGATTGAATCAAGAACAATGCATATGAAGGTATCGTGGACGTCATTGGAAGATGTTTGCACGTGTGCAAGAAGTGCATGGACGTGTCTACATGGTTCCGAGACATAATGAAGAGATATGGATGTAAAGAATTGGTCGGAAAGGTCCAACCGACTAGGTTATGGACTCAGGCTGCGGCTGAGTCGGGTTTGACTCAAATATGGAAAGATTTGAGTTGGTTATGACAGGATTTCATGTGGGTCACGAATTTGAGTTGTTTAGGAATGTGGGATACGTTCCTAAGGTGTTTGGAAGTCTTAAGATTGCTTCTATCTGCGTATAGAAGAATCTTGAGCAGTTATGGAAAGTTACGATTCGTGAACAGAGTAGGATTAGGTTCCTGATCTGAGTTGAGTTGGCTTTGGAGCTGGTTATATAAGCAAGGGAGACCAGAGCTCGTGGTTCACGACTTTGGGGGCTGTTCCTCTTGTGTTCTATTGAATAAAATTCGTAGTTTGAAGGAACTTTTGTGCCTTGTTCGTCCGACTTGTTCCAGACAAGTTTTACTCGTCGAGTTTCTGGACAGCACTACCTTTCGTCGGTGGTTTTATCATAACTCTAGTTTTACAGATCCAATTGACGTGATTCTTTTTGGGTTGTCTTCACAACTTGATTATCTATCATATTTCAAAATTTGACGGTCATTGGATTTGTGGTTTCTGATCTACACGAGTTTCTTTGCAGCATTCCAGAACTGTTTTTTTCTCGAGAAGGGCAGATTGACCATTGTTTGATCTTTCGATCATAACTTGAGTTTTTCTCGACGGATTTGAGTGATTCTTTTTGTGTTTTCTTCGTGACTTGATTATATCTGATATCTATCACTTTTGTCACGGTGAAACACGTTTAGATTAGTCTCACACACGATTTCTTTAACAGATCGTTTTTCTGCCGAAAGGGTTTGGGGTTTAATTGTTTCCGCTGCGTAAGATTTTTTAAATATACCATTCACCCTCCCTCTGGTAGCTTTTCACATGCTCTTCGATCCTACATGGTCGTATACCCATATCACGCATATCAAGAGGAGCTTGTAGACTATATTTTGTTTTACCATCCATATTAAGCAATGTCCCCAATATGCTATCACAAATGTTTTTCTCAATGTGCATGACATGCAAGTTATGCCTTATTAGCAATGTCCTCCAATACAGGGGCTGGAAAAATATACTTTTCTTCTTCCAACTATGCCACCTATTTTCCTCAGAGTGCTTTCTCTTATTATTCGTTTGTCCAAAACTCACTTGATCAAAACTCTTGTATTGTTGGAGTACTTCATCACCAGAGAGTGATGTTGAAGCCTCTCTATTCTCTATCTTGTTGTTGAAAGAAGCTTTGTTTTGACGCCACCTGTGATTCTAAGCTAGGAAACGACAATGACTCATGTAGCAATACTTCCGTCCATGTTTGAACCACAAGGTGTCAGTATTTATATGGTAGAATGGACATTCTAGCTTACCTTTTGTGTTCCATCCACATATCATTGCATATGCTGGAAAATCATTTATTGTCCATAATATAGAACCTCACACGAGAAATGTCTCTTTCTTTGAACTGTCATATGTTTCAACACCATCAGACTATAATTTCAGTAGCTCATCAATCAAAGGCTACAGATACACATCAATGTTCTTTCCAGGTGACTTTGGCCTAAGAATTACCATTGACATCAACAAATAAGGCTGCTTCATACACAACAAAGGTGGTAGATTCTAAGGGATTAGAATCACAGCCCATGTACTGTAAGAAACATTCATTATTCCAAAAGGATTGAAAGCATCAGATCCTAGCCCAAGTCTTATGTTGCGAGGATCAGATGAGAAATTTGGGTGAATGCTATTTAAATGCTTCCATGCTTTCGAATATGCAGGATGGAATAATATTCCATCATCAATATGTTCTTCTTTCTGCCAGCGCATCTTTGATGCCATTAATTCTGCCATATAAAATCTTTGAAGACGGAGAATAAGATGGAAGTAACATAGAATCTTCCGTGCTACAAGCTTCTTAGCTTTTACACAAGGTAAAGCCTCTCTTGCATCCCCACCAGTACTATTTTTTCATCTTAATTCACCACATTTTGAGCATCGACCCAACAGAAAATAGTCCATCCAGTATAACACACAGTCATTGACACATGCATCGATCTTTTGGTAGCCCATCACGAGGTCACGAAAAACATTCTGAACTTTATCAAGTGTATTAGGAATGCAGTGGCTCATCTAGAAGCACATACGAGAATAGTTCAAGGATCATCTCACACGCTTTTTTTCTCAAACCAGTTAAACACTTTATCTGGTACAACCTAACAATGAATGATAATTGGGTCACCTTCTCACAACCTGGATACAAATCCTTTTTGGCATCATTTAATAAGTTATAGAATGCCCTTGCACACCCTTTTGGCTCTTGCTTGTTTATAGCATTTTTTGGATCATCAACATCTGCTGAAGTACCACCATAATCAGTTCCTCTAAGTAGACTGGACAACATATTTTCCATAGCAGCATCATCAGAAATTATATCCTCATTATTTGCTGATTGCTCAACAATATTTTTCTCAACTCGGTTTTCTTCATGGTGTACCCAACAAGTATAATTACATGACATCCCATTACGAAGCAAGTGAAGATGAACTTCCTTGCATGTCCCGTGGCAAATATTACGACATTTCGTGCAGGGACAATGCATAGTTTCTTCTTCACGAGTGCCTGGAATGCTTAATTTAAAAATGACTTCATTCCATTTGCCACTCCTTCGTACACCTGTATTTTCCCATCCATGTCTTATCTTCTGACATCGCTTCCTACAATTGAACCAGCCTATCCGTAGGAGGATAGAACTACAATAACATTTTGTGACCAATTGTACCTAGCGCTGTTGCTCCTCCACCTGCGGCTGTCGGCGGATGCTCCTACACGTGTGGTGGCCGGTGGATGCTCTTCCAAGACCGTGGCAGCTAGCGGATGCTCCTTGAAAAGCAGGACGGCCGGTGGATGCTCCTTCAAGAGCGTGGCAGCTGGCGGATGCTCATTCAACCGCGTTTCGAAAAGTTGGGAGAGGGGCCGTTGTGGATCGAAGGGTCCCGTAATAAAAAAATGTTTTTTATTTTCCTTCTTTATTCAGCGTGAAAAAAATTGACCGCCGCGGGCAGGCAGCCAGGAAAAACCGTATGTGAAACTATCAGAATAGGCCCGACACTGCGCTGGGCCGCTTGTTATTCGTGGGCTAAAACTGCACTGAGTCACTTTGTATTCGTGGGCCAAAACTGTGCTGGGACGCTTGGTGTTGATACCTATTACGCGTGAGCCCATCTACAGGCGCGTGTCTAACTCTGGCAATTTGTTATCTAAATAAGTTAATGTAGCAATGGGGGAGGTATTCTGATCAAAATAAAGCATACGCATAAAATCTCTTGCACTGCAGCAACACGGTGATATAAACAAGGAATAGATACTAGATATAAACATCGACGGGACCAAACGGTAGTGTCCAACGTACCATTCCAGGCAACAAACTAATCGACAGAACTAGCTATTACATAAACCCCAATACACACAAAATAAACTAACCGGCACATCTAGTCTGCAGCACTTCCCTTCAAGCAGTGGTAATAACTTCTATCCGCGTATAGGAGTAGTGGTAATGATGACACCGCATATAGAGGCATAGGGCCAATGGTACGTTGGAGTTCTACCTATATTTTCTAACATTTTTCTCGTCTTTTATTTTTCTTTTCTCTCCGTTCATTGTCTCCACTTCTCTTTCTGGTCATCGCTATCTATTCTGTGTGTGATCGACCGCTGTGAATCCTGGCACGCTGCATGCATGGCCTTGCATGTGGCACGCAGACTGGAGAGGTCTTCCAAGAGTCGCGGGGAGCTTGTGTGAACAGCAACTCCATAGGCTTCGGCGTAACCGTGCTATGAAAGGAAACAATGAGGGTGTGCGCGGCAGAGACAAAGAGGAAGCTAGAGTACGTGAGGACAAGATGGTGGTGTGTCTTTATAGAGTACGCGCGGAGAGGACGATGGAGACATTATATAAAGACTCACACCATCGTCTTCTCCACGCGTACTGATGGTGGTCGCGCGCAATGATGATTTTACTTCCGGCGGTGGCGGACTCACATCCTCTGCAGTACTGCAGGTGCATTATGGGAGGCTGACATATGAACACTACAGCCTATGGGACCCATGCCTCTCTGCATGCACTGATGGGACACGCGAAGTAATGGAACCGTTCTGTTTTCAACATCAGCACAAGAATAAAATCCTGTCATCAGTAGAGATAAAATACTATGTTTGATAGTAATCTGCACCAAATATTCCTGTTTTACAGTTTGGTTCTCCACGCTCTTTCACCTTAATTCATACATACTACCTATCTTTTTCTAACATTTTTCTCATCCTTTCTTTTCTTTTCACTATGTTCATTGTCTCCACTTTTCATTCCAGTCGTCGCTAATAGACAGAACTAGCTGTTACATATTCCCCAATAAACACAGAATAAACTAATCGACACATCTAGTCCGCAGCACTTCCCTTCAAGCAGTGGTAATATCTTCTTGCCGCGTATAGGAGTAGTGGTAATGATGACACCACGTATAGGGGCATAGGGCCAGTGGTACGTTGGAGTTCTACATACCTTTTTCTAACATTTTTCTTGTCCTTTCTTTTCTTTTCTCTATATTCATTATCTCTACTTTTCTTTCTAGTCATCGCTACTTGTTGTGTTTTCCTATTACTATACTAATTCACAGACCGCTTTGCAGGTCCTGCTGCGGGTGATCTCCTGGCACCTCCAGCGGCTAAAGTATCGTACACGCAACTTTAGAGGCCACTGGCAGTGTGGAGGGTCATTCATTAACAGAGAATACGGATATAATAGACAATTCACTAAACAGTAGATAGAAGACAAAATTGCAGATGAACAGACGAACAACATTGAGTTCATTATTATAAAACATTACTCCCTCCTTCCTATATTACTTGTTGTTAGAACAAGTTTTTTAGTTCATTTTTGAATTAGAAAACTTGTCCTAATTATTAATGACAAGTAATATGGAAAGGAGGAAGTACAAAACAAGAAAAACAACATCACGAAACAAGAATAAAATAAAACATCACAAACCAAGAAGAGAAAAACATCACAACATTATTAATCCGTGTCAAAAGATTTTATGTTCTAAATATGGGTTTAACTAAAAAGTAATAAGATGTTTGGTGCAAACGTCAAATCAACCATATTCAACCATTGGATCGGTCTACATTACGGTCGTTGAATCTTTATATTTAACCTCCTCCGCCAGGTGGAGGAGTGGTGGTGGTGGAGGAATGTAATATGAAATGATGTAATAATCGTAAGATATAGATCCAACGGATAAAAATCATTGATTACACGATTGCACCAAAACTTTAATTGCATATAGGACTGTTAATGAGTCGAACTTGAGCGAGCTTCTCTTTCTAAGCTTGAGTTTGATAAAACACCGAGACGATATCGAGTCGAGCCAAGAATTCATGTATATACAATAGAATCTACTAAATTTAGGTTGACAACTAATGGAGTAGGAAGGTGGACGATATTGCACATTATTTGTTTCTATCATATATAAAAATTGTGTCCCATATTTTTAATAGAATTATATAGCTTACTTAATCATATGTACATATCATCAGTGACAACAATAAATGAGCATACTCGAGCTTTTCGAACTTGAGCTCATCAAGCTCACAGGCTCAAGCTGGGCTCATTTAGAATTGGCACAAAACATAACTTTATCCTTAAACTTTCAATCAAAACTCAGTTTGGTCCTTGAACTTTCAAATGGATCAAAATTTAGTCCCTCAACTTCACACAACCGTTTCACTTTCATCCTTAGTCTGAGTTGAACATCCACATTGGCAATGCCACATAAGTTATTATGCCACATCATCTACCCCGGCCACCTCACTTACAAAAAGATAATAATTTATTTATCATCTTAAAAAATATATAGATAATTAATTGGGGTGGATTTAGGTAGTTGCATGGGATATACATATTTCTCCTCTATTTGTTTTGCAAAACTATCAAGTGATATATCCTATGTCATATTGCATATGTAAAAATATTGTAAAATATAAAACTTTTAAGATTATGGAAGATCAAACTGAGCAAACACAGAGGAAGAGCAAACTTTTAAGCCTAACGAACAAAATATAAAACGAAGCTACACGATGGTCGGGTACACGTACGGTCCAGGCTGATGTGACTGTGCACCTTAACCCCCGTCATGCGTCCCCAGTGGTTGTTGGGAAGATACTTGCAGGTATGCTCAGATTCCTATCCTCCAACTCCATCTAGGCTTCCTATGACACGAGCAGTTCACAACCAGACTGCAGAAAGGATAAGCACACACACATGTAACAGTCATTGTTGACGGCGTTGGTCTATGTCAAAAGCCATTGTTTGACTGTGTTGGCCTACGTTTAGTCATTAACACTAGCCACTGAATCTATGTAGTGTGAAAGGGTTTACTTTTGGTTCGACACTACACTAGCTAGTCATATAAAGTGTATTTGTGTTCCTTGATGAATATACAACAAACATTCTCCATACATGAAAGTCTAGTAACCATTCTCCATATGGTATCACGAGGTCACAATAATGTTTCCTTTCAAGCTTCTGCTTTCTTCTGGCACGACGTCGACTCCAAAACCAGTAAAGCCTCGGTGATGAGCGGCATGCATGTTTCTTGATGAGAAACAGACTGCGGGGGCGGCGCGTAACATGCATGTTTGATAGGAAGGATGTTCCTTCGGGGGTTTGCGGATAAAAGGTATACCATCTAGGTAGCCAGTCGGAGGTTCAAAGGAAGCTACACGGCTGACCGGGTACACGTACAGTTCTGGTGTGCTGGTGTACCTTAACCCCTGTCGTGCATCTCAGGTGGTGGTTGGGAAGATCCTTGCAACTATGCTTCGATTCCTGACCTCCAACTCCATCTAGTTTTTCGATGACGTAGGCGGATCACAACCAGACAAACCAGCAAAGCCTCAGTGATGAGCGGCATGCAGGTTTCTTAATGAGAAACTGACTGCGGTGGCAGCCCCCAGCATGCATGATTGGCATGAAGGATGTTCCCTTGAGAGTTTGAGGATATAAGGTATACCATAGTCTAGGCAGCCAACTGGAGGTTCCAAGGAAGCTACCCGGCTGGCCAGTACACGTACGGTTCGGGTGTGCTGGTGTACCTCAACCCCCGTCGTGCGTCCTCGGTGGTGGTTGAGAAGAGCCTTGAAGCAATGCTCTGATTCCTATCCTCCAAATTAATCTAGGTTTCCGATGTCGCAGGCAGTTCATCACAAGACAAACCAGCAAAGCCTTGGTGATGAGCGGCATGCAAGTTTCTTGATGAGAAACTGACTGTGGGGGCGGCCCCCGACATGCATGTTTGATAGAAAGGATGTTCCCTTGAGGGATTGAGGATAAAAGGTACACCTTCATCTAGGCAGCCAGCCGGAGGTTCGAACGAAGCTACACACGGCTAGCCGGGTACACGTACGGTCCGGGTGCATCGGTGTACCTTAAACCCCGTCATGCATCCCCGGTGGTGGTTGGAAAAATCCTTGCAGGTATGCTCCGATTCCTGTCGTCCAACTCCATATAGGTTTTTGATGACGCGGGCGGTTCACCATCAGACAAGCTCACAATGCCTCGGTGATGAGCGGCATGCAAGTTTCTTTATGAGAAACTAACTGCGCGGGCGTCCCTCGGCATGTATGTTTGACAGTAAGGTTGTTCCCTTGAGGGTTTGAGGATAAAAGGTATACCATCTAGGTAGCCAACCGGAGGCTCGAACGATGCTTCGTGTAGCTTCATGTAGGCAACCATCTGGGTAGCTTCTTGTAGCTTCGTGTAGCTTCATTGGAACCTCCGTCTGGCTGCCTAGACGATGGTATACCTTTTATCCTTAAACCCTCGAGGAACATCCTCCCTGCCATACATGCATGCCAAGGGCCGCCCACGCAATCAGTTTCTCATCAAGAAATTGGCATGCCGCTCAAAACTGAGGCTTTTCTTGTTTTTCTGGTGGTGGACCACCTGCGTCATCGAAAACCTAGATGGAGTTGGAGGACAGGAATCGGAGCATAGCTGGAGGGGTCTTCCAACCACCACCAGCTGGGGATGCATGATGGGGGTTAAGGTACACCGGCACACCCGTACTGTACGTGTGCCGGTGAAGATGGAACTCGACAGTCTCACAATTCATGGATATAAAAAAGAAAGAATAAAAAGGATGGCGCGCGTCTCTATCCATGAACCATGAGACTGCTGACTTCCATCTTAATTGTCCAGTTCCCGATTCCGTTGATCTTTCCAGCATGCATTCACACTAGCTACTCTCTGGTGGCTGGACCTAGGGTATGTCGTGGCCCACCCGACATACCCAGTGGGTGCGCCCATGAGAAAAGTTGTTGTTGTGGTACGTGGTGTTTGGTTGAGACAATGCAACTTGTGGTCATTACGATAAGAATTAAAAAATAGAAATAGTATATTAGATTATAAAATCTTCATTACTTTCTTTACTTGAGGCTCGGGCTCGTCAAATTCGAAAACTCCTCCACGCATATTGTAACTGCATCAGTTATATATCCACGTCAGTTTCTGAAATCCAAACTAGAGGTGTAGAGGAAGGTTTGCACAAGAGAGAAGTTGCAATGCATTGTAGCAGACGCCAATCGTAGGGACAACAAGGAGCGGACCCAATGGCGGGGACTCAGTGTGCAATGTGATGTTCGAGGACGACATGATCACCACTACTGTGATGTCCTCCGGCGAGGCCGTGGAAGATTGGCTCGATGACGTCCTCTGCGTCCACCGTCGGCGCTTTCACAAGCTCGTCGTCGGGCTCGACATTGAGTGGTGCCCCAGCTACTCCGCCGACGAGCTGGATGATTTCCTCAGCGATTACGATTACCGCATCGTCGATCGACGTGGTGGAAGGGGTTAAATGAAAAGATGTAATAACCGTAATATTTAACAGCTGATAAAAATCATCGATTACATGATTGCACAAAAATAATTGCATCTAGGGTTGTCAACGTGCCAAACTCATGCGAGCTTGTCTTTCTATGCTTTAGTTTAATAAAACACCGAGTCGATCTCAAGTCGAGCCCAAAATTCATGTATATACAATAGAATCTACTAAATTTAGGATTCACAACTAATCGAGTAGGAAGGTGGACGATATTGCACATTATTTGTTGCTATCATATATAAAAATTGTGTCCCATAAAACATTTTTCATAGAATTATATAGTTTAGTTAATAATACATACATATCATAGACGACAACAATAAATGAGCTTACTCAATCTTTTCAAGCTTGAGCTCATCAAGCTTGCAAGCTCAAGCTTGGCCCATTTAGAATTGGCACAATACTCAACTTCATCCTACAACTTTCAATCAAAACTCAATTTGGTCCTTGAGCTTTCAAATTTGTCAATTTAGTACCTCAACTTCACACAAGCGTTTCACTTTCATCATTAGTTTGAGTTGGACATCCACATTGGCATGCCACATAAGATACCTCCATCCCATGTCAACTCTATTTATAGGTTTGGTGAAATCTATCTTTGACCAATGATTTACGTAATTTTGATCAGTTTTAACAATACAAGAATTGTACTTTTAGATTCACCATGAAAAAATATTTCCATAATATACAATTTATATGTTATTGAAGTTAATAAAATCCATATAAATCTTTGGTCAAAGATAAGTTTGACCAAAACTAGATGTAGAGTTGAGCTGGGACGGAAGAAGTATTATGTAACCGTTTGCCCCATAAGGTTTCGTCCTTGAAGCAGTAGCCATTTGTAAAGGCGGCTGATACAACTAGGAGCACCGAGCTTACGTGCGCACTAGTTACCGAGGCACGTTAGACGCACATAGTGCATGCACATCTTTGAATTCAATCCGAACCGCTCCGCGTCTCATCACCACTATTGCGCGTGTTGAGAGACAAACCGCCAGGCTGCTACTACGCTATAAGATCACCAAGGCATGCCATCGTCTTCTTCGCACAGCCACTCTTCCTCTCTTCCTGAAACCGCGTCAAGAACACCATGGATGAAAAGAAAACACTGCCGCGAAGCCCGCTGAAGGATGCCAAGGGACATTAGGACATAGTATTATATTTCAAAAAAATTACGAAAATAAAAAGCTAGACCGTGTAACTGTACATCGCATATGGATGATGCAAATACTAATTCATTTTATTTCTTTTTTCTTTAACAGCTGACATCGTGGGCCTCATCCGGCCTGGCCCTAGTTGGTCGCCCCTCCCGCCTAGGCCCAGAGCTGGGCCTACCTTAGACCATCTGCAGCGGTTTCCTCTAAAACTTACTCTATCCCTTTATACTTCCAGTATGTCCTCTATACTTCCAGCATTTCACTTGGACAGTTACTCTATACTTCCAGTAATCTACTCTATATTTACAGTCCAGTAAGCTTTACAATGAACCACTACGGATGGTCCAACCCCTTGGTGCGGGAATCGAATTCTCTACGGTAGGGCCGCACGGCCGTCTTTGTGTGACCCTGCCTAGATGGTTGCCACGTACGTTCTCGCTCTGAATCTTACAGCCATACAGCCAAGGGCGCACTTCACGGTTCCTGCGACTGTGCCACCCTGCCCTGATGATTTCCATGTACGCCAACGCCCTGGACCTTTTAGTGCGCATAGGCACAACACAACAATCGAATAATCGATGAACGTCGTTTCAAGTGTGAAGCAACCCAGGTATGGAAAAAGCCGATAGACTATTAGAACTAATGATGAACGAGTGAGCATACTATAAATAGAGGGAACAAAAAACACTACCCAACCAACATTAATTTGGATGATCCAATACATAAAGAAATAGATTATCTTATCCAATCCAGCTTCGACGTCAAACCAAATGCAATTGACTGAGCACTTTGTCACCAGTCACTAGTGTACGCACATACACGGGCTCAACACAGGGTTTTGGGTGCATCGTGGACTAACCACATGACCCAGCTAAACACTCACGTGATTAGCATACACCTGTAAGAGCAACTACCTGACCGCATCTTCGCGTACGATAGGCAACGCCGACCAACTTAATCTGTACTACGTACAAAGTATTTTTCTTTTCCATGAGCCAAAAAAGCTCTTCTAATGTGGCAACTAATAATCAGCACCAGACCACTCTTGTGCATGCACTCACGAACACAACCTGAACTCATCAGGTGTTCATTAGCCCAGCAAGTCAGGATTAGCACTAACACAGACAACACAACAATAATAAGCGATGCTAACAGTTGCATAAGGCTTTGTGACCCTCGGTCGATAAAACCACCACTATGCAAAGAGTGCTACAGCATTACCTGCCATGAAATTTGTGCTTGGAAATGGCAAATGCCCCTTGATGTCGCGGCTTGAGTATGAGCATGACACGGGAGATCAAACTCGTGAGTGCATTTTGAAGACTAAGTGATTATGCAAACTTGGCTTGAGGAAATAAGTGCTCTTGTTGGAGCGCACGTTGGAAGAGAGAGACAATGAGCCAATGATAAGAACGAACGGAACTACAACAACAAAGAATAGAATTGCCTAGACTCTAGATTTTATTCACTAATCAAGAAAATTATTTAGTTTCTATAATATTTACTACTTAATTAATACTCCCTCTTTGTTCGAAATATTTGTCACCGGATAGTTCATTTTTGAACTAATCGGTGACAAATATTTCAAACAAGGAGCGAGGCACTAATTTTCCATTGAACTAAAATATTTTCTAAACTCAAGCACATAATATTATTTGTTCTCAATCAATGTGCCTTATTTGAATATACTCATGCATTCTCTTAAACAAGCTAGCCAACAAATTTAATCCTTGCTTCCTGTAGCTATCACAAATGAATTCCTCCGATCAATACATATTCAACACAACAAGGATTTAGTTTATATATGTAACATTTATTTTATTCCCTTATAGAAGCAAAAAAATGAAAAAGCATTCTATCTAATGCTGTGATGGAAAATTTGAATAACATTTGGACAATTAACACGCTGATAAAAAAATTGACTGCACAATCTGAATCATGAAAAATTATCAAATTTATGATGTTATATACTACTCGTGTATCGAATTATAAACTTTATATTTTTTATTAAATTATTAACAAGTTGTATATATTTTTCAAAGCACGTACCCTTTGATTAAATCCTAGGTCCGCCATTATTTTGACATGCATGTTAGTTTTCATGCATATGCTACGCCCCAAACATAATTAATAAGCCTCAAACTATATATATGACGATCTTTCAACAAAAAGGAAAAACATGTAACGTTGTCATCAAACATGATCGCGGGGTCTTTCAAGTGCATGTTACTTTTCCATGCTTGCTATGCCCCAAACATGATTATTGAGCCTCAAACATGACAATCATTCAACAAAAAGAGAGAAAACACGCGTAACATTATCATACATGATCGTCGACGTCTCTCTCACTTGCATGTTAGTTGTCAATGCATGCTACGCCTTAAACATATGATCAATGAGCCGCAAACTATATATATATATATATATATATATATATATATATATATATATATATATATATATGATCTTTTAACAAAAAGAGAAAACACCTAACGTCATCAAACATGCATGATCGAGGTCTTTTGCGTGTCAAACTGAAAAACAAGATTGAGGGTTTGTGATATATATATTGTATTAATGAATGAATGTGTAGTGTGTTCATCATGTTCCTCAAGAATGACAATTAATGATTTGATTATTTTTTGGACAAATGAAAGATTTAGTTACCAAGTGAATGTTCTCTAAGTTCAGTGATGTGTTGTCTCTAAGAAGGAGGAGGAGGATTTAGGTTTTCTTTTGTTGTTTTTATTTCCTTGTGTGTGCTTGTAGTTTTTTCTTGTGTTTTGTGACGATCTTTCAAGTACATATGACGATTTTTTAACAAAAAGAGAAAACACATAATGGCATGAAACATGATCGAGGTCTTTCATGTGACAAAATGAAAAACTGGAACATTGCATACCCTGGGGCCTTTGCGTGTCAAACTTAAAAATTGGAACTGAAAAACTGAAACATCGTGGGCGGACCTAAAAGTATGCCAGGTGGGCAATTGGTACAATGGACCCTTTGCATGTCAAATTCAAAAACAGCTTGTGAAACCGGGATGGGATGCGTCGAGCCATTGAGATAACCTAGAGAAGGCAAACCGCTGTTTGTAGTAACTCCAACCCACCCACCGGTTCTAAAGCACGGCTTTCAATGCATCAGATCATCTCCACTCTCGTGCTTAGACAACAACCCGCTATAAAGGTACACTGTCCTCGTGCATCTCCGCCGCACCACTCCATTGATTGTAGCCTCCAAACATCTCCTCTTGCTTCTCCACCGAACCACTGTCGACCACCTCTTGCTCTTTCTTCACACCTCCGTCACCACACAAATGGGTAGCCCCGCACCAAAGCGCTCCAGGCCATCGACGTCCTTCGAACCTCCTTCTCCGTTTCCGTCACTGCAAATGCATGTGGAACTGGAGGTGGAACCCGCACCTCCTTCATCCCCTTCTCTGCTCATGGCACCTGCACCTCCTCATCCCGTTTAGGTTCAGGATACTGTCCGCCTCCTCCAATACTGCGACGAAGAACTTTATCGGCGCCTGAAGGAGGCCACTGGGCACCTATCTGCCATCGTCGAGCGCGAAAAAGCTCAACAAATTGGCACGAGATGTATTTTCCAATACATCTCGCTCATGTGACCGTCTGGGTCTTGGGAAACTTCCTGTCTATACCAGAATGGACACCGCCGGCCACTACTGCTTCGGGTTAAGCTTTGTGGTCGGTCGTCTCCACTTCTTTACAAGACGATCGGGGAGGTGGTTGGGGTGGAGGGTCGCCAGCAACTTCTGCAGACCGTCGCCCCGGAGCTTCAAACTCAATTGCCGGAGGAGGAGGCACTGGCGGTGGCGGATATTAAGGTAGTGTATTTCTAGTTCAATTCCTGGGCGAGAACGACAAATATTAAAAATCAGAGGTAGTATGTAATTTCTGTATTTGTATGTAATACACGCACGGGTTATCTAATCAACCACTGCAAATGTTGTACTCTCATTCCTGTTTTACAAATTTGTATTCATAAGATTTTTAGTTCCCACGGTTTTTACACTATTTTCTTTCTTGTGGCTTTCTAGAATCGTCTCTTTTTTCCTATTCCTTCATTTCTAATTCCTCCTTTCCAAACAAACACTGTCAGTCTATAGAAAGGACAATGTTCGATCCAAAATCTACGTGGCTCATGTAATCTGACGTTATCACTGTTATTTGGAATGACTGCTTACAATGCTCTTTACTTTAGGAACAAGACAGCAAATTCTGATGTCGTCTACAAGCATTCATGGTGGCCAACAAGCACCTGGTATAACTATAAATGTGTTTACTATAAAAATTTATTTTTTTAGAAAACATTAATCCCTTTGCATGGTATGCAGAGAATATTGCAGCACATGATGTTCAGGAACCCCGAGATTCTTCACTCCTTGGTATTAGTATGCATGAACCAACAGCAGGTATAGATATACAAACCAGAAATACTCCTTCTGTCCCAGCATATCTTTAGTTTTGGAACTTAAAAAATGTCCCACTCCAACTCTATCGGTAGCTTCCAACCACCCATATCACGTCACATTTCTACATGCCTCCCTAACGTGCCATTTGTTTGGCCAGAGCGTGTTAGTTTTTTTACTCCTTTGGCCTTGAATTTGGAGAATTTTGAGAGACTACTTCTGTCCTTTAAATGTATTGATGATGGGTATCATGGTCATTTGCATTCTTTGTTGAGACGATGTTTGAATCCTAGGAATAGAGATGAGTTGGGATGTAGGGAGTATGTACTAGGCTCTACTATTTGTTTTAGCTTGCCTTGCGATTCTACTTTCTTAGTCTTTATAGTTAATAGTTCATCAGCCTGTGTGATGTCATCATTCTTGATGCCTCCACGTTGTGCTCTCTCGCCACCGACCACTCCAGCCGGCACCGGCGCCCACGCCCTACTGGTGGTCACTTCGATGTTCTCCCCGACGGGTCTCCCTCGCTCATCGCCGCGTCCCATCCTTCACGTGCCATGATGAACCCGCAGCTCGCAAATCCCTCACCACTACTTGCCCTACCACCAATCCTTCTCGAGAGTTGCTCCAAGTGATCTCGGCCAGACCAAACTCTCGCTTTCTTAAGAGTCACAAGTTGAGACTATGCAGCTGCACCTGCAGTAGCCGCCACTGACAAGTGGACCCGACATCTCATGGGCCCTCATGTCAGTGGAAGCTACTGCAAGTGTAGTACTACAGAGGATTTCAATCTTGCAAGCTGCCTGGCTTATCTGTCATGCATTCGCCACCTGCTACCGCCGACATTCATTGCTCGCCCTGCAACCAATTCTCTTCCAGACACGCTCCGGTTGATGTCAGTCAGACTGAACTGACAAACCCTATCTTTGTCTAGTCTAGCGTTGCCAGTTGCATGCCCGCCCCCTCAATCTTGCCTGCTTTGCTGCTCGACTGAAAGTCCTCTGCAGTACTACAAGTGCAGTAGCGCCACTAACATGTGTACCTGATGGCTCATTTTAGGGTATGAACAGCAACAAAGAAGTCAACAATGTTCTCCCCCCCCCCCCCCCCCCCGATCAAAATAATTGCCGTTCACATAGACCTAACTAGTTCATTTATAATTCATTTGTAAGTCTGATATGACAATTAATATAAACAAGGAGGGAGTAATACAAAACAAAATGTTGCTGGGACGCGATCGTCCCATGCTCCTATTTGCCACACTCGTACTGAAGATGGTACGAACATCTGACTTTTCTTCTTTTGACACCATATGTACATGATACTCAACTTTGTCAGGCAGTAATTTGCTTTAATTGTTTACCGTTTGTATCAATGTAATAGAAGAAAGGAGGTTTGGAAGAGGTGTGGCTAAAGGACTCAATGTTGCCAGCATACGCTATGCATCCCAAGTTAGTAGAACGGAGAATGTGAAGCTACCAATTCAGTTCTCCACTAGGTTGGTGCTGCGGTTGGTATTAATTAGTGGCACTTTGTCAATGATGTCGTTATGTTAACAAAAAAACATGCACCCCTCATCGGTGTAAGGAAGTGGGCGGATGTTGGCAATACTAACAAGAGATAAATAGTACGAGATATTTTGGTTAGTGTCGTCACACCCCACACAATTATTTTTTTCTTGCAATCTCCATCTTGTACATTTTCAACAACGTGTTATACAATGTGCATATTTTATAACAAGTTGTATAACAAGTTGCTATAAATGTACAAGATGGAGATTGCAAGAAAAAAAATACTTGTGTGGGGTGTGACAACACTAACCAGAATGTCTCTTACAATATCTCTCTTGTTATTATCGTCAACCTCACCCACTTCCTTGCACCGCTGAGGGATGCATGGTTTTTTGTAAACATAATCACATCATCGACAATATACCAACTGCAGCACCCAACCTAGCG
The DNA here is from genome assembly GCA_036927565.1 of Tuctoria greenei. NCBI lineage: Eukaryota > Viridiplantae > Streptophyta > Magnoliopsida > Poales > Poaceae > Tuctoria > Tuctoria greenei. The sequence goes on along the minus strand of JAYESD010000001.1, from coordinate 78,814,630 downwards.
GAGAACTGAATTGGTAGCTTCACATGCTCCGTTCTATGAACTTGGGATGCATAGAATATTCTGACAACCTTAAGTCCTTTAGCCACACTTCTTTCTAATTTCCTTTCTTCTGTTACGTTGATTCAAATAGTAAACGATTAAAGGAAATTACCGCCTGACCAAGTTTAGTATCATGTACAAATAGTTTGAAAAGAAGAGAAGTCTGATGTTCATACTGTCTTCAGGACGAGTGCGGCAAATACGAGCGTGGGGCGACCGCGTCCCAGCAATATTTTGTTCTGTATTACTCCCTCTTGGTTTATATTAATTGTTGTATTAGACCAACAAATAAATTAAAAATGAACTAGTTAGGACTGTCTGAACGACAACTATTTTGATCGGTGGAGGGGGGGTACATTGTTGACTTCTTATTGTTGTTCATACCCTAAAATGAGCAATCAGGAACTCATGTCAGAAAACATGTCAGCGGCGCTACTACACTCGTAGTACTGCAGAGGATTTTCAGTCAAGCAGCAAAGCAGGCAAGACTGAGGGGGCCAGCATGCAACTGACAATGCTAGACTAGAAAAAGAAAGGGTTCGCCAGTTCAGTCTGACTGACATTAGCTGAAGCTCATCTCGAAGAGAATTATTGGTTGCAGTGCGAGTAATGAACGCCAGCAGTAGCAGGTGTCGAATGCAAGACAGATAAAGGCAGGTAGCTTGCGGGATTGAAATCCTTTGCAGTACTGCATCTGTAATAGCTGCCATTGACATGTGGGCCCATGAGACATCAGGTCCACTTGTCTGTGGTGGCTACTGCAGGTGCAATACTGCATAGTCCCAGCTTGCAACGCTTAACAAAGTGACGGTTCTGTCTGGCTGAGATCACCAAGAGCAACTCTCGAGGATGATTGGTGGCAGGGCGAGTAATGGCCAGGAATTTGCGAGCGGCGGAGTCATCATGGCACGCGAAGGATGGGACGTGGCAATGGGCGAGGGAGACGCGTCAGGAAGGACACTGAAGTGACCAGCAGCAGGGCGTGGGCGCCAGTGCCGGCCGGAGTGGTCGGCGGCGATAGAGCACTATGTGGAGGCATCAAAAAATCACGCCATCACACAGGCTGATGAACTGTTAACTATAATGACTAAGAAAGTAGAATCGCAAGACATGCTAAAACAATTAGTAGAGCATAGGAAAGAATGCAAATGAACATGATACACCCATCATCAATACATTTAAAGGACAGAACGTAGTCTCTCAAAATGCTCCAAATTCAATGCCAAATGAGTAAAAAACTAACACGCTCTGCCAAAACAAATGGCACAGTAGAGAGGCGGGTACTAACGTGATGTGATATGGGTAGTTGGAAGCTACCGATGGAGTTGGAGTGGGAAATTTTTTAAGCTCCAAAAGTATAGTTATGCTGGGGCGGAAGGAGTATTTCTGGTTTGTATATATATACCTGCTGTTGGTTCATGCATCATAGTACCATGAAGTGAAGAATCTCGGGGTTCCTGAACATCATGTGCTGTAATATTCTCTACATACAATCCAAAGGAATTAATGTTTTTTTAAAAAAACTTAATTTTGATAGTAAACACCTTTATAGTTATACCAGGTGCTTGTTGGCCACAATGAATGCTTGTAGATGACATCACGGTTTGATGTCTTGTTCCAAATGCAAAGAAAATTATAAGTAGTCATTCCAACTAACAGTGATAACATCAAATTACATGACCGACGATGTGCGACCGTAGATGGGCTCATGCGTCATAGGGACGAACACAAAGCGTCCCAGCGCAGTTTCGGCCCCAGAATACAAAGTGACTCAGCGCAGTTTCAGCCCAGGACTAACAAGCGGCCCAACGCCGTGTTGGCCCTAATCTGATAGCTTCACGTACACTTTGTCCTGGCTACCTAATTGCGGGACCCTTCGATCCACAACGGCCCATCTCCCGATTGTACGATTCGCGCTTGGAGGAGCATCCGCCAGCCACGACGCTCTTGGAGGAGCATCCGCCAACTGACACACTATTGGAGGAGCATCTGCTGGCCGCCACGCTCTTAAAGGAGCATCCGTCGGCCGCCACACTCTCGGAGGAGCTTCCATCGGCTGCCACGCTCCTAGAAGAGCATCTGTCGGCCACCAGCGTGGAGGGGCATCCATCGGCCACCGCACGTGGGGGAGCAACAGCGCTAGGTACAATTGCTCACACAATGTTATGGTAGTTCTATCCTCTTACGGATATGCTGATTGATTTGTAGGAAGCGATGTCAGAAGATAAGACATGGATGGGAAAAGACAGGTGTACAAAGGAGTGGCAGGATGGAATGAAGTCATTTTTAAATTTAGCATTCCAGGACACTCGTGATGAAGAAACTAAGCCTTGTCCTTTCATGAAATGTCATATTATTTGCCACCGAACACGCAAGGAAGATCATCTTCACTTGCTTTGTAATGGGATGTTATTTGATTAAACTCGTTGGGTACACCATGGCGAAAAATGAGTTGAAAAAATATAATTTTGAGAAATCAGCAAATAATGAGGAGATAATTTTTTATGATGCTGCTATGGAAAATATGTTGTCCGGTCTATTTAGAGGCACTGATAGTGGTGGTACTTCAACAGATGTGTATGATCCAAAAAATACTATAAACCAGCAGTAGCCAACTGGGTGTGCAAAGGCATTCTATGACTTATTAAATGATGCAAAAAAGGATTTGTATCCAGGTTGTGAGAAGGTGACCTTATTACCCTTCATTGTTAGGTTGTACCAGATAAAGTGTTTAACTGGTTTGAGCAAAAAAGCGTGTGAGTTGGTCCTTGAACTATTCTCATATGTGCTTCCAGAGGGCCACTACATTCCTAATACACTTGGTAAAATTCAGAAGGTTGTTTGTGACCTTGGGGTGGGCTACGAAAACATCAATGCATGTGTCAATGACTGTGTGTTATTCCGAAAAGACTATTCTCTGCTAGATCGATGCCCAAAATGTGGTGAATTAAGATGGAAAAATAGTACTGGTGGGGATGCAAGAAATATTTTACCTTGTGAAAAAACCAAGAAGCTTGGCACGCAAGATTCTACGATACTTGCCTCATATTCCCTGTATTCAAAGGTTATATATGGAAGAATCAACAACATCAAACATGCGCTGGCACAAAGAAGAACATACTTACGATGGAACATTAAACCATCCTGCAGATTCGAAAGCATGGAAGCATTTTTATAGCATTCACCCAAATTTCTCATCTGATCCTCGCAACATAAGACTTGGGCTAGCATATTATCGTTTCAATCCTTTTGGAATAATGAATGTTTCTTACAGTACATGGCCTGTGATTCTAATCCCTTATAATCTACCCTCTTGGTTGTGTATGAAGCAACCTTATTGGTTGATGTCAATGATAATTCCTGGGCCAAAGTCACCTGGAAACAACATGATGTGTATCTGCAGCATTTGATTGATGAGCTACTAAAATTATGGTCTGATGGTGTTGAAACATACAACATTTCAAAGAAAGAGATATTCCTCATGCGAGCTTCTATATTGTGGACAATAAATGATTTTCCAGCATATGCAATGCTATGTGGATGGAGCACATAAGGTAATATAGCATGTCCATACTTCCATGTAAACACTAACGCCTTGTGGTTGAATTATGGACGAAAGTATTGCTACATGGGTCATCGTCGTTTCCTACATCAGAATCACAGGTGGCGTCGAGACAAAGCTTCTTTCAACAACAAGATAGAGAATAGAGAGGCTCCAACATCACTCTCTGGTGACGAAGTACTCCAACAATACCAGAGTTTTGATCAAGTGAGTTTTGGACAGACTAATAATAAGAGAAAGCACACTGAGGAAGATAGGTGGCATAGTTGGAAGAAGAAAAGTATATTTTTTCATCTCCCATATTGGAAGACATTGCTAATAAGGCATATTGGTAAAATTGGGGACATTGCTTAATATGAATGGTAAAACAAAAGATAGTCTACAAGCTCGTCTTGATATGCAGGATATGAGTATACGGCCAAAGCAACATCCGGTGGATATGAATGAGAAGTATGATTGTCCATCAACATCATATACTTTGCATAAAGATGAGAAGACCACCTCATGCAAGTTTTCGGGGATGCGAAGATGTCCGATGGTTATGCCTCAAACATCAAGAGATGTGTGGACATAAAAGCACGTAAGGTATCAGGTCTAAAAACTTATGTCTGCCATATTATATTTCAGGAGCTACATCCAATTGCAATACGTGACATATTGCCTGAAAAGGTTGATGCACCTTTAGTTGAGTTTAGAAGATTATTTTCTGGAATTTGTTCTAAAGAATTAGCGGAAACAGATTTGGGTAAGATGAACAAACACTTTCCTGAAACAATTTGTAAGATTGAGGTCTTGCTTCCTCCTGCGTTCTTTGATATCATGGTACATCTTCCAATCCATCTTGCCGAAGAAGCTCGCTGGGGTGGACCTATCTCTTACAGATGGATGTATCCAATTGAGAGGTACCTTGGTACATTGAAGAGGTATGTACGTAACAGATCTCACCCAGAGGGTTCTATAGCCAAGGGCTATATTATGGAAGAGTGTATGACTTTTTGCAGTCAATTTTTGGATAACATCAGCACCAAGCTTAATAGGCCATAACGTCATGAATCTCCAGCTAGGAATGAACCTTCTCTCGAGTCTAATATATTTACAGAAGTTGATAATTCTAAAAAAGGGTTTAAATGGGGCCAACTTACTATGGTGGAATTACATAACATCAGGCATTATATTATTTCTAATGTTGAAGAGGCTACTCCATGGATCAAGTATGTATAACTCATATGTTCCATATCATATTGGATCATGCTTATTGTAGATGGCTAATTTAGTATTGTACCCTTTTCAGTGAGGTTTTTGAAGAGCTGAAAAAAGATTCATTCTCGCGATGTTGAAAAACACCATAGAGATGAGTTTGATTATTGGTTTCAGAAATGAGTAAGTACATGCAAGTTTTTACTTTGATAAAATATTGAACAAATACGTGTTATGAAGTTGGTTTATCGATGACCCCTTTTATAATAACATGTACAGATTACGACATTACACAAAGAAGTCAAAGTAATTGATTATTTGTATGCATTATCTAAAGGATCTGATCATCGAGCATGTTTTTTTAGTTGATCATTCATAAATGGCTTCTTCTTTCGATCTGTAGAGGTGGAAAAAGATTTACGGACTCAAAATAGTGGTGTTGTTGTTCAGGATGGTGATCATGAGTGGTTTGGAGTAATCAAGAAAATAATTTTTGTTGATTTTGAAAAAAATCAAGAGATTCTGTTATTTGAATGTGACTGGTTTGATTGGACTCGTTCCGATCAGAGCCAAAGCAGAGTCTACAAAATAGATCGATATGGAATGATAGATGTTGACACTACTCTTTCTCAATTTAAGTACGAGCCTTACATTCTAGCCACCCAAGCAGAACAAGTTTTTTACAATCGAAGTGTGAAGCAACCTAAATGGGCTACAGTTGTTAAAACGAAGCCACGAAACCTTTTTGCCATGCCCCTTGGAGATAGTGAAAATAATGTTACTGAGATGATGGAGGCTGAGGCATTTTATGATCGACGACTTACTGATATAATGAGGATAGGACCGCATGGGCTAGGAATGACATTGAGGGAGCAACCAGTGATGCTTCCACTCTTCAAATGAGAACATGTGATCAGTTTGAGGAACATAGAGTTCCATCATCAAATGAAGATGACAACGACGACGACGATGATACATATATCAATGATGGTATTGTACCTCCAATATTGGGACGAACAGTGAAGATGATGATTTTTTTATATAAGTACTGTGTGAGCTAGCTGTACGTGAACTATTTGATTTTTTTTGAAAATATAGAAGCTGCTATTATATTCAGTAGCAAGCTTAGAAGCAAGCCGATATTGAATAATCCCACCTCTTTAGAAGACACCCAAAATTTGAAATGGCGCTCCTACAGAAATTCCTAATGCATCAAACTAGTGATTCCTGGGAGCAGATCTTAATGCAAGAGTGTGTTTCGTAGCGATAGATCCTAAGGCCATGAACTAGTACAATCATGGCAACACATCCTAATGCAACGATTGTCCAAGCAAAATGGAGACGCGCTTAATTTGCAGCAAGGTGCGTTTCTTATATGAAAAGCGCATCCTCCCCACGATGTCTCCTTTTAGCTTCATGATTTTCTCCATTTTGCTTCGGTTCACTGTTGATATCACACATCTCTGAACTTATAGCACATTCACTTGATAACTGAATCATTCACTTGTCCAGAAATCGAATAAATCTGTCCTTATGGTTCTTGAGGAACACGATGAACACACCACACATTCATTCGTTCACAAAGTGTCTAACGTTTTGTAATATATCGTGAGGCCAATGATTGTGTTCTGTGACGATAGATCCTAATGCCACAAACTGGTGAATTGAGGCACCAGATGTGATGCAATGATTGTGTTCCATGGCGATAGATCCTAACGCCACGAACTGGTGAATCGTGGCAACAGATCCTAATGCAATGATTGTGTTTCGTGGCGATAGATCCTAACACCACGAACTGGTGAATCGTGGCAAAAGTTCCTAATGCAACGATTGTGTTCTGTTATGATAGATTCTAATGCCATGAACTGTTGAATTGTGGCAAATGTTTGTAATGCAACAATTGTGTTCTGTGGCGATAGATCCTAACGCCACGAACAGGTGAATCATGGCATCAGATCCTAATGAAATGATTTTGTTCTGTGATGATAGATCCTAATGCCACGAACTTGTTAATCGTGGCAATAGATCCTAATGCAACGATTTCGTTTTATGGCGATAGATCCTAATGCCACGAACTGGTGAATCGTGGCAAAAGTTCCTAATGAAACGATTGTGTTCCGTTGCGATAGATCCTAACGCCACGAACTCGTAATTCGTGGCAAAAGTTCCTAATGCAATGATTCTGATTCGTGGCGATAGATCCTAACAGTACGAACTGGAAAATCGTGGAAACAGATCCTAATGCAACGATTCTGTTTTGTGGCGATATATCCTAATGCCACGAACTGGTGAATCGTGGCAAAAGTTCCTAATGTAACGATTGTGTTTCATGGTGATAGATCCTAATGCCACGAACTGGTGAATTGTGGCAAAAGTTCCTAATGCAACGATTGTGTTCCGTGGTGATGGATCCTAATGCCACAAACTCGTAATTCACGGAAAAAGTTCCTAATGTAACGATTATGTTCCATGGCGATAGATCCTAACGCCATGAACTGGTGAATCGTGGCAAAAGTTCCTAATGCAACGATTGTGTTTTGTGGCGATCGATCCTAACGCCACGAACTGGTGAATGGTGGAAAAAGTTCCAAATGCAACGATTCTGTTCCGTGGCGATATATCCTAACGCCACGAACTGGTAATCGAGGCGACAGATCCTAGTGCAATGATCGTGTTCCGTGGCGATAGATGCTAACACCATGATCTTGTGCATCGTGGCAACAGATCCGAATGCAACGATCGTGTTCCATGACGATAGATGCTATTGCCACGAACTAGTAAATTGTGGGAACGGATTTGTGGCGATAGATCCTAATGCCATGAAACTAGAGAATCATGGCAACAGGTCCTAATGCAACAATTGTATTCCGTGGCGATAGATGCTAATGCCACGATCTATTGAATTGTGGCAACATATTCGTGGAGATAGATCCTAATGCCAGGAACTAGTTGATCGTGGCAACAGATCATAATACAACGATCATAACCTGTAGCAATAGATGCTAATGTTAAAAACTAGTGAATCGTGGCAAAAGACCAAACTTACTGCAATGATTTAGTATTCGTTGCAGTATAATCGTTGCAACATGGCGGGATCCTTGTAGTGATGTAGGACACACGGGAAAGCGCAATAAAAATTTTAAAAATTGTTGGTCTGCTCTACAAGGGCTGGAGCTCGACTTTGCATGCCACCTATAAGAGTTATTCAACCGATGAAGAACGTATATGAAACAAGTCTGATGACGTACCGATGCCCGAGGGGTTGCACCTAATAGAATATTTTTTTCTCTGAGCGATTCAAGGTCAGCTAACTTTTTAATAGCTTCACAACATACAAAAACTATTTGATTTACATTCATTCCTGAAATTAATTCTTAAAATTATGGCGGTCAATAAGCAGGACCAATTCTCAAAATCGAAGAAGACAAAAGACGAAACACTTGCTTGGCTCCAAGTCCTACACCCAACTTAGCTACGAGAAAGTATGAAAAAAAATCATGCTTTTACTTTGTGCTGCAATCAATATGTATACCTACATGTCGAATTTTACTTGTATTTTATTTAGCGAGACCGAGAGATCGGAGAAGAACCCGATGACATACAACTGTGGGAGACAAGCCATTTGAAGAACGGTGAACGGGCAAACGAGCAGACAGAAGTTGTATATGTGAGTAACACTTCAAACAATTCCAAATTAAATAAATATTTGCAATGTACCTGTGACTTTACTTTTCGTATATAGATCCAGGCACATGCCCAAGTGGACGACAAGGAAGCTGAGTAGGGAGGCACAATTCCAAATAATTAGAGAAACCACATCTTCCAGCATTGTTATGGATCCTCAATCGGTTGTGAAAGATCACGGGTTCGGGGGCGTGGTTATATGGCTAACCCTACTGGTCCTGAACGTGAATGTATGCGTATTCAGATGGCTGAACACCTCAACGACGAAGTTAAAAACTTACAAGATAGAAATGTAGGCCTCAATCACCAAGTGCAGAAGTTGGAAGAAAGAAACAATAGCTTAACCACCTAGATGGACTGCATAAACCAGAAGAATGAATAGTGAAACCTTCAAGTCCAGAACTTAAAAGGTGAGATAGCATCTGATTGTGAATAGAGAGCTTAGGAAATGGAGGACATGCGCCTCTCAATGGTGGCTGAAGTGCGTAAAATGTTGGAGACTCCACAAAAGGGACAACAAAAGGGCAACCAAAAGGGCAACAAAAATAAGGCACCTAATCCAATTAGTCCCGGTAGTCTTAGGCCACCTTTTAACATGCAAACACGTCGTGTTAGTAATACTTGAGTGTTGTTATGTGTGTTGCAATATTAATTGATGGATGTTTATTGTTAAACTCGTGATTCTGTTGCCACTAATTTTTAAACTTGGAGCATTTGGATTCTACTGCCGCTTATCATAAAACATGGCATTACAAATTTCTTGTCACAAATGATAAATTATTGCAATAGGAAGCTATTTCCACGAATTAGAAAAAATGTTGCAGCATAAACCTTTGGACATGACTCAAAAAAACTTTGCACTGGACTGCTATTGCCACCGCTCAGAAAATGTTGCATTACCACACTATTGCCACAAATGACCAAATGTTGCATTACACCTATATCGCAACAAATCATTAAATGTTGCATTACAACCGTATTGCCACAGATCAGAAAATGTTACATCTCGAACCTATTGCCACAGATCAGGAAATGTTGCATTACAAACATACTCCTACAGATCAGGAAACATTGTATTACGAACCACGCTTGTGAAATTGTTGCAATAAAATATTATTTGCCACGGACGTTAAATCGTCGCAGTACAATACTATTTGCCACAGATGTGTTATCATCGTAATACCATAATATTTGCCACTAATGTGAAATTGTTGCAATAACATACTATTTTCCACGGACGCTAAATCATCACAGTACCATACTATTTGCCACGGATGTGAAATCGTGCAGTATCATACTATTTTCCTTGGATGTGTGATCGTTGCAATACCATACTATTTGCCACGAATCTGAAATCGTTGCAATAACATACTATTTGCCATGGATGCTAAATCGTCGTAGTACCATACTATTTGTTACGGATTTGTAATCGTTGCAATACCATACTATTTGTCACGAATGTGAAGTCGTTGCAATACCATACTATTGCCACGAATGCGAAATCATTGCAATACCATGATATTCGTTGCAATACCTTAAATCGTTGCAATACGTCAAATCATTGCAATACCATACTATTTGCCACGGCTGTAAAATCATTGCAATAACATACTATTACTACGAATGTGTGGCTGTTGCAATACCCTGCTATTCATTACAATACGTTAAATTGTCGCAATACGTTAAATCGTTGCAATACCAAACTATTTGCCACTGTGAAATCATTGCAATAACATACTATTGACATGAATGCGTAACCATTTCGATACCCTGCTATTCATTGTAATACGTTAAATCGACGAAATATGTTAAATCATTGCAATACCATACTATTTGCCACGAATGTGAAATCATTGCAATAACATACTATTTCCATGAATGTGTAATCTTTGCAATACCATGCTATTCATTGCAATACGTTAAATCATCGTAATATGTTAAATCGTTGCAATACTATACTATTTGCCACGAATGTGAAATCGCTGCAATAACATACTATTTGCCATGAATGTGGAATCATTGCAATACCGTGCTATTCGTTGCAATACGTTAAATCGTCGCAATATGTGAAATCGTTGCAATAACATACTATTTGCCACTGATGTAAAATCTTAGCAATACCATACTATTTGCCACAGATATCAAGTCGTCACAATAACCTATCGTCATGGGACTTATGCCAACGAATTGTAAAAACTATCGCCACATTGTTTTTCATTCAATAGTGACCTATTGCGATGAAAAACGACCTACTGTGACGAATATTTTTTGTTCCGATAAGCCTGAATCCTTGTAGTGCATTATCCAATACTCAAGTTCATAACTCTAATCATGTGACGGTCCAAGTTACTCATGACCAGGACCATGGCTATCATGATAGTTTTATACACACTCTGCAGAAGGTATACCACTTTATCCACAAGTCTGTGATTTCATCACCTTTTGGTGACTCGGGAATCTCAATTATGTCGTCTCACACTTCCGCTGGTGTGTTGCCAAAAGATCACAAAATGGCCTTTACAAAAGGACTACTGGCATGTACAGACCCACTGATCTTTCACTGGAAGTGATTTCTCACAATTGAGGACATGCATCCCAGAGCCTCGTCTTGTGCCGTTCGGATCCCACGGCAGTCCTGCCACAATTCCAAACCCAACCAACTCCCATTTACCGATCCTCCAAGACGATCTGAATGATGCTGGCAGTACACCTAATTAATTGGCTAAGCTATTCCCCTAATGGCCCTGTGGTGGCACTATCAAATCCTGGATGGTCACTCTACGAACCGGTCCTTAGATCTAAAGCAAGAAAAACCACAATACCATCGAACCCAATCCACAAAATCGGCTTGCTTACATCCTAAGGTTCCATGTTGCTAAGGGTAATTACCATTATTTCACATAGTCTAGATGGTAAACAGTTCATGATTAGGTTACAGTTCATGATTAGGTAATTTAGTTCTTCCCAACCCCAATTAAGCAAAGCGAAGCAAAACTATAAAATATCCGTCCCAACATTATTTACTACATCCCGAGAAACAAGACAGGACATACAAGCCTAGTAAACTCCTATTTGTGGGTTTTCCCATTAATTTGACACGAGCATGCTAGTTCGAAAAAAACATTTAAAAGATAGGATCAAAATGTTCAAGGGAACTTGCCTTGCTCGGTGGCCGGTTTGGATCGAAAGCTTCAAAGATCTGGTGTTGAAGGTCCTCGTATGTACTCTATTGAGTGTTTCCTTCTATTTCATGAGACAAACACGCAAAACAAACATTGTGATCAATAAATGCTCATATATTAAACAATATGCCATGATATGCATGAATGAAGCAATTATGGTGTAATACATGTTATTAAGTTACTACTATTGCTTATTAATTGGGTGCAACTAAGTTTTACGTGTTTATGGAGATTTTGAGTCATTTCCGGAGAATTGGTGGAAGTTTCAGTGATCTCCAGAATTCAGACACCAAACTAGTCCGCACTGGGGCTAGACAAGTTCGCACTGGTCAGACAAGTCCGCTGCTAGACCAAACTAGCCTGCAGTGGTCCAGAGTTTTGCGAACTTTACTTCTAGAGCATGGGTTGAATCGTGTAGGGGGTAAAAATTGACTTGGAAAGTTATATATAGGGCATTTACCATGGGTGCAACATTTCTACGATCTTATATGGGACATGGCATGCAAATCCGACGTCTAGATTCGTTGACGACGAAGCGGCGGCGTGGCGTAGACGAAGATTATGATGTTGATGGAACGTTGATGAAGAAGAACGTAGCAGCAACGACGATCTTGCTAGTTCCCCTTCTTCCAACCTTCTCTCCTCCTCCTTCCTTCCATTCATTCTTCCCTTCCTTCTTCTTCCTTCCTTGCGGCAAGAGCTTCATCTTATGAACAGCGACTCATGGTGCAATGGTAGGGCGGTGGGGTTTTTCTCATGGTGCAATGGCAGGGCGGTGGGGTTTTTCTCATGGTGCAATGGTAGGGTGGGAGGCGAGATTTGGGCTTTGTTTGGCACAGCTGGAACTTGTTACAAAAGCAGCTTGTCTGAAAAGCTGGTGGAAAGCAGCTTCTGCTTATATCCTGATTTTAGTTTATTCAGAGAAGCACCTGAACTAATAAGCTATTACAAAAGTTTCCTGTGTGGCACACCCTTAGCTTATTTTTATGAAGAAGCTGCAGCAGAAGCTATGCCAAACAGGGCCTTGGTTGCTTATATAGGGGAGTGGTGGGGTTTGGGGTGGAATCCCATTGGGACTCGGTGGGGATGAGTGGGGCCTTGGTGGGGTCCCACACGGGCTCTTGGGGGGTGTGGAACGGCGTTCTTAGATCTAATTACCTCAAATGCTAATAAACCTATTGTGGAGGAAAGTTTGAATACGAGTCAAAACCCTAAATGTGAGACTAGTTCATTTTCACGACCAAGTTCGATTTCTATCTAAATCGGACTAGTCCATTGTGTAGCGGACAAGTCCGTTGCCCTTCAGCAAAAATGGGCTTCAGACTCGATGGAAAACATTCGGAAAAGTCAAAAGTTTAGATAGAAGCATATTGGAATAGTCTGCACAAAAATAGACAACTTCGTTGCTTGGAAAATACTGTATTAAGTTTGTGCAGGCTGGAGATATCGGACTAGTCCTGTATTGGACCGGACAAGTCTGTACCTGAATCAGTTTTATTTGTTCTATTGCTTCCAATTTTGTTTATTCTTGTTCCTTTTTGTTTTGTTTTATATGTACCCTGTATGGGGATGAGTGCAATGCATGATGATGAAAAAATGAGGGTGTTACAAATCTACCCCCTTAAAATGAACCTCGTTCTCGAGATTTGACGAAGTAGAGAAAAGATGAGGGAGTTCCTTCTTGAGATCATCTTCACGCCCCCATCACTATTACAAAAACTTTTATCTCAAGCCACTATAAACATATTATCACAAGTGGATTTCTGCCCGAAACAAAGACCCTGTAAAAGTCGGCCATTTTCACAAGCGGCTCTGGAAACCGACGGTGCTAATGATTTTTCACACATGGTTCTTTGCGTACAATGTGCCGCATGTGATTATGCATTATCTCTGGCGGGTCCTAAGGTATAACTCTATCTATGATAAAGCATTAGGACAGAACTAATTAAACCCTATAATTTCTAATTTCCTCATCAAATTTAAATAACAGCAATCACGAATATATTCAATGCAATTCATAGTTTATACATTGCAATTCATAGTTCATACATTGCAAATTATAGCTTCATGCATTGCAATTTATAGTGTCTACATTGCAAAATATAGTTAAATTATACATAGCAATTCATAGTTTCTCTCAGTCCGCATCTAATATTCATAGTTCATACATTGGAATTCATAGCTTGCTCTCTCTAACATTGCAATGAATAGGAAACAGTTGTGTCTCCTTTAATCTAGATCGAGCAGTAGTTATTTCACCAAGCTTTCCAAGCAGCAATCTGGAAGACATGATTGTTGAAGTTTTACCTCCCACTTTGTAGCATCAATGTCTTCTCCGTTTCCAGCTTAAGCTTCAAAAAGAAGATGTAATCAAACTTGAGCATCAGTGTTTTTGTCACCACAATGTATAACTGGCAAAAATATCTAAAAATAAGAAATGGTGACCAACCATAGGGGGCCAATAGTACTCTACCATCAGACTTTAATCTAGATCAAGCTATTAGGTTTTTGCAGGGCCGAGAGAAAAAATTATCCATGAAGAAAAAGAGAAAAGACACTACTTCCACATTATTATAATTACCAAGGACGACTGATAAACTCTCTATAGACTTCTCTACGGTCAAGGTCATGGAACCCACACGGATAATCTATACAAAGTAACAATATCACATAAGAACATTCTAAGATCTAGATACACGGATACAGGCAAAGAACGGTAACAATAAAAATAATTACAGTCAAAATACCAAAAAATATAGTAAAAAACAAAGAAAAGTTAAAGTACCATTAACATCAATCTATTCATGATAGGCTTTCCTTCAAAAACAAATTACTGAGGCTAAAAACAGCTTTAACCGTTCATTAAAAAATTACTTACAACAGCACATGGATGAAATAATAGTAAATATCTGAAATACAAAAACTCATATTCACATTGATTTTAAGGGCAACATATTCAAAATACTAGTTGTATTTTTCCTACAAGTTCAGTCTCGCACAACTTCTAATTTTTCATGCAAAATGAATTGTGCAAGACTAAGAAGGCAAATTATGACCATAACTTTGATGCATTCTGGGATATCACATATGGACATTATGAGAGATGAAAATAATAGTAACAATACATAGAACAATAACAATACAAAAAATAACAGTAACAATACATGGATAAAGGCAAAGATGACAGTATATAGAAACTCTACACAAAGTAACAATGAAAAGGGCAAAAAATCTATACTTCAAGGGCGACGCTCGACGGCGACCTCCAGGACGACGTTCGGTGTCTACGGTGATGGTGAGAGTGAGGAAAGCACTCGACAGTGATGCCGAGGGTGAGGACGGTGTTTGCCATCGACAGGGACGATGAGGGTGGGGACGACGCTCAGTGACGACCCCTGGGGTGAGGACGGCGAGGGGAGGGGACGACAAGGAAGAAGACAGCAAGGACCAGGATGGCGAGTGAGAGGACGATGAGGGAGAGGACGGCGAGAGTGAGGACGGCGAGGGAGAGGACGGCAAAGGTGAAGACGGCGAGGGTGAGGACGGCGAGGGTGCAAACGGCGACGGTAAGGACGGCGAGGGTGAGGGCTTGGTAGCAGCGAGGGAGGGCTTGGCGGCAAAATTGAAATGATAGGGTTGCGAGATGCGGCTGATGCTTCAGTTATAGATAAATTATTGTCCACAAGCGATGGCTTCTCAATCACCGCCCAAGAAACCATTTTAAATAAATTATAAAACTAATTTCCACATGTGGCGGAGTCTTAATCACCGCCTGAGAAGCTGAGTAGTCGCTCCTGAAGATATTATTGTCACATGCGTCTTTTGGTTAAGCATCGCCTGTGAAAAATTATGATACTTTTTTATTAGCTTATGCGATACATATCTATAATGATTTTGTACATCAACAATGTGCAACACATCTATTAAAGAATAGTCCATTAGTTTAAGTTTTTATAATACATATCTATAAAGATTTTATTTAGCATTAGGACAAAATGTTATTAGTTCATTTTTAGTAGTTCACTCAAATGATGACGTTATGGCCTATTAGGTGATCGATGATCAATCGACAAGTAGAATATTTTGCATAGGTAGCACACCAATGAACAACAACATAAAGTTCATTAACTTAAAAACAATATATTACAAACACAAGAAAAAAGAAAAACACTAACTAAAAACATAAATGAAAAAAACAACACAACTAAAAACAAGAAAATAAAAACAACTAATTTCTACTTCTCCTCGTCCTCCTCCTCCCCCTCCTCGGGCTCTTGGCAGGCCTGGGGTGCCTCCAGCGGCAAAGCCGGAAAACCCAATTTTTTGGCCGTCGCCGCCACGAGGTTGTCGCAGCCCTCGACGCCAAGGTTGGCCGCCATGGTCTCCCGAAGAGGTCGCGACGACCGGCCAAATGTGTGAGGCCGAACACGTAGTGGCCTGTGGTGCCCATTCTAGTATATTCTGGAAGGGGACCGAGCCACATGGAGTGAGATGTATTGTCAAATACATCTCACGCCATTTTTCGGAGGGCGAACTCCATGATCGGGGAGTCCGGTCGAGTTCGCTTACCCTTTGGGTTCTTTGGAAGGATTTGCGGCGGCGTGTTCTTGTCAGCTATTATTGTGTTATTGGCGTGGTTTTTCTAGGAAGAGAGGAAGAGTGGTTGTGTAGAGAAGACGATGGCGCGCGGGGGTGATCTTATAGCATCCCAGCAGCTCGGTGGTTCATCTCTCGACGCGCACAGTGGTGATGGGATGCAGAGCGGTTCAAATGGAATTCAAAGGACGTGTATGCACTGTGTACATTTAGGGCACCTCGGCCACTGGCGCGCACGTCCAGTGCGCGGGTCATATCAGCCGCTTGTATTAGTGGCTACTATGCAGGCAGCTTTTCATTCAAAGCCCGCCTGTACTAATAGGTTTTTTCACACCGGCACATCATTTATGTGAGCCGCATGTGAAGTTCCATTAGCACAGGCGGCTATTAACTCAGTTGACAACATAGGCAGATTTAATAACGGCCTGTCTGTGTAAAAAAATCGAGGCGCCTGTGAAAATGCTTTCTGTAGTAGTGCATGTAGCCTTAGATTTAGTATGATGATTCCATTGTACTTTGCACCATCGAATCACCTTTTTTCTTGTGACCCTCTCCTCTGTATCCAAGATTTTGATAGGTTGCTTGGCATTGGTCAAGTCTTCCTAAGGTTCCAATTCGTCTATTGGCAATTGCTCTTCTGGCACTCTTAGGCACTTCTTAAGTTGAGACATGTGGAACACATCATGGACATCGGAGAGATGTGCTGGCTTCTCTAGTTATATAACACTTCTCCATGTTTGTCCAAAATCTTGAATAGTCCGATGTAGCGATGTGCCATCTTGCCATTAATGTTGAATCGCTTGTGACATCTTCAAACTAGCTTGGTAACTGTTGTTGTATAAGAACTCACCATATGACAGACTTTTTTCCTAGCTTCTTTCGTACTTCATTGCACATGCTCTCAACATGTCTTCTAATATCTAATTTGTCCTTTCGGTTTGTACATCCGTTTGGGGTTGATATTTAGAACTAAAATTTTGTTGGGCTCCAATATACTTGTGCTGCCAAAACCTAGAGGTAAATTAAGAACTTATGTTAGATACTATTTTCATGGGAACTCCATGTAAACACACTATCCTTCCCATATACAGCTCTGCTAGTTTTGCACTGCTATAGGTAGTCTTGACAGGGATAAAATGTAAAGATTTGATCAACTGATCCACAATAACCCATATTGAATCATACCCTGACCGGGTGCATGGTAATCCGACTATGAAGTCCATACCATCTTATACCCACTTCCATTCTGGTATATTCAATGGTTGCAATAGTCCAGTTGGCCTCTAATGCTTAACCATCCCTCGTTTGCATATATCACACAGTGCAACGTATTCAGCTATGTCCATTTTCATCTTACCCCACCGATAGCACATCTTCAAATCCATGTACATTTTCGCACTACCAGGATGGATGGAATAAGGCGAGTCATGTTCCTCCTTCAGTATTGTGCCGCGATTGCGCTTCATGTTAGGCACAAAAATACACTTTCCCGACCATATTGTGCCATTTTCATCCTCTTCAAAATTCCATTCTATTCCCTTGTCTGTTGCTTGTCCTTCTATTATCTCTTGCTCTAGTGTTGGATTTATTTCTATTGTCCGCATCTCATTGAAAAATTTGAGACGCAACCATTCAAACTACTTCCATATCTCAAACGGTAGTTCCTAAACAGAGAGTTGGTGACTTGCTCCTTTTCGGTTCAAGGCATCTGTCACTACATTACCTTCCCTAGGTGATAGTTGATTCCTACATGGTAGTTCTTGATAAGTTCCAACCATCTTTGTTGCCTCAAATTAAGATCCTTCTTCGTGAATATGTACTTGAGGCTCTTGTGATCCGTGTAAATATCACATCGGTGTCCAAGGATGTAGTGTAGTGCCTCCATGTCTTCAAGGCATGCACCACGGTTGCGAGTTCAAGGTCATGCGTAGGGTAGTTTGATTCATGCTTATTCAGTTTCCTAGAAGCATAAGCTCCTACTTCGCCTTCTTGCATTAGTACACGTCCAAGTCCTTACATCGATGAATCAAAGTACACATCAAAGCTTTTGCCCACATCTGGTTGTATCAATACTGCTGTAATGGTCAACCTCTTCTTTAACTTCTCGAAGTTGTCCTAACAAACCTGAGTCCATTTGAATGTTTTCCCCTTCATTATTACTTCAGTCATGGTGTAACACCCTAAATTTTCGCATCATGCATTGCATACATGATCACGCATTAAACACTAGTAGAATAAAAGAAAAATAATAAAATATATACATATACAAATATGTGTAGCAAAAGAATAAAAGAAGAAAATAATAGTTATAGCCTAAAACTTGTAATAGGGAATAAGAATAAAAATAATAATAAAAATATATATAAATATAAATAAATAATATATATAACAAAATATATAAATAGAAAAAATATAACATTAATAATATATATTATAAAAATAATAAATAATAAATAATAAATATATAATATTAATAATATATATAAAATATATATATATATATATAAATAATTATATAATAAAGGAAAAGTAAAAAAAAAGAAAAAAAAGAAATCACCGCTGGCCAGGCCAAGCCGGCCCAGCCAGCGGCACCTCCCGCGGCCGCGCGCCCGCAGCCGGGCCCCACCGCCGCCGCTTCCGCCGACAGGCGCCGAGCCGGCCGCGCGCGCCAGCCCCGCTGGCCCCCACCCCCGACGCGCACGCGCATCGCCCGAGGCCGCAGCCGGGCCTCGGTCCCCCCTGACGCGACGCCGCCCGGACCCCGTCTCCCGCCCGGTCCCCCTGGGCCCCGCCACCGCGTGGACTCCGCGCCTCCCGGCCCGACGCTCCCGTCCCGCCCGATTTTCCCGGCGCGCCTCGGCCTCCCGTCCGGATACGAGTCCCATCTCGTAACCGCCTCCGATTCTACCGATGCCGTACCCTAGCGCCGCCCCTATAAATAGGACCGAGGCCTAGGTTTTCTTTCCCACGAGCCAGTAGCCGCCAGCAGAGAAGAAAAAGCCGCCGGAACCAAGGTCCAGAAGGCTGCGCCCAGTGAAGAAAAAAAGAGAAAAAGAAGGGGAAGAAGAGGGAGAAAAAGAGGAGGGCACCACCGTTCGCCGGAGATCGTCGCCGACATCGCGCCACCGTCGTCGTGCCGCCGAAAGACTGCTGCACCATCTATTTCGTCTACGCATCGCATTTATTCCGCGACCGTCACGCCGTCAGATCTACGGTAGGGTTCGTTCCCGATGCGAATTTTTGCGATCATATTGAATCTAATAGGCGTAAATTAATTTTAGTTGCACCATAAATTTTATTTCAGCAGCATTAATCCACCCTAAAACCCCCGTAAAATCATATGAACACGTATGAACTAGTCGCATCTAATTAATAAACGACCGTAGTAAATTAATTATTAAACTGTGCATGCATGCATGTCATTGCATGTTGATTATTTTGTGTGCATTATGTTGAACTGTATATGTTTTCTTGTATGTATGATCACGCGTAGAGGAACGTGCTCAAGAGGTTGCATACGAGGATTTCCAAACCCAAGACTTCGAAGCGCTTGAGCAACCCCATCCGCCGGAGCAAGGCAAGTGTCCTTGAAGCATATTGATCCTATTTTAAATTAAATGTTTTGTTTGCGAACTTGCATGCTTGTGTCAAATTGATGAGAATCCTATGGTAGGAAGTTTACTAGTTTTGTTTGACCACCCTTGTCACCTGAAATTATGGTAGAGAGTCGGGAAGGGTTTTTACCTTTTTGCTTCGCTTAATTAATTGGGATGGCAAACAACACTACACATTTAATTATGCATCAATGATATTCTGGTTAATGTGAACTGGTCAATATGATGGGTGATCTAAGCAAGCATGGTTATGTGGATGGGTTGGTTGTTATGGTGGTTTGCTTGCCTTAGATCTAAGGACCGGTTCATGCGAGAATATGCCAGGTCAACAGTGCCACCACAAGGCCAAGTATGGGTGCGGCGTAGCTGAATAATTAGGAGCGCTGCTAGTATTGTATGGACCATTGGATGGCGCGGGGAATGGGAGTCGAGGAGGACTGCCCTGGGATCCGCATGGCACACGAGGGGACCCGTGGGTGGGAGAATAGAGATTCAAGCCTGCCGGTGAAACCTTAGTGGGCCCGTACATACTAGTAGTCCCTTTTGAAAGGCTATTTTGTGATCTCTTGGCCACACACCTACGGAAGTGTGAGATGGCACAATGGAGGTTCCTTAGTCATCAAAGGGTGACGAAATCACAAACATGTGGGTAAAGTGGTACAAACTCTGCAGAGTGTTAAAAACTATCATGATAGCCGTGCTCCCGGTTATGAGCGCCTGGATGACCTACATGATTAGAGTTGGAATTGGGATTTGGTATGGTTATGGTTTGGTAACGGTCATGGTTTATGGATTATGGTCATGGATATGAATTTGAGTTATGGTAATTGGACATGGATAATGGTAAAGTTGGCAATAGTTGGATATTGTTTATATTATGTTAATATGATGGTTATGATGGGATTTGTTTCACATAGACATAGTATAATGCTTTTCAAATGTTTTACTATACTTTTCAGCACTTAGCCATTATTACATTCGTCGTTTGAATAAGCCACATGTCATACTTTCCACACTTGCTGAGTACGACATGTACTCACCCTTGCAATCCCCCCAACAGCTACTGGAGACAATTGGGAGTACCCTGAGGATCACCAGGAGTACTAGGTTGTGTACCGCCGTCAATTGCCTGTGGATTGGAGTCGTGCTGTTTGGTTTATTTTCCGCTGCAATTATTTAGAGTTATATTATTCGTGAACTATTGGATTATTGTAATAAAGTACTTATTTATTAGTTAGGACGTGGTTAAATTCTGTTTATCATTTGTGAATCACTCGTGTATGTGTGTTGAACATCCTGGGCACACATATGCGTTAGCTTGGTTCAATTTTCGGAACCGGGCGTCACAGATTGGTATCAGAGCCACAGGTTGACCGTAGGACGCAAGCCTAGGTAGAATGGACACTCTAGGGCACTTAGGAACACTCTTCTAATATGCTATTTTCGAAAATTTTTGCTGCTGTTTTGTTTCCCTTATTTTCAGCCGCAAAAAGTACTGATCGCTGCTGCGTTTTTGATAAAAATTTTCGGAAGTGAGCAATATCAAGTGCTGCTGTTTTGCTGTGTAAATTTTCGCGAAAACGGCGTGTTTTGCTGCTGTTATGTGTGGGTAAAATTATTGTGTTGGTTGCTGTATTTTTCTCTTTATTTTTCGTTCTTTTGGAACCGCTGCACCGCTCTTTTCCGCCGCTTTAGCTGCTGAAATTTTCAGATTATTATTTTGTTATTTCTTTTTCCTCTAATGTATTCTTGTTTTCTGTAGATGGCCCGCACCAAGACAACCCCTCGTAAGTCGACCGGAGGACTTGTGCCCCCGCGTAGGTTGGCTAGTCGCTCTCCGACCGTCGACCCCCGTCACCCCGTGGTGATCCGTTCTGACGGCAGAGCCGCAGGACAACTGCGTCACCGTCTTCGTGCCCTACTCCGTGAGGCTGGCTACTGCCACCACAGCCTCTCGCTCTCCTACCACACCACTGGAGTGCAGCGCCCCGGCAGGAAGGAGTGGAGCTGCAAAATCTATATCTACTACGGTGACGAGTTGGTGAAGACCCACAGCAGCCCTGCTTGGAGGAGCTCCCGCCGATCTGCAGAGCAGGATGCTAGCTGGGAAGTAGCCACTTTTTGGAGCCACGCTCGCCGTTTCCGTCTGGAGGACACGGTGCACGCCTTCGTCCCGCAGCGTCCCAGTGGCACTGCGCGCTTCGTCTCCAGGCACGTGGAGGGACCCCTGGACCTCCCGCAGTCTCGTCAGACTGTTGACGACGTGACCCAGCTGAGTGCCCGACTTCAGAGGGCGCAGCAGGAAATTCAGGATGGACGTGACCTCGCCCAGCGCCACGAGGCGATAATCAGGAGGTATCATCGGATCACCGACGAGGACCTAGACGACTACGCGTCCGACACCCCAATGTGGACCCCAGACTCTCCAGACCGTCGCAACGGTCAGCGTGAGTCATCCTCTGAGGAGTCCTCTGACGAGGAGCCTTCCAGTGTGTCGTCTACCGCACCACCGCCGCCTGCTGCCTCACCACCCCAGGACCCACAGGACCCCGAGGACCCCGACGACGACGACGACGACAACGAGGACCCGGATGAGTTCCCGCTCGACGACGAGTAGTCCTCGACCTATGCCACGACTCAAGGATAGGCACACCCCCATTAGTAAATAAGAGCGATGTAGATATACTTGTGTGACCTTGAGTTGTGTTACTTCTTTTAGGATCTTTGTAAATTCTGTTTGGTGCTTGTTTGAGTGCTTGTGTGCTTAGTAGAGAGTTGTGGGATGCTTCGGCAATTGTCCACATCCTCATAATATAGGTCTATATTAATAAAGGATTATTTAGTGTCACATACCTTGATGCATATAGTTGGGACGTTTCCTTCCAAATTCTAAATCCTTCTGTCCCCACCTTTCTTTCGCCAACAGATGGTGAGAACTCGTAACCAGAGGGATGCCAACGATGAGGAGGAGCGCAATGAAGTACCTCAGAACAACCAAGGACATGCTCATGGAGCTATCAATATCGAACAACTGTTAGCTATGCAGAACCAGCTCATGCAGACCATGATACAGACCATGGGACAGCTGCAAGCTGGCAACAACAATCAGCCCCACCTGCCTCCACCGCCACCCCCGCCACATCATAACCGTTTGGGAGAGTTCATGAGGACCAGACCGCCTACCTTTGCACAAGCCACAGACCCAATGGAAGCTGATGATTGGCTGAAGTCCGTTGAGAAGAAACTTGCTATTGTCCAGTGCACTGACAGGGAGAAGGTTCTCTTTGCATCACATCAACTGGTTGGAGCAGCCGCTGACTGGTGGGAAGCTCTTTGCAACGCTCATGATAATCAGGAGACAATCACTTGGGCTGAGTTTAAACAGAGTTTCCGTTCCCACTATGTACCTGAAGGAGTTATGATACTGAGAAGACAAGACTTTGAAAATCTCAGGCAAGGAAGGATGTGTGTGAGTGACTATCTCAACAAATTCACTCAATTATCAAGGTATGCTCCAGAAGACATCAAAACTGATAGTAGGAAGCAGTATCTGTTTATGAGGTGTCTCAACAATGAAATTCAAGTCCAGTTACTCAATACCGATTATCCAAACTTCCAAAAGCTGGTTGACAAGGCTATTGTGGTTGAGAACAAGATTCGTGAGATGGAGCAGGACAACAAAAGGAAGATGTCACATCATGGACCGCGGCAAGGAAGCAATGTTCGCCCCCGCTATGCACCACCTACTGCACCACAATACAACCCCTCTGCTCCTGCATACCGCACTGCTTATCCGCCCCGCCCAAATCAGCCACCGCAGCAACGCCCCGCCATGCAAGCGCCTCGCAATCCTGTGCCACCTGCGCCGCGTCCTAACATGGCGGCAAATGCTCAAAACCAGTTGCGCCCAAACTTCCCTAATGCTACGGGTGGTAAGACATGCTATGCGTGTGGAGAACCCGGACACTTTGCAAGTCAATGCCCCTGGAGAAACAATGGTCCTATGAACAATGCACCAAGGCCAAATCACCCGCGACCAAATGGAGGAGCACCACAAGGCAACCGTGGACAGCAGAATTTTGCTCGTGGCAATGTGAATCATGTTTCCACTGAGGAAGCCCAGCAAGCTGATGACGTCGTGATTGGTATGTTTCTCGCCAACTCCAACCCCGCGACTGTTTTATTTGATCAGGAGCATCTCATTCATTCATCTCATCAAAGTATGTTGCCAAGTACAATTTGCCTATATCTCATATGAAGCAAACTATGCTAGTAAGTTCTCCTAGCGGAGAGATGAGGACAAATATAGTATGTCCGAAAGTAAGCATTAAAATAAGGGGGGTAGACTTTCTCACAAACCTCATAGTATTGGACTCCCAAGGAATAGACATAATACTTGGAATGGACTGGTTGAGCAAGTATAATGGAGTCATTCAATGTGCCGAGAGGATTGTGCAGTTGACAAGTGAACATGGTACACACATTGAAGTTGAAGCAGCCCAACCTGCAAGAGGGAAAGCGATGCTGAATCACGTGGAAGAAGTGACATTGGAAAGCATTCTGATCGTTCACGAGTACCCGGACGTGTTTCCAGATGGGTTGCCAGGTATGCCACCTGATCGTGACATAGAATTTGCCATTGAGTTGATACCCGAAACTGCACCTATAGCTAAGAGGCCGTATAGGATGCCTCCTAAGGAATTAGCAGAGCTCAAGAAGCAAATTCAAGAGCAGCTAGAGAAGGGTTTTATACGCCCAAGTTCATCCCCGTGGGGAGCCCCAGTGCTCTTCGTAGATAAGAAGGATGGAACCCAGAGGATGTGTGTGGACTATAGGTCTCTCAATGAAGTGACAATTAAGAACAAGTAATCACTGCCCCGTATTGAGGATTTGTTCGACCAAATGAAGGGTGCCTGTATCTTCTCCAAGATCGACTTGCGGTCAGGATACTTCCAAATGAAGATTAGACCATCGGATATACCCAAGACAGCATTTCGGACACGATATGGATCTTATGAGTACACCGTCATGTCATTTGGGTTGACGAACGCGCCTGCGTACTTTATGTATCTCATGAATAAGGTCTTCATGGAATATCTGGATAAGTTCGTTGTAGTGTTCATCGATGATTTTATGATCTACTCGAAGGATGAGAAGGAACATGAGGAACACTTGAGGCTTACGCTGCAGAAATTGAGGGAGCATCAATTGTATGCCAAGTTCAGTAAATGTCAATTTTGGTTACGGGAAGTTTCTTTCCTAGGCCATATTATCTCTGGAGGAGGAGTATCAGTTGACCCAGGGAAGGTGAGAGATGTGCTTAAGTGGGAACCGCCACAGAATGTCAAGGAAATTCGGAGTTTCCTTGGAATGGCTGGATATTACCGCCGATTCATTAAGGATTTCTCCAAAATAGCCAAGCCTATGACCGAATTACTCATGAAGGGAAAGGCATTCCGATGGACTCAAGCTTGTCAGGATAGCTTTGAAGAGTTAAAGAAAAGGTTGACAACCGCCCCAGTGTTAGTATTACCGGACGTGAGCAAGAGTTTTGATATATACTGTGATGCATCAAGACAAGGATTAGGATGTGTGCTCATGCAAGAAGGCCAAGTGGTAGCTTATGCATCGAGGCAACTAAAGAAACATGAGTTGAATTATCCTACACACGACCTTGAACTCGCAGCCGTGGTACACGCCTTGAAGATATGGAGACACTATGTTTTTGGTCACCGATGTGAGATTTATACGGATCATAAGAGTCTCAAGTACATATTTACGCAAATGGATCTGAATCTGAGGCAACGCCGATGGTTGGAGCTCATCAAGGATTATGACGTAGGAATCAACTATCACCCAGGAAAGGCCAACGTAGTGGCCGACGCCTTGAGCCGTAAAGGAGTAAGTCATCAACTCACAGTTCGAGAGCTGCCATCCGAGTTATGCAAGGAGTTTGAACGGTTGAACCATGGATTCATAAATGAGATGGGAACGATGGAAGTCAACCCAACATTAGAGCATGAAATACGGGAAGGACAGACGAAGGACAAGGAAATACATGAAATCAAGGAAAGGACCCAAGAAGGGAAGGAATTCAGATTTGATGAGGACGAACAGGGTACCTTATGGCTGGGAAAGAGGATTGTGGTACCCAATGTTAGGCATATTCGGGAAACAATATTGAAGGAGGCACATGACACGCCTTACTCAATTCATCCCGGCTGTACAAAGATCTACAAGGACTTAAAGACATGTTATTGGTGGGCCAGCATGAAAAAGGACATAGCCGAATATGTTGCACTTTGTGATGTGTGCCAACGAGTTAAAGCTGAACATCAAAGGCCAGCCGGATTGCTACAACCATTGAAGATCCCAGAGTGGAAGTGGGAAGAGATTGGTATGGACTTTGTAGTGGGATTACCGCGAACTCAGTCTGGCTATGATTCA
Source organism: Tuctoria greenei (assembly GCA_036927565.1). Lineage (NCBI taxonomy): Eukaryota > Viridiplantae > Streptophyta > Magnoliopsida > Poales > Poaceae > Tuctoria > Tuctoria greenei. The sequence goes on along the minus strand of JAYESD010000001.1, from coordinate 78,788,309 downwards.
ATATGGGTTATTGTGGATCGATTGACAAAATCAGCTCATTTCATCCCTGTCAAGACCACATATACCACCGCGAAGCTAGCAGAATTGTATATGGAGCACATTGTGTGTCGACACGGAGTACCGAAGAAGATAGTCTCGGATAGAGGTTCTCAGTTTACCTCCAGATTTTGGCAGAAATTGCATGAAGCAATGGGAACAAGGTTGAACTTCAGTTCGGCATATCATCCTCAGACGGATGGACAAACCGAGAGGACCAACCAAATTTTGGAAGACATGTTAAGAGCATGTGCTTTAAAGCATAGGAAAAGTTGGGATAAAAGTTTGCCGTATGCTGAATTCTCGTACAACAATAGTTACCAAGCAAGTTTGAAAATGTCACCCTACGAAGCATTATACGGAAGGAAATGTAGGACTCCCTTGTTTTGGAATGAAACCGGAGAGAATCAAGTGTTTGGTCCCGACGTGTTACAAGAAGCTGAAAGGCAAGTCCAAATAATACGGGAAAACTTAAAGGCTGCCCAGTCTCGACAGAAAGGTTATGCTGATAATAGGCGAAGGAGTCTGACTTTTGAAGTTGGAGATTTTGTATACCTCAAAGTGTCACCTATCAGAGGTCAGCGACGGTTTAACGTCAAAGGAAAACTGGCACCTCGTTACATCGGACCATTCAAGATTTTGGACAAGCGAGGAGAGGTAGCTTATCGACTTGAGCTGCCGACGTATCTCTCCGATGTACACAACATGTTTCACGTCTCTCAACTCAAGAAGTGTCTCAGGGTACCGGAAGAACAAGTGCCGATGGACGAGTTAGAACTTCAAGAGGATTTGTCCTATGTCGAACAACCTATCAAAATTTTGGATATAAAGGAAAGAGTCACGAGAAATAAGAGGATCCGTTGGTGCAAAGTGCAATGGAAACACCATACGGAAGCCGAAGCTACATGGGAACGTGAAGAAGACCTGAAGGCAGAATTCCCTCATCTTTTCTCCACGCTATCGAATCTCGAGGGCGAGATTCACTTTAAGGGGGGTAGGTTTGTAACACCCTAAATTTTCGCATCATGCATTGCATACATGATCACGCATTAAACACTAGTAGAATAAAAGAAAAATAATAAAATATATACATATACAAATATGTGTAGCAAAAGAAGAAAAGAAGATAATAATAGTTATAGCCTAAAACTTGTAATAGGGAATAAGAATAAAAATAATAATAAATATATATATAAATATATATAAATAATATATATAACAAAATATAAAAATAGAAAAAATATAACATTAATAATATATATTATAAAAATAATAAATAATAAATAATAAATATATAATATTAATAATATATATAAATATATATATATATATATAAATAATTATATAATAAAGGAAAAGTAAAAAAAGAAAAAAAAAGAAATCACCGCTGGCCAGGCCAAGCCGGCCCAGCCAGCGGCACATCCCGCGGCCGCGCGCCCGCAGCCGGGCCCCACCAGCCGCCGCTTCCGCCGACAGGCGCCGAGCCGGCCGCGCGCGCCAGCCCCGCTGGCCCCCACCCCCGACGCGCACGCGCATCGCCCGAGGCCGCAGCCGGGCCTCGGTCTCCCCCCCCTGACGCGACGCCGCCCGGACCCCGTCTCCCGCCCGGTCCCCCTGGGCCCCGCCACCGCGTGGACTCCGCGCCTCCCGGCCCGACGCTCCCGTCCCGCCCGATTTTCCCGGCGCGCCTCGGCCTCCCGTCCGGATACGAGTCCCATCCCGTAACCGCCTCCGATTCTACCGGTGCCGTACCCTAGCGCCGCCCCTATAAATAGGACCGAGGCCTAGGTTTTTTTTCCCATGAGCCAGCAGCCGCCAGCAGAGAAGAAAAAGCTGCCGGAACCAAGGTCCAGAAGGCTGCGCCAGGGAAGAAAAAAAGAGAAAAAGAAGGGGAAGAAGAGGGAGAAAAAGAGGAGGGCACCACCGTTCGCCGGAGATCGTCGCCGACATCGCGCCACCGTCGTCGTGCCGCCGAAGGACTGCTGCACCATCTATTTCGTCTACGCGTCGCATTTATTCCGCGACCGTCACGCCGTCAGATCTACGGTAGGGTTCGTTCCCGATGCGAATTTTTGCGATCATATTGAATCTAATAGGCGTAAATTAATTTTAGTTGCACCATAAATTTTATTTCAGCAGCATTAATCCACCCTAAAACCCCCGTAAACTCATATGAACACGTATGAACTAGTCGCATCTAATTAATAAACGACCGTAGTAAATTAATTATTAAACTGTGCATGCATGCATGTCATTGCATGTTGATTATTTTGTGTGCATTATGTTGAACTGTATATATTTTCTTGTATGTATGATCACGCGTAGAGGAACGTGCTCAAGACGTTGCATACGAGGATTTCCAAACCCAAGACTTCGAAGCGCTTGAGCAGCCCCATCCGCCGGAGCAAGGCAAGTGTCCTTGAAGCATATTGATCCTATTTTAAATTAAATGTTTTGTTTGCGAACTTGCATGCTTGTGTCAAATTGATGAGAATCCTATGGTAGGAAGTTTACTAGTTTTGTTTGGCCACCCTTGTCACCTGGAATTATGGTAGAGAGTCGGGAAGGGTTTTTACCTTTTTGCTTCGCTTAATTAATTGGGATGGCAAACAACACTACACATTTAATTATGCATCAATGATATTCTAGTTAATGTGAACTGGTCAATATGATGGGTGATCTAAGCAAGCATGGTTATGTGGATGGGTTGGTTGTTATGGTGGTTTGCTTGCCTTAGATCTAAGGACCGGTTCATGCGAGAATATGCCAGGTCAACAGTGCCACCACAAGGCCAAGTATGGGTGCGGCGTAGCTGAATAATTAGGAGCGCTGCTAGTATTGTATGGACCATTGGATGGCGCGGGGAATGGGAGTCGAGGAGGACTGCCCTGGGATCCGCATGGCACACGAGGGGACCCGTGGGTGGGAGAATAGAGATTCAAGCCTGCCGGTGAAACCTTAGTGGGCTCGTACATACTAGTAGTCCCTTTTGAAAGGCTATTTTGTGATCTCTTGGCCACACACCTACGGAAGTGTGAGATGGCACAATGGAGGTTCCTTAGTCATCAAAGGGTGATGAAATCACAAACATGTGGGTAAAGTGGTACAAACTCTGCAGAGTGTTAAAAACTATCAT